>OZ010673.1:20171822-20864322 GCA_963932185.1 Troglohyphantes excavatus
TTGGACATGTGAAGTCTGAAGAATGCTATTTGCGGCAGAACATGGAATTACATGGTTTTGGACATGTGAAGTCTGAAGAATGCTATTTGCGGCAGAACACGGAATTACATGGTTTTGGACATGTGAAGTCTGAAGAATGCTATTTGCGGCAGAACACGGAATTACATGGTTTTGGACATGTGAAGTCTGAAGAATGCTATTTGCGGCAGAACACGGAATTACATGGTTTTGGACATGTGAAGTCTGAAGAATGCTATTTGCGGCAGAACACGGAATTACATGGTTTTGGACATGTGAAGTCTGAAGAATGCTATTTGCGGCAGAACACGGAATTACATGGTTTTGGACATGTGAAGTCTGAAGAATGCTATTTGCGGCAGAACACGGAATTACATGGTTTTGGACATGTGAAGTCTGAAGAATGCTATTTGCGGCAGAACACGGAATTACATGGTTTTGGACATGTGAAGTCTGAAGAATGCTATTTGCGGCAGAACACGGAATTACATGGTTTTGGACATGTGAAGTCTGAAGAATGCTATTTGCGGCAGAACACGGAATTACATGGTTTTGGACATGTGAAGTCTGAAGAATGCTATTTGCGGCAGAACACGGAATTACATGGTTTTGGACATGTGAAGTCTGAAGAATGCTATTTGCGGCAGAACACGGAATTACATGGTTTTGGACATGTGAAGTCTGAAGAATGCTATTTGCGGCAGAACACGGAATTACATGGTTTTGGACATGTGAAGTCTGAAGAATGCTATTTGCGGCAGAACACGGAATTACATGGTTTTGGACATGTGAAGTCTGAAGAATGCTATTTGCGGCAGAACACGGAATTACATGGTTTTGGACATGTGAAGTCTGAAGAATGCTATTTGCGGCAGAACACGGAATTACATGGTTTTGGACATGTGAAGTCTGAAGAATGCTATTTGCGGCAGAACACGGAATTACATGGTTTTGGACATGTGAAGTCTGAAGAATGCTATTTGCGGCAGAACACGGAATTACATGGTTTTGGACATGTGAAGTCTGAAGAATGCTATTTGCGGCAGAACACGGAATTACATGGTTTTGGACATGTGAAGTCTGAAGAATGCTATTTGCGGCAGAACACGGAATTACATGGTTTTGGACATGTGAAGTCTGAAGAATGCTATTTGCGGCAGAACACGGAATTACATGGTTTTGGACATGTGAAGTCTGAAGAATGCTATTTGCGGCAGAACACGGAATTACATGGTTTTGGACATGTGAAGTCTGAAGAATGCTATTTGCGGCAGAACACGGAATTACATGGTTTTGGACATGTGAAGTCTGAAGAATGCTATTTGCGGCAGAACACGGAATTACATGGTTTTGGACATGTGAAGTCTGAAGAATGCTATTTGCGGCAGAACACGGAATTACATGGTTTTGGACATGTGAAGTCTGAAGAATGCTATTTGCGGCAGAACACGGAATTACATGGTTTTGGACATGTGAAGTCTGAAGAATGCTATTTGCGGCAGAACATGGAATTACATGGTTTTGGACATGTGAAGTCTGAAGAATGCTATTTGCGGCAGAACACGGAATTACATGGTTTTGGACATGTGAAGTCTGAAGAATGCTATTTGCGGCAGAACACGGAATTACATGGTTTTGGACATGTGAAGTCTGAAGAATGCTATTTGCGGCAGAACACGGAATTACATGGTTTTGGACATGTGAAGTCTGAAGAATGCTATTTGCGGCAGAACACGGAATTACATGGTTTTGGACATGTGAAGTCTGAAGAATGCTATTTGCGGCAGAACACGGAATTACATGGTTTTGGACATGTGAAGTCTGAAGAATGCTATTTGCGGCAGAACACGGAATTACATGGTTTTGGACATGTGAAGTCTGAAGAATGCTATTTGCGGCAGAACATGGAATTACATGGTTTTGGACATGTGAAGTCTGAAGAATGCTATTTGCGGCAGAACACGGAATTACATGGTTTTGGACATGTGAAGTCTGAAGAATGCTATTTGCGGCAGAACACGGAATTACATGGTTTTGGACATGTGAAGTCTGAAGAATGCTATTTGCGGCAGAACATGGAATTACATGATTTTGGACATGTGAAGTCTGAAGAATGCTATTTGCGGCAGAACATGGAATTACATGGTTTTGGACATGTGAAGTCTGAAGAATGCTATTTGCGGCAGAACACGGAATTACATGGTTTTGGACATGTGAAGTCTGAAGAATGCTATTTGCGGCAGAACACGGAATTACATGGTTTTGGACATGTGAAGTCTGAAGAATGCTATTTGCGGCAGAACACGGAATTACATGGTTTTGGACATGTGAAGTCTGAAGAATGCTATTTGCGGCAGAACATGGAATTACATGGTTTTGGACATGTGAAGTCTGAAGAATGCTTTTTGCGGCAGAACAGGGAATTACATGGTTTTGGACATGTGAAGTCTGAAGAATGCTATTTGCGGCAGAACACGGAATTACATGGTTTTGGACATGTGAAGTCTGAAGAATGCTATTTGCGGCAGAACACGGAATTACATGGTTTTGGACATGTGAAGTCTGAAGAATGCTATTTGCGGCAGAACACGGAATTACATGGTTTTGGACATGTGAAGTCTGAAGAATGCTATTTGCGGCAGAACATGGAATTACATGGTTTTGGACATGTGAAGTCTGAAGAATGCTATTTGCGGCAGAACACGGAATTACATGGTTTTGGACATGTGAAGTCTGAAGAATGCTATTTGCGGCAGAACACGGAATTACATGGTTTTGGACATGTGAAGTCTGAAGAATGCTATTTGCGGCAGAACACGGAATTACATGGTTTTGGACATGTGAAGTCTGAAGAATGCTATTTGCGGCAGAACACGGAATTACATGGTTTTGGACATGTGAAGTCTGAAGAATGCTATTTGCGGCAGAACACGGAATTACATGGTTTTGGACATGTGAAGTCTGAAGAATGCTATTTGCGGCAGAACACGGAATTACATGGTTTTGGACATGTGAAGTCTGAAGAATGCTATTTGCGGCAGAACATGGAATTACATGGTTTTGGACATGTGAAGTCTGAAGAATGCTATTTGCGGCAGAACACGGAATTACATGGTTTTGGACATGTGAAGTCTGAAGAATGCTATTTGCGGCAGAACACGGAATTACATGGTTTTGGACATGTGAAGTCTGAAGAATGCTATTTGCGGCAGAACATGGAATTACATGGTTTTGGACATTTGAAGTCTGAAGAATGCTATTTGCGGCAGAACATGGAATTACATGGTTTTGGACATGTGAAGTCTGAAGAATGCTATTTGCGGCAGAACATGGAATTACATGGTTTTGGACATGTGAAGTCTGAAGAATGCTATTTGCGGCAGAACATGGAATTACATGGTTTTGGACATGTGAAGTCTGAAGAATGCTATTTGCGGCAGAACACGGAATTACATGGTTTTGGACATGTGAAGTCTGAAGAATGCTATTTGCGGCAGAACACGGAATTACATGGTTTTGGACATGTGAAGTCTGAAGAATGCTATTTGCGGCAGAACACGGAATTACATGGTTTTGGACATGTGAAGTCTGAAGAATGCTATTTGCGGCAGAACACGGAATTACATGGTTTTGGACATGTGAAGTCTGAAGAATGCTATTTGCGGCAGAACATGGAATTACATGGTTTTGGACATGTGAAGTCTGAAGAATGCTATTTGCGGCAGAACACGGAATTACATGTATTTGGACATGTGAAGTCTGAAGAATGCTATTTGCGGCAGAACACGGAATTACATTGTTTTGGACATGTGAAGTCTGAAGAATGCTATTTGCGGCAGAACATGGAATTACATGGTTTTGGACATGTGAAGTCTGAAGAATGCTATTTGCGGCAGAACACGGAATTACATGGTTTTGGACATGTGAAGTCTGTAGAATGCTATTTGCGGCAGAACACGGAATTACATGGTTTTGGACATGTGAAGTCTGAAGAATGCTATTTGCGGCAGAACATGGAATTACATGGTTTTGGACATGTGAAGTCTGAAGAATGCTATTTGCGGCAGAACATGGAATTACATGGTTTTGGACATGTGAAGTCTGAAGAATGCTATTTGCGGCAGAACATGGAATTACATGGTTTTGGACATGTGAAGTCTGAAGAATGCTATTTGCGGCAGAACATGGAATTACATGGTTTTGGACATGTGAAGTCTGAAGAATGCTATTTGCGGCAGAACATGGAATTACATGGTTTTGGACATGTGAAGTCTGAAGAATGCTATTTGCGGCAGAACACGGAATTACATGGTTTTGGACATGTGAAGTCTGAAGAATGCTATTTGCGGCAGAACACGGAATTACATGGTTTTGGACATGTGAAGTCTGAAGAATGCTATTTGCGGCAGAACACGGAATTACATGGTTTTGGACATGTGAAGTCTGAAGAATGCTATTTGCGGCAGAACATGGAATTACATGGTTTTGGACATGTGAAGTCTGAAGAATGCTATTTGCGGCAGAACATGGAATTACATGGTTTTGGACTTGTGAAGTCTGAAGAATGCTATTTGCGGCAGAACACGGAATTACATGGTTTTGGACATGTGAAGTCTGAAGAATGCTATTTGCGGCAGAACATGGAATTACATGGTTTTGGACATGTGAAGTCTGAAGAATGCTATTTGCGGCAGAACATGGAATTACATGGTTTTGGACATGTGAAGTCTGAAGAATGCTATTTGCGGCAGAACACGGAATTACATGGTTTTGGACATGTTAAGTCTGAAGAATGCTATTTGCGGCAGAACATGGAATTACATGGTTTTGGACATGTGAAGTCTGAAGAATGCTATTTGCGGCAGAACATGGAATTACATGGTTTTGGACATGTGAAGTCTGAAGAATGCTATTTGCGGCAGAACATGGAATTACATGGTTTTGGACATGTGAAGTCTGAAGAATGCTATTTGCGGCAGAACATGGAATTACATGGTTTTGGACATGTGAAGTCTGATGAATGCTATTTGCGGCAGAACATGGAATTACATGGTTTTGGACATTTGAAGTCTGAAGAATGCTATTTGCGGCAGAACATGGAATTACATGGTTTTGGACATGTGAAGTCTGAAGAATGCTATTTGCGGCAGAACACGGAATTACATGGTTTTTGACATGTGAAGTCTGAAGAATGCTATTTGCGGCAGAACACGGAATTACATGGTTTTGGACATGTGACGCTTGGCTAATGGTTTTCACAGATATTCATTAACTGGGCTATTCAGTTTTTCAACCTCAAGTGACCCTACCCCCATTTTCAAATCTACCTGCTTTGAGGAAGAATTATTAATGATCAGTCCGTCATGCAGTTACACGCCTCTAATTGTAAGGCAAGCCCTTCTTTCACAATGCTTTGAGAACTCTTTATCCTGTCCCCTTAATCATATTTTATCTTCCGTTGAGCAAGTAGATCACAGGCCGGGCAACATTTCTTTAACGGAGCCCACGTGGAAAGGTTATCGCGCAGAGTTCATTGGTTAATAAAAATATTTAACAAGTAAAACAATTAGCAAAGTTAGCATTCAGAATAAAGCTAATTAAGTCAATGTACTGATTTTTATAATGCATAGAAAATGTACGTAAAGCGACCACCATAAAACAACCCACATCATGGGATAACCCCCCATTTAAAACAAAATCCAAATTGATGCATACAGCTAAACTGTAAAAAAAAAGGTATTTAAAAGTGAGTAGTTAAACCTAATCGCTTTTCTTTGAGTATAATTTTATTTAAAAAATGAGCGGTGTGACGTACTCAAATGCAAATAATCGTATTTTTTTTTAAAGAGTAGCAATGTTATTAAAAATCACACTCTCAGTTTCTGTTCTAGCGATCTTAATGAAAGCTGATAAAAGTAGTTCAGAATATGATTTTCCACATTTTTTTTATGTCGATTGGTTAAACTGAGTTGTTATAACTCAATTATATTCCTTCCTAATCTTTAAGCATGCATTACATTCTTCTGATTATAAGTCGCGATATTGGAACGGGTACGGCACTGGGCTGTGGTGCTGAAGGTTATGGGTTCGATTCCCGAAAACGGTTGCTTGTAATCATGCATGTATTTGATATTTCTGTATGTCAAGTGATTTGTGTTGTATTATTTGTCGATGACAAGTTCATAAAATGAAGTAAAGTAGTCTATGTACGGCGGCATTTACTCATTCGAGCCATGATTAACATCGAATGTAATGAAAAATTAATACATTTTACTGATTTTCAAGTACATATTTTTAAGTTTAAGATTTATGCCACATAATAAGAAATGGGAATTAAGTAAAGTTATTTTTAATTACTCAGTTTCTTATTTTCATTAAGATCCGTTTAACAGATACTAATATTATCGCGAACATGTTTTGACTTTTATGCGTTTGGTATAAATACTTAGTTAGATCATTTTATTGTTAAAATTTATCTACTAATTAAAATATCGAAACCAAATTGGCATTAAACACTTTTTTTTAGGTTAAAAGTACAAGTTTACCAATTTTAAGTAATAAAATTCTGAGAGATGAACAACTAATCATAGACCTCTTCTACTGCTTTGAAATCTAGAATACATTTTTCTACATATTACATTTTTATTTTTTAAGAGTACATATGACATTTATGTGTAATAATCTGACGCTTTTTTTGTATTTTTAAAAAATATTTCGATATATTTTAAGGAAGTCATTAAATGGAACAAAAACCCATAAATATTTTACGTGAATATTTCGGAAGAAAATAATTTTTTTTTACAAAAAAGATTTTAAAAAATATCAATATTAAATTATGTTAGGGTAGATAGTATTTTCAAAACCTAAATTGAGAAAAATAAAAAAAAAGGTATAAAAATATTTGTATATGTATGCTGCTACTTTCGTGCATTTTTAATAACTCTAGTTTTTTCGAGATTTATTTATTATTTTTTTGCGAAATATGTTTGTCAAAATACGCCGTAGTTAAATAACGTGACATGGATGGAGAATGTTTAAGTGAGCCGTTTGGGAGAAGGTAAAAACCTCCGTAAAATTACTTTCAGTTTTATTAAAATTTATCTTTTTCCATAAATCATTTCTATTTAATATTATATGTTACATCCCAATCTTAAAAAGGATATAAAAAATTATGGTTACAAAAAGCTTGATAGTTATTAAAATTTAAAGCAAGTAATCATATATTTTATTAAAATGTATCACCAGATAAATATCACCCAAAAAATAATTTGCATTATAATATGGGAAACTTTTTAAGTAAAAATATAGTTTTCCTATATGCTTTATTAGATTTTTATTAAGCATTTGTATTGTAACTCTGCGGTACATAGTTTTATAAAACAATATAATTAATTTACAGTATTCATTTATTTTTAAGTGAATTTATTCAATTTTAATGAATGATGAATTTACGATATAAGATCAATTTTTAAGTTAATGATTAATTTTTTTTATATTTATTTTCCTTAATTTAAGTACAATTTGATTTAAATAATTTTTATATTTTTTATACAAACACTTTTATTTTTTTCAGTAAGAAAGTTCTGTAATTTATTAAATATTTTTTCTGTTTGTATTTTAATGAAAACCTTTTCCATTACTCTTTTTTCAAGATTTATTTGTTTGTGTGGAAGACGAGTTCAATTTAAAATAAAATGCTTTTCTTCTTCGTAACAAGTAGGTTCGTATTTTATTTTGTCTTGTTTTCATCAATAAGAAAGTCCTTTATTTAATTATATTGTATTTCTTTCAGTTACATATACGTATCTTTAGCAAGAGCCTTTTCATAGCTCTCATTTCATATATTTCCTAAATAAGAATAGTCAGTGTTCATAATGTATATACTTTAAAATTGATCATATATCAACAATAAAATTATAATTATAGTTACGACTAGACTATTTTGATGTCCAGTAAAAATTGAAGTAAAAGTTTAAAATAAAATTATTTCCCTCTTCAACAAGTTTTTTTTATATTTTATTTTCTCTTGTTTTTCTCAGATTCCATGCTAAAACCCATTAGACATACGTTGCTTAAATACTTTCAGATATTCTATATAATGTCTAAGCAAAGTATATAATAGATTAAATTAATTCTTTTATTTCATTATTTGCATCAAAATGACATGTTTGCATTCTATACAATGCCTGGAATATATTAGAAGCCTATTATTAAATAATTATTGATTATATTACACATTAAAAAAATTACAAACATATACATATTACTCCAAGATTCTCTGTATCTTAATTGTAATATTAAACTACCGATATTTACACCGGTAAAATAAAATTCATAATTTGGTTCGTATCGCTTTCAAAATTACAAGTGGACCTTCACATTAACTATAGTAGTTCCAAGTTAAATAACAACATACATAACTGGGGCATATACAGTATTTCATGTCAATGTGGCATGTCATATATTGGTCAAACAAAGAGAGCATTAAGATTTCGTATCAAGGAGCACCAAGCACATACTGTTAAACAAGAAATAAAGAAGTCCTCCATTGCCAAGCACTCTTGGGAACATGGTCATATATTTAATTTTTCTAACTCACATTTAATTTGCAAACCTAAATCTCCAGTTGAACTTGACTTCCTGGAGGCGTTTCATATTTTTAGTAATATTTATTCGGTTGTCAATGAAACGTTTGCGGTCCCAATGTTTCCCGCTTGTTGGCACTCAATAGTTAACTCCAACCGATTGTAATAGTTTTTTAGTTTTTAGGTCTTTGGCAACATTTTAGATTGCTTGGGTTTATTTATATTTCATTACACACCGACTTTGCATTTTCCGCTGATGAAGGGTGATGTATCTTCCTAAACATGTCCGGATTATTACGGACTTTTATTGCGTATTTTAACGTTGCATTTGTATTTTAATATTCTTAACGCAATGTTCTATAAGACGAATTTTTATCTTATAGAATTTATAATACTTATAGATTTATGTGCACACTACAGACGATTGGTCAGAAATCTTGCCAGTTAAAAAATCATAAAAATTATTTTCGAAAATATCTGAAAAATTCAATTTATACTTTAATTCATCTAAATAGACAAGTTATAGCATAAGAAGTTATTTTTTTTCATTATTTCAAAGTCGCCGTTAATGGGTTAAATATTAAATTCAAGTAAATTTAAAAAAAAAAATTACATTTGAATAAAGCACTTTACATAGTCATTTGATAATTCCTATTGTATGAGTAATTAAACCTCATAAACTTATTCAAAGGACATGCGTAACGAACACCATAAACAGGCAACTTATTAAAGTTATTTTTTATTTTTTACAAATTAATTTGATTATATAAAATTGTATTAAATCATTTAAATTGTAAATTTATTTAATTAAAATAAGTTTTGGAAATATTGTATTGGTTAGCTTTTAATTTTGTACTAGAGAAGCCCAAATGGTTTATTGTCGATGTATGAGAGAGTGAGGCTTCCTAATACTGCATTATAATTTTTAATAAATATATATGCCAACAACAACATCTGAGTTTGCATTCTACTCCCTCCACATCACAACCAACGTAATGGCATTTATTATATTATCCCAGTTGATTTAGCACCAAGAACAATCACTAAAAAATCCAAAATCATTCAAACCACAAACGAATGGGCTAACAAAATAAAAAAATAAAACTCTTTACTAGAATCCATTTCATAATATGACTACTTTAATACTTTAAATCCCCATAGATTCAATTTAAAGGAACATGAAACCCTAAGACCATGATAAAAACTCTCTTAAAAGCTAAGTGAAATCCACGGTAAACGACCCCATTTTACAGAGCAGTAATAATTGGCGTATCCTGCCATACCACCCTATAGTGGCCCTATAACCCAGTAGCAGGGAACCTTATTAACCGAATATCCCCGTCTCGCTATAGGGGGGGTCCTCTGAACCATCCCTACGAAAAATATCCCCATAAAGAAAGGGAAATGTCCCCATATACCAAACCAAAGATTGCCATTGATGTGGATGGTGCTGGTTTTAGTGAGAAGAGTGCTCCGGGTTGGGCTTAATTAAGCATGGCGTCTATAACACTTGGCCCCTGTATATTACCGGTTGCAGAGTTGCTAGATAATCTTGGTGATGGAAGTAATTCAATTTGGGGTGGTGTAAGGGGGAGTTTTAGGGGTGGTCTTGGTCAAGACCAAGTTTGTGTAATACTTAAGATGTTGATATGGAGAGAAGTCTAATGCTTAATATTTACCCTATATTGATTTTATGCATGCACGTAAAATAAGGACATGGTTTATAGATATGGTAACCTCAAATTTAAGTTGGTTATGAATCATTAAATTTATGTAATATATCATAATATTTTTATATATTGGCATCGTAAATGAGCGATGACGTATTCAAATTTAAGCAACCGTACTTTCTGAAAAATGAGCAGTATGATTTAATATTGCTGATTTCAGTTTATGTTTAAGCCATCTTATCAAAGCGACCTGACAAATTAAAAAAAAAATCAGGAGATAGTTTTCCACATTATTTTATATCGATTGCTTAAATAGAAACTGAGTTATTACAAATCCATTATCTTACTTTCCATTTTTTGGTGCACTTTTTTAACGTTTATTCTATCTATTCATGGGTTGATGTTTGGAAACAAACACAACTCGCCTGTGATTGGTCAAAAATTTCGCTTCTTCAAACACTTCCGGTTTAGCGTTTCCGATGATTATGTACGTTGTTGTTTTCACTTGCAGAATAAGATGACTAGTTTATATTTAAAAAAATTATAGCTTTTAGCTCAAATGCGATATGAGGAAAAACTTCGAGTATGCGGGGAAATTGAAATTCCAGATCCTCTGGACATGGATTTGCGAGAAAGTGTGTTTGCGGATGACACAAGCAAATGGCCGGATCTCAATTTCGGCGACATTTATATGTACCTCGTTGAGAGGGTTTGCTGGTATACCAAGGAACAATTCAAAAGTTATAAGATGCTAGATGTAATAGTTTGCCAGAATGTGGTTAATTTGTGATGAGTAGCTGGTTTTAAAAGACAACCAGATAGACATTGGGAAATTTTTAGTATACGACAGTCTGTAGTTCATCGGCAGTATTTGTACACACTCGCATACAAATCATCTTGATATTTTTTAAAGTAATTCGAACCATAATTAAACCAACATCCAGGATCATTAAAAACTTGTGAAGAGCTCAATTTTTTTTTAAGGTGTTCTGTAATTCAAGTATATGCAAGATATTCAGAGATTAAAAATGATATAATATTCAAATATGATTAAAAACTTTTTGGTATTTTCATTTTCAACACCTAGTATGTTTTAAAAGGTGAAACTAGCCGATTGATTGAAGTAAATGAGAAAATTCATTTTCTGAAAATTGCGTCAATAAGCAATAATGTGTTTTTTAAAGATAAACTATTTAAATCAATATTCAGATTCTTATTAAAAATTGATTCATTTTTGTATTGAATAATGAATATTTCATTAATTTATTGGTTAAACAAAAAGTCAATTTAATTGAAAATAAAGCAGACATATCTGCTTTCAGCTTTGCTATCTAACATTAGACTAAAATGTGAAAATAATTTAAATTGACATATATATTAAAATTTCAAACACTAAATCTATAAAAAAAAAGTATTGACAAATTTACATACATTTTCTGTAATATTGCATAAATTGATATGTAAAACTTTCAGAAATAGGATTGGATAGTAATCGGGCGAAAGTTATTAAAATACGTTATTAAGTAGGATTGCTTTATAAAAGCAATATGAGGAAAGTGCCTATATAAAAAGATTTTTTTCAGTAAATTGTTTGTTGCGCACCAGTGTGAGTTTCGAATTCAAATACTAATAAAAGAAGATATTTCCGAAATGTAGGGGCATTTTTTAGAAGCAATGTGGATTCCCGAAATTTATCGGATTGCTTTTTAAAATAATAGAAATTAAGAAGTACGTAAAAATGTTCTTTTCCGGAAATTGTTTATTGCACACTTTATATGTATGTTTTTCTCCAGTGTGAAATTTCGAATTCAAATACTAAAATAAGATATTTCCGAAATTTAGTAGGATTGCTTTTTTAAAACAATGGGGATAAAAGGAAGTGCTTAAAAAAAGGTTATTTTTCTTAAATTGTTTGTTGTTGCGCACTTTTTGCATAGTATGAGGGTTTTTTCCAGTGTGAGTTTCGAATTCAAACACTAATAAAACAAGATATTTCCGAAATGTAGGGGGATTTTCTTAAAAGCAATGTGGATTCGCGAAATTTAGCAGGATTGCTTTTTAAAAACAATGCAAATAAGGTAAGTGCGTAAAAAGGTTCTTTTCCGTAAATTGTTTGTTGCACACTTTGTATGTGTACTGGTACGTATGATGTTTTTCTCCAGTGTGAAATTTCGAATTCAAATACTAAAACAAGATATTTCCACGTAAAGAACATTGTGGAACGGAACAACAACTTCGCCTCTCTTTCTTGCTGAGTACAATTTATGCATTATGCTATAAATTCTTATAAAAGAAAATGATTATGCGAGATCGTTTAGCGTTGGTTATGATTACAAACACTCTAACCGGAAGTATACGAAGAAGCGTCACCGAACTTCCGATTAGCAGCGCCATCTATTCAACACTTCTCAGTTCAACCCATGAATAACTTCTTCAAGTTGCCCTGGTATTTTAACGGATAAGGCTGTGAACTGTGGTGCCTGAAGATCTGGGTTCGATTCTCGGTAAGTTTTGGTGCAATTGCCGATATTTATTGAAAGTGATTTATGAAGGCAGCTTATGTAGGCTAGCATCTGCTCTTTTTAATATTTTTTACTCATTACACTCATTTTTAGTATGTCTTTTTCAAAATTAAAACTTATGTATTCAGAGCCACGATTAGTATCGAATGAACTTAAAAATGAGTATTTTACTTATTTTTCAATACTTATTTTTAACAGTGAACTTTCATTCCACATTAAACATTCCAGATCCTTCTATTCATTTAGTGCTACCAGACCAGAACAAAACACATTCAACACCCACGCCAAGACAATACCAACGACAAGCACCTCCAGCAGACAAAAGAAATTGCCTCAGAGGCACCAAAAAGAACAGCGTGTTCCACGTCCCCATAACTCTTAATCTCAGACCACACAAACCATCGAAGGCGGTTAATTCCTCCAGGGCGACACTGCTTCTCGCTCGTCCCCCAATCTTTCTGGACCTGACCCATGAAAAGAAATACCGGGATTATCCCGGGATTGGGATCCTTATCACGGTGGCGCGAACTTTATCGCTGCTTTTTGGAGAAGAATGTCTTTGCTGGTGACATATGGGGGAAAGGAAATGGGGCTCTTCAAGAAAGGTGAGGTTGGAGTTGGCGATTTGTGGGGAGTCTATTGCTGTTGGGGGTTGTCTATGTCTGAAATGTTATTAATTTAACAGTACATAAATTAATATCAGGTAATTAATAAATATTGTAAAAATTATGTATTATATAAAGAAACATTTAAAGTAAGGAATATACAAGGAGTTACAAGATTTGAAGACACATCACACCAGACAGTGTGAGTTGAACCAAAAAGCATGTAAAAATAAACTTTAATAGTGGTACAAATCTATCATATACAAGCAAAAATAAAACTCTTCCCATTAACTCCATAATCAACTATTATTCTATAATTCATTCCTTAAAAATCTATCACATTGAAACTTTTTATGAATATTTCGTTAAAAATACTATTGTTCTAAAACTAATGAGACAAAAATAGAAAATTGTTAACATGTGCTTTTTATGAAACAATTACTCATTTTTAAAAATTCAAATGAAATTAAGAAGATTGTTTCTAAATAAAAGCGGTTTTAATTATGTATATTTTATATCAAAATACCATTTTAACTGTCTAAGCGGTCAAAAAAGGCAAAATATTAAAGTTTTTTTCTCGCAAAATAGTTTACTTAATATTTCCAATGCATGTTTACTATATATATTTCTTAATTTTTATTAATTCAACATATATAGCTTCCAAAAAAGATCCTAGTGCTTTAGATTATTTGAAAAATATTTTAACAACGGATTTTTTATGAATTTAAAGTTTACTTATACATCTAGAAAAACTGGAAACCCATGGGCGACTTAAGTCGTTCAGCGCCGTCAGATGGTTATAGAAAAAACATTGGCAAGTGCGGTAATTGTGTAAAAATAATACTTTAAATTTGTATTATCTATTGCTACAACATTTCAATTGCCATGCGCAATATTCCAAGCTTTCTTTACTAACTAGCCTGTTAACATCATGCACTGTTAAAAACAGGTACTCAAATTAAAGTAAAATGTACTCATTTTGAATACATTCAATGCTTATCATGACTCCGAATACGTGAGTTTTAATTTTGAAAAAGACATGTACTCAAAAATTAGTGCAATGAATAAAAAGAACAAATACTAGCCTTCATAAATCACTGCATAAATATCGACAATTACAACCAAGACTTACCGGGAATCGAACCCACATCCTCAGCCACCGCAATCCAGTGCTATATCCGTTCAAACACCAGGGCGACGTGAAGAAGTTATATACAGAATAAATCTTAAAAAGGTGTGCCAAAAGAATGGGAAGTAAGATAATTGAGTTATAATAACTAAGTTTCCATTTAAGCAATCGACATAAAAAATGTGGAAAACCATCTTCTGAACAACTATTTTTAGATTGTCATGTCGCTTTGTTAAGATTGCTTGAATATAAGAAAAAGAAAGTACGGTTTCGAGAAAGTACGGTTACTTAAATAGAAGTACGTCATTGCTCATTTACGATGCAATTGTACTAAAAAACCGAGTAGGTTTAAGTACTCATTTTTAAGTACCTTTACTTTTACAATGTATAAAATTGCACTTTATTTCATGAAAAACTGATCTTTAGACTCGTTATATGAGTCAACATATTTCTACACCCATCACCAGATCTCAAAACGACCCTAACTGCATTACCCCAATCCAAGCACGGGTAAAACCCACACCCGAACCATTAATTCCAACCCACGGCCCGATCTTCCACCAAAAGTCACCCAGCAGCCCTCCCTACATAATGCACTTACTTAGCGAATTGTGTTAACCCAGACTAAAGGCCATTATGACGAGAGACGCCCGGAGTTCAAAGCAACGTGAAAAGTAATTAGCATTTAGCCCACCCATCTTCCTGGGTTTTTCCCTCTCCATCTTCAGTCTAGGAAGCACCCGTGTCCAACGACCAGGGCCTAACGCGCACTGACAGACCCGGCGACCCTAAATGTACTTTATAGGGGAGAACCCCTGGAAACTATCTCTGGTGTTTTACGACCCCTGCCTCTTACGATCCGATGCGGATGGAGAACAGGGATGCCTCGGATTCCTGTAGGGAAAAAATCCCTTCGCATCTTCTTCTTCTTCCCTATTAAAAGGTTGGTGAGTGGGGCTCTTATGCAGCTGGATCTCTTCTGCTGGATGATGGTATCTCTGCTAACTTTGGGTGGATTTTTTAAAAAAGATTCTTTTTGGTGTTTTGGTATTTTGGTTGTTGGAAAGCAAGTTGTTACTGGAGTTAGGAGAACTTTACTTTTGTGGAAGGGGGGGGGGGGGGCTGTTGTATAGAGATGGTTGGGAGTGGGTGAAAAAAAGTTCATGGTGACGGAAGTGATGTGGGAAAGCAATTTCTAAGATCATCAAAGCGGAAGGGATTTTTAAAAGAGGACCGAGATGGAGTCATTTTTCGGGTTTTTCAATGTTAGTTGAGATTTTAGTGGCTTGTTTTTATGTTTATGTAGTATTGATTTTTTAAAAGTATATTTAAAATGAATGGGTTTTCATTAAAGCGCAGTTTGAAGGCTGGTATGGGATATGGATCTTGATGTTGCGTTGATAAATGTTTATGTTAGGGATTGTTTAATGAAATTTGGTTGAAATTATTTGTTGCCGTCCTTTTATTGCATGCACAGTGCAGTGTCCATAAGATAAAATATTGAGTTTGCAGTGAAGGATGCTAACTTGGTCTAGATCCCAGGACTTTGTGTTTTGTAGCAAGGCGCGTTATCCCTTCCTGCCAAAACGATCGCTGTAACCAACTATACGAAATTGCTACTTAAGGCTAACCACTTTATAGGCAAGTTCTTAGAGAATAGTTTATTTTACGTTTTATATAAATCAATTGTTTACTATGGACCTGATAATTTTTCAAATTGAGTTTTACTTTGAAAGGCAAGTTAAATTATACGTCACTGGTTAGTATTGAAAGGCAAAACGTTGTTACAAGTGTCTTTTACTCTATTTGCATTTTAAATTTTTTTGTTTTAAATGCATTACTTAACCAAAGTTATAACAATAAAACCCCCTATATTTATGATACTTACTGATACACTTGCTTTAACTTGATAACATAAGGAGTTTAGATATGGTCGAGTTTGATTCCAGAATTTTTTTATAAATGGATTCGGTATGGATTCCCAATAGTTTACAACGTAAATTCAATTCATAAAAAAAACATTTGGTGTAAACTAGGAATACACTAAATCTGTTACAGTCAACACATTAACAATTAATAGTGTAAAAATTTTAAGAGTGGGTGACAAGCCAAGTATAGTACTCGTAATCTGACAATGTAAGTGCGTCTTTCCTTCGGCATGGATTCCCAATAGTTTACAACATTAATTCAATTTATATAAGAACACGAACATTTAGTAATTTATCGGCTACTATGTTTTTAATTATTTACGAGTTGAATGCCGCCATGAATTAAACTTAATGCCAGTCAAGCCAACGTGTGCATAAAAGGTTCAGTCTTCAAGAAGGTATTAAGCACCAGGTGCGAGGTCGTCAATAAACATATTAAATTCATTAGTCAGTACTAATGAATTGGCCGCCCAAAAGCAGCCATACAATTAGTCATACATGTACAATGAGACATCTTTTTAAAAATCCATAAATTGACTTCTTAATTTATTTTATTTTTCTATCCTTCGTATAATAGTTTAAATTGCATTTTTATTCCGTAAATATCGTAGGCTTGGTGAAAAAACTAAATGAACATGTTTCAATTATGTAAGGCTAATGTATCTTACTACTGCTAAATAAATAGGTTGTTAGGAGAAAGTTACAAAATAATAAATAAAATACAAACATAAAACAACTCCTTCAGATATTTATATTAACACAACCTTCAATGTCAGACTAATATCCGCTACAAAATACTAGAAGAGTCGTCCAGAACATCCGCAAAAATTAACGGCGTGTATACGGAACTGGTGCATGATAAATCTGATTGGGGTCCAAAGTCCCGACGTCTATTGAAGGCGTTGGGTGGCAGTTCAGGTGTTTCCTCGTCATCTGACCATGGTTCTAAAATAACGAGGTGCATGTATGAATGTGTGTGTGAATGTGTCCCCGGGTCTTTCCTTCGAGATAGACCCCGAACCGTCGCCATTAGCCCATTGTGCAGCTCTAGTGCGAAGTTATTTAACCAAAACCAAACCACACTAATATCCAGAAACAACCGGGAGTAACTACACGAGTTTTATCCAAACAATTATATATTATTTAAAATTAAATACTATTATCAAATCAGTCTCAATAGACTTCGAAATGAATCCAATTCATAATTAAAATTATTAACAAACTGTCCCGAAATTAAAGCCATACAAACCATAATACTATTCAAACAATACATTTCCCTTATTAAATTACTGCCCCCAATTTAATTTAATTGCAGCTTTCAAACAAACATCCCCGGAACTTGTGAGAATTCTTTAGAACCACTACATCATTAAACAACCATCAATACCCAAAATCAGTGCTTCCGATGAATCAAACCCAAAAGTACACATTCCTATTCCCACATTCCAAACAATTCCAGACCCAAGTGCACCAATGCTTCTGTGCATTCAGTCTGTGCCGTGGGGATTGCCTGTTGACACTTAGGCGGAGCAGTGGCAAAGCGTGTATGCGGCTGGACTAACATGTATTTATCATTTGAATATTCGCAGTCCCCTAATGCCCTACACGTGAATTGAATCGGACTGTTCTGTATTAAATGTGTTTTGACTAATGAGTTAAGTAAATGGAATTTGTCCCATGTCCGAGCAAGTTAGGAGTGTTGGTAGTGTAGTTAGACTGGATTGTAAAGTGGTGATTTATGTACTCAAGTTTGTGCTGTGGATTTTGGGATTTTGTTATGAATAAAATTTTAGTTTTTAAATATGTATTATATTAAAATATATAATATTGCATGTTACCAATAATTGCATAATTCCAACATTTTTTTTTTATTCGTAATATTGTATTTGTAATTTTTACTTTCGATTTATACATAGGAATATATGATATTTTTATTAGTGAATTCAGAAATACCATTTTTTTTAGCTGTTTGAACATCTCTTTCTGAAATATAATCAATGAAAAAAACAATATATTTAAGCTTTATTTTTGTGTTGTTTTTAAATTTTTTAGACCTATATATGCTTTTTAAAAAAAAAAAAAAACACTACCACACTTTCATTTTTTAAAATTTGAAAAAAAACTTTAATTGATTAATAATTTTAAAGAACAGTTCTATTGAAGGAATTTTGTAAATTAGCGTTTTAGTTGTTTAAAAAATATTTTATGTTGATAACCTAAATATATTCACTTTGCTATTATTAATACTTCATCAACAAATAATTTATAACTTAATTGAAAAATCTCTGTCTGCGTTTACAAAACAAATATTAAAATCTCAAATTCTATTGACAGTTTAGTTTCAAATACACTTTTTAGAATTTTTTAGTATTTTAAACATGACCAAAATTTTAAAAAAATCAGTAAATGACGAATATCAGACGAAAAGTAGGTAAGACAGATGATAAATAGTATATAAACATATACTAAAATCATTATTATCGTTATTGTACTGCATTAAAATGTTGTATACATCTGTTTAAATATGTATCGTCGTTTTATGCAAAAGCATTTTAAGCATTTTTTTAGGAATATGGTGCCTGGGTCTCCTTGAAGTATAAATTCTTTTTAAGTCATTATTAATTTTATTTTCGATAAAATACAATGGGGATTACCTCGTTTAATAGGTATTTTTTTTATCGCCACTTCTAGATTTTCTATAGAAGTCTTCATTCCGCAATTAATTCGATGTCTTAGACTGACTACATATTAGTTAAATAACTAAGGTATAATGCTAAGATAACTAAGATAGATATATTTTTCAATATACTTAGCACACCTGTGTTCAAGTAACGGACTTAAATAACACAATCGTATTATTTTACAAGGCATAAATTCACAATAACACTTCGGGAATCTAAACTCTATTGGTATTCATCCAAATTCCTAATAAAAAATAAAATGATTTGTGGTTCATCGTAAATAGATTTTGAAACAACGTTATCTTTATACATAACCCATCAAATATATATGTTGATTCTTAAATGTGCAGGATTAAATTTAGTATATTTCTCAAGCAAATTCACAAACCGTTATACTGGAAAATGTAATTATATTTATTGTAACACTTCTTGCAATTTTTCCCTACACATCCCCATTGTTTTTCTAACCCCTTCCCCTATAATCCCCTTTGATGCTGAGACCCATGGCAATATCAAGAATCCCCCTGACCAATAAGAAAGGAGATGGTCTTTGTGGTCAGGGATTATGTTACCACCACCTCCAAGAACCCGCATTTTCGAACTACTTTCGAATAGCCCCCCCCAACGCCTTTTCCTAAGGGACAGAATCAATTTCGGCAAGCTTCTGGAACATAGAAATAAAAGTATGGAAGGTATTATATTTAAAGGGGGGGGGGGAGTAAGAGGTACTTTGTTTTTACACAGGATTGCGAAAGTTTTAAAGTAGACCCTTTTTAAAAGTCCCCTTTTTGAGTTTTTGAAGTGTATTTACTTTTTCAGTTTAGTGAAAAGCTTATATTCGGTTAAGAATGTATTTTTAAGAAATTATTTTATGGTATGGTGTTTTACCATCTCAGTTTATTATTTGAATTATTGGTTAAACTAAAACCATAGAGTTAGATAGGAGTATAAATTTCCTATTGTCAATTCACAAAAACTTTAAAAAAGATTGGGCTAAATTAAAAAAAAGTAAACGTAATTTTTAAAAGAAAGTTAATACTATTCGTTAATTAATTTTTCAGTTATAAATGATTTAAAAAAATATAAAAATATATTTTGAAATAAATGAATGATATGGTAGACTTCATGAAATAAATATGTCATTATAAAATTGTCTAGAACAGAACATATTTCTTTTTGAGAAGATATACTAAAAGCTATCCGCTAAATGATGCATTGCAATTATTTTCTTTTGCATAAAACTTCTGTGCGATATAACTAAAGCAATTAATAATCATTTCTACCTTATTCCTGTAGGGGTTTGGAAAATTAAAAAAAGTTAAAGTTGTTTTTCTTTAAAACGGTTCACGTTATATTTCCAATGCATCTTTATTATATACATTTTTTTTTAAATATTAATTTCATAGATATAGCTTCCAAACACCCCAATGTTGTAATAATACTTTAAAAAAATATTGCAAAAAAGAATATATTTATGTATTAAAATTTTATGTGTATTGCTATAAAAACTGAAAATCCTTCGACGACTTAAGTCGTTCAGCTCCGTCAGGGGGTTAAAAATTGTAATAATATTTCTTGACAACACACTTTTTTTGCAAACGCCTTTATTTCTAATGTATAAAATATCCAATTTAGGTATTTCGTGTATTTTAACTAATAGGGATAGTTAAAACATGTCTCTTATTAATTTCATTTTGTTACAAAAAAATTGTTCTTAATAATATTTTATTTCATACTTTTTTATTAAATGAAGACTACTTTTAAATTCAACAACGTAACTTTAATTTATTATCATGTAAAGTTTAAAACAGTCCTAATTATTACTATAGCTCATTGATATTTTTTAAATAGAGGCTCAGTTTAAAATATAAGTAAAAAAAATACTGCATTTTTTTTATATAATGCAGGATTTTTATGGAACACATTAGGAGTTTTATATTTATAAAAAAAATGATGGCTTTCCGATAAAGACAATTTTCAGACAAAGAAGTTTTGGAAGTTATAATTCTGAAAAAGTCCGTAATTTTGAAACAAAAAATTTAGTATGTATGTACTTTTATACAATTTTGTTACTGGAACGTACTATAAATTTAACTTGTATGTTAAACCAGTAATTATCAATTAGTATATTCAAAGTATTTACATATGAAAATTAGATTTTTACTCAATAATATAGCAAATCGAAAAATTAACCAATTGTAGAGGAACATGGAAAACCTCTATGTGATAATACATCTGAATAGATTTCTTAGGTTAAAATTAAATTATCCTTAAAGTTAACTTGAACAAATACCTCAAATAAAGTTAACATTAAAAAGAGTTTTTTTCACCCCCTAATAGAAAAGCACCGAAACTTCTTCCTCTGGATTCTCTTCCGAACTAAAAATTGCAACTCTTCTCAAAGTTAACTTCAACCGCGGCTTTCGGTCCCCAAAATAGATGATAAGAAGATCTAAAACCCCACCACACAAACCCCCTCTTTGCATTAGCCGCAAGTAGACCCAGAGGGGGGGGACGGACGAAGATCCTTGTAACAAAAGAAACAACTGACTTCCCTCTAGGACAAGAAGAAGGAAAAAAAAATGGCCGCGTTCCCAAAATCCCAACAGCCAACTTTCACACCATCTTTGTGTATCCAATCCCGAGGATTGTTGGAGGGGGTTTTAGGGTGTTGTTCAAAGTCCCTTATCTGTCGCCAAATATTGAGTCTCTTTGACCAGTGGGGCGTGTTCCAGGCTCTCAAGCGAACCCCCTACTTTTGCCCCCAAGACTTTCCTTGATCATTGCTTTTTTTTTTGTCCTGTGGGTGGGGTGGCAAAAATAATAGGGGATTGAGTATTCTTTGTTAGATGCCCCCTCTCTCTCTGGATGCGTCGGCGCCGTTTGACTGTATCGTGTTCGTGGTGTTGTTCCTGATGGCACCCAATGGCCCTTTGTCCTGAAGACGGCTGGTGCTGGTGTTGAGTGGGGTCTGGATTGCAGTTGGCAGGTCTCGTTAGGCTTTTGGAAATTGATAAGAGGCAAAAAATGTAGCAAAAGGGAGTTTGATCCTAGAAAAAAAAGTAGTATAAAACCTTCATTAAAATTGTGAAATTGTTTTTTTTTTAAATTTTTTTTAAGATTATTAAAACTAATAGTCTACAGTGTTTTGGTATTAGAGCTGTACAGTGGACTTAGATATATGTAAGAAAACCATTTCAAGGAGTAAAAACTTGATAAATAATTTTTTTTTTAGAAAATTAAGTTTTTCCGCTTAAAATTTTAACAAATCTCTATTTTCACTACAATAATTTCAATGCTTTAAAATTGGTTTTGCAAGTCTTTTGAAGGTTTTTGCAGGTTTTATGAAGGAAATTGGAACAAAAACCTTTAATTTAACCACTTGACTTGCATGGAAGTGATATCATAGATCCAGCCACCTGCACTTTTACCGACAATGCATCCATTTTTAAATACATTAAAGTATTTCACGTCAATATTTTTTTATCTAATTATATCTAGTTCAATATATAAGCTATCTTTTTACAATGAATTGAAATTGTGGCAAAAAAAATAAAGGTACATGTGTGGGGTTCACTTCTTCTACACGATACTCCCGCTTAGGTGAGAGTGATCACTTTGGCCTGACTGACAGAGTATCGGCGTAGCAAGCCGAAGTTCCTCGGATCGATACCGAGCGTAGCCAAGTTGTGCATACCGTAGCATTGGTGACCCGGACTGCAGTTCTACGCAGCCTTCGAGCTAGCACTTGTGACACCACATCGAATCAACCACTGCCACGTGTTAACGCTTCACGGCATCAACCACTGCCACGTGATAACAATTCACGCCATCAACCATTGTCACGTGATAACACATCACGGGCATCTCACTCATTCGTTCCTCCGTCCGACTCACTGAGAGGGGGGTACTGTGCGGTTCACTTCTTCTACCCGATACTCCCACTTAGACGAGAGTGATCACTTTGGCCTGAGTATCGGCGTAGCAAGCCGAAGTTCCTCGGATCGATACCGAGCGTAGCCAAGTTGTGCATACCGCCACACATGCACAAGACAAATTTTGTATATACCTCCAACTTCTAAAAATAACTTTACAATCGCAAAAATCGCTTCATCGTCAGTTACTTAAAAGATCTAAAAAAAAAAAAAACTGCATTTTTCCTGCGTAAAATCTTTTTTTTTGCAGGTTTTGCAAAACAATTTTGATGAAGGTTACATGATGACTTTTTTTTTGCTGGAATATTACAAGATTTTAGTTTTTTTATGGATACGCGCGAATCCTTAATGAGATTCACGAAATGTAATATATTCATATACGTGGGGGGGGGGGGGGAAGGGTCCATTTACCAGTTGTATTCCACCTGTAACCTTTCAAGTGAAAAAATAATGACTTTCTTTTTGCGGATTTTTTCTTAAAAATGAATGATAAGTTTTACTTTTAAATATTTCATCACAGTTAATATGATTTGCATTTGGGGAATTTCGATGAGAGTGATACTGCATTAGTTAACACCCGTGACAATGGTGGGAACTTCCATTAGAATAATATTGACAACAGCACTATGTTAGCAACGCAATGTTAAAAACTTTAATCTGCTTCTATTTTTATAAGATATCTATCACTATTAAGAGAAATAAAATATACAATGCATAAGTTAATAAAAACGCCATTTACAGCTATAACTATCTCTCGATTACTAATTCCATATTTCAAGAAAGCAAATTCTACTATTACTTAACTATTTTCTCTGTGAAGCTTTCCTCATTAAAGACGAATGTCTAAAGCGCAAGTTGCTGATTATACCGGCATGAAATATAGTGTTCTAATTTTTAGTATAAAATAAAACGTTATTTATTATATCATAATTAAAACCAAATATTATGACTATACATTGCAATGGCATCGATATTCTTTTAGTATCACAAGTTTGAAGTCTATAGAGCATTTGGAATGGAGCTAAATTTAGTTGCAAGACTTGATGAAAAACCACAACAGGCTTATAAAATTGTCAAACAATGGAAATTAGTTATTTTATCCCAAATAACAGACACACCATTTATTTATACTTCAATAGATATACATGAAATTAAAGGAGCGTCAATCATTGAAGTTCCCAATAGATATATGTTTTCATTACTAAATCTCATAAACTAATAATTACACGTTTAAAAATTTTTTGTCTATGTTTTAGCTATTTGCCACACAACTATGTGCAGTCAGATACATCAATAAATACTAGTTTTTCCCGTATTTTTTCCGCTTTTCCGTTATGCCTCCCACGTCACCTCGACCTTTCTAAGGAACCAGATCTCCGATTGATGTTGACCATCAAGGTAACTTGCGTATTCCCAGCACATCTCATCACATCCCTGAGTGTCCTTCTTTCCCTACCCCCCCCCCCCCCCCCCCCACTCCAACATCGGCCAGCGAACAGTGATTTTTTTTTCTCGAACCCCTCTTTCCAAATGTTACATCCCCCCCCCCCTCAGGTCGATAAACACCCTCATATCCCCCCCCCTCCCTCTTCCAGGATTCGACAAGTCACACCGAAGAAACATCTCGCGTTAGGCCTAAGAAGAAAAGGATTAGGAATATCCAAGGTTGGGGGAGCTGTGATGGCAAGTATGGCGAAAGATCGTCCCGATTTGGCACCTTTTAACATTGTAGAGTTCATTGATCCAGAAATGTTGTGATTATGGAGTTTAACACGTTGAGTGGCACAGACATACCGTAGGATACTACTTTGAGACCAGCTGCTCTCAAGAACTAACGAATGATCTATTCGACCAGACGATTTCGCTCATAAGGAGAAAAGGGTGAACAGAGCGGGTTCTAGAGACGCATAAGCGCGTCTTTGGTCGAGTGAAATAACCTCTTAAGATACGCTAACGCTTTCTTGGTACTCTGCATGTTATGATCATCGATGCTTTTGGTCTTTTACTATTTACCAGTAATAACGCCTTATTATTTTTTAAATCCCGATTCCATCAACACACCACGATACTCTTAAAAAATATGTTCTCTCAAATTCCATGTCCGCGATAGGGGTGCACAAAGATTCATGCTTTTAAGTGTAAAGGTATCGATATAAAATTGTGTTATGTATAAGCATTAAACTTCGTTATTTATATAGAATTATAAAAGCTGATATAAAACACATCTAAGTTCCTATATAATCTAGTTATATTAAAAACATTATATTTTCTTCCCCTTCAGTAAAATTTACATTTGTTTTTAGGTTGAATCAACTGTTTTTTATAACTGAAAGTACGTAGTAGTAGTTTAGTAGTACATAACGAGGTTAAGATAAAGCTATTTTTTGTGAAATATATGTTTTTCAATTATAATATATTACACTTAATATTAGGGGTGTGTGTGCTGAAGAAATTTCTATTATAATTCATTAGATATAAAATTAATTCCTCAAACTATAATACCAATCATTATAAGTACAAATAAAATAAAGTGTAGCAATGTGCCTTAAACTGACGTTGAATTCGGTTCCTCTTACTTCGTACCCAAATACTTTATCTGCCGACCAAATGTCTTGTGTATGTATCTGACATTTAAAGGCACCAATAGGTTTGGGCGATAATGACATTTTGTCATAGCAAATACTCTCCCAATAATCAAAAGTATCCGATTAATCAATATGTCCGATTAATCGATATTTTCGATTAATCGATATTTCCTATTAATCGGTATTTCCGAGATTAATCCATATTTCTATTATATTGATATATTTGATGTATACATAGCTTTGGATTTTTGCTATTTCCAATATATCGATATTTCATGAGTAGAATAAGTACAGTAGCAATAATTAAACGCAAAAATGTATGTATTACTTAAACTTTCATTATAGGAACTGAACTTTTTGTTTTCAAATCAAGTACCATTTTGTTTCCCAACTTTAATTGTCAAAAATATAGATGATTCGTCCCTTTTGTCCTAAACATCCCGATGCGTTCTTCCGGATTTCCGAATGTACTTTCGATTAATCGTAAAATCAATTAATCCTAAAACACCGATTAATCCTAAAACACCGATTAATCGTCAAACCGATTAATCGTCAAACCGATTAATCGTCAAATCAATTAATCGTTAAATCGGTTAGTCGTTAAATCGGTTAGTCGTTAAATCGATTAATTTTTAAATCGTCAAATCGATTAATTGTGAAATCGTCAAATCAATTAATCGTCAAATCGATTAATCGTCAAATCGATTAATCGTCAAATCGATTAATCGTCAAATCGATTAATCGTCAAATCGATTAATCGTCAAATCGATTAATCGTCAAATCGATTAATTGTCAAATCGATTAATCGTCAAATCGATAAATCATTAAATCGTTAAATTAATCAATCGTCAAGTCTAAAATAACAAAATCGAAATCTTGTGATTTTTTCCTTCTGGAGTTTCTATATATATCAAATCGTTGCCCAAGCCACCACAAAAACAATCAAAGGTATAATTTTTGATTTTTTGACAAATGTTTAGAAAAATATAACAAAGCATTCTGTACAACTTTCACTCCATGTTTTATGATAAAAAAAACATACCCCACTTTTATTAATTTGGCGATCATTTTCTACATTTTGGCGATTCATTCCCTGGACCCATTTGCAGCCCTGCTTGGGAAAGGGGATAAAAAAAAATATCCCTTCCCCGTCGCCAAGACGAGTATGTCTGGGATGCTTTGACTGATGCATCTGAGGGGTTGGGGGGGTAGGGGGGATACATTTGCGTGACTGCAATGGCCAAACGGTGTCTACAAGTAAGATATGGAAACGGCGTATTCCCTCCCCGCTGGGGTATCGGAAGAACGGTTTGAATAAAATATTGAATTGCTTTCTTTTCCCGGGAAGGACGGATCGTAACTTGTGATGAGAAGACCACCTTGTCTGGATTTCAATCTCAGATCTTATGGGGGGGGGGGGGGGGGGGTGATCAGTGTTCTCAGTATGAATTTCGGGTGGAATCCGTCATGCGAAAGGAGGTTTTCACAATAGAAAGGGAGGATGTTGTAGTTGAATTTGAAAATTTAGGTCGCGATCTGTACAATCGTTTAAAACTGTCAGTAGATGTATATGGGATTGGAAGGAAATAAGTTTTTTATTCAAGAATCTATCTCAGTTAGATTATTAGCATTCTGTTTTGGAAGATTTGTGGTTGGTTGGGTTTAGTGACACAAAAGTTGAGAGGCACCAAACACTAGCTGCTGTATCTCCATAATCTATAAAACGACATTGCCATACAAGGATTGCATGTAAAAACTAGAAAATAAATTAAATAATAAGTTATTTAAAGAATAACTTAATTTAAAAATAAGTTAGTTTAAAGAATAAGATAATTTAAAGAATAAGTGAAGCTATAATAAAGAATAAGTCAATATAAGGAATAAGTTAATTTAAGAATAAGTTAATTTAAGAATAAGTAAATTTGAGAATAAGTTAATTTAAGAATATTAATTTAAATAAGATAATTTAAATAATTAGTTAACTTAAAGAATATATTAATTTAAAGAACACGATGATTTAAAAAATAATTTAACTTAAATAATAAGTTAACATAAGGAATAAATTAGTATAAATAATAAGTTAGTTTAAAGAATAAGTTAGTTTAAATAATAAGTTAGTTTAAATAATAAATTAGTTTAAATAATAAGTTAGTTTAAATAATAAGTTGTATTTAAGAACGTAAAAAATATAAAAATTATAAAAGAGAAAATCATAAAAAATTTACTCATATTATCAAAATCTATTCTGAAACCTATTAGCGAGCTATCCATTAGGTACAGTTAATAAAAGTAATGTTAGTTAATAAATTCTAAAGTATTCTAGTATTAAATATCATTTTATTACAACATGGTATATTAAATAATTATGATTTTTGAGGTCTTTATGTTTCAAGACGGTTTTTCTCTCCTAATTTTATTCAATCGAAATACAAACAGTTTACATTTTACAGTATCAATAATAATGCAACCAAATTTAACTTTGCTGGTTATATGGAAAGTATAAAAATTAGTAATGAGGGAGTTTTTTTCGCTATCATGTATTTGAGGAGTGCAATGCGCAAAATTTTCTTATCCTATCTATTTATTCAATCCTAATATAAATAGGAATTTAGTTAAATAAAGCTGAATTTCAGTTACCAATTAGGGGTGATGGGGTTATTCTCTTAAAGTTTAATAAACAGTAATGGTCATTAAAAATTCTATCTTATCAAACTGCAACGTTTGTTTAAAAAACTGTGTTTTCTGCTGCCGTGTTATGCTGCCAATACTTGTATATAACTTTTTATTAATTCATTATATAACCCTTATAAAGAAGTAGTTGTATTTTAAAACTTATCAACTTCGAAAAATATTTTAATAATTATTAACTTGAGAAGCGCAGTTCCAAAACTTGTCTTATTCAAATTAATCAGAATTCTATGGATTTCTGGGAAAGAGCTGACTTGAACAAGACAAGTTTTAAAGCTGTATATTATGTCTATATTTTTGTATATGTATGAAGTATTTCTTCGGAACATGAAAAAATATTTGTAACTGTTTTTATTTTTTTCATATTTTCATTGCTTTTTTATAAATAAAAATAACAACTTTTATTTTATATGATTTACAAAAAATAGTTTTTTTCTGTATTTCATATTTACAAGACTTCAAGCTACAGATTTGCATTTTCCTAAATTTAATTAAAACTTTAATAACGAAAAGCACGATCAATGTTATATCTAGCTTGGGTGCTTTTAGTTTTTGCCAACTTTTGTTTTCCACCTCAAGTTGTGGTATTTTTTTTTAGCTTCTTAATATTTATAATTAACAACACTGCTTAGAAGAACCACACCGTTTAAAACTTTACCGACCAAAATACAAGGTACAAAGACTTGGCACATTTTTTTACGGTTCAAAGATTTTTAAAAAAAACTCCTTAAATGTTAATGAGCTTCTTCTAACAAGCCATCGATTTTTACTAAAATAAATTACTCTATAAAGAAATGTTGTTCTAAAATCTTATTTTTATTTTTTGAATTAAAAATATATATATACAATTTTTATCTGTCATGTTATAAGAAGCTATTTTTTGCATAAATATTAATAATATATTATTTATATAAATTTTAACTTGAAGACTTTTTTTAATTTAAAATTAAACCGATAACATGATTCAAGAATGATTCATAAGCAAATCATGGAAATTTGTATAAAAACATTTTTAAGCTAAAATACGTAGTTTTAACCACAATTAGTTAAATAAAAAAAATATGCATAAAAACTATTAAATATATTCAATGTTGTGGAGTTGGCGTAAAATTATTAAATTTTACGGAAATATAAAACTTATGTATTTTTTTATTATTAAAACAAAATAACAGAATAATAGGAAGCGCATATTTCATTTTATAATTTTTAGTTAAATAGTTTCTGATTTCGTATTTCGTATATTTTATAGCTGGACTTTTTTAATACTCAAAAGGTTCCATTGAAAACCTGAAGATTGAAAATGTGTTTATATCCTGTACATTATATGTTTTCCTTCAGGATTTTAAAAAAAAATTATTCCAAGACTAACCGCTACTTTTCATGAAAAAGCGTTCAGATGCATTTTTGTTCATATATAACTGTGCATCGATTTAGTAATGCTTATAATAATAATATATAATGTATTTCTATCATATATTATTATTGCAACTACATATGCTAGCAAAAAGAAAATTTTAAGACGAAGCATTAACTAGGTGCTTGATATTAAACAAATGGATAGCTTTTTAAGAATTCAATATGTAGCACTTATGCGATTAATTACTGAACGCCTAGGGAATCCCAGGCTTTCCAGCAAGGCACCCAATTTTTGCATTCTTGAAAAATCCTCAATTCTAAAATATTTAATTTTAAAGGTGTGTGTACTACTTACAAGCAATTTTTTTGTAAAATAAAAGAAATATATGTAAAAGAGAATGCACAGGAAAGTTATTTAAATATCTGAGCGTTGAAAACAACTTTGTAACTGCAACTATCGCTTGAGTGTCATTGGGTATTATATAAAGTACCAGGTGACCGAGCCCAGCTCGTTTGCATATTTTATTACTTAGTAATATTTCTAATGACTCGAATCAAATGCAAATGTTTTGAAATGTCCATATCAATGGTTAGACGTTTCATGATATATTTTATCATCTAATAATGTCTTAATTATCGAAATAAGATAAGTTTTTTGAAATGCTTATACGATTTTTTAGAAGTGTCAAGATTGCAAAGATACCGTATCAATTCTGCAAAAGTAATTTAAATTAATATTTTTAATGATCCTGAGCGTCTAATACAACCATTCGCATAATTGTAGCACAACGTTTTCGTGTGCATGCTAAACCCTGCCAATATTCTTGTTGATCAGTATTTTAAGTCAATTTGTAGCGATGTTTTCTTCTGTCTAACTCTGGAGTAACTGAATGGAGTTTTAAATGCTGTACAAAGTAGTCTTTGTTATTAAGAATATTATGATAATGGGTATCAAATTATTTTTTTGCTACTGCAAAATTATTTCTGCTATTTTTTATCTTCAACCTGCTTACACAAATAATAAGGAACGAACAGCATTTTATATTCTTATTAAACGTTTATTCAATAATAAAGATTTTTACTTATTTCGAGTAATGTTATGTGTTATTCGGAATTAGTCGTAGTGATGAAAGCAGTTTTATCTTTAATTTAGTGAAAATAATATAATTTTACCAATTAACTTTTAATTATAATGGTTTTGAAAATCAACCTTCTAAAATTAAACTTTTTCTATAATCTAAATATAATATTTTTTTATTGTATATCATAATCTAGTTACGATTAAATTAATCTTGATTTGTTTTTTGTGTTTGTTAAACGTAATTAATGATGAAGCTGCAATTTTCGATTTTTCAATATACATATATTATTTTATTTAGCCTAATGTTTGTAAAGGATACATGTTGAAATTTGTGGCTGTTGTTAGGAATATTTCATAATTTTGAAGAGTTTACAGAAGAAAAAGTTACATAATATAAAATTTGTGTAGGTCGCTGATAGTATGTGTCCTGAAAACAAATAGTTACTTCGAACAAATTTTTATTAACTAAATACTTATTTGAAGTAACATGTTAAACATAATTAAAAACACATATGCGATAATACATTTGCGGTTTATTTTTAAAAAGGGTTTTTAATTTGGTGAAATTTATTTCCCTGTGTGTATGTGAAAACTTTTTCTTTCAAGCGTTTAGATTACTATGTACGTTTCAATTGAAAACTCTTAAACACTTTTTCCTTTGTTATATTGTAAAGTCCCGTTACTCATCTAAATATCGGCTTGAAACTAAACATACTTACGTAATACGAAAAACAATTCAGTATTCAGGTATTACTATCTAATACAATTTAATACCGAAAATAATTTCATATTTAATTAGGCAGGTGTTTTCGAACAAATCTTTCAATAAAGAAGAATTATTTGAAATAACAAAGTAAATCAATTTTAAAACACATATATAGTAAATGTCAAATTTACATTTAAAAGTGATTTTAAATTTGGTTAATGAAAAATTTAAACCCTTTTTTCGTTGTTCTATTGTAAAACCACATTACTCATTTTCAATCCCTCTGTGCTTGAAACAAAACTTATTTATGTAATCCAAGAAACAGTTCATTATTAAATTATTACTAACTAATACAATTTACTATCGAGAATTATTTCAAATTAAATTAGGTAGGGGTAAGGATCGACCTCGCGAAATTTTTCTACGCTGTTACATTCATTATGAAAATATCAAAAACAAATTTTGAGCGATTATCTGCTGCTTCAAATTTAAAAATAAATACTACATAAAAAGAACAACATCAAAAGGTCATATGAACGTTGCTTTTACATTCAGAATGTGAAAAATTTATTGGTATCAGTTTTCCAGAAAAAAATTAGCATTTGAAACTATTTTACTTTTTCAGTAATTATTTACTCATTAGAATGTGGAATAAATAACAAACTATTTTTATAGACACTATGCATGACATGGTCTGGATATTAAAATTTTGACGGATTAACAAAAACGCATGGTCGATTAGCCTCTGTGATTGGTGAATTACAAACCACGTAGTCGCCGTCAACCAATAACAAATGCTCATGCAGTTTCTTATATCTTTAAAGACGTCATGTTAATTAGACAACATGTCAGCAGAAACCAGTGCAAAGTGTCCATAGTAAACAAATACGAATTTTTGGGAACGCTTCATTTTTTCAAAATTTCTAATACATATCTTCAAAACTGGAAAACTTACAAAAAAATTCTGTTTCTCGTTTAATGCTATCAGTAATAGTAGTATATGATAGTAGTAATATAAAAAGTTGGTAAAATAAAACCTATCAAATGCCGATGATCTATAGAAAAAAACTGTTTTTTAAAAGTATAAAAAAAATTTACCTTTTTTTAATATTGCGTAAAATTAATTTAATAAAACTTCTTTAAATCAATTCCATTGGAATATAAAAGCTGAAAAAGTATTTATAAACTATTGGTAAAATAAAACTTATCAAATAACAATGTAGAGCAAAGTTTAATTTTAAATGTAATAAATACATATTTTATAAATAACACATAACATTAATTTAATAAAACATAATTCAATTGATTCCATTAAAATATAAATACTTAGCAAAACAAACGAAATTGCATCTAATCAAACATTTATTAAATTGAAAATTCCATGTTCTATTTGTGGATATACATAATCCATTTTACATGGAATATAAACAAAACCTACATGGTTTCCCTAACGATATTTTCTTATACGGTATTTTAAAAACTTGCTCTTGTTTATTCCATTTATGACGTCACGCGCATAAACAGAGTAAAAAATCACAGGATTAAATATTTTCAAACTTCGATTTTATTAGAAAACTTATAGTATTTAGTAGACGAAAAAGTCACGTTATTAGAATATGTTTTTTCTTTATTTGAAAACGCAAACGATTTTCCCATTCTAATTTTAATTTACTGATGTTTCATTTGTTTATTTATGAGAAAAAAATACTTTATTTTGGAATAATTAGTAAAATTAAAATTTCTCATCAAAATATTTTACAAGTTTTAAATAAAAATAACATATGACGAATTAAATAACGTTTACTTCGTTTATTTATGAGAAAAAAATAACATTATTTTAGAATAAAAACTCAAATGAAAATATTTCATAAAAATATTTTACACGTTTTAAATTAAAATTACATATGACGAATTAAATAACGTTTACTTCGTTTATTTATGAGAAAAAAATAACACTATTTTAGAATAAAAACTCAAATGAAAATATCTCATCAAAATTATTTACACGTTTTAAATTAAAATAACATATGACGAATTAAGTAATGTTTAGCGGTTATTGCTATATAACCTATTAACTTATAAGCGATGAATAATTTGCAATGGAAAGAGTTAAATGGAACTTTTAATCTACTTATTTCACCCTCTAAATGAAATTTTTCAGATGAAACCTATCCCAATCGAATTTTTACCCCAAAAATTGCTAATACATCAATTTTTGTGAAAATCGTTAGAGCGGATTTGGAGATTGTGCAAACAAACAAACAAACTAACAAATATAGTGACATTGCTCGTTTAATAGTATTAGATTTTAATTGAACGCAAGACTTTCTCATTGTTAAAAAAATTAAGAAGCGTCCATTAAATAAACCATACTAATCTTGATCAAGTAACTTGCATTTTGAAAAGCAAAATAACTATAATGAATTTTTTTTAAAAAATCTTCATTTCGGTTTTAACGTTTTCATACTTGGCGTCCGGTATACCGGACATCGACTTTTGATCTCTAGATTTTACCAACGGCTTGCGGTAATTTTCTATTTTTTGAACAAATTGATACTATACTTTATGTAGTATTATTATCTTTTATAAAAAAAAATGTTCAATATAGAATCTGCTAACACTGAGCTATTGTTGTTGTTTTACAAGTACGTATGCAAAGCGAAAAGCCGAGTGTAAGTTATTGTATAAATGTTAATAAATATTTTTTGTTGACTTATTTTGAATTTTGATTCAAATTTAAAAAAAAAATTGTATAAATTATCTTTTATCAGATTTGAAAGAAAAAAAATAAAGCAAATATTTCAATATTCCAACAGAATGGGTTAAAGTCGTTACATTTTAAAGCATCCCTCCTAATTCTTCGTATCTATTTGAACCATATAATTACAATATAAAAAATACTACTCTACAATAAATAAGATAGCTTAAGAATATATTGATAAATTGAGTACTGAGTACTGAAATTCATTGTGTACTGAAGTAATGAGTTCAAACTTCCTTAGAGTAAACACAATCTTTATTCATGCTTTAAAATATATTCACTCTCCATATTGTGTTAAAATCATACCATTTCAAAGCATCTCACCTAATTCTTCGTATATATTTGAACCATAATTACAATACAAAAAATACTACCTTACAATAAATAAGCTAGCTTAAGAATATGTTGATATACTGAGTTCAAACTCTTTTAGCGTAAACACAAACTTTCTCCATGTTTTAAAATATATTCACTCACATATTGTGTGTACACCATTATATTCCAAAGCATATCTCCTAATTCTTCGTATATATTTGAACCATAATTACAATAAAAAATATACTGCCATTCAATAAACAAGATGACTTAATCATATATTTATATACTGAGTTTAAACTCTCTTAATGTAAACCCAAACTCTTTACATATTTTAAAATATATTCACTCTCATATTGTGTTTAAACCATTACATTCCAAAGCATATCTCCTAATTCTTCGTATCTATTTGACCCATAAATACAATAAAAATATACTACCGTATAATAAACAAGATAGCTTAATCATATATTGATATACTGAGTTCAAACTCTCTTAGTGTAAACCCAAACTTTCTCCGTGTTGGCAGTTCAGCCCATCCACATGATATACTAACGACAAGATAGAAAAAAGGAGCCTGCAGTTCGCGAGCTTTATTGAAATTTGATGATGCGAACTTTCAAAAGTCCCAAAGAGACCGTAAAAAATCCATATTCCATAAATATGTCATTCTAAGATCCTTTTAATAGCGGAGGAGGGGGGTCCGTTTTTTGACTCGCATCCTAACGACCATAGGGGGTTAGGTCTGGAATCGGTATACATCTCTTTTCTGAGGGAAAGACCTTTGAAAGGAAATAGAAAAAAGAATTCTTCGAACCATCACAAATTCGAATCGTCCTCTTTTTTTTTTACAAATGCTATTGGCCGAAAATTGATAAAATAGAATTAGTTGCATGGAGTTCTTAGTTGTTTTATTAAGTTTGTTTTTAAAGTGAGTTTAATCTTTATGTATTTTAATGTGAATATTTTGTATTTTCGATAGTAAATATTACAGAAGTCTAGGGTTATTTATCATAGTTTTGTATCTCGCAGTTGTAAATAAAAATTAACTACCGGTGACTATTGCTAACCCTCCTTCCTCTTCCATTTTGTGAATTACTTCTCAAAAAGTAATTATTGGGTAATTAATAAAATACACTGAGTTTGTTTAGAAATATTTGGAAAATACAATTATAGTATTTTTAATGTAAGACAATACTTTTGTTACAAGTTATTATATGTTAAATTTAAAAAGTGAAAAAAATCGCATTATGTCAATTAAAACGTACAGCCGCGGAAAAAAAAACGAACCACCGATGATTATATCGTTAGTTTTTGTAGTAGAGCTAAACTAAATATACCATTTTGTAGGGAATAAAGTCTATTATACATTGATATACAAAAAAATTGCATAGGGGACTATCTTTCATACTCGAATCCGCACCAACTTTAAAATTTTCAATAGCAGCACCTACTTTTGATAGCGCAGAAATGTTCCCCGCCCTCAAAATAATCTAAATATAAATTTTCGTTAATTTCCTACATTTATATGCAGAGATATTAGACGATATGTATCTATCTTATTTCAGGGTCTACTTCCACATTGGACAAAGTATTAGTGAGACTTCGAAATGAAGTACGCTGGTAGAAAATGTTTTGGAATTAGCCGTGGTTCTTCTTTTCCCGTGGTAATTCATTCCCCCACTCCCTTATACCCTCGTCTTTATATAAGAATTTATAATGTTATGCCAACGCGATCACAGCGCTTTTAATTCTCAAAATTAGTAGATTTCTGTTAAGTTCTGCAGATTTTAAATTTGTGTATGACCCCTTAAATGATCATTTGATGCACATTTTAATATAGCCAAAAAACTACAAAGAGGAAAATCATGAAATTTTAGATATGCATATAAAACGTTTTTCTGAATCCATCACTATCAAAATATAGCATAGTTGCTATTCATAAATTTTATGAATATTAATATCCTAATTTAAAGAAAATTAAAAAATATACATATAAGTAATGAAAGTTAGTGTATTTTAGTTGGGTTGTTTAGAAGTAACACAGCTAAAAATATCAGCTCAATAAAATTATTATTTCGAAAGATATGATTAAAAATTTAAGAAATTCATAAAACTAAACTTTCGATAATCATAATTAAAAAACTTCTTAACCAAATGACTTGCAAATTGATATTCGACGATAAATTTTGTCGTAGATTCTAAATATGGAATAAAAATTGGGTGTTGCTATTGGAAATTTTAAAGTTGGTGCGGATTTTAATATGAAGATAGTCCCCTATACAAATCTTTTGTATATCAATGTGTAGTAGACTTTATTCCCTACAAAATGGTATATTAAGTTTAGCTATACTATAAAAACTAACGAAATAATCATTGGTGGTTCGTTTTTTTTCCCCGGCTGTACATTCCATATTTTTGTTTTTTTGTAGAATTGTAGATAGAGATAGAGATATATAGAGATAGAGGTATATAGAGATAGAGGTATATAGAGATAGAGGTATATAGATATATATAGATATAGAGCTATATAGAGATAGAGATATATAGAGAGAGCTATATAGAGATAGAGATATATAGAGATATAGAGATAGAGATATATATAGAGATAGAGATATAGAGAGATAGAGATATATAGAGATAGAGGTATATAGAGATATATACATATAGAGATAGAGATATAGAGATATAGAGATATATAGAGATATATAGAGATATATAGAGATAGAGATATAGAGAGATAGAGATATATAGAGATATATAGAGATATATAGAGATAGAGGTATATATAGATATAGATATATAGAGATAGAGATATATAGAGATAGAGATATATAGAGATAGAGATATAGAGAGATAAAGCTATATAGAGATAGAGATATATAGAGATAGAGATATAGAGAGATAAAGCTATATAGAGATATATAGAGATAGAGATATAGAGAGATAAAGCTATATAGAGATATATAGAGATATATAGAGATAGAGATATATAGAGATAGAGATATATAGAGATAGAGATACATAGAGATAGAGATATATAGATATAGATAGATACTCCAACGGAAATTCTAGTAAAAAATAAACTAAATTGTCAAAACTTTATTAAATATTAAAAACAAATAAAAAATGCACTTTTTTTCATCGTCATATTTCACAAAAGCGTATAAAAAAAATTCCATCGGAAAGGATTAGCCAGCATTGTTGTATAAAAACTAATTATTTTTTCAATCACCTTCACCTATTCCTGAATCGTCAGCCTGAGGAATTCAACAATAACCTGACGACGGAACCTCTCCCACATAGTTTTTAATCACCTCAAAAGAAATCCAATTTAAGAATCACAGCCTGCACTTCAAAAAGGCAGAGATTCGATCACGCGTTAAATTCCTATCGATTTTTTTTCATTCCATCTTCTATGAAAGAAGACTTAGGGAAAAAGGGAATGAATATATGCGGCAAACAAACTTAATTAGCAGTAAACGTATTTCCCTAAGGGAATTTCCTTACTGATTATTTTTCCCCTAAAGTCTTGGAGCGACCGACACGCTGAAAAGAACCAATGGAAATTGATGTCTGCTCGAAATGTAGAAATATTGATTGAATGACATGTTTTAGTATGGTGATTGTGTTTTACGTATATTTAAATATTATAATTAAAATTATTTGTGCTTAATATTTTCATTCTCAAAATATGTTTTTTTATGTCATTTAGGATGAATTTTAGTTATAAATGCGGAAACTCTTAGAAAATATGAACAGAGAAATTTACTTAGGTAAATAGATTTTTCTTTAGTAAGGTCTTTGTGACATAACATTTTATATAAAAGAAGAATTTAAAAAAAATCTACTGATTAATATTTAGTATAATTAACATGTTACTTTTGGGCCATGCTTCATGGATGCTATTAACACGCAGATGCCATTGGATTGGCTAATAAATACTGTAGTTTTTATTCACCATTCACAAAGACATCTTCTAAAGCTAAGGCGGGTTATTACCGTCCGTGTAGAATGTGTCTTGCACTCTTGTATTTATTTTTATTGCAAGCCATGTCAAATCATTATAGTAGCGGAAAGTCTGAAAAAAGCATAATGCGTGTGTTTTTGAAAAGCTGTCTTTATTATCTAAACTATGAAGAAAATTATTCTTCCTTTATGAATGTAGAACATTTTGTGCGAAAATTTTAGTATATAAATCACTATTTTTTATGTATTTATTTTAGCAAACGTATACAAACGTATAAAACTCATTTTTTTATGATTTGCTTTGTATTTCATTTGCACTATATACGTAAATTAATAAAAAATACATATATATTTTCATTTTTATTTTGTGAAAATCTTGTCGAATCATTGATTAAAACTAAAAGTATTTAATAGATTGATATAATACATCCTGTTTAAAATTGTTATTGATGAAAATATTTAAAAATATTTTAAGAACTTAATATAAAAAATTTTTAAAACTTAATAATATAAAATATTTTTAAAACTTAATAATATAAAATATTTTTAAAACTTAATAATATAAAATATTTTAAAAACTTAATAATATAAAATAGTTTAAAAACTTAATAATATAAAATATTTTAAACACTTAATAACATAAAATATTTTAAAAACTTAATAATATAAAATATTTTAAAAACTTATTAATATAAAATATTTAAAAAACTTAATAATATAAAATATTTAAAATTAAAAAAATAATAGATAGAATAAAAGATAAAATAATAGATATATTAAGAAACCCAAATATTCGTATTGGCTTATTTAAATAATTTTTTCAATTTGTAATTCACGTAAAATTTAATTATCCAATTTCAAAAACTTAATTTAGATAAATATCTTAAAAACAGAATTATTTAAATTCAAATTCAAAACTATATATTTAAAAGTAAAAATAAAATATTCGATTATATGTAAATCTCTGTATTTTAATATAAAAATTTAAGGTATAAGTGAAATATATAGTTGAAGGAATATATTATTCTTACGAAATATTTAAAAAAAAGTAATGGTTCCTTTGTGTTAATCCACAAATAGAAATAAATGCGTTTTCAATACGCCGAAATCATAAGTAAACACAAAGAAAATGAATTTTTCGAAGAAATTGGAGAGTTTGGCAGGGAAATGACGTTTGAAGAAGCAGAGGGAAAACTCATTAATTAAACACGGATTTTTTTTCTTCTTTTTTAAGTTTTTCGTTTAATTTTCTTCATTACGTTAGAACTGGAGAAGGAATGTTTTGCGCTTTTTTTTTAAAAAAAAATCATTTAATATCCCAGTTAAAGGAAGAAAAAGCTATGATTTAAGAAATTAGGTTTAAGAATAATGTCTAAATAATTAAATCTACTAATTGAAATTTTGACGATAAGAACGCAACCTGAAGCCTTATTAAAACGTAATGTATTACAAATTTGTATTGCAGATTTAATTTTTCAAGGATTTATTTAAAAAATAATAAAGTTTTGAGATGTTTAAAATTTTAAAATTAATTATTTGTATATTTTAAATACTTGCTGCTTTCTAACAATTTAACATACACTAGCAAAAAAATAATTAAGGTAAGATATATAAGGGATATATTAATTGAAATTTTGACAAGAAGAACGTAAGCTGAAGCCTTATTAAAATTTAACGCATTAAATATTGCATATATTTTACTACCTAATTGTTCTTATAATTTATTTAAAAAAAATAAAGTTTTAAAATGTTAAAATTAATTATTTTTCATTTTAAATACTTGCTTTTTTCTAAAAATTTAATATACACTATAAAAGAGAAAATAATTAAAAGAAGATAGATAATGGAACTCGGTGATTACGATTTACTACTCATTTTCCAAATTGTTTAACCACCTCTTTTATATTCACTTAATTATAATTTTTGTTTTGTGTATTTATTTTGGTTTCTTAAATGATAGAGGGAGGTGTAATAGTAGTCCGATCCAATATTGTTTATGTAAAACCTAGAGTTAAAAAAAAACTCTAAAAACACTATTATTTATTTTAATACCTTATGAACCTTATACCTTACTGATATGGGTTTAAATATTTCTATGATGTAACGTTTTAATTAATCTTTTGAAAAAATCCGATACTTTTCCAAGATTTTCTAAAAATCCTTATAAAAGATTTTAAAATTATTTACAAACAAAAGCCGATAATCCTCATCAAACCTATATATTTTAAAAAACTTGCAAAAACACTAATACCAACATAATTTGTTATACAAAACTCACAAAATTTAATATTTATTACTCTCCTTGCATCCTCAAGAACTTTTTCGGAAGCAAGAGGGGGGGCTTAAGCGGTATTTGTTTGAGGGGGGGGCATACATCCCGGGCAACCCCTTGTCAAACCGGAATGCTCCGGTTATGATGGATCACACAATTAGGGAAGTTGAACCGAGGTACTGTGGAACAACAAAAAAGAAAAGAAGAATAGATAAATAAATAAGAGAGTAAACTGAACAGACCGCTGATGCTCCTCGCCACCAGATGTCGCTTCGGTCGTACTCTGGATATGGACTTGGTAGGGTTAATAGAATAAGGTCGAGTAAATTCTCGGGTAAAAAGGAATATGCATTAGATATATCCGAATATTTTAGACCGAAATTTAATCTCGTTGGGTACTTTTGTATAAAGTTTTTTTTAAGCGGTGAGTAGATTCATAATTTTTGTGGAATGTTTTCGAATGTAAATTTAGGGAAAAGAAAAACAGAATACAGTAAAATGTTAGTAAGAGTATACATTGTATGGAGTATTTGTAAATGGATTATGTTACAAAGTTTATGCACACATGTATGACCAAATGTATTCACCATACATGTATGTCAAATGACTAAATATGTTTTGGTTGCCAATAGTAATGTACCAGGGTCACGTCTTCATTGAAAAGAGTGCTTCGATCATAAATAAACTACTAAAAAATTTAAAGGAATAACAGTATTTTCTTTAGCAAAAGTAAGATAACTGCTATTTTTTTCTTTTCAATCGCAATATCTCCTTCCTTACCAAACTAATATTTTTTGACTTTTCGAATGGATACATTAAAAAGGTAAAACAGTGAATAATCAGTTTTATACTTATGAACCGCCGTTACATTAAAAAGGTATTCTAATATTTTTGTGAAATATTAAAAATTCTAGTCTTCTGCTTCCAATGCAGATGTGTAAAAATAGTTTGTCAAACAATTTGGTGATTTCAGCCGATTTATCTGTGTCACTGAACATTTAAATTGAGGAACTATATTCAAAACTCTTTTTAAGCATTATTTGTACTACTTTTATCAGTGGAAGAGAAATTCTGAAAATACTCAACGCCCCGATGAGGGTTATATTTTATACATGAGCTTATTTTCACTGCATTCCATCAATCCATTTTACAGTTTATAGATAACAAACTAATAATATAATAAGTTAAATTTTGATATAGATAAATGTTCACATGAAATAAGTATTTTTTTTAAAATGCTTATTAGAAAAATAATAATCAAAATAAAAAGCAATAGAGATACGAAAGACAAATTTAACAAACGATTTTTTCAAAAAATATACTTAAGATATCCGCTTAACGTTCAAAACATCGGTTTTGGCGGACTTTGGGATATATTTTATTTGTTTATTTTAATACTTTCACTTTTAGATTCCTGGAACAGTCCGTTTGTAATACGAGTCAAATAGAATAGGAAATGTTATATTTATAAAAAATAATGTTAATTCTCAATTTCAACCGAAAGTAGCGCACCGAAACCGGTATTAGTACTAAACCAGGGTTTTTAACTTAATAACTTATTTATCCTATCCAACCTATGTGGGATTTTTAGATCTTCCTATTCAGAAGAACACGTTTTTTGCAGGAATATAAATATCCCATGACTGTTTTCATCGTAAACTCTTTGGCTTTCATAATTTCTGAAGTAAAATTATAGATATTTTACTAAAATTTTTAGTATGTATTTGGCATTACTAAAAATGATGTAAAAAAAATGATAGTTATAAAAAATCACGTTAGTCATTTATAACTATCATACCATCATTAACTATCATGTCATCATTATTAGCAATGGAATTAACTAACAGATCTAATAAGAGTCAAATAATTATTTTGCATCTACTTTCACAAAAAGTTACCTGCAAAATAAGAGAATTGGCATGCAATACATTTCACCACCTACATTTTCTTTGTTTTTGGCACAAATTTTTGTTTTTTCACGTATGCGCATACCTCAATGTTAAAACGTCAATGAAAAACCGAAGAAAACTTTGTTTTCATTTTTATTTAATCAAACTCAACACACCAAAAAAAAAAAAATTTAAAATATCATATGTTTGACATTTTAAACTCATAAAACTGAAAAGAATGTCTCGAAGCTGAAATTATCCTTCGTACCCGCAATGATTTACATGTAAGTACCAGTGATTCATACGTAATAAAGAATTTTTCTAAAATGTATAATTTCCATAATTATTGAAAAACTGGATTTGCATTTTTTGTGTCGAATATAACTTTCCTTTATTCAAAATATACAATATTTATAGTTTTCAAGAAAATTAGAATTTTAATTCTTTTCAAAAACGTTACCTTCAAAGTATGCGCCACTTTACGTAAGTTAATAACTAGCTTTAAATCTCACTGCGAATTCGAAAAGAAGAAGTCCACATCCAATCAAACTGTAGCAGTTTTTATCTAGAAACGTTCGATAACATATGCCAGGCGTGGAAGCACATTTTTTCTTGAATTTTATGACCATTTCCCAACACCGAAAAAAAAAATATTTGAAGATGGAAGATTATAATTTATTGCCTCAATGAATTCCTCAAAAACGGCCATAAAAACTCGGACAAGTGAATAAAAAAACGAAATATTCACGCGCTTTTAAGTTTAAAAAGATAGCATTCTATAACCCTAATTTGCATTTATGATTAATTGTCTGGCTTCTGTCAGTGGCGGTACCGTTAAAAACTGTTATTACCTTGATGAAAAAACCTGATAAATCGATGCTTTGAAGAACTTTTTTTTTTCGTAAAGATTTTTACGAGACTAAAGGTGTTACTTTAGAGGGTCGTTAAATGGAAAATGGAAAATATAAAAAAACTGATGAAGTCGCGGCGAAAGCTCTATTTAAAATATACTCACAAATCAAATTCATTTATTTTTATAAATAAACGTGTTAAAAAATATGTGTTAATATTAACTTAGAAAATGAGAAAATCTGCTTGGCAATGTTCCTACTGATACGTAAAGTTTAGTTTATGAATGTTTGTACGTTTGCCTGCTTGGTCTACTAATTCTTGCGTAACTTGTCACAAGTTTAAACATATTGGCATCGTTTTGTTCGTTTTGAACTTCTTCGAGATATAACCTATATTTTGATATACAATTTGAAAAGATACATTATGCAGTAGAACTTTGTCTATCCGGATCAATTGGTACCTGATGCCATCCGGATAATCGAATATCCGGATAATTGGATAATTTAGCAGGGGTTACTTCTTAGTATTTTTTTAAGCACGTGGTTTGCATGCTTCAATCATAGAGCCATCTGCAAAGCTCGCGCGAATTTTCACGTCCGTATAGAATTGGCCTAAGGCTAGCTGCTCACAAATCACAATTGTATTGCAAATTCTCACCAAATGAGTAACCGAAAAATGCGAACAACTATTTAACTGTGTGCAAATATTTAATCGGAACCAATTCAGGGTTGCCTGATTTCATATTTCGGAATCGTCAAAGTGAAGGCGAAAAATCGCCAAACTCGTATTACCACAATCCATGCAAAATCTCCAATTTGTCGATTACTTGCCAAAGCTGTTAGCGCGGTAACGAGAAAAGGATGTTTTGTGCACTTAAAAGTTATCCAATGAGTGGATACTATCTGAGTTTTCCATTTTAATGCAACTAAATGGTTTACATGGAAACTAAACAGTTTAATTGCATGCCCAAACGACTGTAAAAAACGGTACTTAAAAATGAGTTCCTGAGCATACTCGTCTTTCTTTGAGTACAATTGCATCATAAATGACCGACGACGTACTCAAATTTAAGTAACCGTACTTTCTCAAAAAAGAGCAGTGTGATTTAATATTGGCAATCTCGGTTTTTATTCAAGCTATCTTAACAAAACGACCTAACAAATTTATAATACTTCTTCAGAGGATGATTTTTAACATAATTTGTTAAATAATTGTAATTGTTGATATTTATTGAAATTTATTTATGAAGGAAGCCTATGTAAGCAAGCAACTGCTCATTGTACTCATTTTTGAGGTCTTTTTCATAAATGAAATTTATGTATTCGGAGCCTTCGAGCATGAATGGACTGTAGTAGAGCGAATATGACGTCATAATCGTGAAACCAACATCTCAGACCGAATGGCCTCAACCACGTGACTACTTTTCAAAATAATGAATTAAAAAACACTCGCGATTGGCTGATGAATTGGGAAATGTGTGACAGTGAACATTTATGAATGGAATGACGTAATTAACCACGTGTCTGAAACCATACATGTTGACCTCCTCACTTTGATGTTAGTGCGATTATAACGTTATGTTTTCTCTACTATGAAGGATCCATGCTCGAAGTTCGGAGCTATGATAAGCTTTGAATGTACTCAAAAATGAGTACTTTTATTTATTTTTGAGTACCTATTTTTAGCAGTGCAGTTGCCATTGCGCGACTGGAGCCCCAGTTGCTCAGTTGGTAAGGCGTTCAGCTACTAATCAGAGGATTGGTGGTTCGAATCCGGGAAATGGACTTGACATAGAAAAGTAAAAAAGTAGTGATCTTGCGATCGGAGGGTTGCCAGCTTCACTACAAAAATACTATAAAGTCGTCCAGGATATCCAACAAATTATACTGGCGTGTATACGGGACTGGTGCACGATAAATCTGATCGGGGTCCAAAGTCCCGACGTCTCTTGAAGACGTTGGGTGCCAGTTCAGGTGTTTCCTCGTCATTTGACCATGGTTCTAAAATAACGAGGTGCATGTATGAATGTGTATGTGTTCCCGGGTCTTTCCTTCGAGATTGACCCCGAACTAGTGCGACGTTAATTAACAAAACCAAACCAAACCAAGCCAGTGCGCGACTAGACTCGCAGGAACCAATCAAGTTCGATAAAAAAAAATCTGAAAATATCAAAGGGGATGGACGTGGTGTACTTAGGGTTCGATCTGTGTCTTCAGTTAGATGGCCGATATAAACTCAGGGGTTGGTCAAATAATCGTTTGGCCATATCCATCACTGCTCTATTACACCACGTGTCTATAGATATATAACGAAACAATGCCTCGAAGAATAGAACGGTGAAGACCAATGATTGTTCAAAGTTTTGGCGGGATTAAGGGGGCTCTCCCCCCTAGATCATTTATATCCGCGGATCTGGCAATGACATTTAACAATCGTTTTGAGGGGAGGAGGGGATGGGCTAGGGGGTGGGTCTTACAGTCTTTTCTGGAAGGTTGTTTTTATTTCTATTGTCTGCGAGGTTCAGGCTTAAATGTGTGGTGTTTATAAAGCGGAAGTAAAAACCATACATCTTTCTTTTGATGAATCGAACGAGATTTTGATGTTTGGTTGCTTCTTTTTTTATTTGTAGAGTGGAGTGGTGTGGGGAGATAGCTGGTATCTTTTTTTTGGCGAAGTAAATGTTGGTGGGAAATAAAATGTGTTTTTTGGATTTGTAGTCAGAAGGGGTGCTTCGAAATAGCAGTTGGCGATATAATTGATCGCATTTATTGATCCATTTTCTTTTGTTTTATAATATACTAGCCATTTGGACCAACCCGTTACCGAATATAGTACATTAACAAAATACGTTGGGACTCGAACCTGTAACCTATTGTTCGGAAGTCCCGTGCGCTACTGACTAACATACAAAGAACGTTCTATCCAGATATTGAGATGTTTTTTAAAGTTGCTTCTTAATTCAATATTTTTAAAATTGTTAAATTAAAGAAACTAAATATTATTTTACAAATCCAAGTGTCAGGTGCACATTTGAAGGATGAACAGTACTTATTAAAATACAAATGTAACGATTGTTAGATTTTATGTATTTTTATTGCGTATTTTTAAAGTGTCATTTGTATTTTAATATTCTAAACGCAATGTTTTATAAGACGAGATTTTATTTTATTAATAAATTTTATGTATTTTATTCCGTATTTTTAACTTTACATTTGTATTTTAATAGTCTAAAATGCAATGTTTTATAAAACGAGATTTTATTTTATTAATAGATATTATGTATTTTATTCCGTATTTTTAACTGCATTTGTGTTTTAATATTCTAAACGCAATGTTTTATAAGACGATATTTTATTTTGTTAATATATTTTTATGTATTTTATTGCGTATTTTTAACTTTGCATTTGTATTTTAATATTCTTAATGCGATGTTTTTTAAGACAAGTTTTTATATGAAAAGTACTTACTTATACATTGTCAGCTTTTCTACGCAGTTAAAGTAGATGTTTTGAGATCCACAGTCAAACTCATTCTTTTATTATTATAGATTTTGTAGTTTTTCAAATGAGTGTCAATAAGAGAATTAGCATATGGATTACTTTAAAAATACATATTTAGCATGTTTAAGAGGAATACAAAATAGAATTTGATCCGTTACTCTTTTCAAATAGGGTTGTTAGTGTTTAATATTATAATTTTACCTTAAAGTATTCAATATTTTTTATACCTGGCAGAGAATATATTTAAAACATATTTATAAGTTTAATTACAGCCAAAATTGAACTATATAATTTATTATTGGCGAAAATTTGAGATTTATTCAAAAAAAAAAAAAGGAACACTACGAAGTAGTTTTGAGCGATGTTCTTATTATCAGATTATAGGTCATAGCAGATACCAAAATTTATTTACCACTCAAAAATATAGCATATTTATTGTAGATATAATATAATGTATTTTGTACAATTGATATATAGTAAATATACGTAATATATAGTATTTATTTAAAGTACTATTATTTACTTAAAATAAAAATATAAATTTTAAAAAAATAAGCAGAAATTTAAACTAATTATTAAAAAAAATATTTAAATGCAGATTAAGGCCGCAGATTTTTTGTTGTCAAAATATTTATACGTGCACAAAGGCAAATATATAAGTATCAAATCAGGTTTTCTGGAAAAATGATAAAGTGGTAATTCATTATATTAATGAAAGTATGCCTATTTACTTATAATCATATATAAGCAGACTATACAAATTTAGGAAAATAAATTGATCAATTTAATATAATTTTCCAATTATACATGGAAATTTTCAGTTATTAGCATTCAAAATCACTTCTTGGAAGAAAAAAACTTCTTGCAGTTACAGTGAAAGTTTCACGACTACCTCTCCACTCCGCGAAAGGCGGCGAAATAACAAATGGAACCCCTAAACCCACATTCCACACGCGCAAAGGCAAAAGACCACTTTCCAAAACTTAAAAAGAACACCGTCGTTTAAAAATTTCTCGGTTTCAGACGATCTTAACGGAATACAAATACGCGGGATAACAACACACGATTCCTGTGGAACAAAAGTACTCGTTCATTTATTCGATGCAATGATAAAAATTCGCGGGAATACGGAAGAACGATTACAATCATCGAAAAGGGGGGAGGGGGGGGGGCCTTAATGAGAGGATGGCGTGTTTTTCGAGCATCGTTTTGGCAACACTGGCTGTCAGAACACGTTCCAATTATCATAAAACTTTGTGTAAATAGAACTCTTTCGTTCTACTGGTTGTTAGTAGAACATTTCGGGGCAGGTCGTTATCGCCTCCGTGTTAAACGGTTCACGTGTTTAACAACTAAGCAATACTGAATTCTTTTTTTTTTTAAATCCAATTATTGTTTTATTGAGATGAGTGTTTGTTCAGCCATATATTTTATCAAAGTAGTCGCTTGTAGTCAAGTTGACTGTGTGTGGAAGCAGAATTTTTTTATTGAATCATTTGAATCAATCAATACAATTAATATTTTTTATATTATAATTTGAAGTTTCTTTAATTGCTTTTTTTTGTGTCTTCAATATAACTTTGAATTTTTTTTCTTCTTCTCAGATTTAATTTCTAACATTTAAATTTATTATGTTAAAAACGACTGAATTTTTCTATAATGTACAATGCGACTTATTTTTTTAATTATGTATTTTTATTGTCTTCGTTTCGTAATTGGATAGGTAAGTGGTTAAAAAATATAAGTAAAGAAATTTAGGTATTGACATAGATGAAGAAAGTACATGTAGGCCTGTTTTTTATACAGATAGCAGCATTATATATAGATGCGTAATTAACATATATGCTATTATTAGAATAGAGATATTTGGTCACAACCAAATGCGGAAATTTATAATAATACAAAAAAATTTAATGCCAAATATATCAATTTACTTTATCTCACATACCTCTTTCATCCACTTTTCCCTTCAATTATTCTATTCAAACTGAAAATTCTATCCAAAACATGTCATATTATCATACATATTTTGGAACTTTACTCTGCATTAAAAAAATGGATTTGACAAGTATATAACGAATATATATTGAATTATACAACTATTAACTCTGAATTAATAACACGCGTATAAATGACAGGTACTTTCATTGGATAAAATTAGTGACAGAAAAGTATTACTAATTATTGTTAATAGTACAAAAGCAAATATTTAGAACAAACAATAGTTTCGGATTAGACAGGCTTTTGAAACGATCACTAATAATTTCAATTCAATTTGAATAGAATACAATATGTTATTAAATTAAATCTTTAATTTCCTGAATTCCCATTTGTAATGGTATAGTAAATATTAATTTTTCACAGAGTATCACAAATATTCAAATTGCATTAAATAGTTATTCCAATCCAATTTTAACTATCTTTCATTCTTAACTAATCAACTTTAAATAAACTCACAAACCACACTCTCGTCGTATCCAATATCAACTTAAACAACCCTACCCACATATCCCATCACTCTTGGTAACCAATCACGCAAGTCTCGCGGAATCCCGCAATGAACGGTATTCCGCGGGTATTTTCCAAAGACTGCGCAAACAAAGGCACTCGCTCTGCGAACCTCTCATTCATGTTTATGCAGATGCGTAATTAAAGGGGCTTTCTCATTAGATCGGGACCGAACTCCTGCTTCCCGTTTGGAACTGAAAGATGAACTGAAGATAGGTTTGAAGGGAGTTGATGTTTCGATACTAATGAGTTGATTCTGCAAACTGAACTGAAAGTAGAGTGGATAGAAATGGTATACACTAATGTGAGAAGAGGATATTTTCATTTACAGTTTTTAGTTCCTGTTTAATATTAACCAGTTTTAAATATTTCATCTTTTTTTTATATTACGTAGGGTTTAATTAAAAAAATATATTCTAGGTTAGCAATATTCATAATTTGCTATTGGCAACTGTTAAGATCTATTTTATGGAAAATACAGGGAGACCGATATTTTAAACCAATGGTCAGATAACAAGGGCAACCAACACCTGTTGGGAATCTCAGTTTCAGTTACAGATTTGAATCCCAGCTTAGAAATTAATGTAAATAATATGATATTTAAAATCAGGATATTAAATATGATATTAAATATTTTAATTATCTTTAAATTATCATGATTTGTGTGAAATTTAAAATTGCGTGAATAAATTATAAAGTTGAAAATTTACTATTATTGAAAAATTACTGCATGATTAAAATTCAGGATATTTCATTACAATATCAATCTCATTATACATATACAAATTAATTTTTTATATATCCTCTATTGCTTGTATTATTATAAAGGGCATTCGTGGTTTAATTCGGCTTTCGTAAATTTCAAACGGGCAGTCATATAATTTAAGTCGTTGAAAAAATATAATTTTGAATTCGACTGTAAAGTATGAATCTAATTATGTAAGTCGTCTATTAGATTTTTTTATACACGTGACAGGCGATTCCACCGTTTATGGAACAAAACTTCATTTTCAGTTTCCCAAGGTAATCAATATAATACAAAATTTAATGAAAACGCTACTTAATTTTGAAAAAGTTGTCCGCATTTGAAAAAAAAAATTCATATAGAATTAAATACAGTGTAAGGTATATAGAAATTTAAGAGAATAAGAAAAAAAAAGATTCAAATATTTTTGTAAAATAATTATTTATTAAAAATATATTGGGAATATTAAAATATATATATATATATATATATATATATATATATATATATATATATATATATATATATATATATATATATATATATATATATATATATATATATATATATATATATATATATATATATATATATATATATATATATATATATATATATATATGTCTTACGTTTTTATGTGCTGTATGCATTTATATTTAGATTACAGTTATTTTTTCTAATATAGAATATGAGTTAATATGATAATTTTAATTGATTTTTAACGCATTTTAAACGTTTTAAAATTTTTATTACGTTGAAAATGCATTTTTTAGTCACTTTTTGTTTTAATATTATAAAATTTTCAAACATCTAATACTACTATTTTAAATTTAAATAATATATATACAAATTGTATGTCTATGTGTGTGTGTGTGTTTGAGTTATAATTTAAAAATTATCTTTTTAAAATTAATTACAGTTTTTGTAAAAAAAAATGAAATAAAAGAAAAAGAAAAAAAATTAAACTTCCAAGCTGTAGGGAATGGATTAAATTTACAATTTCCAAAATCGTGTGAGCGGTATATGGGTTAAAAAGGTATAATTTCACCTGACGCTTTATTTATTCGTTTGTTAAAATTTACTTTTGTGATCACAATTAGGCAGCCATCAGTTTTTTAAGCAATGGGAAATCGCAATTTTTCTTAGAATAGCCATGTGTTTACATAATTAAAACTTTCTTTAAAACATTTAAAATAGTAGTGTACTATTGTGTATGTTTTCAATTCAATTAAGAAGACGAGTAATTATTTTCTTGCTATGGAAACAATAGTCAAACCTCTAAAAACACATTTTCATGGAATGCGCTTTAATTAAATTTAAGAATTAATTTACTTGAATTAAATTTTGAAATGAAGTTTACTTGGTTATACTGGGTTTCCTTCATAATTAATTATTTTGTAATATACATTCCTATTATATTTATAATAAAATCTTAAACTTTTATTTGATCTAAATGAAATTTAATTAACATATTTTATTTAAAACTTGTTTTTAAATGAATTTATGTATGTTAAATATACACTAATTTTCTTCTTAAAAGCAGAATTTACGTTAAACCGAAACGTTTATCTAAGGATATTTATAAAAATAATAGATTAAAGCTTTCAGGAGCTTCTTTTTATATTTTTATTGATGTCTAGACTAAGTCTAGACTTAAAATAAAAGCATGTGAAATCTTTTAAAAAAAGTACAACTATGAATTATTTTCCATATAAAAGGAATACTACACACTTTTAGAAATATATAATAAAATACCGCAATCAATTGTTCCCTCTTTTCGAATTAAAATATATGATGCGGTTAAATCTAATTAGTTTATTTTATAGTGTTTACGTATTCTTTGAATGGGACATCATTAGAAAACTGTTTTAGCTCTTTCGTAATAACCCCAATTAGATTAGACAGTAAACAAATGGAAAAAACTATATTAGTATAATAGATATATATGGTTTCAATCCGTTTCCGACATAACGCAATTACTGGAGAATAATAGTATATGGGAATATGATATGTTTTCAGAGAACCAGATTGCTTTATGTAAGACTAAGCCTATTAAGAATGTTTTTATGACTTCAGTGAATTATTTTATTAGTTGATTGTAGTTAATTATATGTAATTATATATACTAGTATACCAATCAGAAAATTATCATAAGACAAACTTAACAGCTTGCCCATAGATGACAGCATTTATCAACGATTATTTAAAAAAAAGCTCCGTTAAAATTAATTATTTTAAAAGCATTTTTTAAAAGAAAAACCGTTGATATTTACTAGAAAAAAGTACAATTCGTTACTACTTCATGAAATTATCTGTATTTTGATATCTTATTGTTAAAATTACTTGCGCCTAAAGCACGTAAAGAGATTTTTACTACAGAAATAAATATACTAGCATGAACGTGCAATAATTATCCCATGACCCCTCCCCCCCTGAATATTTTATGGCCAAAAACAAGTTTAACTGTCTGTTCATAGATGGCAGCGTTGTCAACGGCTTGTTTAAACAAGAAAAGTATGACGTCACTGCTCAGGAAAATTCCCGATTTTTATATACCTCACATGTTAAGATCCGTTGTGTGTGAGACCCGCAAAAGGGATCTTTACTGCTAAAATAATATATATGTTGAATTTACTTTTTGTTTTGATTAACATGTAAATTAAATTTATAATATTAAATTAATAAATTAATAATTTTAATGTAATATTAAATTAAATTTTATCACATGAGAAATTTGAATTAATTTTTATTTGTCATTAAAGTATAAAAAATAGTAATTATAAAGAAAATAAATTTAATTTGTTTAGTTCTTTTTTGAGAGTTTTGTATAGTAAAATTGTGCGTGTTTAGAATAAATTGAAATTTTATGTTCAACTGAGAATATATCTAATATATTACAACTTTTTTTACAACATTTGGAATGTATATTATACTTTTTTTTTTATTTAAGTTTTTTTTTATTGCAAAATTAAGATTTTCATGTACGACAATTTAGAAAATAGTATTAATATATATATTAAAATATTATATTTGTTATTAATGAAATAACTACTAAGCAAGAGAACTGGATACCAAATGTATTGCTTATACATTTACACACATTACTTGAATAAATAAAACGCACCTTATAATTTTTATCTTTCTTATATCATGTCACTTTTAAATAACACACCATGTTTATATTAATCCCACCTATTTTCTGACCTAAACACGCAGCTTCCTTTTAAGCAAAATAAATATTTTCATTGGCATCAACATTTCATGCAAATAATCTAAAACCACTTATGCGAGGTTCACGCGAATTTAGCGAATTACCCTAACTTTAAATACATCACTATTCTCTCGCTGGATAATGAAGGGTAGTTTAAAAGCGGTAGAAATGTGATAATACCCTTTTAAAAGCTTAGCAACGCTTCCTTCATAACAAAATAAAGTCGCATTCTAATCCGACACTGTTACCATGACAACGGGATATTGACGGAATATGTATGGTTAATCTCATCTGGTGCTCGAAAGAATGTATTCTGGAAGTTAAGGGCTACAGGTGTTGGATTTGGGAATCCGAAAAATTCATTGAACAATTTCGTCCTTTAATTGAATTTTTAAAGTGGGGATTTAGTAGCTGGTTGTTATGTTGTAATGGTATAAGCTTATGGTTAATAATAAGTTATTTGTCTTATTTTGTCTATATTCAAGCACAAATTTATTGATTGAAACAGAAATATATATTGTGATTTGGTGTTTTAAATATTCTAACATTAAATATTTACTACTAGGAGGCTCCGCCCCCTGCTCCGCTAACGCTCCGCCAACCCCCGGAGGATTGCTACGCAATCCTCATTTTTTTGCTTCGCAAACCACTTCTCGCTTCGCTCGGTAAAAAGTAGGACACAATAACAATGTGTCCTAGTAACAATACTTTTTTAATTATATTACTAAAAACTTTTAAAATTGAAATTGTAAATTTAAATTAATATTCATCTTGGCATCACTACATTTTTTCGCCATGTAAGTCACTATAAAATCATTTAAACTAATTTCTTTTTAACTACAATGAAAACAATGGTACCACTGGCAAGCCTACCATTATTTATTATTTTCCACGTTATTTTCTCACCTTTCAGTTAAATTTCTAATATTATTGGTAGTTTGTTTTGGCCATAATTGAAGTTAAGCCTACCATAAATCTTGCCTACCAGAAGTGTGTAATTTACTGAGTTCATACGTCATAAAAATGAAGCTAATAGAAATCTAGTTTTCAAAATTGTCAACAGATGGTGCCATGTCAGTTTTCTTTCTTTTAAAGTTTTGAAAAGCGTTTTTCAAAACTTCTATTTTTTTAATTTAATAAGGCTTATATTCTTCCTAATTTAAGCTGACATCATCAAAATAATTATTTACCCATGAATTGAAGGGGTTAATCATCAAAATGGCTTACATAATGGCAAAATAAAAATGTAGGCGCAACAGATTTTGTAAACAAAGTAACTGTTGCCACTCCGCATACAGAAAAACAGCGTTTTTCAATCACCGCGTAAGAGAATTATATATAAAGATAATTTTTTTGTTTGTCAAATTCTGAATTATTTGTACTAATTTGAAAAAACAAACCTGTATGCTGTAAATTCATATGAACTTATAAAAATATCACAAAATATCGAAGAGCTCGTGAAAAGAATAATTTCTTTATTATCTGTATACTTTAACCAATGAAATACATTTTTACAATATAAGAGCTTTACTATTGGTCAAATAAGCACATTTATTGTAGTTTAAAAACAAATGGAAAGGGTCGTCATGTTGGCCATGCCTTAACGGAAGCACCTTATTTGCTCCTCTAGTTCACAATCATTGTTATACTGAAGTTCGGAGATGTTCTAACCACTTGTTTGGAAATTATTCAAGATTTTCGTAGTTTTTGACCGTGTTGATGTAAAGTAGGCATATTGTAACAATAATTATAATTAAATACACGCTCATAATACATACGTTTAGCAGTAATTCATTAAAACTGTTTGATTTAAGCTTCAAATGAATGTGTTGAAACAACAATGACTCTGAAAATCGCTGTTGGTTAAAGTAGTTTTACTTGCAGAGTCACATTTATGTAATGGCTTCAAATGGGAGCACCATGGCCACGGCCACTATTTCCAGAGAAAATGGAGGACACATTTGGTACTAAAGCCAAAGTGGTGTGTTTAAATAATTTGATAAAATACATTTGAAAACAAAATTTTGTTACACATTTTTTAAACTCTAATAGTGTTAAAAAATAAATTTCACATGTACTAAAAAGCATCAGAACTATTGTAATGAATGATAGTATTGCTTCCATGTCAGAAAATACACACACATATTCTTTAAAATACTGCCAAACAATTCTTTTTTATATCGGATATAGTGAGTGGTCCGTCCTGCCCCGTAGGATATGGTTGCGGTAAATTTCTTTCTCTTTTGATTTGAAGAAAACAAAATAAAGTTGAAATAATCTTTATTGCATAATACTAAAAATATTTACGATTTTTAAATTAAATGTGAATGTTCTCAAATTGCTTTGAAATTTTAATGTCTTTAGTTTTTACTTTCTTGTTATTGCTAATTGACGAATAACATGTATCCTATTTATAATCAAAGAAGTAAACATAACTTGAAATTTAATTCCCATATTCATATATTTTTTTTTAAATATCAACAAAGAAAAGTAAAAGCATCACTAAATAAATATTCAACTTCAAGCCATTAAACAAATATTACTACTTAAATATTAAATATTATTACTTAATTATTATATTACTTAAATATTAAATATTATTATTACTTAAATATTAATTAAAATAATATATAAAGTATATCATATACTTTAATAAAGAAAGTGTAATAATTAAAGGATTTTTTCAAATTGGCAATAACTTGAGGTTTAAAAGTTATGAGTGAAAATTTTCTTTAAGTAACAAACAGGTATGTTTTGAAAAGTATTTCGCATTTGCATTTCAGCAAACATATAAAAAATATAAAAAAGCGAAAAATGATGTATTATTCTCCCTGGATATAATTTTTTATTTCAAAATCCATTTTCAAGGTGTCAAGTTGCCTTCTGTCACAAAGGTGGAAAATACGGTATTCCTTTTAACCTTACTCCCTTCCCTATCCCGCCCTGGATTAGAACGCGAGAAAAAGAACAAATGCAGGGGAAAAAAAAGAACGCTAAGCTAAATCGCCATTCTGCTAGCACCAAGAAACGATTTATACAAGATCAGAATAATAAGATTTCCTGTGAAGAAACACTCGAATAGAGAGAGGCAAGGAAGAAGGAGGGAAAAAACCAGAATAAAAGAACACATCCCCCAGTCTAAAAGAAAGCGCGCGAAGGAAAAGATTAAAGAACAATAGTGACTGCAAGCTGCTGGTTGCAAACGATAAATGGGGCGGCATTCCTTGAAAAAAAAAATAAAGAAGTGAAGTAGAAAAAAATGGCCGCAAATGTTCCTTCCTAGTTTTATCGATTACTTTCGCTCGAATACTTCGAGAAAAAATTGCAGACGATACTTTGCACGTGCGCGTGTTCCATGATTATATCCACGAACGTTTTTCGAGTTTATAGAAGTAAATAACGCGGATTCTCTTGATTTGGTATAATATTCACGAATGGCTTCTTGGATATTCGAAACGGCTTCGATAATGTTCTTATTGCTTTTGCATTTAGATGCAGAAAGCGCTTCGTTTTTATCGGAAATGGGAAATATATATTCTATTACAAATCATAAGCTGGATGAATATTTTAGAATAAATCTCTTGTGTATATATTTAAAAGAAAAAAAATTATTAAATAGGTTTTGAAATAAAATTTTGAATTTTTAGGGAATACTAAAAGATAGCGTGGTTTTAAGGGATGAGGAGGGGGGGGGTGACCTTTTTCTTGTTTTGAAGGTCAAGCGTTTCATCAGTCGGAATAAAATTTAGACTTGTAGAATAAAAAAATCTTTTTAAAATAAGTAATACCGAATAAAAAAAGCGAAAAAAAATAAAAAATAATTTTTAATTTTTCAAACAAGTTGAAAAAATTAAAATATTAACTATTTTATACTTATCACAACGTTTTGAAATTGACGCCAAAATTTAGGGTGGCTTTTAAAAATTGGCACCAACTTAAAAAAGTTGTTATAAATATACACTTCATATTAAGTATTTTAATTTTTTTAATTTATTCGTAAAATGAAATATTATGTTTTACTTTTTAATTTTCTGGGAGCTTTGTCCTTGCCATTTTTCACCAAGATATATATATTTAATCATGCTGGATTGGTAAATAAGTTGTGTGTATCGTTCTATAATTTAATAAGAAAATATCATTTTTTGATTTCTTATTTTAAAAAAAGTATTATATAATAGACACATAGTTTGTTAAATGCCGTTTTGAAGATTCTAAAATAAAACTGAATTTTTAAATATGAAGCAGTAATTATACTAAATCTGAATAAAAGAAATAAACAATAAGAAATAATTTAATTATTTTTTACATTCCATTGTAATTTATATTAATATTATATGACAAATTTAATTAATAAAACTATATAAAAATGATATTTATAAAAACAAAAAAACTATATAAAAATGATATTTATAAAAAAATAATAAACTATATAAAAATGATATTTATAAAAAAATAATAAAACTTTATAAAAATTATAAAGCTATATAAAAATAATAAAACTATATAAAATTATAAAACTATATCAAAATAATAAAACTATTTAAAAAATGATATATAAAAATGAAAAATATCAAAAATCTGGTTAAGGTTTAAAAAGGACGCTATGCACAACATGTTACCGACATTAAACTGTTCGAGGTTAAAAAATCATTTTGTTTCTCTAATTGGTGAATATGAAGTACGTGGTTTTTTTTCACCAATCCTGAGACATCTGCTACACGTACGTTTGTTTAAAAAGCAGCATTTAACTCTAGATACCATTCAAGAAGTAAAATTTGAAAGTTTAAATTAAATAAGTGGATATCTTTCCAAAATTAATCAGATTTGTGAATTGTCTTCGGAATTTAATAATATGTAGCGTAAAAAATATCAAAATAATTTCAATATCAAAATGCTTTTAAAGAATTAGAAGTTTAATTATATTCCTATCAAAATAAAGTAAATTATAATTTATAGAAATTATTTTTAACATTTACAAAATAAATTTGAAAAGAAGTTAAGTTTTTTTGCAGACGATTTAAATGACTGTGACGTCTCGATGACGTAGCATCAGAATAGAATCTTCTTTTCCATTCTATTAGAATGAACCGTATTATGCAAATTAGTCCTTGATCACCACGTGTAGGAAGGTAGGAAGAAATTTCACGCACGCCATGCCTTCATTAGCGTCCCTTGTGACTGTCATTCCGCGAAAAAGAAAATTCTTCCAATTTCTGTGTTCAAAATGGCGGATATCTCGCGACGAAACTCAGTTTTCAGCTTCGATGCTTTCCACGTTTTAGTTCTTAATTACATTTCTTAGGCTCTCGATACTTCCCTCTTTTTTTCAGTCTCTTCTGCGACGTTTAAAATTATATTCCAAGGCGTTAAAAATGCAAAAGAGTCTTCTTCGAACTCTTTGAAGAATGAGATAGAATATTGAAGAAAGTATGAAGGCAAAAAAAATAGTTTCGTTCTCAGTAGACTTAAGTGATTAGCATATTCTAATCAAAACATACTTTTTTTTCGCTTTGTTATTTCAAGTGGAATTTTAGCAATAAAGAGAGAACAGTTTTCGTATTTCTGAAAGAAAGGCATGGAACATGACTTCGCAATAGAAGATTAGTTACGTTTTTTTTTTTCATCTTTCAGCTTTAAATAGTACCGTTACTTGTGTTACATTAAAACAATAATCCACGTATATAAAAATTCTCCATTTAAATTATAAGCAACGAAACTTTCTTAAAAATTATAGTACATTTAAGAATAATATTGTCAATAGCCTAATTATTGTGTAGCATTAGTGCGATATTAATTCAACCAGCATAGCAGTTACTTTAATACATAATAACTATACACTCAAACCTGTTTTAGTGCGCTCTTTTTGTGTGCGATTTTTTTTTTGTGCGAATTTTTTGTGCGGTATATGAAAATTTCAATCAAATCGGAACATAATTGATTATCTGCCTACCGAGATATATGCAAGCGTCTAGTGAAACAACAGTCGTCGCAATGGTAACTGAAAAAAAATCAACTCTAAACGAGTGCGAGGTAGTATCTTCAAGTGACGAAAGCGATTTTGAACCAAGTTCCCGTATTATCAGACTACGAACGATAATGGTAATACGTTTTGAAAAGTTTTGTATGTGTAAAATAAGTACATATGTAAATAAAATATTTAAAATTGTTCGCATGTGTATTTTCTAAATCAGATTCCAAAAGGTTTGGCGAGATTCCAAGTAACTGTCAAGCCTCGTGTCTTGATTTCGTTAAAAAAGCAATTCCTGGTTATTTCGTAAGGTTTTGAGTTATTTTCTATGTGAGACTTTTTTATGCGGTCCCTATCCACCGCATGAAAAAAAAATATTTTAATTGTGTTGCGAAAACTATTTTTTATAGCTACTCGTAAAGTTTTGTGCGAATTTTTTTTATGCGTTTTTTTTATGCGGTCCCTATTCACTGCACAAAAATAGGTTTGAGTGTAATTGAGTGTTTATAAAGCATATAGTAGTACAAAAATCCCTTATGCTAGTTTTCACATTAAAATTCTTTTCGACAAGGCCTTGCGTGGCTCAGGCAATAGAGTATCGGACTCATAACCAGAGGGTTCAAATGTTGTTTGAATGTCAGCAGTGTATGATAATATATTGTAATTGGAGTCCTGTCAGATTATTTTCTTTGACTCGCTAAAAATAATCCACAATGTATAAGGGAATGATGCACGTAGAATCTGTTGTGATACAGACGTCTTCATATTTAAGGGATGTCAGATGCTATAAATGCAAGACCGTGTGTTATCGTCATTATCTGACCATGATTTTTAAAATTAGGCGGCAATGTTTTTGGGTCTGTCTTTTGGCATTGATCTCAAATCATCGCTAAAAGCACATTGGGTAGGTAAATCTTTAGTACGACGCTAATTTAGTCAACCACTGAAGCTCTGGGTAGCGGTTGGTTGTATTTTTAATTAATTTGTTGCTTGAATTGATGTCTCACTAGAACTGCACATTGGGTTATTGACAAAGTCTCGGGATTTATCCCGAAGGAAAGACCCGGGAAGATTGCTTCAAAATTTTAGACCATGGTCAAATGACGAGGTCAAAATTTGAACAGGCACCCTACGCGCCTGGTATAGGTGTTTCCCCTTCGTCAACAGGGCCTTCAATTTCACACTTTGCTTTTCAGATTATTTTCTCTTTATAAAATTAAATTTAAATAGTTTTGCAACCCTACGAGCGTTTAGAAAATTAACGAAATTGTTAAGTTGTTTCCTTGCATGAGGGTTACATGATTTTAAATGTATTATTAAATTTATTTAAAAAGATATGGATTATTTATAATGAAATAACTTTTAATGTGTACCCAAATCAAACATATTTGAAAATTATCGAAAACTAAAGTTCCTAAAAGTATTTATATTAATATAAAATTATGGGTATTAGTCGAAAATTTTGTGGTACAACGGTGGAAAATTTTGGGGCAGCTGATTGGAGTGTTAAATCGAAATTCCTCCACTAGAAATGTTTATAATTGGTTAAAAAACGCAAACCATTAAAATTTGTATGTATTAGATTTACCATTCATTAATCAAAATGTAATTAAAAACTCAAATTGTACAATATGACATTGTTATTGTACATACTTTTAACAGTTAAAACGCATTCCCAACTACCACACAATCAACCCTTAAATATCAATTCACAAACTCATCTCCCCCATTTCCCTAAGAAACCCCTCAAACCCATTCGTCTGCAACCCCCCACAGATCTTAATTGTCCTTCCAGTAGCCGCGCGACCTCAGATTCCACCAATTACAGAGGCAAAAGCCCTAATTGCGCAGTGGGAATAATACGGATCCATTCTGCAGCGGTGACTGAGTGTTGCCTAAGGAGACATACGAGGGGCGCAACAAGAACTGCCGGGCCATCCAAATATCGGATCAGATTTAATGGGTTTCCCCCCTCCCCCCCCCCCCTCACTAATGGGACTCTTCGTATAGACAAGCAGTCATTACTCTTCATTGCAGATTTTCTTCTTGTATTTGCTCTTTTCTTGGACCTTCCCCCTCCATCTCTTTGCCGCTAATGGAGACGGAGACGAAAGTCTTAAATCTTGATCTTTGAGTGGTGTTTGATGATTCAGTTTGTTGAAGTTTGAGAGGAGGGTTTCGTGGATGTGGATTGGGGAAGGTCAAGGATGTTCGGTGAGTTTGTTGGAGTCTGAGAGTGGTAATCGTTAATGAGGAATTGTGAAGGTCAAATAAGATTTGAAGTTTGGTTTAACTTTTTTTGACGTGCAACATCTTAAAATTCGGATCTCAATAAAAATATGCCTTGTTGTTTGGATGGAAATGTAACGGGAATACGTTACAAATGACCCATAACGGACCTCCTCTTATTCTTTTGGATATTTCGTCACATCTATCAGTCGTTTGGTTTGTTCGTTCGTTTCGTTCGATTAGTCGGACAGATAAGTATTTATTACTCTTTATATTATATTTCTACTTATATTCTCTCTTTTCTTTACCTGCCTTCTCTATCTTTTTGCTGCTAATGGATGCTGGAAACAAAAGTCTGACATCTTGATCTTACGGATCTTGGCTATTGAGTTTGCTGAAGTTTGAGATGAGGGTTTCATGGATGTGGATTGAGCATTGGGGAAGGTCAAGGATGTTTGGTAAGTTTGTTGAAGTCTGAGAGTGATAATCGTTAATGAGGAATTGTGAAGGTCAAGTGAGTTTTTAAGTTTGTTTTAACTTTTTTTTTACGTGAAACGTCTTAAAAATAGGATCCCAATAAAGAGATGCCATGTTGTTTGAATGGAAATGTAACGGAAATACGTCGCAAATGACCCATAACGGACCTCCTCTTATTCCTTTGGATATTTCGTCATATCTATCAGTCGTTTAGTTTGTTCGTTTCGTTCGATTAGTTGGACTGCTAAGTAGTTATTACTCTTTATTTTATATTTTCAACTTGTATTTTCTCTTTTTTTTACATACCCTCTCTACCTTTTTGCTGCTAATGGATGCTGGAAACAAAAGTCTTAAATCTTGATCTTACGGATATTGGCTATTAAGTTTGTTGAAGTTTGAGATAAGGGTTTCATTGATGCGGATTGAAGATAGAAGAAGTTTAATGCTTTTTGGTAAATTGATTGAAGTCTGAGATATATATTCATTGATATCCACTGAGGGTTTGTGAAGGACAAAGATGTTTTGAAGAGAGTTTCTGAAATTCAATGGTTTTAAATTGATAATCAAATATTGTATTGATGTCTTCATGCATGGGGCATTAAGGGTATAGGGCTCTCCTATATATTTAACACATCTGCTCAATTGTGATCAAAAATTAATTTCAAATTCAGCAATTGAAAACCTAACGGAAAGGGTCATATATAATTTATTTAGATACCTACATTTCTATATTACCAACAATACACTTGAACTGTGAGCGACAGAGAACATAATCAACGGCAAGCGATGACTTTTCTCTCTTTGGGAATTTCTAAAAAAAAATAAAAAAAAATTTAGATTTCCTTAAAAATTCATTTGTGTGGTTTTTTTTATAATTCTAATGAGTTAATTATAAAAAAAATTGAAAAAAATCTTTAAAATTTTTAATTTGCTAATTTTTCAATTTTAAAATTTACGACTGCCCCTTTTTAATATTATTTGACTGTCCCTTTTCAATTTACGACTGCCCGTTAGAATAGGGCCAGCGGAATATATATTTAGCACGTGATATATTACAAAATGTATTAATCTTTAATATTTTTTAACACATCACAGGAGGTCTGTTATGCAAAACCCCGTTAAGTAAAAAGTAGACTTGATTTAGCATACATGCCTCACATAACTTAAAATAAAGCTATGAAAATGTAAAAACATATATAACTATCAAAAGTTAGAGTAGTTTAAGCATCTATACCAAAAGAAAGAATTCTAAATAAATAATATCCAAATCAAGAAAATGCAGCATCTGTTATCTGTATGTTTTAAAAATTTCATTAATAAAGTTTTTCCGATACACCAAGGACTTTCATGGTCCAACTGGCACTCTAAACCCGAATTGAACGGTCAGCGCAACTACTTGATAGGTCACGTAACATGTCTTTCCATCCCGACACCCCTTAAAGAGCAGTCTTCAATATCGGACATCGCAGATACAGAATAGCCGACACGCAGAATGGTCCGCAGAATAGCCGACTCAGCAGCCACTGCATACAGAGTGCCAGACAATGCAACAGTTGCGACGGTCGCCAAACTGGAAGGGACTTTCTTATCTCGAATGGACTTTTCAGACGATAGAAGGGGGGCTGCAATTGCTGTTGTTTGGCCTTATCTTCATCCCGGGGAGGGCTTTTGGACCGCGTCAGCTGAATTTAGATGTCCCGTGGATCTCAGTCACCCATATCACGTGGCATCGTGTGGGCGGGGAGGGCTGATTAGCATTTTTGGGTTTGGCGACGCTGGGGCTAAATGTCGCTTTGAGAGAGGTTTGGGTTGTTTGATGTGTGGTTTTGTTTTTTGTAGGGGATGGTAAATGGGGAGTTTGTTGGCGAAGATAATTTGCGTGTAAAGTGGTGGAAGTGGATGATGTCATGAAGGACGGATTCATTAGAGTTTATAGCTGCGGTTCTTGCTGTTTTCAACAGAGTTGTTTGTCGAGAATCGAAAGTGGTTTATGATTTATAAAGTCTTAGTAAATATCTAAATTTCTATATACATTTTTAAAACTATACTTTTTTCAATTGACATATATATTTTTAATTTCTATATAAAATATCATGTAAGTAAAATTTACTGCTGCCGGATTCCACAAAGCATTTACGACTGGCTAATTCCGTAAAAAGAACATTACGATTGAGTAATACCTCACATTGTAACTGCCTAGATGTGATCATACATTTCAAGGTCAGCAATCGAAAATAAAAAGGAAAGCAAAAAAAGGTACATATTTCTTTTTTTTATAATGTGAATATTACGGGTACCTCGCCCCACAGAATCGTAACCTGCACAATCCTCATAACTCCACGTGGAATCAACCTATGAGAATAAATGGCATATCGTCGTGTAGAAGAAAATGAGATGTTTCGAACATCCCTATTGTTATCCTATTCCCCTTTATCACCTATGCACCGCATGGTTGGGAGTGTTGCACACAACTGCACTATTCGATTCCGCCTCATAACTCAACATGGAGTCAGTCAGTCTATGGGGATAAAATTATATGCCATCATCTAGAGATAAGTAGGACGCGTTAACCAGGTTGTTTGTTAAACCATTCCCCCTTTGGCTTTTGTACCCCGTAGAGCAGAACGTTGTCATTGACTGCAGTATGTGCGTCGGCCACATAACTATACGAGGAATCAATCATGGGGTATAAATGACCTACAATCCTGTAAAGGAATGTGGGCAACGTCAACCAGCTTGGCCATTTATCATTTATCCTCCTGAAATTTGCACCACATGATGCACAAAAGTATTCAGGTAGCAAACAACTATGCGGTACAATACGACCTGCTTCTACTCGAATTTTTTTTAATTCCAATTTGTTAGATTTCTTGACTGCTCATTTTAGACTTTCGATTCCCCACATTTTAAATTTAAGTCTGTTCAATTAATGCCACAACCGGCCATTAGAATAAGCCTTCTAAAATGTATAGTGTCAACAGTAAAGATATCACAAAAGATAGTAGGCGAATAAAAAAACATAATAAGGATTGTAAAAATGTCTGCACAATACTGATTATACTGCCTGTACTAATTAAAAATGTAAGTATTCTTCTCAAAAGCACATAATATATATTTCTGGCTGTTACAAATACATGTGTTTGCACAGCTAAAGGCTAATTCTTATAAAGATTCATAAACATACAACGACAAATTTCAATTCCTCTTTTCACATTCATTGAATCAAAATTATAACGTTTTTCATAATTTTAAATTTCAAATACATTTTTCAAACAAAAAATAACATTTACAAAATAAATTCCTACATAAAATTCAAATCTTGACTTGTACAAAATATGATATAATATCTAATTAATAAGTCTCAAATATATTTTACCACGTTTTAAATGATCTAATTGCATTCACTGAAAGCAACAGAAAATAAATGTTTTCAACGGTTGGTCACTTCAACCATTCTTTTGCATGCAACTATTGCAAATCCTGCAGATGTATTGAAATAAAAAAAACGCTCCAATAAAATTTTATTCAATCGACTGAAAGACAGTTTTTTTTAAATTTTAATCTAAATATATTAAAAAGGTTAACAATTTAAGCTTAGAAAGAAACGACAAATAAAAACTTAAAAAGGAAGATATTACTAATTATTTATACGATATAATAATTGTCAAAAATAAAATTATATTGTTTGAAGTTATATAAAATCATTAATTTTTTATGAGCAAAATTTGTATTTATTAACAAATCCCCTAACTCCTTCAAGTGAAAAAAAACAAGGACATTTCCAAATGATAGATCACTAGGTGCGCAATCCTATTCCGATTATAAAAAGCACATTAATTTAATTAACTTAATAATGAACCGGCTTCATAAAAATTAATTCTATCGCCACAAAACTAACATTTTTTTAAAACTTCAAAGTAACGGCGCTTTAAAAACAAAACAAAAGAAAAAACAGAGCAAACAATTTGACATTTAAATTTATACTAAATAAATTGTCCCCGTATTCCCAAGACCCATTTCTTTTGTTTATTATATTTTTCTCTTTAATAAAGGCCGAACCTTTTTTTTTTCATCCACATTTGAGGTATCCGGATAAAATAACTCAAATAAAAGAACTAATATACTTTTTAATTCATTTCACACGAGAAAAAGAAGTTTCCAGAATAAAACTAAATATAATTCATTTTGAATTTCTAATCAACTTAAGTGATAGAATTCTAATTAAGTAGAGGCGCGATACAATTGGACTAGCCCAATTTTAGAAAGATGGCTCTGTCAAAGGTGTATATCAGATAAACCTAAATAAGATGAAACCTTTAATTAGATTAAAGTAAATTAGTAATCGGGAATTAGGTAATTGGGTTATAAATAGATTAAAGTATGTAGATTAACATTGGTATTTCTCCGAAAGATGAGATAATTAAATAAAAGGTGGTACCAGAGTGAAAACATGTACAGGGGCGATGGTCATTTTGTTGTTGTTTTGTTGTTTTGCTACACCAAATAATACAACATTTAAGCTATGCTTTAATTACTTTCTTCCCTGCTACTAAATAAAAGCAATTTGTTTAAAATATAAGCGATGTAGTTGGGCAAAAAAATGCTTTAAATGCCATTACAGCTAAATGTGATACAGCCAAACAATGACCTTCGCTCCACAAATCGTGTCACCCTCTATAATATAACCGTCATACTTACAACGGAGTTGCCTGGAAATGAACCTATTTCAGTATAAACTAATAGATTGTAGGATTTTTAAAAACAATATAGTTAATTTTTATTAGTAAACGATTTTAAAAAAACTATTTCTTTGGTATCGTTACTTCATCAAATCTTGAAACTTAATTAATTAAATTTAATTTTTTTTTAATTACCTTCCCTTACAGCTTCACTTTTACTTCAATTATCACATTTATTATGATAAGTAGCAACGGGAGGGCACATATCTTTCTTAGCTTAAAAAGCTATGTTAAGTAATTAATATGGATTAATTTAATTGAGGTAGAAAATATGATTTATGTAGAAAATAAATTTTATTTATTATATACTAGTGTAATTTACAGGGAGTGGCTCAAATTTCGATTTCGTGATCCGTTTCTTCGAAACCGGCACTTGGGAGATTAGACTTCCAACCCCTTGAATCAAACTGACCCGACGACAATATTATATGCGATTCCAGAACAAACTATCTCATCTCTTTTTCAGAATGTAAAATAGATACACAGTTATCCACGTGAAATGCTGTCCTAAGGATTTCAGCTGTGTTTATTAAGTTGTCTGGAACCTTACTTAAATGGTACTGCCAATAAAAAGGGACTGCACGTACAGCCGAAAACCACCCTTTCATGCCTGTATTCGAAAACTTGTTGGGTTATTTTTATCAAACCACATAAACCTTAAATAATCTCTATCCGAATTCTTAATTGCAATATGTAGGAAAGCTCTAGCTATATCTGAGGTAACACCGTTGAGCTTAAAAAAAATTGAATTAGGATAACTGGTCTTAGTATATTTTGATAGTTTTTATTTAACAAAAGATAAAAGGTTCCTTTAAGTGGGTTGAACATCAAATAATAGTACAGAGTATGAATCTGTATTAAATACGAAACTGTGTATCTATTTTAATGTATGTTTTAACGGAATATAATGCACTAAAAATGAAAAGTTTCGTCAATGAAGAAAAAATAATTTTACGCATGAAAAAAATGAATACGCTGCTAACTTCAAGACAACATAAAAGCAATTCTATCGCCAAATCATCTCCGTCTACTTTATTCTGAAAAACTCAAACAAATAAATCCGAATGAATTTTCTCATAAGTAGAATAGCATCACTAAAAAAACGCGCCGAAATAAACAAATTTGGCACAAAAATGTCATTAGCAGCATTTTTTAACAATAACATCCCTTTTCAAAAGAGACGAAAAAATAGCAAAAAGTCGTTCTTCAAAAGAAGAATTACTTTTCATTCATACTCGCTTGTCCATCTTTATTCGAATTCTAACTTTGTGCTCTGAAAAGGGCAAGCAGTAAGCAAAGAAGCTTTTCAAAATTTGGCTTCTTTTCTTTGACATTTTACTTTAAAAAAAAATCGAGTTTTGTTTTAAATAAGAGGTTGTTTTTGTTTATTGAAAACCTTTTATACGTCGCATTTTTGGAACCTTTCCATAATCGAAACTTTCGAATATTTTTTTTTATTCTTTATTTTAATCGAAAGTATTTTGCAGCTTTTATATGTGCTTCCATGTTAATGGGTCTCCGTGAATGAGGAAGAATATAAAGCTTTAAAAACGCTTCTTTTGAATTCGATGGTTAAATGTGTTGGTGATGTTTTATTATTTTTGCTGCAAAATGGCTTTTAAATATTTATAAAAGGCATTTTTATTATTCTGGTTTAAAAAATAAATTAAAAAATAAATATTTTCAAACAAAGTTTTTTATTTGTCCACTTCAACAAGTTTTAATAAATTTATTGGTATCAAAGAATATATCAAAGAGAAAAAATAAGAAAGAATGTTGTTCAAAAAACAATAAAATCATTTCCTCGACATATTTTTAACAAAAAAAATTATTTTATAGAAAATTAATTAAATTAATTTTGTAAATAAATAAGTACTTATATTGTGACAATTTTTTTTAATAAATTAATATTTTATTTAGATTACATTACTACAATAAATTAATACTTAAATTTTCATGTTATTCAAACAATATGAAATATTAAAGGAAACTCACACTTTAAAAACATGCTTGAGTGATACATAGTTGATATTAATTGTCAACTAAAACTTATATTTAACTAAATATTATTAAGGTTAAGAAGTGTTATAGCAAATAAAAAAATAATAAGTAATTGAAAGTTTTCTGTAGTGGGGGTTAAGGGTAGTTTTTTGTTAAAGGAACTCTGCCATGTAATTCACTTCTAAAACGTATCAGAGAAATCGGTATCAGAAAAAAAATATTATTGACTTAAGAAAAGAGTTTATTAGAAGATTATGTACTATAATATATTACAGTAAAACGTTGCCTATAAAACATAATTATAATAAAATATATTCCAACATTGCATAACTTAAAAAAATAACATTATTTATAGATGAATATGTTATATATTTAAGTTGCATGATTATCCAATATCCATAATGATTTTTAATTCTTGGTAAACTTAATAAAAGTACGAATAATGGTTACAAAACATTTCGCTAACTTACTAAACTACACTGTTAAAAATAGGTATTTAAAAATAAGTAAAATTTACACATTTTTGTTTACTTTCGATGCTTATCATAGCTCCGAAAAATAAGTTTCAATTTTGAAAAAGACATGTACTTGAAAATGAGTAAATTTAATAAAAAAAGCAGTTGCTTGACTGCATAGGCTGCTTTCATAAACCACTTTCAACAATTACAACGAGGACTTGCCAGGAATCGAATCCAATCCGTCTAATTGATGTCGTCCGCACCGAAGTCCAGGACCATATCCGTTGAACCACCACAGTTATATGAAGAAGTTTACACAGAAGAAATGTTAAAAAGGCATGGCAAAAGAATGAAAAGTAAGATAATTGAATTGTTATAACTCAGTTTCCATTTAAGCAATCGACCTGAAATAATGTGGAAAACCATCTTCTGAAATAATATTTTAAGTTTGCCAGGTCGCTTTGTTAAGATGGCTTGAACAGAAGCTGACATTAGCAATATTAAACCATACTGATAATTTTTGCGAAAGTACGATTACTTAAATTTGAGTACGTCATCGCTCATCTACGATGCAATTGTACTCAAAGAAAAACGAGTACGTCCATGTACCCATTTTTAAGCACATTTTTTTACAGGGTACAGTTAATAACCAGTCTAAGTAACTATTTAGTATCCTTCAAATCTTTTGAAAGCTATTCAATCTAAATCGCAGACGCAGCAAAGTTTCCTTTCGGAACAACGCTTCGTTTCAATGACCGTTCATTCAGATCTTAATGGGGGGGGGGGGGGGGAGCTTGGCGACGCCGGGTCAAATGGACCACAGCATTCATTCTCAAATGAATCACGCAAGTAAACAGAGAAACACCTTTCTCTTTTCGCACGGGCATAAAAGTCAAGAATAAAAGCATTCTCATGTTTAATGTAACGCTTTCTTTTTCTCTCTCTCTTTTTTGTTAAGCTTTTCTTTTCTGCTGGGGATCCCCTTTGCATTCTAGTTTTAAGTTGGAAAGGAAACAAAAAAAATATACTGTAAATACATTTGCGACTTAGTTCTCACACGCTATGTTGAATTGACTTTATTTTTTCATTTATTTCGTTTTCCCTTGTACAGCTGGCTTCTGTTGGCACGCGAGTGTGGGTTACCTGATTTGGCGATTTTGCTCTAAATTTGAGTTTGAGACATAAGAAATGGATTCTGGAATGACATAAAACGTTGAAATTAGTTAAAATAACATTTTACAATAAAAATATTTCTAAAGTCACCAATCATTTTTTTTTTATTTTCTTCAAATGCTATTTGTTATTCAGTTAAAAAAGTTTAAAATAATTATTTGCACATTTATGAACTAAATGGAGACTATGGACGACTTAGTGTCAAAATATTATGCACATGAATAAACAAAGCTTTTTGCATTTTTGAAAAACAACCTCGTGTTTCAAACAATATTTTTTTATGAACGAAATGATGCAGAATTGGAAACCCGTGCTTTTTGTATACGTGTGATGACGTCATGCTCATAGAATTCTTATCGGAACACTATAAAATAAATTATAAAATGTTGAACTATAATAACTAAATAAAGTAATATGTATAGACAATTTTCGTTTTGTACTTAAGTACGTTATTAGATAAGTTTCTTGTATATATTAATAACCTTCATTCATTGCCTAAAAAACTTACAAATTCGTTAACATAAATTTTATTACTCAAAGATATCTAAACCATTTCATTAACTAACATAGTCCTTTCACTTAACAAAAATACGTTCCAATCAGTTATATAGCAATTGTCTTACAAACAAACTTACATGCATTTATTTTAATGTACGTCAACTTTTATTAAAAGTAAGAATGAAATTTATACAATTAAAAACATTTTTGCGTATCTTTATAAATCCACAATGTTTTAAGGGTTGTGAAATAAGTGTATAGTACCGTGTAAAACATTTTTATCTGAATTTTTATTTTGATATAGTAAATGTTTAACCAAATTTAAACAGCAGCTTTCATTTAATGAGATTTTTATTTTAAAACCGCTATACGAGTTTAATTAAATCAATAAGTTCGAACTAAATTATGTAATGGGTAATTTAATGACATAATACCAGAAATAAAAAAATACGCAACTAGGTTATAATTACCATAATTCAAAAGTATTCAACTAAAATTTAAATATATATTGTATATCAACGGGTCTTCAGCAACCAAATACCAAATTTCTGGGATTGAATAGAAAAAATAAGGGAAATGCGCTGTATAATAATATCATTAAAAATGAAGTATATTCGCAAGAAATAATAATATGGAAAATTGAAGTAACTCAATATTTCGCCAAAATTGGCGAGCGATTTTTCTAGAGCCAAAAAATACTCCCCCAAATTGGCAATCGTATCGCACAGGCGTTGCATACGGGTGTCATATGTCGTGACAACCATCATTACTACGGATGTCGAATTTCCACGGGAAAAAAGAACAGAATTGTATGAATAAATCAGATGATTGAATGCCATTAGAAGGCAGTTTTGAGACACCCCCCCCCTCATCCCGTTCTCCTGCGAGTCGAGTGGCTCATTTACCTATATAAACTACTAGGGGGTGGAAAGCTTTTGTATTTAGTAGATTTTGTCATTCGCATATTGTGGAAGTATTTGCTTTTCGGTCGGCATTGATTTCTACATTCCGCATTTTTGTAGTAGTTCGCATTGAACACGAAGGCTTTAAACAATGCTTTTAGTCAATGCTTATGCTTTACGGTATCGATCTATGTAAATCGGATTGTTATTTAAGTTTCGCATGTGGTATTACAAGATTTATGTTCTTGTTGTTTTTTAAATAATTCAGTTTCATTTGTAAATTAATAATGGTGTAAAGTAAAGACAACAGTAATATAATATTTCAATTCCATATAAGCTTAATTCTTCTAAATAATAAGTCGTGGTAAATGTTTGAATATTGTTTTATTTACATAAGACATGTAATTTTGAACGTAGCAGTCGGAGATATATGCACTTATACAGATACCCGGTAATTTAGAGTTACACAAACACACACATTCATAAAGTTATTTATATTTAAATAATCAAGGAAATATGATACAAACTTTCATATTTTTGTAGAAATCGTTAATCTGCGTACATTTACGAGAGGTATCAGTTCTGTATCACATATATTTAATTAAGTAAAAGTATATACTTAATATTTTATTAATTTGCTATTCACTAACTTTCTGGATTCTGAATCAGCTACTTAAATTGATTCCAATAAGTGTCTCGCAGATAAACAACGTCTAACATTAGTATTCATATTTTGAAATTAAAACTCGGGGGTAACTTTAATTTATATTTGAAACATATTTTTCATATTTAAATATGGATCTAAAATGAGAGAATCTTCTTCATCTTTGCCCTATTTTATACTTATTTTGCATTTTTTTCAACGAAATGTACAAGTTCATAATTCTTATAATCATTTTTAATTTATCTTTATTGAACATTCAAATGCCTTAGATAAAAATTATTATCGATATATAGCTATACTCTATCTTTTTCATTCTGACATAACTTAAATAATACTCTAATGTATAATTATCAATTTTATATAATTCGCCTAAACACTATTTTCCAAGTTTTACCACATAATTCTTATAATACTTTGACAGAGCCGCAAAAAATAAATATTCCCTTTCAAGTTGTTTATACTTTTCAAAAATATATGTAATTAGTTCTAAAACATTTTTGGTATTTAATAGATTAAAATATCACCAGAAAATCTTTTTCAAAATCAGAAAGTGAAGGTGAAGGATTTCATTGATTCTAAATCACTCATTTTCTATTTATCGATTAATCCATTCCTCGCCCACCTGTCGATACCATAGCACGACTCCTAAAAATTGTTCAGCAAAGACACGTTTCTCTATACAATTTATGATCATGAGATGCATCCACAATAATAAAACAAATAAAACTACATCGTAAATAATTCCCAGGCAAACACTCAGCGCCCTTAAATGTATTCGATCTTAAAAATGTTCAGCATAGAAACTAACCCAGCAGCACGTAATATATAAATTACCCAAAATAATCTTGAAATTGTCCAACTCAAATTTACCCTAGAAGGTAATTACAAAACAAAACTTAAAATGTTGATTAACTTCACAGTGGGAAGTTGGGATGGTACTGATATTACATAGTAATGATAGTTGTGTTTCTATACTTAAGGTACCAATTAAAATGTCGGTTATATAAAAATATCTATAATTTTTTTATAAATTTGTTGTATTACGGATAAAATGTACGTAATAGTCACAAAATCAATTGATTTGGTTATAGTTATTCCGAAAATCATTTTGAATCTATAGACCAAGGTATAGCGGAATAATGTATGTAATGTATTCCCAAAGTTATGAGAAATACACTTTTTTGTAATTTATAAACTTCTTAATACTTGAAAAATATTAAGCATTGTTGTATTCTCTATTAAAAAGTTTTTGTTAGTAATTTGTATAAAATATACAGATATGTAGATTATTATATAGATAGCTCTTTTTTGCTCGTCAGTGGTATAAACAAACTTTTTTGTAAATGTGTTGCTGAATTTTGTGCTTTTATAAATTAAAAATATGAAAATTAAATATAGGAAATTGTGAGCCTAGTTATGCAATTGCATAACTAGGTCGTTTGTTTCATATTTTTTTTACCGACACCACCATTAATAAGACTTTGGAATTTACAAAATAACGACAACGCAGCTGTTGTATCGTTGAAACCTATTTTTACCGTCCAAGATTACGTTGTTCTGTAAATGCTGCTTCACTACGAATGTCCATCTATGAACGTGAAACAGAGTAGTTGGAGTTTGTTTCTGTATATGCTGTTTCCGTTCGCTCCGAGTGTTAAAGTAAGGAAGCAAACATTCAAGAATTGAAATTTAGGATGATTTGGCCTGTTTGGTCGCGACCTCTAGGTACCAAGTTAGTCAAAAGCATTAAGAATTACTCTTATTCATAACTGGATCGCTCAGTTTTTGGTTAATCTTAAATTTGCAAATTTCAAAAGTGTTATTAAAAGTTAAAGTTCATTGAAATACTGTAATGCTTTATAAAATAAACCTTATTTTTTGTGACAAATGTTTAACGTTTAAAAAATAAAAAGCGATTTACGATTAATTAAAAATTTACGATAAACGACTTTCGTTAATTAATTTAATTTTCCTTATCAGTATAGAATTGTAACGACACTTACTACTACTTAATTTTAACGATGAATTCATAGTTAATTATAAACAAAATAAACGTTATTTTAATACAATATGTAATAACATCTATTTATTTAGCACATATGACATAAGACAATGAGGTATGATTATTTCACTTTAATTCAATGTTTGATAAAAAATCTCTTCTCAATATAAATTCTAGAAAAATTGTCACTCTACTACCGGACGTAAGTCGCACAGAAAAAAATTTCATTTAAATTTTTTTTAAATGGCTACTGACTTTAAATATCGAAATACGAATATTTAACTTTAAACGGATATAAAGAGCTTACATTTAAATAAATCAAAAACACAAATACGACTAGCTCATTATTCCAAATATGCACACGCAGTACCTGCGTCGACTACATTCACAAACACTTAAAATCTGATACAAACTTCCTCAACATATACTCAACACAAAGTAATCCTAACAGTGACCCTATTAGCAAGTCAAACACATCTACGCGACATTCTAAATGCAATCTTAACAAAACCGAAATCACAACGACAGGCATTTCCGTTGTTTCCCCAACACAATATCCCAGAATTCCGCGCGATAAAAAAAAACCTTCCCATATTAGGCATGCATTATTTAAATCACCATATCTGCATACATGAGAAACAAATGGTTCGAACGTGTAGCTTCTGGGGGGTCATTTCGAATTCGCTGACATCTCCGCCCATTTGGCTTAATGTCGGGCGTTTTTCTGCGCGAATACTCTTCGCCAAAAGAACTCCTTGGCTGTAATGAGTAAAGTTCAGGGGATTAAAGTGGAGTTGGTGCGTTGGATGGCGAGTTTTTTTGTTAATATTCTAAAGGTTAGCTCGTTTGATGTAAGTTTTGGATTTTTCAGAAGTTATGTTTGAAATGTTTCAGAAATCTCATGCATATTGGGACATTTTTATCCTATAGATGTTTGCTAATGTGCTTACGTATAGACGGTTTTATTGGATTTGTGTGTAAGCCGTGATTCTAAGGAAATTCGTGGCATACAAGAAGTCAATACGTTTTCCAAGAAGGCTGGAGATTATAAAATGAAAATTTTAAATACATGCATGTTTTATTCTCTATATGTTCGCTGTTTTGAAAAAAATAATCCATAGTAACTTAATTACTTAGTATAGTTCTTTGTGCGCTATATGTTTGTGTTTGGTTTTTGAGATTTATTTTTATATCGGAATGATATTCAGCATTAAAAATATTGATATTTTGTTCGTAATGTTCCACGTTAAAATGATATAAAAATTATACCAATAAGAATAAGTTGAAAAAATATTTAAATTTCATTTCAATATGTCTTAATAACAGTGCTGAGCCTTAGAGTTCCTCTAGAGATATCGTGTAAAAAAATAAAGGTAATTTTAAAATTAAAAATTTCAAATAATTGTAATATTATTAGTTCTATAAATATGGAACATAAAATCATTTGAAACAAAAACTACAAAACGTATTAACTAAATTAATTAATTAATAAATTTAAAATATGTATTCAGTAAACTTCTCTAAAACGTGACACTGCAATTAAACTGAATGGAATCTTACCAGCTGTGCACGAACTTTTAAATACACAGATACTTTTAAAGTAAGCAAAATCATATTTTTCGTAAATATAACACAAAGTAATTAGTTTCAGTAAAACTTCACTAAAAAGTAAATTATATTCCAAATTCCAATAATTACAACAACCAATTAAATCTTAATGACAAACCCCAACCTCAAAACCATTAAAAAAATTAAACAAACATCCGCCATTAAACATGCATATTACACTCAAATAGCCACTCCCTTATTTCCAGTCCATCACGCTGTCCTTTATCTTTTACAGCAGCTCGGCAATTACGACTACGGAATAAATGAGGCAGCTAACGTTTACTTAGGTTTTCCGTGTACTAGGAAATGTCCCATCGGAAAGGCATTGGTGTTTCCGAGTCTGTTTTCCTGCCATTTGCATGTATTTGGCGCCTTTCTTTAAAGATGGACGTGGGGTGGGTGGTCACGCGATGGTTTAGGGTATTTTTATGTTGAGTGGCACGGTAGGTAATGGCTGTAGTCAGAGTTTTTGAATTTGAAGACATTTCTTTTGTTGTAAGTTAAGATTAAGGATAAAAGATTAGATAATGGATTGTCTGTTTGAAAATAAAAGGAAATTATAATTTATTTTTTTTTTTGTAAAATTTTTTGATGAATTCTGAATATACTTAAAATTTAAGTTACAGGTTATATGGAAAGATGTAGATCGCAAATTGTTGGGCAATGGCCATTGTTTGGCAGATCAACTACACATAATAAACCATTATATTTGCGATTATTTAACTACTTTGTTTGTTGCCACTGAAGTTGAGCGACTTGTTTAAAATATCAATGATGTAGTTTGGAAAAAAATATATTATGTTTTGCCAAGTTATAAGTTAAGAGTAAGGATAAAATATATTAGATAATGGATTGTCTCTTTGGAAATAGAAGGAAATTATAAAACTCTTTTTCTTTAAAAAAAAAATATGATGAATTCTGAATATATTTAAAATTTGAGTTATAGGTTATATAGAGGGATCGCAAATTGTTGGGCAATGGCCATTGTTTGCCTGATCAACTACAGTTATTAAACCATTATATTTGCAATTATTTAACTACTTTGTTTGTTGTTACTGAAGTTGAGCGACTTGTTTAAAATATCAACGAAGTAGTTTGGAAAAATATATTTTGCTATGCCAATACAGCGAAGTGTGTTACAGACAACCAATAACCATTGTTCAACAATGTGTGGTTAATATTAATTATTTTTATCATTTACAGTTTTTTAATTGGTTAGAAATACATTTTTTTCAATTAAAATTGGGTTATCACTCATTATTGAGCGTTAAAGCACATAATAGAGGGTGATACTTTGCAATATATTCAAAAATGGTTGAAAACAGAAAAAATAATAAATTATGTTAAAGTTTGTTTTAAATTATAAAACACATCTATACTATTTTTTTCATTTCTTTGAAATGTAAAAATATATTTTTACTATGAAAGAAAGGTAACTTCCAAAAAATTATCTAGAATATGTTTATAATGAAATAAATTTAGAAATTTAACTTAAGATAAAAAAAATACTTGCCTTCTACATTTGCGATTTTTAATCGCAAAAAATAGGAAAGATTTTTTTGTCACTTGGAACTTAAAATAAATAAAACTATTCATTCTAAAATAATTAAACTTAAATAATAAAACATTTTAAATATCTATTTTAAAAACAGTTTAAATTTTTATCCAAACATTTGTAACATCAGAACAAACACATGTACATTCTTTTCTCATCGTATGTTTGTATATTTTTAAACATATAAATTTAAATACAGGTAGTAATTATCTAGTTACTAAATATATACTTTAAAATACTATTTTTTTGTCTTAAAAAAAACTATGCTCATATCAATAACAAAACATCTAAAAATATACCAGTTTAAGAAACTGGTATATTGTTCTTTACTTACTCTATGTTCTTCACATTTCCCATCCTTACTTTATTGAGAAACTGCCTGTCTTATAAAGGCCCTAAGCAGTAAAAAAACAAATTAAATTTGTCTGAAGTACTTAAAAAATACGAAAAGAAAAATGGGAATACCTTAATCTCCCCCCCCCCCCTATTTTATTCGCCATACACATTACAAACATTCCGATTGAAGAGGTCGACATCCTCCCCCCCCCTCCCCTTCCGTACACACTCATTTTTAATATATTGGATCTTGAGTGATTTCTCAGATATTTTTCGAGATTCACCTACCTTTGGAGTCCGGTTTTTATGCGAAATCCCTAATGCAATATCACAAGAACGAGAATGGGGGATTTTTTAATTATGGAATTCATCGGATAGAATTCCTTATGAGAATCTCTTAGGGATCTTTGCGTGGTTTTCCCTATTTCATTTATAATTGAATTTTAAATTTGTTTTAGAGGGATATGATGTTGATCTTAGTTTTTTTTTCAAGTTACTTACGGCTGATATAAATGAGAACCTTAAGATTGTTGGGGTAATTTTTTTTTAAGGTTTGTCTTGGGAATTGTATTTGTTCTGTGTTTGATTAAAAACCGAATCGATAAATTGGCGGTTTTAATACATGCAACTTGATGCTTTATGATTAAAGATATATGTGTCTACGTGAAAATTTATCACAAAATAAAAAATAAGTTTAATATAATTTGGTTAATAATTTTAGCTATAAAAAAAAATATTAATTGGATTTTTGAAGTATATTTCAAATATAGTTTTTTTAGTGTGTTGAAAAAGTTGTTTGATGTTATGTTTGATTAGAAAATATTTGGATTGCAATAAACTTGTTTTTTTTAATTATACGTCTAGTAATGCTATTTGTTTGTTATTTCAAATTTGATATTATTCCAGAAATGAAAATTAAAATTTGAAATAACTAGATAGGGTATTTGTAAACTTGTAATTTATTTTGAATGTATGCTTTTAATGATAATTTCATAGTATTACCTCACTGTAAGACCACGCTTTTTAATATATCAACTTAATTTAATAAATAATTGATCCTACGATTTAAATTATTGGGTTGGAGAGAAAGTTCTGTCGTATTTTAAATAGGCAGGTGATTTTGCTTGTAAATAAAAAATACATCTGGCTAGTGAGTCAATAGGATTTTTTTTTGTTTTTTTAGACTGCTGTATAATATAAAAGGTGCCCTTTTTTACCGTTCATCATTTACTTGTGATATTTAAAGTGAAAACATGTCAGTAGATAAAGTGCATTTACGACACTGCATTTTATATGAATTCCAAAAAGGAAGCAATGCATCGGTTGTATGTAAAAATTTACGTGCGGTATTTGGAAAAAATATTGTAAATGTTCGTACTTGTCAAAGATGGTTTAGCAAACTTCGTTCCGGGGATCTGAGCCTCAAAGAAAGTGATCGATCTGAACGACCATCCAAGCTCGATAATGATGTTTTGCGATCCATGTTGGAAAATAATCCACATTTAACAAGTCGAGAAATTGCAGAAGAGTTTGGCATTCATCATACAACTGTTGGAAATCACATTAAATCCGTTGGGTTTGTGTTAAAGCAAAGTGTTTGGGTTCCACATGAATTAACGGAAAAGAATTTGTCTGATCGTGTAAGAATGTGTTCATGACATCTGATTAGACACAATGTGGAGCCGTTTTGGGACAGGCTGGTTACTGGAGATGAAAAGTGGATTCTTTACGAGAATATTAAGAGAAAAAAATCTTACTGCAAAATTATCTAACGGGAAAAAAATCACGTCTTTTGAAAGTGTTTCTAAGGCAGTTGCTGACTATTTTAACTCCTAGGATGAGAACTTCTACAAAACAGGAATTCACAGGTTACCTGAAAGATGGCAAAAGGTTGTAACAAATAACGGAGCATATATAATTGATTAATATTAAACACATATTTTTATAAATTAATTCAAATATTTTCTTTAAAATACGACATAACTTTCCCTCCAACTCAATATTTATAATACTCGCATTGCATGTACAAAATATAAATATTTTTTCAAATTAATGTCACGGGAGTATTTAAATTCATATACAGTTTAAAGATTATGAAGATAATTATTTCTACAATTTTGAAACGTAATGTAACCTAAAAGGAATAAGAGCTAATTTATATTGCTTGTAAATTTAAAGCAACGTGTGAAGTTTATTTCTACGCAGTTTTTTACAACGTCACACCCAGTTATCTGCCCTGTGATTTATTGTGTGTATGCGAAGGTGGGGGGGGGGTGACACATAAAAGAACACGTTTATCTTACTCCGGTAAATACAGTTTTATTTAAATAATTGTCTTCCCCAATTTGCTTAAATATTTAAATTTATTTCAGAGTGACGTTGCAGATAAAAAAACACTGCGCACAAATAAAACTTCATATATTGCTGTTATATGTACAGGTAACATAGCTTATCTATTTGTTTTCTTTTAGGGTTTATTGCGCGCCAAACAGACAATTTTCATACACATTGTGTTATTTTCTTCATTCCAAAAATACCTAACATAATACCATAACATATAATACAAACTGAAAATTTAGAAGAAAAATTAACATATATTTCAACTTTCCACGATAAATTTAATTATTGCTACAAGTATATTCAGATCAACTTAAATAACATTTAATTATGTGATTAAAAAAGACCTGATACGATACAAAATTATAATGATTCAAATTTATCATAAGTTTGCAGTTTGTGTTTTCAGTTCTAATTTTTCACCTACGTGTAATACAGAATAAATTAATTTCAGGATTTGTATGAAATTTAAATTATTTTAATTATTAAATTGGGGTATTATTAAGCTTACGCATGTCATTTAAATAAAACTATATGTAATTTATCCATAATGAAAAGTTTGAAATTTGCAAAGAGGAGGCACTCTTAAAAATATTCAACTTTTTTTAATTTTAAATATTCATAGTATTTTATTTTAACCCACACGCTTTAATTGAAAATATATATTTAAATTGCAAATTTAAGATTTATTTTTAGATTGTAAATATATAATTTGCGCCGGCAGTTTTACTTCACTTATGTATTAACCATACTACATTTATTTATTTATGCAAAACACTCTTCAGAAAGAGCTCTAACACCATACAACATATAAAACATCCATACTTCAAAGCGTTTTACAACTGCCTTAAAAAACAACGGTAGTCTGATATTTGCTTTAGAGTATTATTTCACCCTAGAAACATTTCCTAGAACATCTCAACGCATCTTAAAAAAAATTAAATTTCAAAAATATCTTAAAAGCCTCATAAAATTTTTACTCAACTCTTTCTGAACTTTCCTTCCCAAAAAGCGCAGACCTTTCCGCAACAAAACTTACCAAAAATACTAAAAACGGCGGCAAAAGTGTAACCAGCTTTTATTCTATTAACGGCATCGAAGCCAAATCTCGTATTGTGCCGAAATAAAGGGCCTCGGCAAAAGTAAATTACAACCAGGGATAAGTGCCGAGTAAAATTTTTACCATTTATCGCCGGGAAAAGTGCACTTTAAATGTCACTTTTCCCGACTCCGCAGCAGGTTAGCTGCGATAAAGTGTAACTGTTGTTGCGATAAAAGCTCTATTTTAGGCGCTGACTTTGCTTCTGCGTTATGAGAATAAAGCATGGTGTGGAGTTGGTTATACAGCCTTTGTTCTCTGGTAATGGATATTTTATACATTTATTTTGTTGTCGCAGAAAGCAAATTATTAAGTTCCTGAGTTTCACTTTAATGGATTTTATGAATATGGCTTAGTTTTCGTGTTTTTGGAGTTAATGGGTGAAGGGATTTTGATCTTTTCTAAATGAGTCGTATGATTTTTTTATGATGTTTTCCTTAAAAGCCATACATTAAATTTATAAGAAAATATGTATTTAGATGGATTATATTGATCTCTAATACGTATAATAGTTTAAAGGTTTTATTAAAATTGAACGGATATAAATCATTTAAAAATTCTAATATTGCTCAGTATTGGTAAAAGTATTAAAATACAAATACAACGTTACAATACGCAATAAAAGTTTTACTAATAAAAGTTATTTTTTTAATTTACTTTTATTGCGTATTTTAACGTTGTATTTGTATTTTAATATTCTTAACGCAATGTTCTATAAGACGAGTTTTTATCTTATTAAGTAAAAGTAGTGGCATCTTATCATGTAGACTTTTGTAACTTGGACATTTTCTCCAATTTACGCAACTTCAATTACTAATAACCAGTTTTGCTGATGGAGGCCATTTGTTATGTTTCTGAGTTTTATTAAAAAAAGTATTTTGATGTATTTGTTTATAATAAAGATTTACTACACGGGCCAATTGGTATAAGTTGCAAAATTACGAAAATAAACCAACACGCTTTTCTATTAGTAGGCAGCTAGATTTATAATTTTTTCCTAGTAGTGTGGCTCTGAGTTAAATTGGTTTTCAAATAATGAATTACAAATACAAATATTGATGACCCAAAACAAGCTCAAGGCCCAACAAGGTTGGTCCATCTAGTACCTCTTAACTATTCCCCAATGCATATCTAATGTCTTCTTAAAATCCGTTACTCCTTTACAATTAACAATATTCACTGGCAAGTTGTTCCATTTGTCTATTACCCTATTATAGAAATAGCGTTATCTCCCTTCCCGATTAAAATGGGATTTTAAACAAATCCCTTAAATCCATGACCTCTCGTTCTATCACTCATATTAAAATCTAAACCCTCTACATCTCCTTGTTTGATAAATTTGAACAGTTGAATCAAATCTCCCCTAACCCTTCTCTCTTCCAGAGTATACATATTCAAATTTTTTAATCTGTCTTCATAATTCATGCCTAAAAACCCTTGAACCATTTTAGTAGCCTTGTGCGGAATGTTCTCCAACAATTCAATGTCTTTTTTAAGATATGGCGACCAGCACTGTACAGCATACTCAAGATGTGGCCTTACCAAACCTCTGTACAATGGAAAGATACTATTCTTAGACTTTGATGAAACACTCAACATTATAACAGAAACGAGTTCGCTCTTATCCTTAAGCTTTGATGTTGAACTTCCACCATTTGACACCTGAACCGTTCATATTCAAAATCCAAAAGGTGCTTTTAATACCTTATTACACGTAAAAGCTGTTTAAACAGTTCTTAATATAGTACGTGTAATTAAAGCATAAACACGTATAAACAAGGTCCAAATAAAATTATTACAAAAGTCGTTGTGTAATGATTACGCGAACATACAAGTACATTAAAATATACTTGGAAGATAAATTTTACAAATGCATAATTTATATTCCTAGTAGATTTTAATGTACTTGTATGTTTGTGTAAGCATTACACAACGGCTTTTGTTATAATTTTATTTTAAATTATTTTATGTTTAAATTTTGCAAATGCATATTTAATAGTGACCTGTGTACTAAATGTGAGCAAGAACCGGCTACACCCGAGCATATTCTGTCTTAATTGAGGTTTGAGTCGTGAAGATCTTGAGAGGAACCCTGTCCTAGTGATGGACTTTCTGAGAGTGAATGATTTGGTGAATATGGTCGTCTAATATAGTCTAGACTGGGTGAAATAAGTAACAACGACATTTTACAAATGCAAATATTTATATAAAGTCTTAACTATTACGTTTAGTAAAATATTTCATCTCCCAAATAGTTATATATACGGAATGAAACTAATTTTTATGTATTTTAAATGATTAATTTACAAAAAAGTATCGAAAATCAAATAATTAATTTTTACCACTTAACCCTAACTCCCACTTTACCGAACTGTTACCTGCCTACATTCATCAACAACAGTCTTTTAAGATAAAAACTCGTCTTATAGAACATTGCGTTAAGAATTTTAAAATACAAATCCAACGTTAAAATACTCAATAAAAATCCATCAAATCTGGACATGTTTCGGGAGATACATCTCCCTTCATCAGCGGAAAATGAAAAGTCTGTGTGCAATAGAGTATAAATAAACCCATAATTAAAAGTGTTGCCAAAGAACAAAAACCAAAAAACTATCTCAATCAATTGGAGTTACCTATTGTGTGCCAACAAGCGGGAAATACTGGGACTGCAAATATTTCATTGACAATTGAATCAATATTACTAAAAATATGAAACGCCCCCAGGAAGTCTTGGGAACACCTCCATTGCCAAGCACTCTTGGGAACATGGTCATATATTTAATTTTTCTAACCCGCATTTAATTTGCAAACCCAAATCTCCAGTTGAACTTGATTTCCTGGAGGCGTTTCCTATTTTTAGCAATATTGATTCGATTGTCAATGAAACATTTGCAGTCCCAGTATTTATCGCTTCTTGGCACATAATAGTCAACTCCAACCGATTGAGATAGTTTTTTGTTCTTTGGTAACACTTTCAATTCTGGGTTTATTTATATTCTAATGCACACTTTTCTTTTCTTTTTCTGCTGATGAAGGGAGATGTATCTCCCGAAACATGTCCAGATTTGATTGATTTTTTTGGCGTATTTTAACGTTGTATTTGTATTTTAAAATGGTCTTTTACCTTCGAAACAGGTAATAAAACGACATTTAACGTTATTACATAAATTGTACTTTAAATAACTTTACCCATCTGTTAACGCTGCTTTTATAATGCCCGAATCAATATACCTAAACAACATTCAATACAGCCCACCGAACAAAATCCACTCAAAGCACTTTACATCAATTGCGCCAAATCATCGGACACATCCACTTAAATAATCCCGAACAACAATTGTAAACATAACCATAACTGTATTCAAATCCTCGTCGACACTCCGATCGACAGTCCAATCGACGCAGCCCACAGATGCATCAACCAGCCTTCTGCAGGAGCTAAGTCAACAGCCATCGCTTAGAGCCGAGGACATTGTCATTAAAATAGGCACGCTCGCCAAAGCGGAATACATTAGAATTTCATTATGCGAGGACTTCAGCGAGTCTATTCCTCTTTTGACCACAAAACCCATGAATAATGATGTACAAACAGGGTGATTTTTGGCCTCGTCTTGCCACCAGGAAAGGTGTTGGTGTAGAAAAGAAGGAGGTCCGACAATGGGGTGTTTTGCATAAGCTGAAGTCCTTGTGGTCGATTTGAAAGGTCTGTAAGTAAATTAATTCTCGTTGGCTGTCAGACAGCTGACATTATTGCTTTTAAAAAGCGGGTATTGGTGTTTGTTGATGAGAGTAGTTGGTTTTGTGGTATTTTTCTTTGACTTTTTTTTATCGATTTTAGGAAATTTGCGTTATTTAAGGTCGGGAGATTAGAGGAAACTATTACGTTTTTAAGGGTTGGGTTTGGTCGAGAGATCTTTCACATGATATATCAAAACTGCGGCCATTAGGCTAACACGGTCGTCATTGACGTAGCAAATATTGTAACAAAGAATGTGTTTCAACAAGGACATTTGGTTTTTGTTAACTTTTCTTAGAAAACAAATTTGTGATTAAACTGAGAAGCATACAATATTGCAATGCAATTATTTAAATTGTAAAAAAAAAGAAGTTTAAGTTTAACCTTACTAACACATATTTGTTTTGTCATTGTCCTTCATTTTTAAATATAAAAAATAATAAAAGTTAACAGCTTTTTGCTTCTAAAACAGTTTCTAAAAAATAAACAGTTACCACCACATCAGCTTCTATGCACATGACAAAACACCCTACTATAAGTGGACTCTTCTTTGCAATAACCGGTTAACCCACAAATTGCAGAAAAAAATTCTTTTCAACGTAAATGGAACTTTAAAATTTCATTTCTATGATAAAAAAAAAATGATGCTGATACTGGACATGTAGCTGCAGAATGGATTTTCCTATTGAGTGGTTTGCTTTTTAAAGTCAGTCAGTCAGTCAGTCAGTCAGTAAAGTCAGTTCTCAAATTGAACATTGTGCGGGTTGTGTGGTTGTTGCATAACATGGTCTAAATATGCTATGGTAACTCAGTGTTCCATTTGGTTACTTTAATACGAGTTTATCGCTCAACCCTCGTATGCCTTTACTTACTTTATTAAGCTCCAATAGCTTCATACCCGAATAAATTCTGCTATATGAGGCTCAAATAGATGGATATGTATGAACGTTTTGCTTTGTCGCACTGTAAGCCTCATTCGATTTCTATACAATGTAACACTGATAAAAAATAGTTACTCAAAAATAAGTAAAATGTAATAATTTTGTATTACATTTGATGCTTACCATGGCTCCGAATACATAATTTTCAATTTTGAAAGAGACATATACTTAAAAATAAGCACAATGTATAAAAAGAGCGTATGCTAGCCTACATAGGCTGCCTTCATAAATCACTTTCAATAAACATCAATAATTACAATCAAGACACCGGGAATCGATCCCAGATCCTAAGGCACCGCAGTCGAGATCCTTTTCCGTTGTTCTACAAGGTCAACGTGAAGAAGTTATAAACAGAAAACTTTTTTAAAAGGTGTGCCAAAAGAATGGAAAATAAGATAACTGAGTTGTAATAACACAGTTTTCATTTAGGCAATTGACATCAAATAATGAGAAAAATCATCTTCTGAACAACTATTTTAAGGTGTGAGGTCGCTTTGTTAAGATGGCTTAAGCAGAAGCTTAGATTAGCAGTACTAAATCACACTGCTCATTTTTTGAGAAAGTACGGTTACTTAAATTTGAGTACGTCGTCGCTCATTTACCATGCGATTGTACTCAAAGAAAAACGAGTAGGTTCAGGTTCTCATTCAGCTACTAACATGAACTTTTTGAGATTGTTTGTTATAGAGTTATTGGTTAACACAAATAGAGAATACTTTTTATTCTCTCAGATCTTAGTGCAAAAGTTTTCAAAACACGTGGTGTGTATGCACCAATCTTCGAGCATGGATCCTTCATAGCAGTTAAACATAATGTTATAATCTCGTTAACATCAAAGTGAGGCCAACATGTATGGCCTCAGACACGTGTTAATTACGCATTCAATTATAAATTTTCACTGTTACACATTTCCCAGTTCGTCAGCCAATCTATAGTATTTTTTAATTCATAATATGGAAAATAAGTCACGTGTCTGAGGCCATTCGGTCTGATATGTTGGTTTCACGATTATGACGTCATATTCGCTCTACTACAGTCCATTCATGCTCGAAGGCACCAATCACAGAGGCTCTTTCAAAATGCCGCGCGCGTTTATTATGTCCGGTTAGAATGGATTTTTCTCACACTTGGCTTAATTGCCTGCCAACGCATCCATTGTTTTACACATTCTTTGCATTATTCAACGGTTACTCGAAAATAACCGATTTGATATTTAAAGTATATAAAGCAATAACTATTTTACCTTATAACAATACCTAATTACATAAAAAGTGTTGTGTGGACTGTTTCAATTATAAAGCCTTTTAAAATACTTTGATTAGTTTAGAACATCGATGTTAAAATTCTTTACTTGACATTCTAAAGTTGAAAACAACTAAAATTAAATCGATAATGCAGATCTGCATGGAGCCTACGGCAGCCATGTTTTCCCATTAGCCCTTAAAATTTGTCGTAAATTTAATTTTCTCTGTGGTATTCAGGAAGAATAATCAAATTTATATTAAAGTTTGGTGTGATTCCCACGGCGACGCGAGAACGTCAACCATGAATAATTCACGAATGTAAATCGTTCGCACTCTTTGGTAGATTATTTTTCATCCGAGTTGGAACGAATGTTTTCTTGGTTTTTGGATGAAGGGTCTTTTAATTTACCTTTAAATGCTTTATGATATAATTTCATTTTCTCGTGACTTACAAATTTGGAAGTATCAAACTGTATTTAGTTCAAGTGAGATTTCTTTTTATAAGCGTAAAGAAAAGAGTCCCTGATTGCTATTACTAAAAATTATAATTTTTTTCTAAAATTAAGTATACTCAGGAGTCCAGAAAGTAGTGCAAAAGTAAATGAAAACTTCAAATAATTCTTAATAATTTATTTTGTTTTTTGGTTGTTATATGTTTGAAGTTTTGTGAACTTTTTTTATAAATCTATTTAAAGGTTCAATCCAATTTTTTTTTAAAGAAATTAACTAAAAATATGCTATAACATGCAGACCTAAAATATTTATGTGAATTGAAAGGGAAATATATTGCATGAATTGTATGGTAACATCATAACTACTTTTATTGTACTCAAAGTATTACTTTTCATACATTTTAATAAAAATATTAAAAAATATCAATAGAAATATTTAGACAATATTGACAAAACTGTTATGTATATTAATACAACACTAATAATTTCAAAGTACATAAAAAAATGTTTTTATATTATACAATTATTTATAAGCATCTGACAACAAATTAAATAAATAAAACTTTTTGAAATTGATTGATAAGTTGAAACTAACGCCGCACTAGAATTGTACAATGGTCTATTGGTGACGGTGTTTTGGAACTATTATGAATGGAAAACCATGGAAAATGTTTTGCAATTTTTAAACGATGGTCAGATGACGCGAGAACTACCTAAGCTGCCACCCTGCTCTCCAAACTTCAGCACCACAACTATATTTGTATCACATCAGATGTAACGTGCACCAGCCCCTTCTAAACGATAGATGTTTAATGTACGATATTCTAACTCGCAACCCTCCTATTGCGAGCTCTCTGCTCCTCCCAAGGTTGGGAGATAACATACAATCATCCAATTATAACCACGTACTCTTACACTAGTCCCCAACTCCGGTCCTCTTTGGACCACCAAACTTTATTATTAATATATTTAATAAAGTAAAACACTTCAAAGCAGTACGTAACTATACAGATGCTTGGTGTCTAAAAGTCCAATGTCCTCTCATTAACCACCAGTGCTCCGAAGACCACGTTAAGGGAACCACTTCTGTAAATCAACAATTTTGACATTAACCCTTTTACTAAGGAATATAATTATGACGGAACAATAATATCATATTATTCCATATAGCAGCAACGACAAGTACAAATGTTCGAAAACATCTTGAAGGATGACTGCTCCAAACATGTCACATCACATCACCCTCACAGTCAAAAGATATAAATATGACAACACCCCCATTCTCCTCAAAAAAGACGCAATCTGTTTTGCGCATAAAAATACACCACCCCCCAAGAAAGAGATTTTTTACTCGCCTTCTGCTAAAAACATCTAAAAAAAAGGGTGTCACGCATTTTGCAATTTAGGAGTGCAATAAATAACCACGATTCCACTCTCCCTATCTCCCCAATGCGTTTAAGTGTGGACTCAGCTGTAGCAATAAGAAATGGGGACCCGACTGTCGCATTTGGGCATAAGAACATGAATCAAGCACTTGGGGTCCCTCTTTGGGGGCCCCCCCATCTGTACAGAGGGGGGTCTGAATCGTTCTGTGATATTGCACAACCATCTTGTGGGTGGGGTCTTGGTGGGGGGTCAACCGTGACAAATTGAGGGGTGTTCGAGTGCCCTGACCCACATGATTTTATGCTTGACAAAAAGTGGGGTGTCTGCAAACATTAAAATGGGCCGTATTAGTCTGGTGGTCAAGGCACCGAACTGGAATTTGAATATACTTCTAGTATATATACTTCTAGTATATATACTTCTAGTATATATACTTCTAGCATATATACTTCTAGTATACATACTTCTAGTATACATACTTCTAGTATACATACTTCTAGTATATATACTTCTAGTATATATACTTCTAGTATACATACTTCTAGTATATGTATTTCTAGTATATATACTTCTAGTATATGTATTTCTAGTATATATACTTCTAGTATATATACTAGAAATTGTTTGAAAGCTTGAGCTGTTATCTATACATGTTCAGCATAGGCTATTGTTCTTTTAGTAAGTACAATATTCGTCCAACTCTTTCAGAAACGCATTGAGCTTAGAAGGCTCAATGCAATGAAAATATTGCACTCGATCTGAAAGCTCGACCGCAGAAAGGTTAGCATATACATGCACAATATAAATAATATCTAATTATATACACAATTTATAATATTTTAAAATGTACAAAAACATTGACATCAATATTCAATTTTTACTCGAGGTCCATGTGAAGTCCTGTGAACGAACCATTTTACAAAATGAGCTACGTACTTGGCAATATCCCCTTGTGTTTCATGCTAAATAGATCTTGAACCGTTGCTAATAACCAATTATGGTGATCAAGTGTTACCTCAATTCAATTAAAAATTAAATCAATCTATATCTTTTTTTATAAGATTACCAAGTTAAAATGTAAAATGATTTTTCAAGTTATTCAATTGTTACCCCTTCCAAATGTTATATTAATTAGAAACTGTACATAATCACTCAATGTTGAATAGAAAGTTATGTGATGCTGTACAGAATAATTTTTATATACTAGAAAACTTGAAATTAAATTTCACAATTTTCCCATCCAGTATTTTTTTCTAGAATAATAATAATAAAAATATATATATACATTGACTTACCTAGTTTATAAAATTACTAATAACTATTTAAAATAGTAATTTAAATAAATGCATGTTAAAAATGTTTATTGATTCTAACATTTAAAGAGTAAATATTTTAATTAAACTAATGATGTAAGTTTTTAATTACGAAAGTAAATTGAGATTCTCTTAATTAAGAAGTATATTTACTAATTAACATCTATTTACAAAGTAGACTTATAAATTGGATATTTGAAACGTGATTAAGCTTGTATCGATAAATAAAATTTTATTTTGTAATTATCATGAGTTAATTTTACTTTATAAATATTATATCGCAACAAATAATATTGTATTCTTCATACATTTGCAATGTATTAAAGACATTTCTGGTTTAACGTCAATTTATATTTATATTCCTCCTCTCCATCAACTTTTAAACCTTAAAAATTAAATTAACTCATGGCGTAAAACCGATTTGAAGCTGCTCTCGACATCCATTATTTCCTATAATCAACTTACTAATCGCACAACAAGAATCGCCTCTTCAAATTCCCATTACCGTCAAAACGTTTCGAAAAATAAATGCTGACTTTAAATAAGTGCTGACTTTAAGCGTTCTTTAAAATTCGGCTAAAACTCTTTCAAAAAGACAGGCGCCGCAAAATTGATAATGCGTGAATGAAATTAATTAATTAATTTTGCTCGGCTCCAATTAATGAGCGTGTCAAACAATTTCGAACTATCCCTTACTAGATTAATTAAATTTTGAAGACTGAAAATAATTGAGCCGAAAAGTGGATAGCGAGCTGGAAATACCGTGTTAACAAGACGCAATTTAAAGCTTTAAAGGTTATTGAGTTTATGGTAAATATTTGATCCTAATTTTAGAGTCACTGCATTTGTTAGAGAAAATGTGGCAATTTATTTTTATTTATATAATTCTGGTTATATTTTTGAATTGCTTACAAATGTTTCAACACACTCTTTAATAAAATAAACAGATACAACTATTGATGAAATCGTTAAGTTTAGTTTATAAAGATCTCACCCATACACAATTATATCTATAAAATTGAATAGGAATATTTAACACATTTATTTAGTTTTAATTGAATTCAACATTTGCTTATTTTCTATAAGTAAGTTACATAAAATAACTTCGTTTCATGTAAATATTCATCTATTTACTAAATGCTTTAATGTAGATACGTACGCTTTTGAAATATCAACAATTATAAAATATATTGTATAGCTATTATGAATTGCTTTTCATCGCATTTGTAAGTCTTATTACATTAATCATAATGCTTCTTTTTTCCATTAATATTTTAGAAACACTTTGACTAATTAGAATGAATATTTAGAATATTTCTTGAAATACATTCATATAAAATATACAAAATGTTAAAAATAATATACAAAATGTTAAAAATAATATACAAAATGTTAAAAATAATATACAATAGTTTAAACGTTTAAAATAATGCAATTATATTTTATAAATAACTTTGTAATTTAAAAAAGTTATATGTTGTTAAAATTGGGATATTTGTTTTTCACACGCATTCAGCTCTGAATAAACAGCTTTTTTAACTCTAAAAATTATTCACATATGTAAAATACATATATTTAAATTGAATTATTTTAAATGTGTAGAATAATTACTATTGCGGCTTAGAATGTAAACCTCGCATCTAAAAAAATCAAAAAAATATTTTATTACATTATTAGGTAAAAGAAACCTGTATGTAAACCATTACTGAGCCAATATAACAATAATGACCTGCGTGCTACGCTCCACCCATGTTGCTTTCAGCATGTGTGGCTGAGCAGTTTTTTCACCTCCTGTAAAGCTTGTATTTTCTGAAATACGATGTTTTCATTCTAAGTCGACGATATGGTATTACATAAGAAATACATGAATGTCTTGTTTAGCGATTCTGCTATATAAGATATAAAAAAATAACTAAATCAATATATATTTGGAAAAAAGACCTATACAAATTAAACTTTTATTAAAAAGTTCCAAACTGAAGTAGTTTTTTTTTTAATTTTAAAACACCTGAAATTTTACACCTGGAATAATCACGGGGAATGATTAAAATGCCCATTCAAATACATTTTTACGTAACTCTTAACAAAATTCATTACCAAAAACGACGTCCATACCTATTACGATTCCCAACATTTAACTTTTTTTTTCATCTCCTAACAAACTCCTATTTACCTTTCCGAAAACGCTTTTTCCCCCCTAATCTATTCCAAACGACGAAATACAACTCGGGGTATCCACACTTAACGCATTAAGAAAAGAAACTTCGGATTCCTACTTTCGAAAAAGACACTCAAGCTTAATGATTTAAAAGGAGAAGGGAAGTGTGAAAGCAAAATGCAGAAGAAGAAAAAAAATCCGGAAAAATCCACCCTTATGTTAAATGGGAAGAAGTATCTGCAATCGTTTTCCAATTCGGAGAACTCGAACAATCAAACTTTCGAATAAGATTTTGTTTTCTTTTTCTTGGTGTTGTTGTTGTTGTTGTTTTTTTGTGAGGATTCCCACACGGGTTTTACCTGGGAAAATAGGTTGGATGTAAGAAAGAAGTTTGGGTAAAAAAGACAATTTACTTTGCGGCTTGAAGAGGGATGTTGTTTTAAGTGTTCCTGGTGCTGTTCAGCTTGTGGCTCTTTAATAAATGAGTATAAGTTGGGAAGGAAATTATTTCAAAAAAGGCTTGTGTCATGATATTTCTCAAATCTAATATTTTCATTAATAAATGCAGAAAAAAAAATGTTTTATGCATTATTAAAACATCTCTTTCTGAACAAAAATCAACGAAAAAAGATATTTATATAATTTTTTGTGTGTTCTTTAGTCTAAATATACTTTTAAAGGGAACATTACTCCTCCTATAATTTATAATATTAAAAAAAATAACTGATTAATTAACGTCAAAGCAGACCTAGAGAGAATTTTTGTTTCAGTTGTTTTCTAAAAAATATTTTATGTTTATAATCTAAAAAATATTTAAATTTTTATGTTCGTTAATTCATAAAAAAATATTTTATAACTTAATTTAAAAAGCTCCTCCTACGTTCATAAAACAAATATTTAGGTTTCAAAATCAATTAACAATTTAGTTTTAAGTACTTTTTTACAAACCCTTAGCATTTCAAACTCGACCAAAATTCCAAAATCTTGATTTTGAGTAAATGACAAATTTTTCACACAAAAAGTAGTAGGCAGATGATAAATGATATATAAACATGTAAACAAAATATATGTTCTTTTACTCAAACTACTGCTTTGACATTTTTATACCTCTTCTAAAAGAAGGAAAACGTCGTTTTATGCAATAATAATAAAAAAAAGGGTTTTAGGTCTTCCTTAAATCGACCAGATTAATTAAAAAAGTGGTAGTTAAATATTTATAATTTGCTTAAAATATTTTATCATTTACAAGGATTTACCACCGTATTAAAATAAATGGAGTGCCACTTATCCGAACAACATAGAGTGGATCAAGTTAAATGATTGTGTTTGATCTAATGCCATCATATTACAGGGTAAACATGTAATGTTTTATTGTAGTAAAAAGCCAATCTGTAGTTTAACTATAGTTTAATTTTGTTTAACCAGTATAGTTCTGTTTCTCTTAATTGTTAAATCAATGGAGTTACTAAATTATGAGATCATTTTATTCGAAATCGACTTTCATTGTGAACTGTAACCCTGAGGCCGCAAATGATGGTATTTTTAAATTCAAATATATTTATATTATTGTATTTGTGAAAATTAGTTTTACTGTGTTTGTTATTAAAATTCTTTTATAATTAAACTGAACGATATATCATAAAACTTTTGAAATAATAGTACTTTTTATTTTCCTACGCACGCAGGAATTATTATGATTTGAGACCACCAATTCACTTATCATTACCGTTATCATAGAAATTCTCAATATCCCGTTATTTTAGAAATAAATGACAATGAGGTATCATTTAAAAGCTATTTTTGATTAATATAAAGAATGTTTTATAATACGTGAAGCACCAATTTTAGGGTTGTCCATTCCTACATTGTAACTATGATGTCGTTTCGTTTGATAGAAAATAACGCGCCGATGCGTGTAAAATCTTGAAATAAATCAAAGCATGTATGACTTCAGACGCATCATCTTATTTGTCTTCTTTTTGTTATCGAACTTTTCTTTGGCGACTATTCTTTAAGAAAATCTTCTTATACTCTTTATTCACGTAAAATTCTTTTAACCATGATCTAACGCAGTCACACCTGATTCTTATGATTGTATTTTAAATCTAACTTAAACTATCTTATATAGAAAAAAAATTTACAATTTCGATTTTTTTTAATATTCGCTCGGAGAAAGGAAGCAAATTCATTGAATATTTAATTTTACTTGTAACTTTTATTGATATAGTAAGCATATCTAACATATACTTTATGAGTATACGTTACTTAAAGTATAAGTAAGTTAGATACAAAAGAGAAATTTAAAATAATATTAGATCTTACATTTATTGCGAAAGTAAACATATATAACTGATATTTTATACACACGCTTATAATTTTTTTTAATAAATATACAGGTGAGTTTTTACTAGGCTTTTTTCTATTAAAATATTTAAAATTTTATTGACACAATGTAATTATTTAAATTATAAAGTTATGTTATTTCTATCGTTTAAAACCCCTCCTAAATGTCAAAATATTTTCAATTAAATTCTTATATACTAATGAGTTTTTCAGCTTATTGATTAAGAAAGTAATGAGATACGTTTCCATATTTATGAAAATGTATAATATATAAAGAAAATTTCTTTTATACTTTATAATTTAATTTGAATTAATTAAAATTTTTTATTGTGAACTTGCAGTTTTAAATGTTTAATTATATGAAAAAAGGAAATGATATTTGTGGTTTTCTCAAAATATTTGAAAGCGCATAAGTTACTTTTGTATTTGGGATATTCATTTGTAGCAATCTACTAAGAAAATAATTAACATCATCACAGAAACTGTATAATAAATTTAAAAACTCACAACTCGAAACAAAGAGTTTAATCCGCTGAGTTAAAGAAATAAACTAAATATATGAATTCGTCAAGAAAAACGAAAATACAAGAAATCGGATCTTCTAAAAGGGGATAGAAAATGCAAGGAATTTCTTTTACGTATCTGTTTTCCGTCTTTTGTAGTAATAAAAAGGAAGGAACCGATGAAGATGAAGAAACGACATCGAAATCGTAATCATCGCATCTAGAAAATAAACAAAGGACAGGTTCCGAGTCTGCGATTGGCGTCTCGAGGGGAAATTGTTTCCCTTCAGTTCTTATTTCCTCGGAGTGAGAAACAGATTTTTCGGATGGAAGGGGTTGAATGAAGTGAAGAAGGAAATGACAGAAGATACGTTTATGTGAGAGAGATATTCCTCAATAAAGGATTCTGAAAATGTGTTGTGAAACTGTTTTGATTGGATATGAAAGGCTGAGAATGTATCTGTAAGAACTTATAAAATCCGTTCGCTGTGCCATCGTTCTATTTTGATGTAGTTGCAAAAATATCTTATTAAGGCTGTTTCACATTATAAATTTAAATTTTGAATGTATACCTTTACAATTTAAACTCAAAAGATCTAAATTTAGAAAAATATTAAAATGTCTAATAATATTTAAAAATATCATATGTATGAGATATCTGCACATATACACTATATTATGCTTTTAAAGTGATACATCCCCTATTATTACAGCCTTACAAATAGCATGGTTTATATAAATTTAGTTTTGTTCGATAAAAAAATATTCTTATATATAACAGTAATATCTTGAATTAAAGTAACACTGTAAACGTAACTTTGTTTAATAGTATAATATTATAAATATATTTTTTTTAAATATATTGTAAAAGATATTTAAGAAGACCTTCTTTTTTTAAGAAATTTTTTATTTACTTTTTTGTACATGAATTAAAAGCACAATGGAGGTACCTGAAGATCTGTAAAGTAGTTGTACAGTCACACGACGTACAATGTTAAATGCAGTTCGTTTTCTTAAATGTGTTAGTAATAATATTAGCATTTTAAAAGTATTAAATAATATAACTTACAAATCATTACACTAAAAACTAAGTTAAAATAAACGGACTATACTTCCTGAGATGTTTATTTAAATCCAACTAATATTTATGGATTTTTTAAGGTTTAAAAGTATAATAAATGTTAAAATTATGGAAAGGATTCAAGAAAGAGTTAGTATGCAATATTTGTTTTAAATGATATTTAGAGTTGGATTTAAGAAAATTCAGAAATATGTTTAAAAATATGTAAAATACTCCATTATAAATTTGATATTTTGCATTTTATAACTCATTCATGTGCTGGCATATAACGTAAAATTATAATATTATTTATACTTTTTAAAACATTTTTTGGATTCTATTAAGCAAAAACAATTGAAGCTTATTTATAAAAAGTAAATACTTTTTATAATTTTTTTTAATTATTTAATCCAATTTGTAATTTAAATGTATTTAAAATTTACCATTGACATGTTTAAGAATAAAAAAAATATTGTGAATGTACTTTACAAAAGAAGCATTTGTATAAAAAATTTAGATCATAATTTAAAAAAAAATACTTAATACTAATAACAATTGACAAGTAATCATGTTCCCATTCGTTTAAAACTAAATCGTTTTAAAATCTTCAAAAATTCAGCCATTTAGTCAATTTTCGTAATCGTTTTTGAATAAGTAATAATGCAATGCATTAGTCAATGCAAACAAATGAATTTTTATTGCTTTTTGTCGCAGCAAATGTTTACATTCGTAGCCCATTATTTATACACTCACCTTATCAACAAATACCATGCAACTTATCACCATTATGGAAATTAGAAAGGAAACTTTTATTGGAAAAGTCATTTTCTTTTCATCATTACTAGGAAAACGTCGCCTTTTAGGAAATCATCAATTAACATGAAAACGTTAGTCTATTTTTCTTTGAACAATTGATCGCAAAATTTAGTCAATGAATTAAAGTTTTTGAATACGTTTTTCTATTGCATTAATAATATTTCGTACTTTAAAAAAAGTCCCAATAAATACTTTAGCTTTTAAAAAAAAGTATAATTATTATTATTTACTTTTAGGATTGGAACGTTTTATAATTTTTTTTTTAGCGTTCTATCCATTATATTTCATATCCGGAATATTCTGGCTATAGTATGCTGTGCATAATAAAACAACTATATTCTAAATTAAATTAGTATTATAGCCTTTCATTATATTCTATATAATAATTATATATTCTATATAATAATTATATATTCTATATAATAATTATATATTCTATATAATAATTATATATTCTATATAATAATTATATATTCTATATAATAATTATATATTCTATATAATAATTATATATTCTGTATAATAATTATATATTCTATATAATAATTATATATTCTGTATAATAATTATATATTCTATATAATAATTATATATTCTATATAATAATTATATATTCTATATAATAATTATATATTCTATATAATAATTATATATTCTATATAATAATTATATATTCTATATAATAATTATATATTCTATATAATAATTATATATTCTATATAATAATTATATATTCTATATAATAATTATATATTCTATATAATAATTATATATTCTATATAATAATTATATATTCTATATAATAATTATATATCCCATATAATAATTATATATTCTATAAAATAATTATATATTCTATATAATAATTATATATTCTATATAATAATTATATATTCTATATAATAATTATATATTCTATATAATAATTATATATTCTATATAAAATTATAACATATACATACTATTCATCCATTATATTCCTTAAAAGAAATACATGCTATTCATTATTTATATTCTGTATAGGGTATATACATTATATTTGTCAATTTGATTCTGTATTGAATATACTTGATTTTGTAGAGGACCTATAGGGGCTTGAAGATAATTTGAATTAATAACTATTAGGAAACGCCGCCCCCTACTCGCTCCTCATCCCCCGAAGAATTACTACGCAATGCTCGATGGTGTGTTTCGCAAACCAATTCTCGCTTTGCACACATAAATGTCATGCCTATTCAGCATTTTAGTTACATTCAGCCCATTTGACAAAATCAGTTTACTGTTGCTAAAAAATTTAAGTAGATGGCGCCACGAAGATAACTTTCGTTTTGTGTTTAAACCATAATAAACTAATCAATTGCTAAATATTTTATAGTTTTGGTACGATTTGGCATAGCTACAGTTTACTTCCTATCAATTGATACAGTGATAATAAAAATTGGTTATATAGCTTATTAGGAGTGACTGTGGCAACATTCGGTCTCTCCTATTAAATATACTATATAGATGTAGTCAAGTTTAATTTATTGTGAATTTTTTATATAAAACTAAACAAGAAAAAGTGTAAGCCTATCAGGGGATGATTCTATTTTTTATTTATCTAAAAACACTAACTCAGTCCCTTTCTTTCAGCGTAATGCATTAAAATTATCAATATAAATTTTAATATTTTTTTAATATTTAATATTATTTATATGGTAATATTTTCACATGACATATGTAAATGTTTTTTTAACTAAATTAACAGTGTAGGTGTAAAATAAAGTGTAATATGTTTTCAGTTATTAAATCTTTTAGTAGACTAACGTTATTTGTGTATACACATTACTACATTTTTTTATCCTAAATTATAGAAAAGTTACATTTTAAATTACTGGTAATAATTTTATCCATGTTAAGTCCAGTGAAAACGATAACAGTCCATCCAGTGTGATTAGACATTTTTATGTCTAAGTTAAACAAACTTTTATGTCTCACAGGCATAATGACTATCATGTTTATTCTCATTTTAGAACTTAATACACTGAAAGTATAGCTCTAGATACATTGTTATTTTTGTTTTAACAAAAAGTGGACCTTCATTGCCCTGATTTTCCCATGCCTAATATTCAAAAATTAATATTACTTAGTATTAAAACATTTTTATTGTATATAAAAAAAATTGTAAATTTATTCTTTATAATAAAAAATATATAATAAAATTGTTAACGAATTATCATTGTTGATATCGGTAGATTATTCATTCCGTTCTCTTAATCGTAAAATATTTATTCCCAATATTACGTTCCCCCATTGTTCCAACACAAAAGCGCAATATGTTATTGACAAAAACATCCAACCTCTTACAATTCCCCTTTGACAAACGACCAGAACAAAAGAAAAGGGAAAAAACATCCCCGCGAAATCGGCAACAAACTTTTTTTATCTTCTTGGCGATATTATACACTTTTTCCTAATTCTAACACCCCTAAATCGATGGATACACATCACAGCCTTGGTCACAATTATTGTGAAATATACTAGAAACCGCGCACTTATCGCTGCATAATGAATCTTAAAATACCGGTTAATTTTAGGGGATGGGGATAAAACACCCCGAGGGAAAATGCGTCGAGGTTTTTTCCCCATTCGATTTTTTTCCTGAAAATGGCTCTTCTTGTAGCTTCCATTATGAGGATGTTTTTTTTTAATGTATCCTAAGTGAGATATTTCCCTGCATCAGTTGGCAACGACACGTGAGAATTCGATATTTTTTTGCGGTGTTGCTGTCATTAAAGTGTTTTGAATATTTTAATTTTTTTGTGGAGTTTAAAAAAATATTTTATGGGAAAAGGAGTTGGAACGCATTTTATCTCTTCATCAAGTTTTTTAAATGGATCAATGTTGATTTAAAGATATCTTTATATCGCGTGATGAAATATGCTGTAAATATGTTTTTATGGAATTTTTTTATTTAGATATATGGTAACGATAGAATGTATTTGAAATGAATGAATGTAATGGTGTATTCTGCATTAACTTTTATTCTTTATGTATGACTATCGAAAATATACGTGCTTCAATCATTTCTATCAATATGATTATTTAATACGATATGCCATAGAAATAAGTCTATGACATCACTTCAATCAATATGGTTGATTAATACGATATTCCATAGAAATAAGTCTATGACATCACTTCAATAAATATGGTTGATTAATACGATAATCCATAGAAATAAGTCTATGACATCATTTCAATCAATATGGTTAATTTGTATGATTTGCCATAGAAATAAGTCCATGACATAAATAGTAAATGAAAGAAGACTTGATAATAGCGGTTTTTGGGGGTTTTATTTTCCTAGAAAAACTTAATGAAAAACATATGGGATGATATCGCTCCTTAAGAATTAAAAAACTTTATAATAAGTGTACATAGTAAACAGTTTTGTATAGACCAGTATAAAAAAGCGTATGGAAAGATTGAGAAGTCAGTTGTAATACCTCATTTATAGTTTATCAACGTAAAATAAAGTGATAAACTTTACTCTGAAGAGCTATTTTATGTTTATAAAGTTTCATTAAAATAAGTCCAACAAATGCTGACAACTATCGCGAACAAAATTTAACTTTTAAAGTCATTTAAAATAAATTATAGGAGTCATGCTGAAATTACTAATTAATGTATCAATTTGTCATTAAAACCTATTATTTAGTTGACACTTTATTTAATTAAATTTCATTAGTTTTGCACTCTCAGAAATAACAATATCGTTTTTTTAAGTTCTGCAATCATCATGGTTACTTTCGTTATATTTGACAATTGTTTCGTCATTGAATAACGTGATTTTTAACGAAACAAGAATCTTTAATTTATCTTTGAATGAAAGTCATTTACTCGGATTTCTTTTCAGCCCTTTTCTGTGTCGTCATCTCAACTTTGGTTCTTATACTTGCACTGTGAGAATTCAGTCGAATCTTCTTGGCCGAGAGGATAGAGCGTGTGGTCGAGAGGTTTGTGATTCGATTCAGCTTGGCGATATTGAATGATATTATTTAAAATCGTTTCTATATTTAACGAAAAAATTATAGTTAAAAAAAAAAGACAAAATTAATTTCCTCAGTTTGACGAAATATTTAATCGGAAAATATAGTAGGCGTCTGTTTCTTCAAAAATGCAAAAGTTTAATCAAATATAAGAATGTATTTTTAACATTGTGTATAATTATAATATCAAAGATATGAGTGAACACAAATCATTATCAATTAGTAGTATGCAAGAGAACTTTGAGCACCACATATTTCATATATGGAAACTAATGTATTCATACATCAGTTTACATTTGTTGCAAAATTCGGAGATTTATAAATATAGTGTGAATTTCATTTCATAATTCATATTTACACAACGCTTCATGTTAAAAAATTATCATTCAATAATAAATAATTCGCAAGTAATTCACAATTCTAAATAATTCACAATTCTAAATCATTCACAATTCTAAATAATTCAAAAATTTAATAATTCAAAATAATTCAAAAATTCAATAATTCAAAAATTCAATAATTCAAAAATTCAATAATTCAAAAATTCAATAATTCAAAAATTCAATAATTCAATAATTCAAAAATTCAATAATTCAAAAATTCAATAATTTAAAAATTCAAAAATTCAATAATTCAAAAATTCAATAATTCAAAAATTCAATAATTCAAAAATTCAAAAATTCAAAATAATTCACAATTCTCAATAATAGCTGTGTTATTAATTAAGTTTATTGCGTTTCTATTCAGATTGATTAAAATTTATAAAAACACATTTACTTACCTAAAATAAAAACGATTTTTTTAAAAAAATTCTCGCAAAAATTAAATAAATGAAGTTTATAAATGGCAAACATAATTTACAGACATTTCAAATAACGAATTTTTTAAAAACTTTTTCCAGAAAACACCGAAATACTTTCAATCCCGATAGCAAAAATCAATAAAACGTACATAAGAAGAAAAAGTATAAAAACAATTCACATGTTCCATCATAGTTAACCAGGTTTTGTATTCCCCCTAAAGTCTTATATTCAATTTTCTAAGAAACGCTAACTCAAACGAATTCCCAACAAAACCCGATCCGAAACCCCATCGATTAAAGTTTCTCAAGATCTGCGTTATTTAAAACCCTAATGCTCTCCAGTAAAGAATCCTACCGGCAACTGTCAAAATCAATTTTCGCCATACGTGAAGGGATAAATGCGAAATCGAAAATGGCAGCGAGAACCCAGAAATCTTTTGACAGCCATCTTTTTGCCTGATACTCGACACCCGTAGCTCATTTTTTTGTATATAATTTACCTTATTTTGAGAGTTTAAATAAAAGATAAATTCGCAGTAGATATCCGATACGAGAAGTTTCGTATGAATATTCTCGGAGTTTGTTGTGATTATCGTTAAGTAAAAGTCAGTATCGACAAGGAAAGCGAGCTTTGAAATCTGATAAGGGAAATGCTTTTGTTAATATTGTGAGATCGGAAAACGATAGGTTCCTCAGGCATTAGCTTTTAAATATTTTCTTCGATATAGATAAAGATTTAAACTTGTTTATCAATACGAAAATGAATGTTTATAGGGTTATTTTAACTTAAAAATGCGAATGTTCTTTAGAGGTTATTTCAACTTAAAAAGGTGAATGTTCTTTATATATTATTTTAACTTAAAAAGAAGAATGTTCTTTAAAGGTTATTTTAACTTAAAAAAGATAATGTCCTTTATATATTATTTTAACTTAAAAACAGATAATGTTCTATAGAGGTTATTTTAACTTAAAAACAGATAATGTTCTATGGAGGTTATTTTAACTTAAAAAAGATAATGTTCTTTACAGGTTATTTTAACTTAAAAACAGATAATGTTCTTTAGATGTTATTTTAACTTAAAAACAGATAAGGTTCTTTAGAGGTTATTTTAACTTAAAAAAGATAAGGTTCTTTAGAGGTTATTTTAACTTAAAAACAGATAATGTTCTATGGAGATTATTTTAACTTAAAAAAGATAATGTTCTTTAGAGGTTATTTTAACTTAAAAAAAGATAAGGTTCTTTAGAGGTTATTTTGCCTTTAAAACAGATAATGTTCTCTATAAGTTATTTTAACTTAAAAACAGATAATGTTCTTTAGAGGTTATTTTAACTTAAAAACAGATAATGTTCTTTATATATTATTTTAACTTAAAAAGAAGAATGTTCTTTAAAGATTATTTTAACTTAAAAAAGATAATGTTCTTTATATATTATTTTAACTTAAAAACAGATAATGTTCTTTAGAGGTTATTTTAACTTAAAAACAGATAATGTTCTTTAGAGGTTATTTTAACTTAAAACAGATAATGTTCTTTAGAGGTTATTTTAACTTTAAAAAGATAATGTTCTTTAGAGGTTATTTTAACTTAAAAACAGATAATGTTCTTTAGAGGTTATTTTAACTTAAAAAAGAGAATATTCTTTATATGTTATATTCATTTAAAAAGACGAATGTTCTTTACAAATTTATTACGTTATAAAATGATAGCTATATGTAAAATACTGACTTTTGTATAATTTTAATTGACTGAGCGTTAGCGAGGTCGCTGTTTTAACTCGACTATTTAGTATTTCGTCTGTTTGTCTGTCGATGTGTTTGTTTGTTACGCATTTACGACCAAACGCGTTGTCATATTTTCTTCAAATTTGGAATGAATGCTGCTTGAAGTTATTAAAATCAAAGTATAAGTTTTTTTTTCTCATTTTCTTTCCATTTATTTATTTTGTGTTTACTGCTTTAGTCGCAAGATCTACTGTTACCAGAACTACTAGTATACTTTCCAGGATGATATACTACATTTTTAATAAAGGGGTGGCTATCTTAAAAATAAAAATAAAGTTTATTAAAATATTTCTATGTTTGGGATCTTTTATCAATAACATATTTATATTTTTGTTAGGGAAAACTATGAATTAAAATCACAATTTGCAAAGATAAAATCAATTGACATTTGTTAATTATTAATCGTGCCCTGGCAAGATCCCGGTTTTGAGTAAACCTTTCACCATTTCGTCTGTGTGTCTGCAAATTTGTTTGTTACGCATTTTCGACCAAACGCATTGTTAGATATTTCAAATTCGGCATGTAAGTTGCTTAAAATTATTAAAATCGATGTATATGTGTTTTTTTTAATGAACTTTTCTTTGCGAGGTTTATTATTTCCATAGAAACTAGTTATTGGCTGAGTGTTGGCGGGATTTATTCGATCGTATTTGTGTAAAATAAAACACAATATTAATTACCAATACACTTTCATTCATGTTAAGGGGTCTAGGTACCCTTAAATTCACCGAGAATAACATTTTAGGCATTTTTAAAAAAAATCTATAATCATTGAAAATATTAATAAACCCAATTGATTTTAGGTATACAAAGAGACATATATTTCAATATTTAAGCACAACTTAAAAAAACAACACTAAAAAATTATTTGAGCTTAACGAGAGGGTCACAAAATACCCTTGTTTCGGCTGATGAAAAAATAGTAATAATGTTGTGCGCAGGATAATTAAAGATTAAATGGGCTTATAACATCCATTTTACATTTTTTACACTCCCAACAATTGTAGGTACAACATTCCCTACCAAGTTTTGAAAATTCCCAAATTTAAGGAAGATTGAGGATATTAAACAAAAATGTATCACATGAAATATTTTTTAAAAAAAATCTAAATTAAATTATTTTTAGTATTTTTTAAAAATAATAGTGAATGTTATTCATACATGTGTGACAAACATACTATAAAAATTTCAAGACTCTGTGTAGATTAGTTTTAGAAATATCCTGTGCGCAACGTTAAAAAACATAGTTTTGAGTAAACAGCCATCAAAGTTAAAGAAATACAATTCACTGATAGTTTTAATGGTTTTACACTTGACATCCTCAGAATATATGACTTCTGAAATAGGGACAGAAATAATCGTCTATTGAAATTAATTACATGTTTAGTTGGAATTGAAACAGTCTTTGAGAATATTGATGTTAAATTTATAAGTTATAATAATAAAAGAAATGATATTCTTATAGCGTAGCAGAAGTAACAATTTTATTTTTCAAGTGACAATTTAATAAAATTTCAAGTCAAACAAACACATATAACATACAGCCTTGTTTAGTTGATGTAGATTCAATACTTTAAAATAAATAACTATTATATTATACTAATTCTTGTTAAGACTTTTCTTGTTAGATGTGTGAATTTTCAAGCTAAAAACTTTAATTCCCATAATTCTGAGTAAAAGCAGCACATCATATAAAATTCATAAAATTACATAAATAACTGCAAACTTAATTTTTTTTAATAACTGAATTATTTCGAACTTAAGTTATAATAAGAAAATGTTTCATACGCCCGGATAGTTGTTTAGAAAAATATAAAACTTCAATTAGAAAAAAGTTCTTTAATGGTGTTATTATAAAAATATGAAAAATCTTTAAATATTAAAATTGATTTAAATCCGTAACGCTGACTTTGTTATACATTTAAATAAAAATATATATTTGTTGTTATTTAATAAAGAATTTAATTGTCATTGTGATTGTGTAATTATGCACAATAATGCAAAATCATGAATATCGTTAAAAAAAGCTTATTGAAGGAATTCAAATACGTTTTAGACTCAATCATTCTTCTAAAAAGATAGTTTATTAATTACAAATTAAAGACCTTTAAAATGTTTTTATATACTGTTTATCACGTACAACATATACTCTTTCAAAGTAACCTTTTAAACCAATTTGTTAAAAGATAAAATTCTCAATTAAAAATGGTAAACAAAACTACGAAGACGAAAAGATACAAAAGAGCGGACTGCTTGTTTATCTTTCATTGAACGTTTCAATTCCTTTTTTAAAAAAACATCACGAAAGCGAAAATAATGAAAAAAAAAAATGAAAAAACTCCTGGTGCAGAAAAGACCCCTTTTATTTTCTATTTATAGTTTATCTTAAAGTCTCCTTTTTTGCTGTTTTATTTAGCAGAAACTGGTAAAAGAGAATAATAACAAAAAAAAAAGTTCTTTTTTTCCCCCATGAACGTTCTTTTGTAGCCAAAAAACAGCAACTGCCTTTCGCTGATCCGCTCTTAAAGGAGTTTGGAAACCAATTAAAGGTTAAACCTTCAACTTTGATCAAAGTGAAAAAGATTAGAAATGCGCAGGTTTAACATGAAAAGAGGAGAGCTATGGTCCCTCGATGGTTCAGGGGAATTTTTACTTCTTATTTTCCAGGATAATGTGTAATGCAGGGTTAATGCAATTATTCTTCTTTTTCTTCCTGATAAAAGAACGAGCGAATGAGTTAGTTCAAAGTGTGTGTTCTAGTTATCCGTAAAAATTACATATTATACCCAAGTTCTTAGAAGATGTTTGCCTTATTTTAGGAAAAAGTAAAACCTCTTGCTTTATTAATAATTTAATTTATCCTTTGCGTGAAGGGTTTTGAATTTTAAATTTTGGAAAAGATAAAACGTTGTAGTAAATTTTAAATTTTCATTTAGGAAATTGCTTTTAGTATCTCAAAAAATTATCTCCAAATGTTTTGTGCCCAATTCTATTTATGATATTTTTGAAAACTCTTTCTTTTTCAAACAGCTAAATTGATAAAGCTGCCAAAATAGTAGCACTCCAAAAAATCCATATTTTTTTTTGACATTTTAGATTTGCATCATACTTAGAATTTTGAATAAATATATGTGTGTGAGTGTATATATGTGTGTGTATATATGTGTGTTTATATGTGTGTGTGTATATGTTGTGTGTGTATATATGTGTGTGTATATATGTGTGTTTATATGTGTGTGCGTATATGTTGTGTGTGTATATATGTGTGTGTATATGTGTATATGTATGTGTGTATATGTATATGCATGAATGTGTATATATATATATATATATGTATATGTATGTATACACATATGTATGTGTGTGTATATATATATATATATATATATATATATATATATATATATATATATATATATATATATATATATATATATATGTATGTGTGTATATATATATATATATATGTATGTGTGTATATATATATATATATATGTATGTGTGTATATATATATATATATATGTATGTGTGTATATATATATATATATGTATGTGTGTATATATATATATATGTATGTGTGTATATATATATATATATATGTATGTGTGTATATATATATATATATGTATGTGTATATATATATATATATATGTATGTGTATATATATATATATATATATGTATGTGTATAGTATCTAATCTATTCTATTGTTTTGTACGTAATTATATTGCTTTGGTTGTTTGCATTGTATCGCAATATAACTAAATTTTTTCAGAAAATTTAAATAAAAGAAGTTATTATATTTCATTTTATATCATAAGTTGTAATTAAACGAAAAGTGTAATTCTTCTTTTGAAATGTTACTGAAATAAGCTGTATCATATATCTTCTGCGAGGAATATAAAAACAAATTAATTTTATGATTGGAATAATAATAAAAATACGTTAATAATTTTTTAAGTTCACAATTTAGAAAAATAAAACATACAAATGTATTTTACAAATGAAAACAGTTTTCTAAAAATCCATAAATTTGTACATTTTTACTTGAATTTAATTGATATTTTTGTATGTAACCTAGAAAGAAAATATCATTTTCCTACAACGATCCATTATAAAATCCTTATTTGTGATGTACTTTAGGATGTACTTTTTTTTACTATGTTATTATGTTTAAGATATTACATACAACTTCAAAAAACAAATACAAATAAGTAAAACAATAAAATTTCCCAACTTGTAAGCTCGTTTCTTTTGACATTTCTCGCTTAAATCAACTGAAACCAAAATTCAAATATCGCAGCAAAAATCCCTTTTTGACACCTCCGTTTTCCCCTTTGACATCTACCGAAGGTAGAATTAAAAAAGAAAAAGAAAAAAGGATGACGGAAGCGTTTTTGGCAAACTTCACCCCGGATTTTCTGCAAGATTGCCCCTCTTCCAACTCGCGGCAACTTGGCGAAGAAAGATACCGCGGAACAAAGCGGAAAAATCCAGCGGAAAAAAACCCAGCTTCCAGGAGATTTCAAATCTAAGGAGAACTTGAGCGCGAAAATCTCCCGCTTTTTGAATGAGCAAAGCCCACATTTTTGCCACAAGGAACCGATACAAACAAAAATAAGGCCTCAAGCCCTTCCCCCCCTCACTGATGACTATAAAAAAAAAGGCAAAGGCATCTAAGGTTATAAAAATAAAAAAGACAGTATAAAATTCCCTCCTTTTCAATTTCGTCTTAGTTTTTATTCCCCTTTTTCTTTTGAAAGCTACTTAAGGCGCCTTTGTTAGAAAAGACGTTTTATTCCTTTCTTGTAGGGAAAATGGTTAAGGTCTTTAGGGATTTTTCTACCCTTTAAAATGAATGGGACGGTTTCGGATTCACTTCGAATCTCCAAGCAATTAAATAGGCTATTCTCAAATTCCAGAAACGTGCTTTGAGAAAATCATTTTAAACTTTCTTTTTAAAGGATTGTAGAGTGCATTGTTATTAGCTTTGAGAAAGTAAAATTTCCCGCTTGAATTCGAATAAATATTATTTTTATCTGCAAATCATAACGTTGGTATATTCTAAAGAAACTAAATTCAGGAATAATATTCTGTACAAAAAATTATATTTTCTCTTAAAATACAGTTTTAGGAAAAATTGGCAAAAAAATAAATAACGTTTGCACACACGAAAGTTTTTAAGAGATTTATTTTTTTAAATAAAATATTTTAATAAATAATTTATGAAATAAGCAGTAAAAGAAACTTTTTTTATATAAATTAACCAATTCAAACATATTTATCAGCATTAAGGTGGTGTAAGACACATAATCAGCACAAATATAAAAAAATACTTCCTTGCATTAAAAAATATTTCATGTTATTTTTAATCTAACGACACAAAATTTATATATTTATATGTTAAGTACAACTAATTATTATTCGCGAATCAATATTAAGCTTTATGACTTAAGGATGGGAGCTCCAGTTGGAGCAAGCACTGCGACCGGAGGTCTATTGTACTTTAATATTAAGCTTTAGTACAAGTTTGTTTAAATGCGTAATTTTGAAGTAATTTTTATAGTGATGACTTTTTATGTTTGATCAAGTTTAAATTGAGATAAGTTCAGATTTATTTGAAGAAAATGTTTCAAATTCGCTTCAGTGTATATTCAAACATATTACTTTAATTTATTTTTAAGGATTAGTAATATATAGATTATATTTTAATGTATATTTAAAAATAGCTAGACCAGTGAAATGAGTGATTTTTTAAAATTTATTTTTCAAAACAATTATTTTGTAAATAATCAAAATCTGCAAAGACAGTTTGTTAACCACATTCGTTTATTTATAAAAAGGCAAACATTTTTTTTTCGAAAAATATTTTCTTTATATACCAAAAATAATAATGAAAACTTTTTCGTAATTTTTATTTTTATAAAAAAAAAATATTTAATGTTTAAACATGTGATTATGTTAATATACATTGCACCATATATGGAACAAATTATAATGATATCTGTAAAATTAAAGTAAAAAGTAAAATGTGTCTAACACCCCCCTGAATCATCAAATTAAAAACATTAGTAAAAAGATTGACTTTTAAATAAAATGAAAGAATACTAATTACTATCTCTTGAAAATTTAAAAAATTTCACTCCATACTTCAAAACTCTATTTCAACACTTTGACAATAAATTTTTCAAATTCCTTTACTATTTAATCTAATAGTTTTTAATGTATAGTACTCGTCAATGTTTCTTAATGACAAAGTCTTCACATTTTCATTTCCAAGCTACTGTAATATTTTCACCCAAGAAGCTGTACATTTCTACTCTAAATGACAACACACAGTAGCAACGGATTTTAAGAAGTTAGACATTCATTGGGGATTGGTAACAGTTGAGGCAACCTCGTTGGGCCTTCAGTCTGTTGTTGGTCGTCAATATTTGTATTTGCACTTTTCTGAGGTCTTGTAATACCCTCCAACTTCATGTGACGTCACTTTCTCTCCTTTCACTTTATTTCTTGTCAACCGTTAATTATTTATTTTGATATGTCTTAGGCTACACGTTCACTAGCAACAATTGCACAGCAACTAAACTGAGCAGCTAAAACTCGCACAGCAACTGCTTTTGATTTGTTTAATTACATTTAAATCATATTTAGCAATCGCCAAAGCAATGGTGAAAAATCGCCAAACTCGTTTTACCGCAATCCATACAAAATTACGAGCCCCAGTTGCTCAGTTGGTAAAGCGTTCAGCTACTAATCAGAGGATTGGTGGTTCGAATCCGTGGAATAGACTTGACATAGAAAAGTAAAAAAGTAGTGATCTTGCGATCGGAGGGTTGCCAGCTTCGCTACAAAAATACTAGAAAGTCGTATAGAATATCCAACAAATTATACTAGCGTGTATACGGGACTGGTGCACGATACATCTGATCGGGGTCCAAAGTCCCGACGTCTATTGAAGGCGTTGGGTGCCAATTCAGGTGTTTCCTCGTCATCTGACCATGATTCTAAAATAACGAGGTGCATGTATGAATGTGTGTGTGAATGTGTATGTGTTCTGGGGTCTTTCCTGCGAGATTGACCCCGAACCGTCGCCAATAGCCCACTGTGCAGCTCTAGTGCGACGTTAATTAACAAAACAAAACCATACAAAATTACGAAATTTGTCGATTATTTGCCAAATCTTTCAGCGTGGTAATTAGAGAAATTATATTTTTCCCCACCTAAAAAGTATGCTGATACATTTCAGTGTTACAACTGTATGCAACTAAACAGTTTAGTTGTATGTCCGATAGTTGCCAGTATGTGGCTTGCCTTATAGTTTTCCAGTTATTAGGATTTTTCCAGAATGCACAAAATCCTAACCTGGACATTTTTTAACCCTATCACAAAGGAATGCTGGAAGACGTTTTCCGTCGAAACAACGCACTTTATAAATATAAATTTCAATAAATAACCAACACCGTAATCCGATGTCTATATTCAATACAATAAAACTTGAACGATTTCTTTTCCGAAATTTATATCTAAAGCTAAACTTTTTAATACACAAGTACAAATAGCCTCATTTAAAAAAAAAGCTGGTCTTAAATGATTGGACCTCGAGTGTGAATTGCAGACAATTTTCAGCCAAAGAATAGCCTGAAAGACTTCCCAAATCGCTCTTTGGATATCGCTAATTACTTCACAGAGCCGAATAATTGAAGCGGAAACCTCTCACTTGTCCGCACAATAGTAGAGTGGAGCCTGAATTCCTTGACGCTACTTAAAGGTGCTTTTCAAATTGAATGGAGAACTCTGTAATTGAAAAGTTCGGAAAAATTTCCGTTTTAATTAGAGTTGGAAGTTTTCGGCGACAACCTGTGTTGTTCAAGTGCTTCGAGAGTATAGTTACGGACAATCTTATGAATATAATTCGATGCATTTATTGCAGTCTTGATCGTTTGCCAAATTTGGGATTCGATTATGAATCTAATTCGTTTAATAACTTGGAGAAATGTTCTTTGTTTTATTGTACAATAACCAGTTTGAATAAGTTTTTTTTATAAGTATATATACCTTTATTCTCGTTTAACCCTTTTCACTCCAAGAACACTTTGTGATTTGTGTTCTTTCTATGGAACATTTATTCTTCTTTACGTTCTTTTCCACAGATTTTTTTTATACTCATAAAAAGAAAAAATCCTAATCTGTTTTGCATTTGCAAGAGAACAAGTTAAAAAACAGATTGATGTTCTAAACACAAGATCATGCTGTTTTCGTTTATTTTAAAGAACAGGAAAACACAAGAACTGGTCGTCATGTTGTCGCCTGAGAGGCGACATCGGAATGCAAAGGGCTAATCATTAATATTTAATTAATCTTAAATATCTTATAATTTTTAACTAGAGATATAGAAGCTTTATTTTTTTTTATATAAAATGTCTTATAAAAAGTTATTTACTCTTTGGTATGTGACTGTCAGTCACATGAATAACGACCTGTTCTTTCTTACCTGTTTTTCAATTTCAACGAGAATTTAAAAGAATACTTCTTTAAAAAGAACAACAACGGGTCGTAACTGTTCCGTAAAAAGAACGAAATATCAGTTTAATGGGTTAAATATGTTCTTAATATAAATGTTAATATTCTTAAAATGCTTTATACATTTTAATACTTATTCAGTGTTTAAGATAATATGCTAATTTTATTTTATTTATTTAGAGGAATTTTAATTGTGATTAATAATAGTATTTCTTTAATTATAAATTTTGCATTTCCCGTCTGTTAGGGATATCATTCAAGCCGGTAAATATTTAGCTATTTTTAATTATTTTTATTGTCCAACTAACACTTTGATTTTTTTTTTGTTATTTTTTTTTTGTTATTTATGTCAATTTAATAATTTATTATCATTTAATCTTTAAGAAATTTACTAATACTTTTTTGTAACTACAAATATACGAGCTTTCAAGTTTCGCGTTTATTGTGTTATTCCGTTATTACACATTTCTTTAAATTCCTTTAGTAGTTGGCAGAAATGTATTTAGTTAAATGGAATTGTTTATAAATTAATATGTGAGTAATAACAAAACTATTTAATAGCAATATGGTCTTAAATTTAATTGTTGTCAGTCCGTTCTTGAAATTATTTAAAGTTTATTACAGTTACCATTTTAACTTTTTTGTTTATATAGAAATAAACATTCTCGTTCTAACGAATTGAAGCTTAAATTTTTTCTAGATTTTTTTATTTTAGAGCATGTTCTAAACATATTGTTATCTAAATCATCTAGAAGAAAATTTTGTGTAAAATTAACATAATTAAAGCATCCTTTTGGATTTTAGTCCAAATTTTTATAAAGTTAATAGGATCTAAATAATCGGTTCATTGTATCACTTCTCTATTAGTTTACATTGTGAGTCGTAATTTAAAATCATTATGAAATAGGGATTTTCTGTTTGTTTTAAAAAAATTAGAATTCCAACTTAAGGATAACTTCTTACAGTAGATAAAACTATTCCAATCTGAACTTTTATACATATGATTCTTTCTTCCAATTCGTAAATTGAAACAAAACTATCTAAATATTTTGTTTAATTTTTAACTTTTAAACAGCAGAACAATAAACAAAACTACTAAACTGCACTTGGAAATTTTATAAATAATAATGAATTGTTTTGTTATATATAACTAAACCGCACATGTCCTAATGGGGTTGAATACAAAAATAAACCCCCAAGGGAATTTCTATATCTAACATCAACAAAATATAAATAATTCTTCCTGGGATAGAGGAAGAGAAAAATGAATTCCTAAAAATCTCAAAAATCACCTCCCTGGAACTCTTTAACTACCATCCTATCTCCCTTCCTTCGCAGGTCATTACATTAATCCCAAAACTTCCAAAAAACTTCCAGATTAAGGCACACACACGAAAAAAAAATCCCCTTTTAGTGCATCCCAGAATAAAAACTCTTACTTCAAAACTTGACAGAAAGAGTCGCAAAAAAAACTCTAAATAAACTCGAACAGAGAAAAAAAAACTCGGGGAATAAAACTGCAACTGAGACGAGAGTATATATATAACACTTTCGCGCGCATCTGCAGTTGCCATCGCGTCTCCGAGAAACTTAATGAGAAACAGACGATTATTATTATTTTTCTACTGGGTTGGATCGTCTGCAATGAGGGAGGTCTTTAAGAAAAGGGTTCTGGTGACAGGAGAAGAGTGATGCGGGGGAGGATTCACGTTTTCTTCTTCTTTTTTCTTTCCCAGAAATGCCTATTTTGGGGTGGGGTCGAAAATAGAACTGTTGTTACGGTAATAAAGGGACACGTTAATGTTTTTGATGAGTTGCTGTACACCATACAATGGATAGTAGGTTTATCCTAGCAAATGCAATGTCACTACAAAGGATTTGAAAGGGGAGATAGACGCACCAGAGGCACATCGTAGCAAAGGAAATTTTAATTTAAAAATTAAGAGTTAGTGGAGAATTTATTTTGTGAGGTTGACAACTTTGGGTGTTACGCTCCGACAGTCGCTTACAAAGTTTCTTACTATTGGGATCAAAAATATTTTTTTGTAAATACTTTTATGGGTTTTAGTAAGCAATTAAGCAGATTAAAGATAATTCCAATTTATATATTTTTGGTGCATTAAAGCCATAAACAATTTTTAATATTATGTGTGCTCTTTCCTACTCTAAATTTCGTTTTTTCTTGAGCGCCTGAATCCATAACTCAAAACGGTAAAAAAAATAGGATGAATTCAAATTGTGGATCTTACGTGCTGTAAGATAAAACTTGTTATTGTCGTACTCAGGTACAGATCACAATATTAAATTATTATGTAAATTTGTTATTTGCTCTCATGTGTCTTTACTTTTGTTAGAAGTATTGGAAATATTGACCGAATAATTAATATAAGGAAACTTATGTTGTAAAAAATACAAGTTTGGTTTCGCCATTTGGCTCTATAGCTGATACATAACCTAATCCTACCATAACACTAAAAAAAATGTCTACTTTTTCACAGGGGTAAAAACAGCATACTTCTTAGCGTACATTTACAAAAAAGGCTGATATTTTTATTTTTTACATTTAATATACCGTTATCCTTTGGAAGACAGGTCATCGTACTGAGGAAGCACTAGTAATGGGTTTTTATTTAAATTTTTTTATGAAGAAAATATCAGTCCAATATTTTTTAAAAATAGAAAATTGTGTCCAAGAAGTTATCACAAACATCGTGAGGACATTTCAACCATTACATATTTCAAATCAACAACTTCTCTATGTGGTGATGTTCGATTGGACGACAAGGTTTTAACTTCCAACAAACCGATTACGAACTCGAACATTATTAGGATTTTCTAGCCCTTTCCATTTTTTTGTGGAAAATAATTTAACTTTTCAAATAATAAGTCTCATAATATTTAAAAATAAAATTTAAAAAAATTCCAATGAGAAAATGGAGCACCTCTCAAAGAAACAAACCCCAATTAACGTCAGTGCATTCCCAAATAGAATTCCCCAAGATTTATTTCACATTACCACCCCACAAAACATGACTGATAGTCCCAAAACTCCAAACCCAAACGTACCAAACCAGAATGCACAATACCCACAACCCCACCAGATTCCCTGGCTTCAGTCCAACACGGATCCCACATCGGCAATGCCTCCTCTACTACAGAAGTAACCTCTAGATGATGGATAACTTGAATCGACTTGACTGCAGATATTACACGGCTTCTGATCCGACAAAACACATTTCTTCCGATACCAGAAGCACAGGGTGTAGTAATAATTCCCCTGGGTATTCATGTTTTATGCAGGACACGGAAATTGCCGAATCGCTTGTGTTTTTTGCTGGATGTAGGGTGGATTATAAATGCAAGAATGAAATGGATTTGTGTAGAAGTGATGAAAAGCTTTGGGTGTGTGTAGTACTGGTCAAATGTCTGTGATGGAGAATGATTGCTGTTATTTAATTTTGAGTACTGGGAATCGGGAAATTGTTGCAGGTAAATTGCGTAAAATGTAACTGTGTTTCTGTTTTAAAAATGAATGATAATTTGTTCGAATTGTGTAGGTATAGTAGATGAAAAATGGATACTTTTTTCGGGAAATGATTTATAGTTGTCGAACAAAGTGGCCTTATTTCCAAAATTCTGATTTCCTTTGGATTTGTATTTTTTTAACAATTAAAATGTTTTTGCTTTTGGAGATATAATTTTTTTTTGTACATTCTTCCTAAATGTTTGTTTTACTTATGAAAAATTAAATTAACTACAGCAGATAAATATTTGTTTTCTAATTAATAAAAAGTATACATATATTTCAGTGTTTTTAGATAATTTTAATATTTGTTAACTTATGTATTTCAATTGATAATTTGATATTTAAGTGTCCAATATGCAAGATGTCTATATTTCTATTCATAACCACAAACACGTTTAAACTTAGACAGTGTCCTAATATTTTAATAATCCAATGATTTTATTGGTATCTTAGTATTCTCTTTTATAGTATATCTTGTTCTATAGTATTTTATTGTATTTTCTTATATTTAATTGAATTGTATTTTATTTTATTATATTTAATTTAATTGTATTTTATTTTATTATATTTAATTTAATTGTATTTTATTTTATTATATTTAATTTTATTGTATTTTATTGTATTTTATCGCATTGTAGCATTGTATTGTACTCTATTGTATATTGTATGTATATTGCCGTATGACGAAATAGGCGGACCGATATAAAAGTTAATAATAATAATATCCTGATACATATTTTAAATTTTAGCTGTTTTAAGTTGATATTTTATAAAAAAAATTATATAAGAGAACGTTATTTCTTTAATATCATTTACCTATTTTCCATAAAAAATTTACCAGTATATTTTTTGAATGCTTAAATATAAACAAAATAATTTTATATTTTTAAAGGGGAAATAATTTAATATTTCACATTTTAAAGTTTTAACAATATTTTAAAAAAAAATACAGGGTGCATCCGAAGAACGTAAGCGGGAAACACTTTAGCTATTTTCAAGACTACCATGATAGTTTAAAAAATGCTTTATACAATAAAAAAAAAGGGAGGACCTAATAATAACCTATCCAGAATAAAGTAAACAGAAAATGGGTGTCAACAAATCAGCTCCATCAACAAAAAATAACTATACAATGAGTATTCATTAAAATTAAACAATTAAAACAATTTCTTTAGACAATTCTTACACGAATTTTAGATTGGTATTCAAAATTTAACACCATATGAAAAATAACAGATATTGTACAAATAAAAATTTAGTTAAAGCATTTCAGGAATAATTAATGTAATATTATATTAAGCATAAAGATAACTCAATGTTACAATAGATATCTATTGTAACATTGTTGTATACACAAATTTATCTTAATTCTATTTTTAACCCTTTGCACTCCTCTGTAGACTCTCAGGCGCCAATAGAACGATCCGTTCTTTGATTCCCTGTTTTTTAAAATAAACGAGAACAACATGATCTTGCGTTAAAAAAAACATGATCTTTACCAACTTGTCTTGCAGATCCAAATTAGATTATGCTTTTGCTTTCCTCTATGAGCAAAAAAAATTATGGGGAAAAGAACATAAAGAGGAATGAATAACTGTTCCGTAAAAAGAACGCAAAACGCAAAGTGTTCTTAGGGTGCAAAGGGTTAAAAAAAATTAGTATGGATACATTTAGTATAAATACTGAAACTTTTGTGAAAAGCAAGATAATTATTTTTATATCTAAATACTTTAACAATAAATAACAACCGTGCTTAGGTTTTAATTTTATTCCTTTATCACAATTGAACTCTTACAATGACATTTTCAGGTTCTTATTTATAAGTAAAACACCGCTTCACATTTTCAAACCCTAATTCACTTAACCTACAGAAAGTCAACTAACTTTGTAAGTAAGCACAGTAAATCCTCATTAATCCGGACTAATTGCGGCTCTGAGCCTTCCGGATTAGGGGTAACTAGAAAGAAATAAAATTGCCTATAAAAAGTAAGAGAGATTTACCATTAAGCTTTCCTATGCATTAACACAAAGCCCTTTTATTTCTCATTAGAGTTAAACAGAGATAACAAAAAGATCCCTTTATGTGGAAGAATATAGTATATAACTGTTAAAAATACCTGTTTAATCAAAGGTATTAACCCTGCAGAGCTCGCGCTCATAAATTCAAGGTGAATTGAATTGGAAATATTCTTGCTGGAATGAGATCACTTTTTAATAAAAGGGATCGTTACTTATTACGAATGAGAGGCTCGCAAGAACTAACAAATGAGCTATTCGGCCAGATGATTTTGCTCATAGGGACAAAAGGGTAAGCTTGGTTTGAGTGGTTGTTGGTTTATTTTCGTTAAAGTTATTGTACCGCTCGGGAAAGTAAGAAAAAAATGTTTTACCTCGAGTGGAAATATTTATGAATATTACACATTAGCTTTCTGCTGTGTAATATGTAAATATATTTATGGGCCAAGGGTGATCGTGTCTTATTATACTCCAGTTGAATGCGCGCTGGTTCTTGGCAGATTTTAACCAAAAGCGGATAAAATCGCGATGCGTGACGTAATAAGTGACGACACATAACAAGAATACGCTATACCTGTCCTTATTTTCCAATTTCGTCCCACCTCCAATTTAATTCGCCTTGGATTGTGCCTGACACAGTGCAAGCTATACATTGTTAGTAGGGTTAAAGATAGAAAAATTCCATCATAACTGAAACCCTATCCTTTAACGAGTCATAATAGTTTCAGGGTCTTGGTACCGGAATCGGGATCAGAAATACAGTTTGGTCCACCCAAAAACTAATGTTTTGATATTTGCCACAATTAACCAACACTTAAAATATCCTTTATAAATTGACACTTAGCATCAAAACCTTCAACAGCTTTTGAGTTATCTAGATAAGTGAAAGTTCTTTCAGTTCAGTATTAAAGTTCAGTTTATTCAAAACTACTTCAGTATATTCGAAACTACTTCAGTATTGAAGTAATTTTTTTTCGATTTATTATTGAGAAATCAAATATAGTTAAACACATTTATTTATGAACGTCAAAATATTTTAAACGCATTTAAATAGTATCTCCATTTATTCGAAGATAGACTTGCGCATTTTTCGCAGTAAACTTCCCCATTCCAAAAAAATGCCATTTCTTCGTTCGAAAATCGAACGAATATTTTCAACCCGACGCTATACGGTCAAAACTTTCAGACACCTCCCACAAAACTGTCACAGCGAATCAAACTTTACGAACCCTTTAAAAAGAATAAAACCTCCCCCTACAATTCGAAACCGATCGACCCTCCCGATTTCACACCCAGAAATCTTCTTTACTACTAAAAAGTGTCATATCATAAAAAAAAAAGCTCAATGGAATTCCACACGAAAACAATACAGACAATGGTCGAATCAGCAGACGACTTATGTTATGGGAAGGCTTGCTGTGTCGTTTGTCTGAGGGGTGGTAGAAACAAAGGAATTTATCGCAGTCCAGGGAGATGAGCAATAAAAGCAGACGACATCAGACACAAAATAGAACGAAAGAAAGGAAGTTTGGGGATTTTGGGTGTTCATCCTTCCTTTCACACTTGGTAATGAAAATAAATGTTTTCTGTTAGACGTAAAGGGTTAAAATTTATTAAATATTTATAAAAGACAAAAAATTTAAAAGAAATGCCGGGCTGTTTTAGTACTTATAAAAATTGGATTTGTAAAGTAAAATGTCAGGCAAACATAAGAATTTTCTATGGGATTTCTATGCAATTTTCTATGGAATGTAAATTTTTGAACGGACACGTGTTTAAAAGCAGCTACATCGATATCACAATAGTTTTGCTTTTACGGGGATCCATTCAAAATAGCACAATTGACAAATTAAGCGCCGATGCGCGGAAAATTTCGAATTAAAGCAAAGCACATACAACAGAGTGTAGATGGGTTTCATGGAATCAGACGTAAAAGTTTTCGTATATTGTGGTTTCTTCTTTTGAGATTTTGTTGACGACCAAATTATATTTCTATAATCTGTTGAAATGGCATTTCATGCAAAACCTTTTTGAACCGTGCTCTGACGCAGCCACAATTTTTTATGTAAATAAAAACAATTACTGTAAATTAAGGCAATAATTCATTTAACTTTTACATGAAAGTGGCAGGAAATGTTATATTCTTAATGATGTGTTATTACAAATTTGGTACCATAAGCTCAAAAGAAATAATAAAAATAAAATTAATTGTTTCTATAATTACAATAGCGTACTTTGTATTACATGTTAATTTCTTAAATTATATTGCATAATAAAAATTATTTTAAAGTGAAATAAAACAACATATTCTTAAGTTAAAAAAGTTATTCTCTCACAAACTTTATATAAATTATTTGTGTCATTTAGAAGCACTAAGTGTATTGACGACTTAAAACTTTCTTTAAATTGAAATTCCTCACAACTATTGTTTATTTTCAACATTCAACAAATGTTATAAATCACTAAATATATATTTGTTATATCGATATTAATATTTAACTTCCCGCATAAGTTTTTGGTTAATTCCTAGTGTCCGGTGCCCTCGCCAAATGGGATTTGGCGACAAATGATTGGGCGATAAAGTTTATATTTTGGCAATGATGATGCGCGCGCGTTGGCGCTACGTAGCATCAACGTGTGCTGTCGAAATGCCCCAAACGACTGCCCAAGGGATTGCCTGTAAGCAACATGATCGACTGCCCGGAGGGACATTGTTACCTTCCAGATAGGCGCCGAAATGCCGCCAACAGCCCAATATAAAACTCTAATGCGATGTTAATTAACCAAAGAAAAGCTTCGAAATCAATTGTAAACCGTCGCCATTAGCATATTGTAGAGCTCAATGCGACCAACGCAATGTCCGCCATTTTGATTTGGCGACAAAAAAAACGTCATTTTTGGCCTTGGCGCCAATTTTTGGACTTGGCGACAATGAGGCACCGTACACTAGGAATTTACCAAGTTTTTTATTTTTATAATTATCCACCCTAAACGTAAAAAGAACACGCTAAACAATACATCTTTAAAAAGAACAGGTAAAGAACAGGACCACGTGTAACTGTTCCATAATAAAACTTAAATATCAAATATGCCCCCAAAGTGCAAAAGGTTCAATTACCAAACAAACGAAACAACATTTTAGTAGAGAAAACAACTTTACACTATCCAAATCAGCGTCAGCGGGTAAAGAAGCTTTACGTCAAAGAAGCATTTCAGAAAATATCTTAACTATTTTCCTCACAAAATGTACAGTCCTCCGCCAAAAGTAACGCCAAATCGACACCAAACAAGCTGTCACCCAACACTCCGAACGGTCCTTCAAGAAATCTGACACATCATCCCAGCCATTCCATCACGGCACCCTTCTAATGGGTCTTAATCGACGATCTCTGGCGAGGTCTCGACCCGCGTTGTTGAGAACACTGCGCTATCTGACGGTAGCGTAACGTCTTGTTTGACCTCTTCGGGGCTTTGGAGTGAGAAAGTTGCTTCCATGCAATCGTGATGCTCGTAATAGATTAGAGATTAGTGCTTCGGTCGGGTTTTGGATTTACTGTGGGAATTCCCTCGGAAGGGTTTGGAAAGAAGTGGGTTTCTGCGAAGGATATGGTGAAGGATTGTGGGGTTGCAGTTTTGTTTATAGGGTAATTGTAGATTATTGTTGTGTTTCATGCAAAAAAATCAATGCGTTAAAGTTGTTTTATTTCTACTAATGTTACATATATTTTTATGATAAATAGAAAAAGCATTGCAAAAAGGCTTTATGATAGCTTTTATTACGTAATAATGATAAATTACTATAAACAATTATCACGTGTATACATTCTAAAAGAAATTATATCGGTAATAATAAATACTAAGTAAACTTTGCGTTAGATCATTGCGAAATTAACAATACTAAAAATTAATATTGAAAGACGAAGTATTAACTTTTATTTAGAAAACAATCCTTGCGCTGTTTTGTTTTGTGCTATTCGAGCCTTTTTTTAATTCTACATACTCATAAATAACTAATCTGATAGGATGAATCAATATTAGCTAGAGTAGTCTGTACTCGAACGATTTTTTTATTTAGATATAAAGTCTTGTCTATTGGTCAGTGACGTAAATTGGGGGATAATATAAGGGATGGAAATTTTTTCAATTGTGTAAATATTGTTAACAATTGTACAAATATGTTTTACAATTGTATAAATATTGATAAAAATTGTATAAATATTGTTAACAATTGTATAAATATTGTTAATTATTTTATACATATTGTTAAGAATTTTATAAGTATTGTTAACAATTCTACAAATACTGTAAACAATTATTTACATATTGGTAACAATTATTTAAATATTGGTAACAGTTGTATAAATTTGGTTGCGATTGTATAAATATTGGTAACAGTTGTATAAATTTGGTTACAATTGTATAAATATTGTTCGCAAATGTATAAATATTATTAAAAATTGCATAAAAAAATTGTTAACAATAGTATAAATATTGTTAACAATTGTATAAATATTGTTAATTATTTTATACATATTGTTAATTATTTTATACATATTGCTAAGAATTGCATAAGTATTGTTAACAATTGTATAAATACTGTAAACAAATATTTAAATATTGGTAACAATTGTATACATTTGGTTGCAATTGTATAAATACTGTAAACAATTATTTTAATATTGGTAACAATTGAATACATTTGGTTGCAATTGTATAAATATTGTTCGCAATTGCAATAAATATTATCAAAAATTACATAAATATTGTTAACAATTGTATAATTAGTGTTAACAATTATTTAAATATTGGTAACAATTGTATAAATATTGGTAACAATTGTATAAAATTTTTAACAATTGTATAATTATTGGTAACAATTGTATACAAATTTTAACAAATGTATAAATATGTTTCATAATTATATATTGTTAACAATTTTATAAATATTGTTAAATATTTTATAAATATTGTTAACAATTTTATAAATATTGTTAACAATTGTATAAATATTGTTAACAGTTGTATATATATTACTAACAGTTGTATAAATGATATTAACAATTGTATAAGTATTGTTATCAAGCACAATACATTGTTGTTAATTATTTGTTTTAATATTATAAGCAACTGTTGCTAACGTTATAACTAACAACGGTGTAAGTGAAACACATAACGGTTAACCATTCAACACACCACCCGTTTTATTCCATTTCATTGTGTTGCCATTCACCACCCAGAAAGCAAAAAAAAATATATTCAGTTCATTATTATTCATCCCACCCTTCCTTATAATATGGTTATCGAAATAAACACAATCCCCCGATCGTGTGCCCCCTCCTCACATTCCCCCCCCTCCACTTTTGCATGCATCCAAACAGAAGGGGGAAGGGCAACAAAACAAGAAACAGAAACAATGCATTCGGAATGTCCTCCGGAAACGAAAACAAACTTATGAATATCAAAACCGAAAAGGGAATGGAAAACAATTTCCATTTCTTTTATCATCTCTTCGGCTGAATTATGGCTACCCACATCTATGTATGTCAGATAAAGGCTCGCACTTGGCTGATAATTTGGGATATTTTTGTGAATGGAGAGGGGGGGTGGGGGGCAATTTTGTTAGGTGTGGGGTGGTCGAAATGGAGTTGATGTGGAAGGGAGTGCTGTTTTTTTATGTCCGACTTGGGGGCAGTATCGGGTAGGAATGGATTTGGGATTGGCACTGGTAATGATGCTAATTCCGTTGGGATGATGTATGGAAAGAGAAGGATTCTGTTGGAGGGAGTTGACGGGGAGATTGTTTTGGGGAAAAGGCAAAGGGATTTCTTTCAGAAGTTGTGTACATAGGGGAAGATAGTTTACAATTGTTCGCAAATATACAAAGTTTGGATGATCTGTATAAATAAATAAACCTTGTCGGATGTTTAAACACTAAACTTACCGACATTTCATGTATACCTAATCCTACCATGAGCTGTCAAATGACCGGTTTAAAATAAAAATTGTATCTTAATATAGAAAGAGATTTTAGCCAATTGGATAGTAAAATTTATTTATTTTCTATTTATAAAAGTTTTATTTACATTTATGCATTTTCAGCACATTTTTTTTACAAATTACAGTATTTTGTATTGCACATTTTCCGCTGCCGTCAGCGCCGCCTGTCGGAGTCGGTTTGCACCCGTGCCGCCTAGTTGGACCAAAGCGGTCTGTACAGCTTTGCCTGGTTGGCCCGCAGGACACTTGGTGGCCAGATGGCTGGATTACCACAACATGGTAGTTCCACAATTACATTGTGGTCTCGTAAAACAATTGCAAGAGTGTGCTTTTCGATCAAATGACCGCTCGTGGTAGACTAGACATGCTATGAATTTTTTTTGGAAAGTAAAGAATAAAGAAAGTTCTGAATATTGAAAAATGGGCTGTATGTATATTATAGAAAAAGTCAATAAGTTACATGGCGATACAGTAACGTTGTATAGAAGAAATTCTAAACGAAATTTCAAAAACAGTTATTTGACCACGCGTGGTAGGTTTAGTGTTAAATCTATACAAATGTGCATTTTCACATTTATAGACTTGAAGTTATAGACAATAATAGGGAAAGGGTAGGCCACTGGTTGGCCACTGGTTGTGTTCTCTCTTTGCGATGCTACCACGAAGCGGCAAACGCATCCGCTTGTTCGCTATCATTGTCATACTGGAGTTCGGTGCTGTTCTGATTATTTGTTGGGAAATTGTTGTCGGTCAAATTTGTCATTTTGTTGGGTTGCAGGGAATTTCTTTTTTCTTGTCCAATTTCTTTTAATTAAGTAATCAAAATAAAGTCACAATTATTTTTTGGCATAAAACCCAACAATTAATCTAACTTATGCTGAATTTTCATTTTTTTTCCCAATTTGTACTTATAGGGAAAAAATTCTTTTCGTGGCCATTATGCTCTACCCACCCTTCTTACATAACGCTAGCTCTAACTAATGGTTTAATTTATGTAAATAAAAGAATAAATTGTAAGTTAATTATAGATACAAAATGTGTAAAGCGATTTAAAGCAGTTTATAGACATATAAGTTAGGAGGTAGGCGAGGATTGACATCCCTCTATCTTGCAATCTGAGGGTATTTCTCAACCATACGTGTCGAACGCGGGTGCGCCATTACCGAAGATCTGGGTTCAATTCCTCGGTAAGTCGGTTGAAATTGTCGATATTTATTGAAGGTGATTTATGAAAGCAGCCTATGTAGGGTAGCATCTGCTCGTTTTATTCATTGTACTCATTCGTGAGTACATGTCTTTTTCAAAATCGCAAATTATGATAAGCCGCGAATGTACTAAAAAAAAAGCACATTTTACTTATCTTTGAGTACCTATTTTTAACAATGTTGATGAAGGAAATACTTAAAATGAAAAAAAAATCCATAGTTTTTAAATATATGAATATGAAAAAATGTTTTTTTAGTGTTCATAAACTTTTACTATCACTTAATATTGGTTATAGTATACGGAAAGTACATTGTGCTGACGAAATAGCGCAAGAAACATGGCCTACATCTTCTTTCACTTTAAGAAACCTTGTGTAAAAATAAGGAAAGATAATAGCCGATGTTTCATATCTTAGTATGTATGTTGTTTGTCTTTAAAACTGTTTTTTGAATAATATGTTTCTGAATAAATTCAAAACAACTTTTTTGATTGTTAAAGGTTAGTGGTTCGTGACGAATTTGGGACTTTTTTTGCAGGAAAGTCACCTAACGTTTCTGCATAGGTGGCACCGTAAAGTCTTTCTCCGATTAAAATGGATCCTTTTAATTCCACATTTAAAAGTGTATCGCCTAAAATGTGTTTCTAAACATCGCCGTCACGAACTAATAATCCAACTAAGTAATATTTAGCAGCCGTTATTTACCTATTTTTTGCATGTTTATATATCGCACTGTAAGTAAAAATAAACCAAACGTTCTATGTATAGCTACCGAAGGAACTAATCAACAGGTGTATAACAGGTGTATTGAAAACGTAATGATTGTAAATACTTGGTTAGAGATGTTTATCAAAAGATGTTGCAAAGTGTTTACTGCTCAGTCAACTACATAGCACTACAAATATAAAAAAAAAAGCTTATTATAACTACCATTATCATAATCAAGTCATTCACTCTACTTTTATGCAGGTCAGGTCATGTAAGCATTATAATAAATTAACCTTAACAAAGTTTAAATTATATGAAAACGAGTTCATTGAGCTTTGATAGTTTTATAAAACACGCCGTCAAACCTTTCCTTTCACTGTAAAATAAAGGTTCTTAAAAATGAGTACATGAACTTACCGTTTCTCTTTGAGTACAATTGCATCGTAAATGAGAGATGACGTACTCAAATTTAAGAAATCGTACTTCTCAAAAATTAGTATTGTAATTTAATGTTGCTAATCTCGGCTTCTGTTCAAACAATCTTAACAAAACGACCTGACAAGACTTAAAATATTTGTTCAGAAGATGATTTTCCAGATCATTTGATGTCGATTGCTTAACTAGAAACTGATTTATTACAACTGAATTATCTTACTTCCCATTTTTTTGGTACACCTTTTTAACATTGCTTCTGTTTATAAATTCTTCTCGTCGCCCTGGTATTACAAAAGATAAGACACTGTACTGCGGTCCCTGAGGATCTGGGTTCGATTCCCAATAAAACATGGTTGTAATTTTTTATATTTATTGAAAGTGATTTATGAAGGCAGCCTATGTAGGCAAGCAACTGCTCTTTATATTAATTTTTACTCATTGCAATCAATTTTGAGTACATGTTCTTTTCAAAAATTAAAGTTATGTATTCCGCACTATGATAAGCATCGAATGTAATTTAAAATGAGTACATTTTACTTATTTTTGAGTACCTACTTTTAACAGTGTGGATTGTAATATTCCGGGTTTGTTTGGCATACTAAACCCCAACTAAATAATCACAGCCCATCAAAACTGACACTCCATTCCCGTTGAGGAAACAAGGGTGCTCATCAAAATCGTCGCCAAATCCACCTCCATTACCCCCCAACCTCATGGTTGGCACACAAAAAGATTAATGTAATCGCCATCATTGAAGAAAGCGAGAGTAATTAGATTAGGAAATGGCGCCAAGAGTGGATTGTTTTTTAATTTCAACCACCCACACTCTGTCGTTTCATCTTTTCTTAATTTGACGTCGACTCATATCTAGACATTCCTCATTGGCCCATTAATTCGCTCTTTGATATCCCCCCCCCCAACCCCTAATACCGTCCCTCTATCTGTTTTTAGTTTTTTTTTGTCTTTCTTTTTTTCAATTGAAGTTTTTGTCCTGCTTCTTCTGAACTTTGATTTAATTGCAAATTTATCCTTTTGTGCGACGCTCCATAGGTTGTTTAATTAAAGTAATGCTTTATTGAGCCTTGTGTGAGGGGGTGGGGGGATTTTTTTTATGTTTGCGTCAGCAGGGATGTTTGGAAGGAAATGACACTGAGTCGTCTTTTTGTGTGTGATTGTGAGATACTGCTTTTGTTGGGATTTTGGTATACTTTAAGTACTTTTCGGAGGGCATGTGATTTTTTTTTTGGAAATACGTATAATAATTTTATATTATCGAACGCATTTTTCATCTCCGATTTATTGTTTACTAAAATCAGGACTGTATGGTTGTTTGATGTTTGAGAATATTTACTTCCTTCATTGCGCCACCAGTTACAGACAACACATATTATCTCGTTATTTTTAAATCAGGGAAATATAACGTGTTAACATCTGAGCTAGCACCCAACGCAACTTCGATTGGTGTCAGACTTACATTACACCAGTCTCTTATACACGGCAGATAAAATTATGGATTAGACGACTTTTTAGAAACGAATCTGGCAACCCTCCGATTATGAGCTTTCTACAACTTGTCAAGTCCATGTTGATATTCGGACTCGCAATCCTCCGATGATTATAACAAGGATACTTTACCGCTGGCCACCCGTAACCTTCAGGTTTGGTTTTGTTCGGTTTGATTAGTAATGTCGCACTAGAGCTTCTAGCTGAACGCCTTTATCCACTGCGCCACTGGAGGCCCCTCACCCTTCATAACTGTATTATGCATGTATAAAGTATTGCTTGAAATGGAAGTTGGTTGGTTGATTGAATTTAATCTGTATTACAATATTGCTACACAATATTGGTGAAAGTCCGGAATCTTTTTAAAAATAATTAGACAAGAACATTATTTGAGTTTAGCACCAAGTTCAGATAAGGAAGACAACCAGGTAACAAGAACAAATATACCTCTAATTCAAGTTTGCACACTACTACGACCAATGTAAGGACATTTGAGTTTCGACAAATTTATCGTTCAACAGCTATGTTATTTTTATAAATTACATCTTTAATTGGCCTGACTGGTAATTGTACTTATGACCAATTGATCTCGAGACTGGTGCCTTACCCCAATAGGCTATCATGCCTCTACCTCTCTAATTTGTAGTTAAGACTTATCTGGTTCGGAAATCGCAAATTTTAACATTAATACCAGAAACCTAAAACAGAAAATTGTTTTATTATATTTTCAAAAATTGGGATAATAATAAATTAGTAATCCTTTGCACTCGAAGAACGTTTGATATTTACGTTATTTTTAAAGAACAGTTACATTGCGTTCGTGTTCTTTTTTTAAAGGTATTCTTTAGCGTGTTTTTTACATTAGAGGTGGATAATTATACAAATAAAAACTTCATCAATGAAGCTGAATATTAATATTAGTATACCAAACATATATTGGTGTTTTATGACATTTTTCAATAGTTTTTTTAAAGAAATAGGGTTTCTGAGGAATTTCGACCTGAAGAAAGTTTTTAATGACCAACATACTTGGTGCTTCTAGATAACAAAAATAATTTCTGTTCAAGTTTGTAAGAAAATATTTTTTAAACCTCAAGAATATGCTGTTCTCTTTCATTTTTCTAGAAAAGAGAAAAATTAACACTTTGTTATTTTGGAAACTTAAAAGCTACATTAAAAGGTTTGGTTTAATTAATGTCGCACTAGAGTTGCACAATGGGCTATTGGCGACGGTTCGGGGCCTATCTGAAAGAAAAGACCCGAGAACGATGCCTCGTATTTTTGAACCATGGTCAGGTGACGAGGACAACACCTGAGTTGACGCAACCTCAATAGGCGTCAGGACATTGGACTCCGGTCAGATTTATCGTGCACCAGTCCCGTATACACGCCAGTATAATTTGTTGGATGTTCTGGACGACTTTCTAGTATTTTTGTAGGGAAGCTGGCAACCCTTTGATCGCAAGATCACTACTCTTTTTACTTTTATTTGTCAAGTCCATCGCACGGATTCGAACCACCAATCCTCTGATTAGTAGCTGAACGCCTTATCCACTGAGCAACTGAGGCTCGCTACATTAAAAGGCAAATGGTCAATAAAATATGTTTGATATCGTAGTGCTGTCATACTTTTAAAAGAAGTAATGTACAGAACAAGAAAACGAAAGCAGCGTTTTTTATGTTGTATGACATGCAGATTTCGTGCAAGTTCTAGAACAAGGAACAAAAGAACCGGTCGTTATTTTGTGTGACTGAGCATCGCCATTCGAGTCCAAAATTTTAAAATGTTTGCAGTACTTAACCCTTTGCACTCCAAGAACACTTACGTTTTTCGTTCTTATTACGGAACAGTTATTCCTCTTTATGTTATTTTCCCCATAATTTTTTTTTGCTCATAGATGAAAACAAAGGCATATTCTATCTTGGATCTGCAAGACAACAAGTTGAAAAAGATCATGTTTTTTTAAACGCAAGATCATGTTCTCGTTTATTTTAAAGAACAGGGAACCAAAGAACTGGTCGTTCTGTTGACGCCTAAGAGGCGACTCTACTATATTATTAGCACACACGCTACATACACATTAAATAAAATTAACTCTAGGTTTTTGCTGTGCTTGAATAAGTAAAATTGAAACCAAAATATATTCAAGCCTTTTTTGGTGTCTGATTCAGTTCGTGATTCCTAATAACCTTAATATAAATTATTATGTTATTCTTGCAAAATTATTGACGACACATTTATTTGTATCGGTATTTTTCTTTCGATTCCAGAAGACACAGTTAAAATATCACTTTCTGTATAATTGGAATAGAAGCAGCAAAAAAGTTTAAAAATTGTTTAGAAATATTCGGCGAATGTTTCGCCAAATATCCACCAATTAAAGTAAGTTTAAAAAAAAACATTAATACTTCTTTCACGCCAATGTTTTAAAACAAATTAGGTATCGACAAATTGTGTTGTTGTTTTTGAATTAGTGTCATTATATGCGATTTACGATGAAAGAAAAAGAGATGGTGGTTAAAAAATATAATAACAAATAAAGTACTTCGAATTAAAAATATATTTGGTACTACCATAGTATGGGAATATTCTGTATTTTGACTTTGAGAAACGTTCAACCAAGATATCCTCACTGCCTTCGTTCAAAATTAGATGATGTTGAGGTTTTGCGGTTTACGATTGTTGCCAAGCTTCTAAGAAAATCTGGCACCAACCTCCTGATCATTATCAAAAAGAGTGAGTCACTGCAAAAATCTATCTGTATCTAAAAAATGAATAAAAAACAATACAATTCGTGTATTGATTTTTACTAATATCAGGATTTTTGTTAATTCAGTGATCTTCAAACATTCAACCTCTGCCCTCTTTCTATCTTGTATGTAATTTTCTTATATTCAAAGAATACATAAATCTATAAAATAAATGTGAAAACCTTTACAACTGTGGCTCATCCACTAATTCTGTTACTTTCCGTATACCTATTAAGATGAAATTTGCCTTAGTTATTTATGGTAATTTATTATTTACTCATTAGTTACCCAAAAAAGAATAACAAAATTACACGTCCGACTTCAAACGTCTGCGTTTATTGACTGACTCCAAATCTCTACAAACTCGAGGGTTGCCAATTCTGACTTACTAATATTTTAGTTAGAACATTATTCCTTATACCTTAAGTAGAAAAGTAAATTGTGTACAATATTCTAGCGGAAAAACTCATTCTGAGCACATGGTTAAAATAAAATTCACTCATTCTTCTACTCCTCTTATACCCAGAAAGATGAAATTTAGCAGATTTTTTTTATATACCTTAAATACGAAAAGTTAACTGGAATAGGCGTTCCTATACAAAGGGTCAGAATAATATTCCCGTATCAATCTAATAATATATTTTTAACATTTAGTGAGGAAAACATTTTAGAATATCATAATTAAGAATATTGTTTATAAATGTTGTATTTGTTTCTATATTCTGTGTTATTTAACACACAATGGTGTGTTGTCAATAGTGTTTAGTTAAGGGGTATTTCAGCTACTTTATTGTATAATATTTAAAAAAAACTTTCGTAAATCACCCCTTCCTTAATATATTCTTATCAAACCATAAATAAGATATCCTTTATACTTGTATTATTAAATGTGTCGTTGCGAGCTTTATTGTTTTTATACTTTGGAGATATGTGCACATTTTGATTTGAATAAACGTTCAAATGAATGAAGTGTTGTATATATAACCAATTTAATAAAGTTCAAAACACTATACTTTCCTTTAATTAAACAGTTAATAAAAATAAGTTCCTAGCCAATTGATCCTTTGTTAAAATTATGAAACTTATATACTTAAATTATTTATATAATACTTAACTTATGTAATAATATTTACATGGCACTATTTAAAAAGCAATCAAATGCAATCGAAAACGTTATTTTAAAAAAAATTAAGTGATTTAATATATCTTTTATTTACGGTTATGTATAGTTTAAGGTTATTTATTTATTTTTAAGTTTTTGAAACACATTTGAGTAAGAAAAGTAAATTGACTTCCAATGACTTTTCTTATATATTTACTATTTATTATAATAGGTAACCATTTTTATGCAAATCAATTCAAAATTGCTCTAATATTTACTTTCTTGATGTTTCTAAAACGACAAAAGAGTAATTTTAAAATAACCTTCCGTTTTTTATATATTTTTTATAAGCCACCCCAAAGGGGGCTTTTAAATTAGAAATCTTCGACGAGAAATGAAAAATATATATAAATACAAAGAGATTAAATGTAATGGAAATTTGATTTCTCCTCATTCGTTTCAAATACATATATAAAGTTAAATTTTCATATCCAAAGTCAAAGACTTGGCTTCAATTTTTATTTATAATTTTGTAATTGCATGATTGTCTGAATGATTGGTTAAAATTACATTGATAACAAAATAAAACTTTCTTTATAAGATATAATGTGCTATATTTATATAAATGTAGTACTCAGTTTTAAATATAGTTTTGTGTTTATAACTTAAACAGTTAATGTTAAATTGTTAATTGTAATAATTAATTGTTAAATTGTTAAATCTTAACATGGAATTCTGGTTGTAATATTAACCAGCCGTCCCATAAAAGTTAAAAATTATATAAATTATTTATATATATATATATATATATATATATATATATATATATATATATATATATATATATATATATATATATATATATATATATATATATATATATATATATATATATATATATATATATATATATATATATATATATATATATATATATATATATATATATATATATATATATATATATATATATATATATATATATATATATATATATATATATATATATATATATATATATATCGATTATTTTACTTCCCATTCTTATGGCACACTTTTTTTAAATTTGTTCTGTTTATAACTTCTTCACGTCATCCTGGTAGTACAACGGATAAGATGGGAATAAGATTTCCATAAAAAAAATAGTTAAAAAAATCACAGATAGGGGGAATTTGGCGCTATTCAAGCAGATAACGGGTATAATACATAAAAAAAAGTTGCGAAGGACACACAAATTAAGCACTAAACTCAAACGAAATAACACTTCATTCATCAGATTCAGGACGCACATCTTATGAAATTTGTCGTATACGAGAACAGTCAGAACATTGAAAATAGTCTGCTTCTGGTGACACTTATTATAAATTATAAATAATTATTGCATTTGAATTTAACACTAAATTAATTTGTGTGTTTATCGCAACTTTTTTTATATGTCTAACTTATTTTTGGTTTGGACAGCGCCAAAAGTCGATCAGAGATTTTTGACACTATTTTTTTACGGAAATCTTCTCGCCATACCTTCATATCTTTATTATGAAATTTTATGTAATTACGTTAATTAGTTTTAGCTCCAGGTGCCTTTAAACATGGGGTCTTATATAATGGCTACCCTGTAGTTACAATTTTTGTTATAAAAAATAATTTAAAAATAAATAAAAATATTTTTTTAATTATTAAGATCTACTATACTACGACATAAAAATGTATAAATAAAATCATAAGCATATCTATATTTGCTGACTATTTTCCCGTTTCCCTGATAAATCTCTATTATACAAATCGAAAACCATTGGAGTCGAAATTCGACTGACATCATCAGTATTATCCTTTTCGGTACATTACTATTCGCTACCGCTGCCATTCTCAAGTTCCAAAGTTTGTTTACTTAATCTGGCAACAAAAATATCACCACAAAAAAGTACAAGGTTTTCGTTGGGGAACAATCTCCTTACTGTTAAGGACTTGATGTTTATGCAATGAGATTTTTTCCCCTAATTTTTCCCCTTATTTTCCCCCATTTCTTTCTACTCGTTTCCCGCCTCTCAGATATTTGAGTAAGATAGGGAATGTCTTTTAGTTCCAACTCCATTGTGTTTTTTTTAATCTTATGTATTCTGAGAAAAGCTTATTCAGCATTTTTTTTAAAGTTTTATTTTTTTAACTCTCCCTTTATTTCCGACGGTTTCTTGCTTTTAAGGGTGTTAAATTGAGCGTGCAAAATTTCGCGTATGTTTTTTCTTATATATTTTTTTTTCCTGTTAGGATTCAGCGAAGACGTATTTTTTTGTGGGATTATTTTAATTTTGTTTAATGTAGAATTGTATTTACTAATGCTTTTTTTTCCTTGCTGAGTTTTTTCATTTACGTTAAAGAAACTCAGGCTGATTTTTTTTTGTCTATTTTTTTTTCTTTCTAATTCTGAAGGAAGAGCTATTGTAGTTCAATTAGACTTTTAATTACTGAATATGAGGGGGAACGCATATTTTTCATAGATTATAAAAGTAATTAGCATATCAGTACGTTTTTCAGATGCTGAGAAAAAGTCTTTTATTTTCGGTTGAAAGAATATGATGCGCGTGTCAATGCTTTTGAGATAACAAAAAATTCAAACTAATTTACTCATCAAAATTTTTTGTTGTAATTCTATATCAATTGATATTACAGTTTTCACTATTTTGAATCGTTATAAAAACAAAAATGTCTGGTATTTTTAAATGAATAAAACTAGCATATCCATTGCACGCTTTCAAAAATGACAAAGATGCCATAAAAATATTATATTCTCACTTTTAGTGGACATTTATTAGTAGGAATAAATTCACACTAAAGCTGTACAAAGGGCTTTTGGCAAAGGTCCGGAATCTAATACGAAAGGAAGTCTACCATAAACACTGCCTTGGAATTTTGAATCATTGCCTGATATCAAAGACAACAACCCCCAAAAATCAAATTGACATGATGACATTGCACAACGACGGATTTAACGTTTTCAATACCGTGTACGCGACGAATTGGTTTTAGTGGGCAAATAGAACGAATCTCACAACCCTCTGATTATGAGTTCGCTACACACATGCCAAGAACCAACTTCCTACTCTCACCTGTGCTGATTCTACCGGTCTGGTAGCCTCGATTATATTTCTATTTTTATTTATTTCACTAAATTATATTTAAAAAAATATATTTTAAGAAAAACAATCATCTTAAAATGTATCTTAGAATTTCCGTAATGCTTCTCACTTAATACATTACTTAATAATAATTATCAATACATACGTTGAGAAAACTTCAAATGAATTTATACAATTCAATTTTAAAAATCCTCTTCTATACACGCCCAAAGATAAACAAGTCATCTTAAGCCGAAAATAAAATTTACAAATATATCATTTAAAAACATCACACCACTGTTGAAGACATCAAAGCACCACACCAGTACATATATTGGACAACTACTAACTACAATTTCAAGCATTACTAAACCCATTTTGAGGATCATTATCGCAGGAACCATGAATCAGTTCAAAATAGAGTGTGTGTATATACAGCAAGTGTGTATACTTCCTAGCAAGACCGAGAGAGTTAGAAAGGAGAACATAATTCTAAAATACATATAAATCAGCCACACTTGTTGGAGAGGCAAATGGCTCGTGAAATGAACCGCTTTCCCCCTGCCGGCAATTAAATTTAAATGAAGCATTTTATGCGAACGTGAAAAATGGAACTTTGGTGGTCGTCGCCATTTTGTTTCCCAAGCAACTCTGCTTAGCTGAGAAGTCAGTGTTCTTGAAAGTATGTACCTCGTTAGTAAATAATCAGAGTATCGATGTGGAGAGGGGCTGAATGACTTATTTAGTTTCGCCTTTGAATTTTAATGCGTATCGAAAAGGATCCAAATTGTGATGATTCAGACCGCATTCATTATGCGTTTTGTGGGCAGATGTATGTTCTGTGGAGCCCCAGTTGCTCAGTTGGTAAGGCGTTCAGCTACTAATCAGAGGATTGGTGGTTCGAATCCGTGCAATGGACTTGACATAGAAAAGTAAAAAAGTAGTGATCTTGCGATCGGAGGGTTGCCAGCTTCGCTACAAAAATACTAGAAAGTCCTCCAGAATATCCAACAAATTATACTGGCGTGTATGCGGGACTGGTGCACGATAAATCTGATCGGAGTCCCGACGTCTATTGAAGGCGTTGGGTGCCAGTTCAGGTGTTTCCTCGTCATCTGACCATGGTTCTAAAATAACGAGGTGCATGTATGAATGTGTGTGTGAATGTGTATGTGTTCCCGGGTCTTTCCTTCGAGATTGACCCCGAACCGTCGCCAATAGCCCACTGTGCAGCTCTAGTGCGACGTTAATTAACAAAACAAAACCAAACTATGTTCTGTAATCTGCTTTTAGTTGATTGGTTGAATTTAAGACGCATTTGAGTTGCACAGTGGGCAATTGGCAACGGTTCAAGGTCAATCCAAAGCAAAACCACGGAAAGACATCCACGACATTTTGATTGGGTTGGTTTGATGACGAGGATAACTGAGCAAGCAACCTACGCAGCCTGACATAGGTATGAAAACATTAAACTTCGATGGATTTAATGTGCTGCTCTTTGTGATAAGTATTTATATATTTTATGTTCATAATGTTTATTTATTCTACATATCGCAATATGCATGGTGTCAGAATGACATGATTGACAGGAAAAGTTATTTACTTTTTTTTAATTCTTGATTTCAAAGACGCTTATACATAATAATATATATATTAATAAATTTCATTAAAAACACAGCACCTATTTTTGTTTTGTCTCTAAATAAAAAAAGTGTACTTTCAAATACTTTCAATCATAAATGATCTTTTTTAATTTGAAATATATGGCATTTTTATTAAACCATAAGAAGTGAAGTAAAATAATTGACATTTCAAAATCATAAAAAATGAAATATTATTGCAGACTTCGTTAAAGAGATAATATTGAATTGAATACATGAGTACAAGAACATAGCAGCTCCAGTTTTCAAAATTGTTCAGAAAGACGAAAACACTGGCCGATTCTTGCATCGTATAATATAAAAATACTACCCCTCTTCCTTTATATATATACACATTTCACATTTCTTAGAGACGCCTGGTTCGTGCACTAATCGATAGATGATGTGTTTCTTTATCGGAATATTTGAAAAAGTGAACCTGACTTGTCGTTGCAACAACATCTTCAATTGAACTTTCTTATAAGTAAAAAAATGATAATTCTAAAAACTACACTTCAACTGCATCTACAAAAACCTTAATATACGACCCACTCCATTATCCTTCTTCAACAAACCTCATCCACGATTTCAACCACCCACCGCGTCATGTCATTCTTGAGAATGATACATCTTCCAAAAACAACCACAAAAAACTCGCCATATTCCAGCAACAAAGACCAACATTTAGCAACGACCCTAATACAACAATGCCTCCCACATAACATCGGAATTCGCATCAGTATCATTCCTTTCCCCCCATTTCCACAAAACTCGTTGGCCCCCTTCTGTGCCTACCAAAACCCTTGAGGACCCCATTTTGCCAATTCCGGGATATTACGTCTTTATGGGTAGTTAGTCACAACCATGTTACTGCATCTATCCTCCAACTACTGCATCGGCTTCGCGGAATCTTTAAAAGGGAAAAGAATCCTTGGAAAATTCCCTTGACTTAATCCCATTATTTCTCCGGCAAATCGAGTTAAAAAGGGGGGAAAACATCCTCTGATGTCAGGTTCCTTTTGAAAGGATCTCTGGGTCTTCGTTAAAAGAATAACCGGACAAAGAAAATGGATTCGAGTGAGTCTTGTTGTTAATCGTTGGAGAGTGATTTTCTGGTTCCAGCTACCATTTCTTTTGGCGGGAAAAAGAGTGGAATGAGGGCTCAGAAAAAAGTTTAATCTTTGTTATCGTTTGATTGCTAACTTGACTGTGAGTGTTTTTGTTCGAAGTAGTTTGTGTGATCTTTTAGCGATTCGGCTATGAAAGGGTTTTTCCAAATGATTTGATTTTTTTTTTATTCTATAAGAAGTGAGTCAGTATACGAAGAAATGTTGAGTGGCCAGCGCTAAAAAGTTTAACTATTCCTTTAATTTGATAAATATATATTTGGTACTGAAAAAAGTCAAATACGACTGCCTCAAAGCAAGGCCAGAAGGGTTTAATTTGAAACACCATTACATTATTGAGAAATAAGTATTGGCCAGAAATAAAACGTTACCATTAAAGTGAAATGGACAAGCTATTTTGTCTGACGCGGCGGGCTTCCATCTTCGAACCTTATATTATTTTTGCTTTATTCTAATATTTTACACGCATCGGTGGCTAACTTTCTATCAAACAATATAAAATTTTTGAAATCGTAATATTTGTCATGCACATAGTTATACCGCCGTAATAAAAAATTTAACCATAACAAAGTGGGTGTTTGGTTCTAACGTGGGATTCTGGTTGTAATATTAACCAGCCATCCTGTTAAGGTTACAATTTTAACATAATGTTTCAATATCAAAACTCTTTGTAGCTGAATTTAAAGACGTTCCACGCCCCAAAAAAAATATCGATTAGGTGGTATTTTGTGTCGGATGTACATAAAATACGTAACTTTAATACAAAAGGGTTCTTTTCACGAATTTTTCTAACGAAAAATCCTGATACATTCAACGATTATATTAATTACAATTTCTTTTATTTATCTATCACACTAGAGCTACACAATTGGCTATAGGATGGGATGAAAAATTAATTATCAGAATACACGGTCAATTGATTAGTTGAATTAAGTTCTCACTAGAACAATACAATGAGCTATTGACGACAGTTTGGGATATATTTTGAAGTGAAGTACAGGTTCCTCGTAATTTTTAATCATTAAGATGTGGACAACAACCATCCTACTTTATAAATTTCTACAAAGCACACATATCAACACGTTCTATCTTATTAGTCATTTTCTAATATGTCACAACAATTCCATAGAGTATTCAGACTGTAACTCTTACGGAAACGTAGTTTGTTTTGAATCTCCGCAAGACATGCATATTGAATTGGTGTCCGTATCTCTAGGAAGTGGCAATGGCCGGATAATTAGGTACTCTCTTAAAAAATATCACCTTTTTTATTTTTATTGTGATTGCTGCCAGTTTGGAATTTTCATTAAGCAAGTGTCTACTAAATATAAAAATAAAACAATTTAGATTTTTTTAATTGTTAAGTAAACATTTAAAACTCGTTTTGTGTAAAACTTCTAAAAGCTTGATTACATCACTAAAATCATCTTCTAATTTTCTGTCGAAACAAGCTTTGTTTGTGGTCAAAAACACATTTTCCTCCATTACAATTAACTTGAGAAGGTTGGAATCTGTAAATTAGACAAAGTATTTACTAAAATTTATTTGAAATTTAACGTGGGTAGTCTTAATGTAAAAAAACACATTTTGAGAATGTTTCTCTTTTATTATATTACTACATTAAAACATATTTATTTTTTGTTGCGTTTTATAGAACTGTTGAATTTAACACCTTTACAAAATCGTACATTCTATCTCACAATTTTTAATTTTATATCCTAAACGTAATACATACATAATACCTCGTCTTTTATATATCTCCAATTGATAACACAACGACTAAAATATACTTTCCATCGCAGAAGAAGACTTCCGAATCAATGGACGCATCCCCCCCCCCCCCAAAAAAAAAAAAATCCCCAAATATAAACTATACGAGTAGGGAATAAATCCCTTTTCCATATATTCCCAGGGGAGTTACATTTCAATCTATTTTTCCGAGACGAGTGTTGGCAGCGAAAACAAACACTCAACCAATGCTCAAACAGAAACTAAATCGGAAAATGGAATCTTTTCAAATTCGAATGGAATAAAGCGACGCGCCGTCTTTTCGGTACCCCTCCCCTGTTCTTTGTTGTCCCTATGCTAAGAGAAAAGAAAAATCCCATAGAGTGGATGTTCCTGAAAAATCTACCTCTGAAATTACGAGAGAAACGTAATCTGTTTTCCTTTTGTTAGCAGGGCGTGTGTTTTGAAATTGAATATTTTTGTTTGTGTGTCTGTTTGTTATATTTAAAGTTGCGTTAAGCATATTTAAATGTAATTTCGCGACGCAATGCGTAAATTTGTTTATTTGATAAAAATTCTATTGTTTTAAGTCGACTTTGCTTAAGATGGCGTGATTGGAACAGTGGTAAGATTTTAATCCCCTTCTGACGTGGTGTCCAGTATATAGGGCATCCACTTTCGACCTCTGAACTTTACATACAGCTTAAAGTTATTTTATACTCTTTCTACACTGTTGATTCTCTACATTCTGAAGTATAATATTTTATAAAAGTTTTTTAGTTTAAAATCTGGCAACACTGAGATATTATTGATGTTTTGCAAGCATGTCGGCGAATCAAATAGGTTGCATAAATTTTGTGTTAAATATTGTAAAAATGTTGATACCTAAATAGTTTATTCGTAACTTTTGCAGTGTATTTTGAATTTTGAATAAGTATTGAATAAATTAAAAGTAAAAGTAAAAAATTAAAGATTTTTTTTATTTTGATTATTTTTTTTAAACTTTATTACCATGAATCATCAAAATTACCATGAACAAGCAAAGAAAAACTTTTAATGACGCACACGCACTGCAACGCAACAAAACAAACACCAAACACCACAAAACAACAAACACCACAAAACACCAAACACCACAAAACAACAAACACCACAAAACACCAAACACCACACACACGCACACACATATATAACATTTCAAAATTCCGATTGATTGATCCTTGTCATCCGACTGCACATTTGCGGGTGACTGGGCATGGTTAGGGTTACCATACGCCCGGATTTCGTCCGGACAATCCTGATTTCAATCTCACATCCGAGCTCACTCAAAAGCTGTGCTTGTGTTATGAAAGAGGATCGTTAGTAGGCAGCTATTAGAATATTATACAGTACTTTGACACTCTCCCTAAGACCCTTCCTTCACCGCACCCTCCCGTGAAGTGTCCGGTTTCACTAACATAATTGTAAACCGAGGCCTGGTGCATGTTAAATCTGCCGTAGTCAGAACATTATCAAGTTGGACATGGTGTGCATGTTTGGAGATTTGGGTACTAGCTCTGGTGTTATCTCAAATTCCGACTGATTCTTGAAATTACGAGGCATTGTTCCCTGGTCTACACTTCAAGATGGATCCTAAAACTTCGTAAATAGCACATTGTGTAGATGTAGTACGATGTTAACTCAACCAATAAACCATCAAATATTACCAAAAAATACTGTTGCATATTACTACTGTATTCCACATATACACTATTGTTCTCCTAACGAGAATAATGTAAAAAGTCTGTTGTTTGAATGATTGATAGAATTAACGTCATATTGGAGCTGCACAGTGGGCTATTGTCGATGATTCGGGGTGTATCGCAAAGGAAAGATCCGGGAACAAACGTCGCGTATTTTTAAACCATGGTCAGATAACGAGGATAATACTTGAACATTAAAACATGTTGAATTTGAAAAAACTTTTAAAATTAAATAATTATATACTTTTAAACTTGTATGTATTATTAATAAAAACATTTAATATATAAAACTATTTTTTGTAAGAATAATAAATATCAAGCAAAAAGTAATGCATATAAACAATAATTTTAATTACTAAATTCCTAAAGCATTTTAATTAAGAACATTCACACATTCGGTATTTCCAAACATACGAAATATTTTTCAAAAATTCTTCCAAGCAAAAAAAAAGATCATTATATATCGCACACATTACATAATTAATAAGTACGCTGCTTTGCTTTGTGATTTAATGCTTCCAAATACTCACAAATGATCCATAATCTATTCCCAACTGTAATAAAAAGAAAAGAAAAAACACATAATGAAAGCATTAAATTTTCATAAAAATCAATATCTCCTACCTTTGCGAACTACAAAACATTTCACGAATTGTTTGCTGTACCGGAGAATCGAAAAACGAGGGATCTTTTAATCGAAACTGACTATAAGCACAACAGCGTTAGCTAATGAAAATATTTTAATTAGTTTTCTTTATAGATATTTCCGGCGTCGCGTCTTCGGCGCTATTGCGTGTTTTCGCTTATATATTATTAAAAGCGCCTTTTTTCGGCCCTCCTCGGAGATTTATTGCTTTGGTTCTGTCAACAGTTTGGGCGCGAGAAAAAGACAAATCGATGCTCTTGAGATCTTAAAATTAACGAGTGTTATAAGGCGACGTTATTAATGAGAAGGAGATGATGCATTGTTTAAGTATTATAAAATGCCGTTTTCGGTGTTGAAAATCTGAGCTGGTTTGCAGTAGCCATCTTTGGACAAAAGAGCTAAAGATCTTGTAATAGGATTGAAACTGCGTTACTACAAAAACTCGAGAGTGGCTCTGTGTCGGAGCACGGTTGGAAAAGTATTACGTGAAATTTCATTTCTGGGGATTATGGAAGTAGGATTAGTCACCAACATGAGCATCGTCAAGAGAAGGAAGATAAACGAGCACTTCTTTATAGATGCTTTGCTTTATTTCAAAATGTTAAACACAATTCCAATTTCCAATCGAAAGAGACAAATTTACGTATTTCATTTTAGGTTAGTATATATGTGGATTCAAAATCGGTAGATTGCGAGTTATTTTCGTGTAATAAAGAGACCAAAGAGACTTATACATCTTAAAAAAGTCTGACGTGGGTATACCGGAAAAAATATCCAGAATAGTTTAACGTAAAACTGTATTTCCTTAGAGTATAAACTTAGGAATTAATATAACAAAAACCTTTCCAACAAAAGGAGGATAATATAAGTTGATCCATCTAACGTCATGAGTTTCCATCCATGATCCGTATTTGTTTTGCTTTATTTCAATATTTTACATGCACAGTTTCCTATAAGAAAGAGAATAAACTTATGTCAATTGTGCTATTTGTCATGAAATTTTAGTGTCTGAATACATCCTCCTCAAAGCAAAACATATTTTTTCTGTCGTGATATCCTATGTAGAGGATTTTCAAGACGGTTCTCGTCAAAAAATGATTCGAACTGAATTTAAAAAATATTCTTGGTTTTGTAGAAATTGATCCTTAAAATTCAATAAATACTAAAATATAATAAAAGCGGATGACAAACAGTAATAAGTTTATATATATATATATATATATATATATATATATATATATATATATATATATATATATATATATATATATATATATATATATATATATATATATATATATATATATATATATATATATATATATATATATATATATATATATATATATATATATATATATATATATATATATATATATATATATATTTGGAATAGAATGTGGTCCACTGTGTTCTTTAGTTATCAAGTGATAAATAACAGGCATTTACATATATTGGATTATTTTATATTTTAAAATATTACACGCAAAAAAATGAACAATGACGTATTTAGTCACGAATTTCAAATAAAATGTTCTCTTCTTAGAAATCATTTTAAGTTAAGTATGTTTAAATTGTTCGTATTTTGAAAAGGTTAATCGTCAATGGCAAACTGAAGTAATGGCCATGTCAACGATAATTCAATAATCAATCGTCAGTTAACCACTATAATATTAACAAAAAGTACCAGTTAACTAAACTCTACTTTTCTTATCCATTGTAATCACCCTTAATCAAATATCATGTTGTAAAACAATTCTTTGATAAACGCTTAAAATTGCGAACCCGAAATTTATCAGTTCATACTATCTACAGAAGAAAAAAAAATCAATTTCATTTATTTATTTCATAAAAAAAAATGGCATCCACTTTGGCGGGAGAAAGATCTACCATATTGTAAAACATTTTCCAAACTCTGTCTTAAAGCATTTCAACGTGTTAACCCGAAGTTTATCAGATCTCACAATCTACGCAAAACAAATCAATTTCAACTATTATTCTCGTAAAAAATGGCGTCCAATTGGCGAGCAGGATTTACAGCCGCGCCAACTGTTAAGGCCACAGAAGAACAATTGCCCCTCGTGAACACTTCTCAAAAGGGGTTTCAAAGGAAAGGTGATATCTTCTCGCCAAATTGATTTAATTAGACATCCAGGTGAATTTACGGGCGTCATTTTTCATTTACCCTATCAGGCTTCCCCGGTACCGGGAAAAAGGGGAGTGGTACTGTTATATGATCTATCTATGTGTGGGAGGAGTGGGGGAGGAGGGGGCTTTTTTATATATAATAATCCAGTTCTCGTTTGGAAGCATATAAAACAGTTCGCCTTCTTGTTGTTTTGAATATGGAATGGCTCATAATGGGGTGGGGATATGATAAATCATGGAGCGATTGTGGGGATTTTTTTTAAGTGCTCATAAACATCCGGGGGGTTGGGCTGGTACAAAGGCGATTTAGATTTTACTTTTGGAAAGAAGTTTAAAGTTTCATTTTGGATTTTGAGGTTTCTTAAATGGAGTGAAAAATCGGGTGAAAAGTACAAAATATTCGATTTTTTTTAGCCAATTGTTGAATAACAACCACTAACTTCTGCAAAATAAGGCTTCGTGCTGCTTGTTTAGCTGTAACCGAATACGAACGATGCCGTTAGTGACCCCGAATTGCTATTTTAGAATCGTTAAAAAATTTGATCGGTTTGAATTTTCTTAAAGGTTATTGGAGTGATTAATAAGTAGAACAAGACATAATTATTATCGATATAATTTATATTTATAATATTTTATTCAATTTAAAGAAATGAGTAACGCTCAAAATGTCATCAAATCATAGAAATTTCTATTCTTGGGGTTTCTTATTCGAATGTTAAGTAACGCAGAAAGAATCTCTCAGAACACCTGTTGCGCGGTAACCAGTTTGGTTGCATATCAGTGAATAAGTTAGTTGGTTGAATTAACGTCGCACTAGAGCTACTCTGTGTATCTATCTGGTTTTGAAACTAGAGGGTACAGATGGTTACAGTAATTAAATTTTTGCATTTATGTGGCTCTGTAGCTGAATAATGAGTTAATGACGACGATTCTGGATATATTCCGAAGAAAAACCCCGGGCCTTTTAATTTTGAATTAGGAATTTCATTACGATTTAGGAAAAGGCAACGTATCACCATTGATAAAACTCTTATCTAAATTTTTACTTTTCTAGTGCATACAATTTGATTATTGTAGTGTTAAGCGTTTACATGAGGCAACTAAATGAATTAAAATTGTGATTATCTTATATTTTATACAGGGTACTAAAAATCGAAATGTTAAATGTCTGCTTGGTATATCTCGAAGCAAAGACCCGGGAAAGACCTTGCTTTGGATTTTTGAACCATGATCAGATGTCGCGATACAATATCAATAGGCGTCAAGACATTTTACCACGATCAGACCATCCCGTATACACCCCGGTGTAATTTCGGATATATATTGACAAATTTTGTCATTTAGAGCTGATTTGGCAACCCTCCGATCACAAGATCGCTACAGCTTTGCTTTTGTCAAGTCCACGTCGTATTCGAAGTCGCAATCAGCCATATTCTCCACCACTGAGCCACCGGGCTCATCGGTGAATAAGACATTTCGTTGTAAAATTGGAAATGCAAAAGTTTGTATTTCGAAAGGTAGAGAGCATGACATAAACAATATCTATTACAAGAAACAATAAAAGAGAGAGATAAAAATAAGAAGTAAAAAAAAGAAAGTCATTGTCCCATTCGTCGTCTGAATAAAAAACATCTCTCCGTTCCAAAGATGTCCAATCTCTAGGTTATAAATATCTCTCAAAATACCTCTTCGTTCCATCCCACGGAGAGCCCTGATTATGAGAATATGATTTTGATTCATTTTCTTGTCCACTAAATATAGAGGGTAGTTTGGGTTGGGCAGAACATAATCTAAATAAAAGTGCTTAACCAAACAATCATGTTTTGAAAAATCGAAATAGACGATGCATAATATTTAAACTACATTTAAGAACTTCTAAAAGTACACACTCGCATATTCTAAAACGTAATCATTCGGTTCTGTTGCATAAGAATATAATAAAAAAATAGCTGTGGCATAGATGATTTACTATTTATCGAGACCCAGAAGAAGAATGAAACTTTTTGCTCCACTCATCATGGACAATAATTTAATTTTCCACGCTTTATAATTTTTCTATGAAAAATTATCATAAATTTTTATACGAAAAATACAGTTCATATCGTAGGTGTAGTGCCAAAATTGATCACGGAAATAACTAACGTAGCTTGTATGAAACTACAATTTAAATTTCCTAAATAAGGCAAAAATCAGGTTTCAATATTTTTCTCGTAATCTACTCTTTTTTATTTCTTGGTAATTATAATATTTCGAACTTTTTTTATCAGGTGATGGATTTTGCAAGGAGGGACAGGTTTTGAATTGATTAATTTTGGCAGAAAATCTACGATATAAATTATAAATATAGTTAAAGATCTTCGTACAGAATACTGTACTATACTAATCTAAACGTATGCAAAATAAGTAATTACATTTTCGTTACAATTATCAAAAACTTTCAGTTGCAGTGATAAATCACGAAGATTTGTTATAGAAATTAGTGGCAATTTAACCTGGAAACTCTCAAAGAAATCTTATACATTCTCCTTAACGTTCACTTAAGTTTAGGTTAGATATTGAACATTAAACTTAAGTGTCAAATTTACCCAAAACGTTCAATATGTGTTCCAATTCATTCTAATTTTGCCTTCACGTCGAACAGACGTAAACGAAAATGATGAAAAAATAGTCTCCTTCATCCCTTTGAGCAAACAAAATACAAAAATACATGTTGTTTTTTTGGCATTTCTCCATAATTTTCACTCCAAACCCCATATTTTTATTTCAACCACTTACGATCAAAAACTGCTTCTGGAAATTTTTATTTCATCGCCAAGAAAGGGAAGCCCATTAAAGACGCCACGCCAAGGCATAATACAAGATGGATAGCACAATCTTAGCGCCAAAGAAAAGCAATGAAGATAAATATTGAGCAATACCTTCATTATGCAAATGCCCCCTCACAGTTTCTGGAGCGAGAATTCTTCGCCAAACTACCCCCCCCCCCCCCTCCTCCCCCGTTACAATGGTTATTGAATTAAATCTACTTGCGTACCTCTCCAATTTATCTCCCTTGCTTAACGACCTAAAAATAGATTGTTTTTTTAACTGTGAAAGGGGGGTATGCGTAGAGTATATGTCACTCCGCAGTGGAGACTCAAAGGTGTAAAAAAAAACTTTGTATTTCATTGTTGCTTGTGACGATTTTTGTTACTGCGAAGTTTTATTGCCTGGAGGGGCGATGCACTGTTATCGAGGATGACAATGTCGGAGCGTAAACGAGTAGTCGGGTTTAGAAGTAAGCTTTAATTTCTTGCTCCCCATGTAGCAGAAGCTGTAGTACGGATAATTTAGGATATTATTTTAAAAAGGAAACCTTTTCCTGGTTCGGATTCATAATCCGTAGTGAACGCTACTTGGCGACAAAATTCAAATGATTTACTTATGTTTTTTCCAATTCCACATATAGAAATGAATGTCTTGAATTCCGTTGCCAAGCAGAATATGCTAAGTCTGCTGAATTTCAGACATGTAAATGCTCCCATTTGAAAATAAGTATCAATAAAATTTTTCAGTATCAATAAAATAATACAACGATTATTTCACAAAATACGAGCTGCGGAGCACCAGAAACTCGTTTCAGTTAGAGTATATAACCACATAAACCTCAGGTAAAAGTTCCTATTTTAAAGAGGGATTCAGGCAAAGTTAATCTGCGGAATCTTGATTTAAATACGACTCTTTTTTAACCGACTGAACAGCGCGCCAACCAAAACTCCAAAATAAAACTGCCAGATATTTTAAATTAAAACCGCCAAATCGCGCGCCAAGTCGAGAGGTTATAGGATTTGACTGTTATGTATATATGTTTTATGTATATTTGCACAATTTTTTTTGTTGGATAGGGGATGTTTCACTTGGGAGCAATTTGAAAAAAATATCCGGTTATCCGGCATTTAACTATCCAGATTTTTCAATTAACCGGACCGTATGAAAAAAAAATATTGTCCGATTTCGAAAATTATTTTTTTGTTGGATAAAAAAAATAATTATTTTATTAATTATTAATTATTTTTTATTATTAATTATTTTTAATGATTTAATTATTTTTTACTTTTTAACGCAATTTTCGGTCGGTTTTCCTTTTTTTTTAGAAAGTTTATTTTATAATCGCATGAAGAAACTAAAAATGAATAGATGGCGCTGAATAATGTATCGGTAACGAGAAGTTGTGTTTTTAGTGAAAGGTTGATTAATTCCAGAATTTTATAATGCGCGCTATATTGTTCGATAAAATAATTATAATATTAGACTTATAATAAAATAATTGTTCGATAAAATAACTTCAATAAATGAAAATATGCTGAAGCAAAGTGCTAGAGTCGAACTATTTTATTTATGGAATATGATAAGTGCTGTGATAATCAGATTAAACCACATTAAGATAATCAACACCCCAACTATAGTTTTGATGTTTATAAAGTGGAAATTGAAATGTCACTCGAAAAGTTCGTTTTTAATTCAGCGAAACTTTGATAGTACTAACTACTAATATACTGGATGGTCACAAAATGGTGGACGATGCTTATTGGTTAGCTGTATCACATTTACTTGCATTGGCATAATGAAACATTATATTTGCCCAACAACTTTGTTTATATTTAAAAGAAGTCGATTAGCTTTAGTTACAAAATGCAAAGTAATTAAAACATAGCAAACATAATGATTTATTATGTGTAGGTTAAACAGCCAAGCGATTAACATTGTTGATCAATGTGTGACCATTCTGTGTATTTAAAGTGATAGAACTTCTGAAGCTTGATTGATACAAATACAGACGGACACAACACGTAAATTTGTCACAGGCTGTTAGCCAATACCATGAAAGATGAAATACTTAAATAATTATTGAATTGAAAAGTGCATTTAACCAATCAATTGCATGTTTAACCATAATATGATACGAAACAAAATGTAAACCATTCCATATGTATGCCAGGTATATCGTATGAAATACTTAAAATATATTTAAAATGATTTTTTTATTCATGGAATTATTTACACCATGTGTATTAGGTGTACATATAAAACCTAAAAAAAGTAGAAATAATAATTAAAAAATAATAAAAATTAAATTGTAATGTAAAATAAAATTATACAAATTTATTAATTTTTTTACAAAAGCATATACCAATCGTATGTTTTTTTTATTATAATTAACCTATTTTATTTCAAATAGAGTTGATATATTTTCCTTTATTGCTTAGACGCTTATGCAATTTTGAAAAAACTATTGCAGTTTCTTAAATTGCATTATTTTATTTATTTATTCAATTTAAGAATTATTCAATATTATAATTATTCTATAGAACGGAACTTAATAATTTGTTATGTTTGGTACTTTATATTTTTTCATACTTGGTATTTATATACTTTTTTTTATATTTGATATTTTTTTATATTTGATATTTTTTTTATATTTGATATTTTTTTATATTTGGTTTAATATTGTTTATTTACATTTCGTGATATTTTACCTAACTTTAAGCATTTTAACATATCACATATGTCTTCAAGACATAAAAAAGAGTTTATCCCAATTTTAGAAACAAGCAATAAAGATATAAAATACTGCAACTTTTATTCTTTTAAATAAAACTTTCACTCAAAATCATTCGAGGTTTTTGGTCTTCAAATATAATTTAATTTAAAATTCAGTACATATGTGTTGAAAAAAATAATTATACGACTGAAATAAAATCGAATTTATATTTCCCTTTTTTACGACAATCATTAATTTCACCAAATGACACACTTCATCGGATTTTTTTTTTTTTTAAATGCGACGAAAGAAAATAATTGGATATAAAAAATAAATGTTTTATAGATTCTAAAAAGAGAGTAAATTTTGTCACTTAATTAAACAATACATACTGTTGTAAGATATTAATGTTTTATTTATTCTCAGACGGGAATAAAATAACACTTAAAGATAAAAATCGTTGTAAGTTTTACTTTAGGATATTCACAAAATTCCTCTTTATTTCATGAGTTTAGTAGTGATATTTCATGAGTTTAGTAGTGATATTTCATGAGTTTAGTAGTGATATTTCATGAGTTTAGTAGTGATATTTCATGAGTTTAGTAGTGATATTTCATGAGTTTAGTAGTGATATTTCATGAGTTTAGTAGTGATATTTCATGAGTTTAGTAGTGATATTTCATGAGTTTAGTAGTGATATTTCATGAGTTTAGTAGTGATATTTCATGAGTTTACAATAATATCGAAACTTTTTCTAGTTATTATAAACTCGTAGATATGGCTATTATTTCCGTGTAATAATTTCGATACTCAAAATTGAGTATCTCACTTTGAGACAGTATTTCCACATTACAACTCAATTATCTTACTTCTCAATCTTTTGGAACATCTTTAACATTTTTTCGGTTTATAACTTCTTCACGTCGCCGTGACAGTAAAACACAACGGATAAGGCACCGGAGTGCGATGTTTGAGGATCTGGGTTCGGTTCCCAAAAAGTCTTGGCTGAAATTGTTGATATTTATTGAAAGTGAATTACGAAGGCAGCCTACGTAGGGAAACAACTGCTCTTTTTATTCATTGTACCTCATTTTTTAGTACATGTATTTTTTAAAAATGAAAGTTATGTATTCAGTTATATGATAGGCATCGAATGCTTTCAAAAAAGAGTACATTTTACTTATTTTCGAGCCCCTAATTTTAACAGTGTGGGAAATTTAATCGAATATCACACCTTTTAGAAAAATGAGTGCCATCCATAATTTGAGGCCTCCGTGGCCGAGCGGTTAAATGCGTCAGCTGGGAATCCGAGGATTCCTGGTTCGATCCTAGGCGAATGACTTGACACAGAAAAGTAAAAAAAAGTAGTGATCTTGTGATCGGAGGGTTACCAGCTTCGCTACAAAATACTAGAAAAGTCGTCCAGAACATCCATAAAAATTAACGGCGTGTATACGGGACTGGTGCACGATAAATCTGATCGGGGTCTAAAGTCCCGACGTCTATTGAAGACGTTGGGGTTCCAGTTCAGGTGTTTTCAGAGCCCCAGTTGCTCAGTTGGTAAGGCGTTCAGCTACTAATCAGAGGATTGGTGGTTCGAATCCGTGCAATGGACTTGACATAGAAAAGTAAAAAAGTAGTGATCTTGCAATTGGAGGGTTGCCAGCTTCGCTACAAAAATACTAGAAAGTCGTCCAGAATATCCAACAAATAATACTGGCGTGTATACGGGACGGTGCACGATAAATCTGATCGGGGTCGAAAGTCCAAACGTCTATTGAAGGCGTTGGGTGCCAGTTCAGTCGACCATGATTTAAAAAAAACGAGGTGTGTGTATGAATGTGTATGTGTTCCCGGGTCTTTCCTTCGAGATTGACCCCGAACCGTCGCCAATAGTCCACTGTGCAGCTCTAGTGCGACGTTATTTAACAAAACCAAACCAATGCAGCTCTAGTGCGACGTTAATTAACAAAACCAAACCAATCAGGTGTTTCCTCGTAATCTGACCATGGTTCTAAAATAACGAGGTGAATGTATGAATGTGCATGTGAATGTGTTCCCGGGTCTTTCCTTGGAGATAGATCCCGAACTGTCGCCAATAGCCCACTGTGCAGCTGTAGTGCGACGTTAATTAACCAAACCAAAAAAACTATCCCTAATTTAGAAAACTACACAGCTCTGAATTCAACCCCACAATCATCAACCGAACCCAATTACCTAAATGTTATCTATTAAACTGTGTCCCCTTCTACGTCATTACACCCGAAATTAACAACGACGCCAAATCTATTACACGTCCCTAACCCGTCCCTAATGCGCGTTCCGAGTGTGCTGTCCGGATTTCGCCAAATGACCAGTGGCCGTTCGGATGTGCTATCGGTCAACGCGATGAGGCGGCGCGGAAGAAAAGAGACTTGGCGCCGAGTCTCGATCTCAACGCCGCCAACTCCTGGTTAATGAGGCAGAAATCGGAAGCGACAGAGCGGACTGCTTAGCTAGCCATAAGTAATGTCCTGTGTAGGAGTACTGGTAGTAACATGGAAAAAGATTGGAACATGGAAAAAGATTCGAGTTTATTATAAATAAAAATAGAATCGAGTCTTTTTTTTTTTTCGGGCGAGTTGTTTTAGTTTTTTGTGTTTGGTTGTGGTGTTTGATGAAAGGGGTTGTATGCGTAGAAATGATGTAAAAGAGAAGAAATGTCTAGAATTTTCGATTTTGGTTGCGTTTTGTAATAGGCATTTACACATTTTTACAAAGGCAGGTTAAGGCACATGTTGCATAAGCGATGGTTTGGGGCGCTGGTTAGAAAAGGCGCCAAATTTTGCCGAATGAAAATATAAATTAAATGTTAAATAAAAGGGAAACGTTATTATGAATAACCAAATCTTCTTCTATTCTTAGGCTTGTTAGACGTCTGTGTTTGACCGAAATAATTCGATCAATTCCGACATTTTAATTATTGTCAACAATTATTATCAAAGCATATATATTGTTTATATAGTAAATATCCCTTTTACGCCTCTTATACATGATGAATCTAAACAAGGGAGGTATCAAAAGAAAGATAATTTTCCGATGCACTGACGAGTTGTACGTCCATCTCATAAGTATCAGTGGTCTGTTTAAAAAAAAGTGCATTTAAAAGGATTATAGCATAAGGAAAAATATTGTTAAAAAATAGTTCCAAGACACTAGAACGTGTGTTTGTAGCATAGTCATTAGCGCAGAACTTCAGAAGAATAGGCCGCGGGGTTTTCTCCACAGGTTTCCAACCAAATAAGACCAAACAACTACTTGAATATTACTTTCAAAACACTGAAATTCAAAATTGTGAATCAATAATTTACAATCAAAATGTGAGGGGGTGGGCGTTAATATCCAGTTTCGTGTGTCTAACTATTTCCTTAAACCGCCCCTGCATTTTTATGTTCATTTTGTTCCAAAAATAGTACGTCTACCCGCCATAACTGAAATTTTACCCAATTAAAGATACTATTTTTCTCGACAAATAGATTCCCAAAAAATATGCGAACAAATAAATAGAACACAAATCTCCACCCAAACCTAAAATATTTTATATTTATTTCCTTTAGTTCGTACCGACTGCTTTTAAAATAATAATTCTTACTACGCATTTATTCATCTTACATTCAAATATCAAAATACTGCTCTAAAAGACGTTATTCCAACTCTTGCTTACAAATATAGCGTCTCTCTTTATTATAAGGACACCTACTTGAATATCCTACGAATAAGCAGCTTATTTATTTTCCCTTTCCATTTCCGAGAATCGAAATAAGGGAAATGGGGGAATGTGGGGGGGGGGGGGGGGGGGGAAGGGGGATGCTTTTATCTTCAGTGCCGTCTTCAAAGTAGAGAAAATGAAATGTCATAAAATTAAGGAGAAATCATTGTCGCTTTCTCTTTGTTCAAAGTAATATGAAGCTTTGCAATTTGTAAAGCGGGTATCGTTGTTAAAATGTTTTTGTGAAATATTTGTTTGTTTGCTTTGAAAGTGGAAATAATGAAATAAAGTATAAGAAATAAAATGTTTTTTTTAAAGGAGATTCAATTTATATAGATACTGGATTCTAGATGCAAACTCGATATTTGATTTAAAAAGCAAAGTTTAGAGATGTTTTCATTTTTTTAAAAAAAATTTCATTAAGTTAAATTAAATTTGTACGAATAAGTATAATTTAGCAATGACAGTGACTTCTTTTTTAGAAATTGCTATATGTGCTGACAAAAAATTTGGTAATATCTCAATCAAAAACAAATATGTTCCCGATCAATACTTGGATCGATATAAAATAACATTAACCATGAAACAAACACACAAATAAATCATATAATCGCTTAAGACTACCGGGAATCGAACCCGGTACCCCTTCTTTACAGCACAGTACTAGTGCTCTACCACTGAGCTATCCGAACGACAACAACCATATGTGTGTGTGTGCTTATGCATTATTATTGGCTTATGAAGTTTCTAGTAATTTAAAGTGCTGCGTGGTATATCTTACTTTTAAAATAAAAAATATATATTTTAATGATGAAGTAATCATCATCATATATATTATTTCTGTAATAAAAATCCCTTTTACGTCTCTTAAACACAACGAATCGTAGCACATAAGGTAAAAAAAGAAAGATAATTTCATGGACTATAGACGAATCGTACTTTCATCTCTTAAATATGAACGTTTTTTTTTTTAAATGTGTGTAAAATAATTCATTGTAACGGGTTTTTTAAACAATAAGCCGTTGATAATACCACCATCTATGAGGAGACCGTTAAACTTTTTGAATTTTTGGTAATAAAAGCCTTGTTAATATATTTCATCCGAATACGTGTGTGCGGGAGGGGGGGGGGAGTGTTTATGCAATATGAATGTCAAATATAATATTTCAATAATGAAGATCCCTTTGTGGGTCAAACACACAACGGATCTTAATAATAAGGTATAAAAAAACGGAATTTCTCGGAGCAGTGACGAATCGTACTTTTGTTTGGTGAATATTGACGTGTTTTTTTTTTTTAAATGCGTTTAAAAATAATTAGTTGTTACATACTTCCGTTAAAATTTTGTTACATTGCTTTTTTCGGCATGCTACCTCTTACCCGGAACCGATTTTAAAGACTTTACACGTCAGTAACAGTTTTTTACAAACTACAGACAACTGTTACACAATTTATGTACAAATAAATAAAAGTTGGGGGTTTCTAATTCGGGAGGACACTAAGCCCGGGCCTAATTTCCCTAATGGTAAATGAGACCCTGGTAACACCGCAATAAAACTCCCACCCCCAAAAAATACGCAAACAAAAAACCTTTCCTGAAATCAACGAAATGACGAATCCGCGTCGAAAAAACGCAAGCAAAACGCAAGCAAACCGAAACCGCCCGACGCAACCGAAACCTATCGCGCTTGCGCCTTTCGCAGCTAGGCGGCGCTGCTGGACGTCGAGCGAAAGAATCGCCGGCCGAATCCCGGGGAAATCGTCCACAGTCGGTGGATCGGTGAAAGGGCGAGTCGCAGCGGGGAAATACGAACTGTCTTTCGGTGGAGACACGAAGAGTTGCGAAGATCGCCGTTTTGAGGGGACAGTGCGAAAGAGAAAAGGACTACAGCGGTTGACATTATCGAGTAGCGTGGGTGTTCTGTGCAGAGCTAATTTTTGAGGGCTCTGATTTCGGATTGGTTTTTAAGTTCTGTGACTGGTTCGTTGTTTTTTTCTCGTGAAGACAACATGGCATCGACTGGAAAGAGGATAGAGTTTTGGCTGCTCATTCTAACAGGTTTGTTTTATATTTATTGTGATTTTAATTAAATGTTATGGAATTTGTGGTGTGGTGATTTTAAAGTGTGTTTTTGCTTGCAGTGATATTTATTTTCGTGATTTATCGTACGTTTTAGCGTAATTTTACTTTATTTTAAAGATGTGTAGTTAAGTTTGATTTTTTTTTATAACATATTCCTTGCCACGAGTAATTTTGATTATTAATTTTTTGTTGAATGTGTGCGTTCAATTGATTTGTGATTTTTATTTACAAATATATTAACTTTTGCGATTGACACCAATACATTGATTAACGTTTAATTAAATTAAAAATTATGTAATATGTATATATTTCGATTACGTAGTTTATAAAGTTTTTTTTTAAATCTATAGATATATTTAAAGCGTTGTTCAGTTTTCAATGATTAATACCGCGATATTTACGCAAATTCAAGCTGTTGCACATTCAAAATTTAAATAACTTTTCTTTGTATTAAACTGAAAATATATTTGTTTGGGTAGAAAAAATATATTACTTTATGATTAAAAAATTACTTATAAACTAATAAAATGTCTTGCTTTTATAAACGTTAGCTATTTTGCTGAACTTCGTAGTAATGACTTCAAAACTTTGATCTCTGTTATTAAAATTAAAAATATTTTAATACAATTCATGCCAATAATAAGTATTAATTATAATTTTTAATCGGAACTTAGATTACAACACAGAAAAATATACAGTTCATAAAATTTAGTAAATGGCTTTTTTATATAAACGAAGTTCATACTTTGAAAATAACCGTCTTTAGACTTGATACCAATCCCAAAATTAAAAATACTTCTCATAATTGGTACATAAACTAAACATTTTAAGGCTTAATCGTAGATCCCCAATTTCATCCGAATTTAAATCTAAAAATTATACTCATCAAACAATTCTTAAAAGTACAATTATTTTACCTCCAAGAACTTCTACTGGAAATCGTGGCCCGCAGTGCTTGATCGGAAAAGCAACGAATTTCAACGAGTTTCGAATCCCATTATCAGAATATTTTGTTCTTCGTTGCCCGCCAAAACATTCTTCGCCGTGTATAGGATACTGGTGCACATTAAATCTGTCGTGGTCCAAATCTCTAGCTCGGGTATTGTCATTTGACCATGGTTCAAAAGCAGGTTAAGAAACAGTGTTCCCGGGTTTTTCTTTCAGTATAGACATTGAGCCGTCGGCAATAAATTGTTGTGTATCTGTAGTGCGACGTTATTCAACCAACCAACACTTTTAATGTCACATCTGAAAATTAAAATCATTAAACAGTTCTTAAAATTACAATTATTTAATTTCCAAAAACTCCTACACAAAATCGGGGCCCGCAGTGCTTGGTCGGAAAATCGAAGGATTGTGGTTTTCGAATCCCGTCATCACAATATTTTGTTCTTCATTGCCCGCCAAAACGTTCTTCGTCGGTGCATAGGATACTGGTGCACATTAAATCTGTCGTGGTCCAAATTTCCATCTCGGGTGTTGTTATTTGACCATGGTTCAAAAGCAGGTTAAGGAACAGTGTTCCCGGGTTTTTCTTTCGGTATAGATAATTAACCGGCGCCAACAACCCATTGTGAATCTCTAGTGCGACGTCTTTCAACCAACCCACAATTTTAATGCCACATCTGAGAAATTAAACAGTTCTTTAAAACTACAATTATTTAACCCTTAAGAACCAACCCATCCCTGAAACCGACACACCCACCATGCGAACCCAGATGCAAATATCCTTGAAAAGAAGGCACCCGCCCAACGATTCCTTCGTCTTCTCTCTCTCCTTTCTTCTGGGCTTGACCAACTGCTGGTCTGCTTTTATTAGTCTGAGCTTTCGAATGCCTTTTGTTGTTTTTTAATGAGGGGGTCGCGGGAGAATAGAATAGCATCCTGGTCAAGGCGTGGTTCACTGCTTCGGGTAATTTAAATCGGAACGGATTTGGCGAAAAGAAATCAAGGATCTTTATCTGTTACCGTGGGAAATTAATTTGCGGTTGGTAGTTTTTTTTTGTTGATTTATATTATGTGTTAGAGAAATTGATAAAAAAATTAAATCGGTAGCTGACTTACATTCTTATCAATTGCCTTGAGCCTGCGTGGCTCAGGTTTTCGAAGTCTGCTTCCGAAGAGCACAAATTTGATTGGTACAGATGTATTATAGGACATTTGGCGCAAGTTTGTTTTGGCGTGTTTTATAGGGACGATAAATGTATAGTATGGCAACCCCACCGGAAATTGTTGGTATTTCCGATTCTTTTAGTGACTTTTAATCTGGCAACTCTATGACGTCATCGTGCTGAGTAATCGTCCGACTTTTTTCGTCGCCAAAAAAAGAAACTCGCCAAATGTCCTATACTACATATGTTCCATTTGATTTGCAGCACGTGTGTAGCGATCTGGTATCGAAAGGTTATCAGATTCTTTCATTTCAAGCTCCAAAAATTATCATCGCGTAGAGGGGACTGGTGAACGTTAATTCCGTCGTGGCCCACGCCTATGTTAGTTTGTATTGATTTCTAGAACAGGTGTTGTCCCTTGTCATCTAGTCATGGTTCAAAATGCAATGTAGTGTTTTCGGATTATTCCTTTAGGACATATCCCGAATCGTTTCCTGTAGCCCATTGTACAACTATAGTGCGATTGCGACGTTAATTAAACCAACATCAATCTCCAGTATAGATTGCGAACTGGAACAGTCGCAACCAATCGGAATGTTTATTTTTAGTATTGATATCGTGAGGTTTTGTACGCAACTCACCGAACATTGCTTCATTTAATGGACTTTACGACATCTTTAATTTTAGTATGTGATTAAAAGTAGTTATTTTAAACATATTACTAAATAGTAAGGACTGATAACAAATAATCAATAATGCGCAATTCGTATAAGCAATTGTTTTTAATTTTAACTGTAACTTATCATTCGTTTAATTTGTTATTGTAAAATAATTTATCTTTTGTTAGATATTTCTCAAGTAAAATATCTAGTCACGGATTATGTTCGATTCATTTTTATAAATAAAAAATTCGTCATTTCCCATAAAAATGCAATCAACAAATACTGTGATTGGATAAATTAGTCATCATCACATACGAAGTTTATCAGATAAATACGCATTATAGTTTAAAAAGATCATAACTTCCTAGAAAGATTTCGCATAGTAATTCGTAGTTTGTAACAATCCTCTTATTTTTTTCACACATACCTATTGGTATTCACAAAATACAACAACATATAGATATGTCTACCGTTTGAAATGACCATAATTTCCCCGATTAATAATAACATATAAATAAAGACAAATAGAACTTTCCACCATATTAGTTCTGTAAACATTGTATTGCAAAACTCATTATATACATCCAAGTATTTACAATTATTACTTAATACCTAAATGCAAATTTCTATCAAGCGGACATTTAAAATTTCGATTTTTAGTGCCCTGTATAAAATATAGGATAATCGCATTTTAATTCGTTCAATTGTCTCGGGTGAACGCTTAACGCTACGATAATCAAATTGTGAGCACTAGAAAATGTAAAAATTTAGATAAGCTTAGATATCAATGATAAAATTTAGATATCAATGGCGATACGCTGGCTTTAATGAAAATTTCCGATGGCAGTCTACCCGGGTCTTTCCTTAGAGATAAATCCCGACTCGTCGCCAATAGCCCACTGTGCTGCTCCAGAGTGACCTTAATTCAACCATTTAATTACTGTACATAAGCCCTCTAGTTTCAAACCCAGGTAAATCCACACTTTCGAAAAATAATTTTTAAATATTTTTTACAAATGTTCAATGCACTACACCCCCTTACAAAGCATTATTGACCAAAAGTGTCTGAATCCAGTCAAAAAAATGCATTCAAAGAAATATGTTTAAATCCAAAAGTACGTGGCTGTCAATAATTCTTAGAGTTTCGTGTGCAATTTACGAAAATGGATTTGTCTGGTTTTGAAACTAGAGGGCTCGTATACGGGAAGTATTTGTAACCAAAAAACATTCCTTTGTAAAATGTATAAAAGTAAATTTTTAATTAATTATGGATCAGGTACGCATATGGTTGCGATATCTTAGCAGCGGTACAGGACTCGGGAATAGAATGTTTCATGTTCGATTCCCGGTAAAGCCAACTGATAATTCACTTTGTTATTGGTGAATGTTAATTATATCGTGACTCGAATGTCTCGGAAAATTTGATGAGTGCAATCTCGCATAATATCCTCGTCATTTGACCGTGGTTCTATGCACCGGATCAGTTTCCCCGGGTCTTTACTATCGGATTAATCTCAAACCGTTACCAATAACCCGTTGTGTGGCTATACTGCCTTTTAATTCAACTAAAACAAAACCTTTTCCAAAGAATGACTAACAACCTATTAGTCTCGCTTCCGATCGTCCATGGAGACCTTCCGTTCTTTATCTCCTATATTTCCAAACGAATCCTCCAGGGAATCACGGACGCTGTCCATTGTCCAGCCCATGTACACTGGGGAAAACTGATCCACGGGCAGATCTAAATGGAACTGGAGTAGGGCCCATGATACTTTTCTTTTTCGTTGTCCTAGAGAGACTAGGGTCCGTCCCGGTTTTACCGTGGATTTGATTCGTTCTTTGGCGACTCGGACTTTTGCGTTTGAAGCGGAACTGTATCAATAAGAGGTCTTGTTGATGTGATGTCTGTTGCTTGAGTTAAAGTTGATTTTCTGGGTTGAGTTGAGTTGCATACTATAGTTTTTTTTGTGACTAAAAAAAGTTTATGTGAAAGTTAAAAATATTTTTGTTTGCGTACTTTGCGGTTAGAATGACCCAATTTTGTGTGGTATAACAGTTTAAATCAATTGCTTTGCATGTGTGTTGAAAATATGATTCTTGGTGTCATTGAAAGATGTAATTATATGTAATCATAGGATTCTTTTAAACTGTTATTATGGGTTGAAGTGTAAGATTTTTTTTTCATTTGCTGGCTTTCGGAAAGTTTTTATTTTGTCTAAAACAGCGTTTCCATCAATTCTAATTTAAATGTTTACTACCATGTAACGATTAAACTAAATTGGACTACATTGAGCTCTTTAAACTTAATTTTGTTTACTGGAGGCGTTCAGAGATAAAGTGAATCAAGTTCATAAGTTACAGTTTTGAGATAATTAAGGTTAAAGTTTATTAACACTTGTTGAATCCTAAAGTGATTTAGAGGATAATCATGGCACCTGTTAGAAAATAGCAATGGCAGGGACTTGGTTCACTATGGCTCTGAAAATATACAACATTAACAAGTATTAATCCTCAACAAAAACTTTTTTTTATACTTTTGGACTTAATCCACTTTAACTCTGAACGCTTCATTTATCGAGTAGCAAATTAAAATATCTCTGCAATACTTAAGTGTATATTTGTGCAACTGTCTATTTGGTTAATTCCTAGTGTACGGTGCCCCCGCCAAATGTGATTTGGCGATAATTGTGGGTGATAAATTGTATAGTTTGGCAACCCTATTTCATGATGTTTCTAGTAATATCATGATGTATGGCAACCCTACTTTTTTTTTCTCGCACCGTTTCACATTGTTTTACAAAGGCCGTGTCGCCAATTTTCAGAATCGCGCCAAGGAGGCACCGTACACTAGGAATTTACCGTCTATTTATCTAGAAATTTATAAGTTGACGCATTAAAAGTAATTAAAAAACTTTTAACAGTAAAAATAGAGATGACACTTAGTAATGATGAGACTATAAATAAACGTAAAAATACAAGACCAAATTTAAAAATCAATAGCTCCAATACAAGCTTTTATGACATAGTTGAAATTGACTTTTTCTACGGTTTAACCATTCAAATTTACTTGCCCCTGATCACTTCGAGTGTTGTAAAAGATTTAAATACCAAAAATATGGAAATTGTTAACTTCCACTATCTCTTAAATTTCCGAAATATCTCTAACCTGATTCGAGGAACATTACGAAGAACTGTGGGAGATTACGTGAGTAAACAATCGTTTCAGATTAGTTTTGTGTACTTTTCAGCTATGATTCACTAACTCGAAGAGATAGTCATTTGGTTTACATCATCATGTGAACTGTACCCAAAATGTCACTAAATAACTACGAAAACATCATATATCAAATAAAACGTGCATATATTTAATTTTATGTATATAAAATGTTTATAAAAAAATAACGTGTTACTGCCATGAATAAATTGTACAAAAATAAAACTATCATCGGCTTTGTCATAAGGCAGTAAATTTGTATATTGTTTTTACTTTAAAATACACAAAAGACGTAAGCTTGAATGGACTCAATGGGCCTAATCCCCCTCAATAAATTAAAAACCCGGTCCAGTGTTTATGCTTTTAATTGAAATCAAATACCCTCTCCCTTCGTCTCCAACCCAGTACTTTTGAAAACTTTACGCCTATGAACTAGACAGGAAAAAAAAACGATCTAGCCTTTACATTAAGTCAATAAAATCCTTCATTAAACAACCCGTTAGCCAAAAATATCGTCAACTTTAACATAAATCAGTAAAATCCGTCGTCGTCTTTAACCCACACAATCATCGATTTTGCTTTCAGCGAGTAAAATCTTTCATGGACTTTACCTTAAACCACACATAGCCAATCCTAACTTTATGGTCAAAAATTGCCAACAAATCTAAAATCAATCATTCAGCTTTACACTGAATGACAGCCCTAGTAAAGGCCTTTTTCTATAAAATTCCATCTCCTCATCGTAAAAGTTCCAGTCAGTGTCCCACGAGCATACGCCTGTTCGTTTTTTCTAGAGCATTGCTGCAGTACCAATCACTGAGCCATCAAATAACATGGCTGGAATCTGGATTCATCAATCAAATGGACCATGCTTATTTTTTTTTATCGCTGCAGAGTTGACGGGTTTTTGAGAAAATTCTAGGCAGGTCTTTTCTGGGCGAAATCTTCGGAATTTGAAGTTTGTTGTGGGATTTCACGTTGTTGGAAATCGCTATGAGGAATATAGAATTAGTTTTTATTTATGTTTCGGAAAGTTTATTATTAAAGTCATGTCATTCTAAACGTCGAAGAAACTTTAGTGGCTTTACGTCGCAAAAATCCTTTGTGTTAAAGGACAAAGCTTTTCGTTTCTTGACCGGTATTTGCGTGTTATTCCAACAATCTGGACACGCAAAAAATATTCTTGTGTATTTCTTACTTTCAGAATATTTTTAAGAAATTTACATTTTTATTAAAAATTTTAATGCAACTTATTCAAAATATTACTTATGCATTTCTGGATTTTACTTATTCACTCCATATATACAATTATTAATAAATTCACTATTTCAAATATCCCATATTGTGTATTTAAAAGTGTGTTTTTCCTCATGATGACTCATAGAAATCTTCAATATAGTATTAATATATCCAATTAATATCTAAGGCGTATACATTACATAAATAACTATTCAACCGCTAACGTACTGATTTCGAATTTACGTAAGTTTGACATATTTTCTTTTGAGTCGATCTCAATTCATGTAATCATAATTTTTAAGCCTTATTTGTGCAAAGCAACTGCTAGCCTTCAACGTTTAACCATGGTTGTTCGAAAAATACACGTATATAACAATACAACTATCAACAATCAATTAATATGTGAATACTTTTAGAGTTTTTCAGAATTTATAGAAGAGAAAATATCTTTTTATTCTGTAATGTAAAAATGACTAAAAACTCTCGTTACTTTTAACTTAGAGAAACTATTTTTTACTTCCAAAAAATTTTTCATGATACATGCAGAATTTAAAAGTGTGTACTCATTATATCTTAATCAGTGGATATATTTATTTTTCTTTTTTTGAAAAAATACATAATAAATTACAATTTTTTTTTATTTTGAATAGAAAAAATTTCAATTTATTATTAAAAAACAAACTACATTCCCATTTTCTTAATACAAGTTCCATCTTTTTAAATATTCAAAGTCTTTCCGCCAGAAAGAACCCTTTCACTTCAATTCGGAAAATAACTGAATAATTTATCCCGGAGTTACCTGTACACACACGCACCGCTGAAAAAAAATGTCAACACCAAAGTTCCAAATTATCGTTAAAACTACAAAAAAAAAAAAGTTCATTAATTAAAATGAAAAATCTTTTCCCGATGTGCACTTCAAAGTAGCGCGCTAATTAATCACCGCCATTTAGAAAAAAAAAATGGCGACGGAATTCGAATGTTCGAAATGAAGAAGTAGTGGAAACGGAAAAGGGTGAAAGCCGTTCTTTCTGCAATAAATCAAAATGTCGGGGACTGTTGGGAAGAAAGTGAGCATCAGAATTCGCCGCAAATCGCTGCAATACAATGACTGATCATCGTCATTAAACAAATTAAGTTTTCTTCTAAAAGGACAGAAGCGGTTTATGGTAATTAATCGACGAGACGACACGGAAAACCTAATTAATGCTGGTGGTTTTTTTTTTAATTCCGAAGTGTGCTCAAGTATTTTTTTTTTCAGCATATCGAATTATCTTTTTGCTTGCAGATATTGCGGGCGCAGATGTGTTGGGGTAGGCATAAGCCAATATTTTACTATATTTGCTTAAATTGTACTTATTTTTTATTAACGTGAATATGAAATTAAATGTTTTTTAGTCAGCGCGTTTCTCTTATATAAAATTGATTATATGATGCTCAAACATTAAAATGAAGCTGCATGTTGCAAGAGCGAATAATTTGTATTTAGTGTGTTTTTGTCTTATTGCAAGTTTAATTTTAATCGCTTTACTGAAACTTTCCGTGCTGGGAAGACTGATGAAAATTAAATGTCTTCGAAAACAAGTTTAAATTTGTGTTCATTTTGTTCTTTTAATGTTCACTTTTATTAAATTTTTGCAACACGTTACGAGTTTTTCACCCTTTCACTTTTAAATATGAACCGTAAAAGGGCCACACTGTAAAAAAAATTCCCTAAAATTAACGGTTTAAAACCGGCAGCTGGGTATCCAGTTTTAAACCGTAGAATTGACGGTTAAAATCCGTAAATGCAAACGGTTTAAAACTGTAAGTGGACGGTTTTCTCCCGTAAATCTTTTACGGTTTTTATCCGTAATATTTACATATAACCGTTATTTGATAGTTATTCTCCCGTAAATGTTTTACGTTTTTTTTATACGTAATATAGACATATAACCGTTATTTGATAGTTATTCTCCCTAAATGTTTTACGGTTTTTTTCCATAATATTGGCATATAACCGTTATTTGATAGTTATTCTCCCGTAAACGTTTTACGGTTTTTTTCCGTAATGTTGACATATAACCGTTATACGATAGTTATTATCCCGTAAATTTCCCCTAATTATCCCGTAAAATTTTCATATCACACATAATTTTTGCTATTGAAAGTTATATAAAACATGTATATATTTACGAATCTTTTAAGGAGTTTAGAAATATTTTAAACAATCCCGTCTAGATTAACCTTTACAAGGCGGGGGACCGATATATAGGCCACCTATGTTGGGTCCTTAAAAGACGGGAACGGCCGAAATATTGGCCGGCCAGTTCAACCCCCCCTTTCCAAGTTCTTGCTCTCCTCGTGAGTTGCGGAAGAACCATTAGTGTCAATCACTCGACCCAACCCACCTTTCTTCTGGCGCGTTGAATGGAGAGCGCACTCTTCGACTGACTTCTGCAAAATCCCTTCCCAAATCCCCATCTTATTTTGTTTCTTGAAACTTACACCTACCCTTGCATTTTTGAATCTGAGATACTGGTTGCTAGTTTTAATTGCGCTATTCGTTTTGAGCAAAAATGTCTAAAAGGAAAAGAGGTCTCACAACAGATTAATAAAATGTAAAAGCTATTAGCGGAATTAGAAGGACTTTGATAATACAGACTCAGAATGCTTGCACCCGACGCAATTTCAATAGGCGTCAGGATATTGGACCCCGATCAGATTTCACGTGCATTAGTCCCGTATACACGCAGAAGAAATTAGACGATAAGTTCGGAAGACGCATTGTTACATAGCAGCGAATTTGGCAATCTTCCGATCACAAATACACTGCATTTTTTTAAAAAATTATCAAGTCTATTGTACTAGCCACATTCGAACTCGCAACCCTGTGGTTGCTAGCCGACGATGGATTCTCGGGGCTACGGACACTTTATTATGATAGCATGAACGAACAACTTATTTCTAAAAACAAGGAAATGCTGAAATAAAAAAGTACATTTAGGAAACTTCAAATTAATTAGGTAGTTGACACCAATTAAAATAAGAACTAGCAAGTTTATGAATTTTTTTTTTAAATATTAATTTATATAAAGAACTTTCTGGAAGAACTGGCTTGGCTGGTATAAACATTTCAATTTCTGTATTTTTAAAAATAGTTAATTTTTATGTCATTTTCATATGTTGGTATTATTTTGAGCATTTCTGCAAAATGTATTGCATTGTTTACCTATCTGTTGCAACGCACGGTACATACATTGCGTAAAAAAAATGTGAGCAAAAAAAAATCATATATGGCTATTTGCATATTTAACTTAATTTCTTTGGCCTTAATAAAAATGTGAGATTATAATTTCAATATAGGCTCTGCATGATTGATTTGTAAAACATACACCGTCATTAAACTTAGAAATTTAAGATATAAAATTTGATTGCTTTGCTCAAATTGGCCACATTACAGCATATAGCTACAATATTGTACATTTGGATTTATCCAGAAAGGACTCGAGAACACTTCTTCGTAAATTTCAGAATCCCGCTAAGTATACGTTTTCAAATTTTTGGGAAACAAAGAAAAACATTTCATATTTGATATTAATATAGGTATCGGCTTAAAAAACATTTGAGCATTAATAAACATCTTCTCGAAGTGGATATTACCTGTAATTAAACTATATTATTTATTAGTTACTTTTTAATTTAAAGAAATTGCAATTAACGTTTTTTTTTTATATAAAATACGTTTTACTATAAAAACGTACATTTTAAAAGTTAATTTGGCAAATTAGCACTTATTATAATTAATAACGAATTGCTAATTATTGACTTATTTCTTTTATATTGGTATGTATATTAGGAATGCACTTGACCATAACAGATTTAACGTAAAACCACCACCTTTACAGGGTGAGTGTTTGGCAAACGATAAAGATCGATTTAATAACCTTCAAATAAAGAGCTGACCCCCCCCCCCCCACTACATTTCAAGAATTTAGTTTGAATGCTGCAAAAGCACTTTATTACTTCCAAATAACACCTTGCTTATTCCCCCAACTCATTCTTGTCATTATTAGAAATTCGTAGAATCATCGTGCCTAGTTGTGGGTATTTCCAAGAAAGGAATGTCCGATAGTTCGGAGACAATATAATTACTATGCTAGTGATATGCGTTCCTTGATAACTTTTTGTGACTTTAGAAGTTTCTGAACGTCAGTACGACAAAGTGAGAATGGCTGTGAAGCTATCAATTTCCGAAAGACTAATAGTTCCTACTCTCTAGGATTGTCTATTGTCACTGCCCAAATACCAGAACTTACTCGCCTGCTTTCCAAAGACTGTGTAATAAGAAGGGGGCTCGCAGGAGCGTCCCCCTGTCAATCAGAAAGCAGGTGTGTTCGATGAATGCACACATGTTTGCGTTAGGAAAGGGTCGTTCCTCGAAAACAATTTGTCTTTACGTGTATCTTTTGAGAAAAACAGCGCGGGAAATTTTTATGCTGGCCCACTGGTCACATGTGGAATAAAAAAGAAGCGACTATTTTTTTTCTGTAAAGCAAGTACACGTGGCATTGATTTTCGGTTATTATGTATTTAAAAAATCGCCATGTAACAGGCCAAACCAAATATTACAAAGTTAAAACTGTATTATTAGTCATTAGCTTTAACATTTGTATCACTTGTATTTATATAATTTAAATTCCAGTAAAAAAACAGTTCGTTCGTGTTCAAAGCGGACCTGACCTATAATAATAAAAATATAGTAATGCCAGACCAGACCTATAATAATAAAAGAGACTGTATGTGTGTCTGTGGTGATCAAAACAATACATTCCACTGCTCGAATATGTCTGAAAATTTATATAGAGATACCATTCAACATCTAATTGTGCACCTAAGGCTTCAAATGTTAAAATTCTATTTATAACCGTTCATAAGGGATTTAGAAACTATTTGTTCTACAATAGGATCTGTAACGTTATAAAATCATAAAAACTTAACAATAATGAAGTACTTAAAAATAACTTTATATATATATAGTTTTAAATAATGGAAAAAAATTAAGAAAAAGCTAACATTCGGAGATGTATCCGGATATGCCTGAACAATATACCAGTTACTATGCTTTTGAGAAAAGAAATAGACGAAGAGAACGAACCATGGGGCTAAAAAAATGTAACGCGTGTGAAACCGCGGGTAACAGCTAGTCTATTATAAATGAAATTAACATTTTTGAAAAGTTTTATTTATTCTGCCAACTTTTTGATGAATGTAATGATTTTTAACTGCTTGTTACAATTTAAATTAAAAAGTACAGAGCCTGGTTTACTAAATGGGTCCGTGAAACACGGGTTTACACTTAATATTTCTGAGGGGCCACCGAATCTCATATTATAAATATTTCACATTTCTACCATAATTTGATACTAAATTTACCTACAAAAGTTGTGTAACAAATATTGGCAAAAAAAAAAATCATAATTAATTAGGTTCATTTGTTCGAAAAAATGAAGAAAAAAAATCAAACCATACGGAATATTAGGAATACATATTACTTAATAATATGTTAATTACTTGTTAATGTATAATTTATAATATGCTTAATTTTAATGTCAAAAAGGGATAAGGATTTTAGTGCATACAAATAGTTGGATGAATATTTCGGGGTTTGAGATCAATGAGGCTCCATTTGTAGGTAGATTTCTTTCGATCAAAGGTCTTAATGGGGCCTCGAATAGATAGAATTAACATGCTATTTGCTATTTTTACCAATCTCCAACATTACTGCAAAAGTTGAACAATGAAAGGAATAACCTCATATATTAATTAGATAAACAACCATAATACAATTTCAATTTGATTGCAGGGGAAACGTTATTTACAAAGTTTTAATTTGAGCATTGAAATTTAATTTAATTTAAAACAGTACTAACTCCTTCAACCTTCATAAAACAAATTAATTTTCCTGATGGTAATTAGCCAAATTTTAAGAGATTCGAATACAAATTTTGTTTTTACTCATCACTTCAAGGAGTAATTTTTGTATGACTTTTAAATTACCCGCTATTTATCAAGACTTCCGTTTTCAGTTTAAAATACGCTGCCAGAATTAAGAATTAAACCCAAAACTCAATCGAAAGTTCTGGAAGAGCTTAGTAAAATTTCCCAGTGTCCGCTTAGTGACATCAGTTCGCAAGTCCTTTTTCCCTTCGAGGGAAGTTGTTGATAATTCGGGATTTCTTTGCGTGCGTAAATTCCCTTCGTAAGCAATGGAGGTCCGAGCAGCCCGTCTGCATCATTAGGAAGTGTCCATCAACTGGAGCCACCCTTTACCAGAAGGGGGGATGCAATATCGCCCGAAGGTCCCGGCCTTTAGGGTACTTCTTGAAAAAATCTTCCCGCCGGGAAAAGGTTAAACAACTTGTAATCTATCGATCCATCCAAAAACATGTTCTAGATTTCAAGGCGTATTACCATTTCACATGACTTTCATTAAACTTGGGTCAAAAATTCGAACAAAAGAATCTTTAGAAAGTCGCGATCATAACTTTTAATTAAGCTTAGCGTTAATTATGTTGCAGCATTATTCCTTACCTACCCCCATTGACTTGACAATTGACGGATTTCCGTTCTGAGTGGGATTAATTTTCAAGTAGCCCTTATTAATAAACTGCCTTATTTTGAGCTGCTTGTGTCAATTAAATAGTTATTAATATGTTCCTACATTTTAAATGTAAAAATATGATAAAATACTGCATAATATTGTTTTTTAAAGAAAATAACTCTTTATCAACGATAATCTGTATTTGATTTAAAAAAAATTCTTTTAAAATATGATGATCTATAGTAATAAAGATAATTAATATGAAAATTTTAATCAAAATTTAAAATGTGAATTTTTTTAAAAAAAAAATTTTAATTTTACTTTATATTTATTCATTAATTATTCAAAATTCACTGTAAAAAATAAAAACTATTCATTAAAATTTATTCTTTACTTATTCAAAATCCACTGAAAAAAATAAATAAGACTATTTAAATTTATACAATTTTTTATACAACATTTATTCAATCTTTTCGCTTCACCAACGCCTAGATAAATGCAAAATATCAACAATATCTCAGTGTTGCCGTATTCTAAACTAAAAAACTTTTATAAAAGAATATGCTTCAGAAAGTAGAGAATCAATTAGTACAAAATGTAGAAAATTACATTAAGCCGTTGCTAAAGTATAGAGGTTGAAAGTTGATGCCCGATATGCCGGACACCAGGCTTTAAAGAGTTAGAGTCGTTTTTATATATACAACAAAATATCTCAATTTGACTGAAAATTAATTTTAATAGCTTTAATTAAAACCGTTACTGTTGCTTAAACAACAACTTTAAACTAAAATCAAAATAGCAGAATTATTCATTGATTGTGGTATTTGTACCATGCAAAACTATAAAACGTCTAAATTGATTTTACGTTTGAAAAACTACGGTAAGGACTCATTCCCTTCTCCTGATATTATTCTAACCGCGAAAGAATTATACAAAGAGTCATATTTGGAGTTCTCTGTGTGACAACGACCGTTTTTTCTTGTTATCTTTGGATTGTTCTTATCTTTTGAGGTGCTCCATTATGCCACAAGAGTGTTCTTTCATCTTTTCCTCCACCAGGTTGCAAGCAGGAAGGAACAAAGGTTACTTTACGAAAGGGAATTCAATTCTATTGTAGGTAATCGAAGATGAATATCGGGATTTTTTTTAAATAAATCATAATTTTAAGGCGTGAAACTCGGATTCCATTTATCTAAAAAGTTATATTGAGATACCTAAATAAAGACAAGATTAGGTTGTTTTTTTAAAGTCGTGTTTTTTTTCGTAACACATGCACCTAAAAATGTATTTTTTTCCCATTATATCCAACATTTCTCAGTCTGCTAGTGTTTTGTCCCAATTACAATTTTTGATGAATTTTTCGCTGTTTATTTGATCAAATATCTTAATACACTAGTTGAAATATCCGTTCTTTGCACTGGGTTAAATTAAACAATTTGCCAGGGCCTGATTACCTAATAGGCCCATGAAGCCCAGGCTTACACTTTACATTTTTTGAGGGCCCCCAAATCACACATTTTATATAAATATGTAACAGCCCTCTCACAGATTGCTACTGAATTTACCTTAAAAAAATTGCATTACAAACTTTAGTAAAAAAAATTTGCTACTTGTGTTAAATTTGTCCGAGTATTGGAAGATAAAAAAAAATACAGAATGTTCATTACTTATAAATATATTTTGTTATATAATAATGCTTAAATTTAATGTCATTCAGGTGCAAGGATTTTAGTGCATATAAAAATTCGATTTGATGTTCCATGATCTATTTGATGGCAATGGAGCCCCCCCCCCCCCCCCCCATTTAAAGGCGACCTTCCCTTGCTTCAATGTCTTAATCGGGCCCTGCAATTTACTAGAGGAATTAATAAACAATTATTCTCTAAACCAAGGTCTAGAAAAGCATGTATTAATTTAGATTTTCAACTCTGCAGTATTTTTAATATAGAAATGTAACCATTCTTAGTACATTATAACTTCAACTAAATGTAACTTAAAAATAAGTATAAATATGTTCTTTAAAATTCTTTTGTTATACCACTTATAAGACTGATATTAAAGATTTATTTTGTCAATTATTTAAAGCAATAAACATATACTATTAATTTAGTTTAAAGTAGTTTATTGTTGGCAACATTATGATTTTCAATGTTGATACTATTTCTTTTTAAATGAACATTTAAAAAATGGCTTCTAAAACTGTTATAAATTCATTTCCAAAACAACACGGAATTTTAAAATTCTGGGCCTTAGCTGAACTTCCGAACTTGAGGTTAAATAGTACTTATATATAAATGTTTAGCCTTTTATACGCAGTGAAAGTATGAGTTTTGCTTGCCACATACACATAGATACACTTTCTTTTATTATTGTAGATAATATCAATTAAAAGTGATATAAATTCGGATGTATATTTCAGAAATATGCCAACATCAAATATTCACATTGACTAATCATCGAAAATCAATTTTTCCAAAGCAATTTTATCTCTTCTGGTTCTTGCAATCAAAACATGCATTAACTCTGATCCATACCCTATTCATCAGAGATAATTTACCTTTTAAAAATGCACCAGCGACCGACACAATACCATGCCGGACCATTGTACCACTGCTGGTCCATTTGGCACAGAATATATAAGCAACTCTCCTCACATTTCAAAATGGAATCGATTCAAAGAAGGCAGTTTCTTTTGGTGTGTGGGGGGGGGGGGGGGGAGGAGAGAAGAAGATTGATGGAACTTTGCGACGCAAAAAGTGTTTTTTGGCAGAATATCGGAAATTTTTTTTCTCGTGTTTTGGCAACAGCCGCACCAAAAAGGCGGGAAATCCGGTAGCGTGTGTGTACACATGGGGGGAGGGCGGAAATGGACACATGCACATCGATAGGATTTTTCTCTTCCTGCTCTGCAGAACTGCCTGCTAAACGGTTCTGGTTCCGACCAGTTTGTCTGTGGGGATGTTTAGCTCCTAGAAGTGTTTTTTCGCGTGTTATCGAATAAAAGATTGAAATGAATGCAAGAAGTTTAGTCAACTCTTCAAAGCGTGTGTAGAAATTATATCTGTTTATGCATTAGCTTCAATTTTATTCTGAAGCGAAATCAAGTATAATACATTTATTTTGCATTGCGGTTTTCCAGAGCACTATTAATTCTTAAGACGTGAACCTGAGGTTCGAAACTCTAAAATGCCATTTATTTATTTTTAAATGATTATAGATTTGGAAGTATCCTGCATCCAGAAATTAGCTATTAAAATGGTTTATATGTATCTTACACTTACACTTCTTATTTTAGGATACACTATATTTTAGGAATGGATAAACACACGATATTTAAATTTAGTATGCGACATACTAATTTTATGAGATTTAACTGCTAAATTACTTATCAAAATGTTACAATCCAAAAAAGAATGTGCCTGTTGAATTTATTTTTCCTAAATATTATATTTTCACATTTCATAGGTTGTTCCTATAAATATATATTTGGATAATGTTAAATCACGAATTGAACAAAACTGTAATATTAGTCATTTTAAGTCTAAATTAAAAAAAGAAGTACTTTCTTCCTCCTTCGATGTTCATCAAATTACATGAAGATTAACAGATGTTACATAAACCTAACCGATAAGTTAGGCATCTTGGAGTTGGAAAGTAGTGATGAGCTAACCTAATGGGTTAATAATTACTTATCACTAATTACCAAAAGATGACTTAAAGCTCTGGAGACAACTTGATGGGAAAATGAAGATCTTTTTAAATACATTATTCCTGATCTCGTGAAATGGATAATTAAACCTTTGCAATATAAAAAATCGAGTATAAGTTATTATGTTAACAAAATAAAGCCCAAAATGACATCGGTGTTACCTTTTGTTAACATTTTCTAGTCCTTCCAATAATTTTCGTGAACAGCGTTTCGATTTCAATATAGTATATTCTTCATTATCGAAAAGAACATCTTACGCGATTTTCCAAAATACTATTATATACGGAAGAATTTAACCCTTTGCCGTCGAGACATTTTTCACGCGGGCCAACCAGCAAGTCGAGACGATTTTCCGCATATTTGGTGAATATCCTACAGTGGTGAATGGATCACCTCTCAAGTTGACGCATCAAACACAGCGTCACCTTTCGGTTTGATGTGCTAAACAAATTGTCTCGTCTAGCGCCGTGAGCCCCAACTACGCCAAACGTGCATGACTTTATTTTAAGATTTTACGCGCATTGGCGACGAATTTCTGATCGAATGAGTCCAAATTTATATGACTCCTGCTACATGTAACGTAGTTGCAGTATCCCATTCAAGAGTAACAAGATGTCAAGAGCTCGCGCTGTTTCTGATAAACACAATCCAAGGCGAATCGACTTGGAGGTAGGACAAAATCAGAAAATAAGGCCTTGTATTCGTCTTAGTAGTCGTCCCTTATTACGTCACGTATCGCGATTTGATCGGCTTTTGGTTTTTTTCATTAAACCCTGCCTAAGACTAGCACACATTTGACTAGAGTATAATAAGTAATGATCATCTCAACACATAAATATATTTACATATTGCACCAAAAAAAAGCTATTGTTTAGTTTTGATAATTTTTTTCAGTTGAGTAAAAAATTTTTTTCTCGAACGGTATACAATAACATTAAATAAAATAAACCAACAACCACTCGAACTGCTAATCACCTTTTCTCCCTATGAGCGAAATCATCTGGTCGATTTGATCAGTTGTTAGTTCTTGCGAGCCTCTCATTCGTAATAAGTGACGGTCCCTAATAGTAAGTGATATCCTTCCAGTAAGAATCTTTTCAAATCGTCTCGCCTCCAATTCGATTCGCCTTGCATTTAGGAGCGCGAGCGCAGCAGGGTTAAAGCCGTTTCATGTCAAAAATTTAAATAAAAAATTCGGGTTTCCGACAATTGAAAACACGAAATGAACCGTAAAAAAAAAAAAAAAACGAACCCTTACAAGTCAAAAGCCCATTTAACATCGGGACTAATCCCCGATGTTTATCAAACCCGCCTAACAACAGCCGGAGTGGGTGGGCCGGACTAAAACACTAGATGAAAATAAAACCAACTAGGATCTGCTGTCAGTCTGATAGTTGGCGACATAATCGGATCTAACGATAAGGTTCTTCGGGAGAACATGTCGGATCCTTCCAAAACACGAAGATTCCGCCGATAAAGTGCTTAGGTTTTCTAAATCCGCTCGCAGAACTTTTTTTTTTTCCCCTGCCCAGAGCTCATCTGTCAGATTGAGTTTGTTCCCGAAGCTCACGTATGTTTGTACGAATACAATCCTTGTGAGTGAACAGTGCTTCGATGGATGGTTCTCATGGGTGAATACCATGGTTTAATCGCCGGCGTTGCTTTTGAAGTGATGGACCTTTTGGTTTTTAGGGGGGTACTAACAATGGAATGTTTTGTTTTTTATGGGGATTTCGTGTGGATTGTTCGTCGGCTCCAAAATAGCCGTTTTTTTTACTCGGTTTGGATCGAATACCACTTGTATGGTTGTGATCTCTGGAGTACAATGGAGGTCTTGATGTAAAATAACTTTCAAACTCAGCGATTGATAAAATGTTTTCTGCCCTCGAAAAACTTTAAAAAGATGTAATATGTGGAAAAAAAATTATGTGGTCATCCACCTGAGTAGTCTAGGTACAAAAACAGCTGTATGAGCTGAAAGGTTTTTTTCAGTAAAGGACAAGAAAATGTCAATGCAACTTGTTAATACAATTTATTTTTTTTGTAAAAATAATGAACATTTTTTTTTAAATGTTTAAGTTCTCAGATTATTGAGTAATTTATAAATTAATTTTGAATTTTCTCAAAACTTATTTTGCAAATGGAATAAGGATTTAACTGATTTTTCAAATCTATGCGCCGATATCTTTTTTTTTAAGAAGCAGAACAAGCTATATACAACAATGTTTTGCCAAATCCAGAAGTTTAAGTTAGAGGTCAATGTATATAATATACAAAATAGCATACATTTCAGTCGCATAAGTATATATATATATAATATTTCTAGCAATACACAACATATGGATGGCTTGGAAACCAAATGCTATAAGTCCATAAACAATTGAAGCGGGAGATGTAAAAAGGGGATATGTGCTACGATAAATCTCTGAAACATATACCCTTTTTACATCTTTCGATTCAATTGTTTAGATAAAAGATTGTTTAAAGTATGCAATTCGCCTTGGATATATTGTTAAACGTAATGAAATTCAACTTATTATTGGACAACCTATTCATGTTGGAGTCACAGCACTTGACCTATTAATATATCGATTATCTAGCAATGGAAAATGGTATTCATTTTCGAAATTCTGTGACTTATACGACTTGGCAGCCAAGCTGCCCATATACAAATCCTAAAACCCTCCTGTTCACCAGAACAAGTGAGAATGTTGTGCTTTTTACAATTGCACGTGTTAAAGTAAGACTGCGATCCAAATTCTGGGATGACACTTTGTTGCAAATAAGAAGAGTTAAAACCAAAACATAGTCATTTTGGAACGTAAGCAAATGTACAGAGTCTAGTTCTGGTTCGATAGCTACATCAGTGATATGAGATTTTGCACATAAAACATTTTTTGTGTTGTCCAAAAATCGAATGTGGAAAATAGTTTCGGTCCATCGAATTTGATGTCATGAGTTCGGATACACCTTGTACCATCTTCCCTTCATTCGTAGGTCTTTACTAGTTTTTAAAAATATATATATTATCTTTCAAAATGACGCTAGTTCCGGTTGGTTTAAGTTTGTTTATTAAAAAACCAATGTCTTGTTTAATATGCACGAACGCTTTTCTGATTGGTCAATATGGATCCAAATGTTTTGAGGGACAATAATAAATATATTCGAAGTGTTTTCGTTTTTATAAGTCGAGATTAAATCTTACGGAAACTTGTTTTATTGGTAATCATTTTTGTAATGCGAACTATTTAAACCTAAACAAAATTTTAATTGACAATGATAATATATAAGATTAAATGTGATCATTGTGATTATTAATTAAGGGTTGAATTTTAAAAGTTTTTCAATTCTAAATTTTAACCCTTTGCATACTAAAAATGACTGATATATATGTTCTTTTAAAATAACAGGTACCTTAACTTCTATTGGTATTTCTTGTATTTGGTGCTCTTAAATATTAAAAATATTCTGTTTTGGATTTCGTGAGAGTCCAAACCATAAAAATAATTATTATTTTGACTAATTATCTTTCTGTTTCTGCTCATTTTGAAAAACAAGAAAGTAAATTAACTTATAGTTATTCTATTATGTGAGATGTGACAGCATCTAAATAGTTAGGTGACAGTAGAGAGCTCACAGTAGTTAAATTAATATTGACTAAAATCGATTGCATCGGGAAAATTACGAAGCATAATATTTCAAATCACTCTAGTTTGAATAAACACAACATTAAGATTATGGCATAATGCGATCCTAATAAAGCAAATCATTTGAAATTGAAAAATATTACTCTATATATTTTCTGCAACTGCAAATCGCTTTAAAGATTTGAAATAATAAATATATTTGAACTAATTCGATCTGTGCTCATCGCAACATTTTTAAACAAACTCTTCATAAATTTAACGTATTTTGAATTATTTTTCTCTTTTAATCCTGAAATTAATACTCTAGGCCACTAGGGCCCATGAGAACCAACAAAAGCTCCTACTCTCTCCTATCGCTTTAACCTTCTGAGCGGTTAGAAAAAGGACAAAATGTTAACTTTTTGCACTCAAAGAACACTTTGCGTTCTTTTTACGGAACAGTTATTCCTTTATGTTCTTTTCTCCATAATTTTTTTTTTGCTCATAAAGGAAAACAAAAGCATAATCTATTTTGGATCTGTAAGACAACAAGTTGAAAAAAGATCATGTTTTTTTTTAAACGCAAGATCATGTTCTCGTTTATTTTAAAGAACAGGGAACCAAAGAACTGGTCGTTCTGTTGGCACCTGAGAGGCGACAGCGGAGTGCAAAGGGTTTAAGTAGATTTTTCTGTACAATAGTTTAATTTATATTCCAATGCATGTATATTACATATATTTTTTAATTTTTATTATTTTAGTATATATAACTTCCGAGAAACATTCCAACGCTTTAAATTTGAAAAAGTATTTCAACATCGAATATCTTTATGGTTTGGTTTGGTTAATAAACGTCGCACTTGAGCTGCACAGTGGGCTATTGGCGACGGCTCGGGGTCAATCTCGAAGGAAAGACCCGGGAACACATTCACACACACATTCATACATGCACCTCGTTATTTTAGAACCATGGTCAGATGGCGAGGAAACACCTGAACTGGCACCCAACGCCTTCAATAGACGTCGGGACTTTGGACCCCGATCAGATTTATCGTGCACCAGTCCCGTATACACGCCATTATAATTGTTTGGAAATTCTGGACGACTTTCTAGTATTTTTGTAGCGAAGCTGGCAACCCTCCGATCTCAAGATCACTACTTTTTTTACTTTTCTATGTCAAGTCCATTGCACGGATTCGAACCACCAATCCTCTTATTAGTAGCTGAACGCCTTACCAGCTGAGCAACTGGGGCTCGAATATTTTTATGAATTGAAAGTTTATCTATATTTCTTCCAAAACTTTAAATCCTTGTACGACTCAATCGTTCAGCTCCGTCATATTCTTCAAAGGAATAGTTCTGATTCGCTCCCTTCGAATCAACACTGATATTCATATTTAAAATTAAAAAAAATAAATTAAAAATTAAAATTAAATAAAATTAAAATTTTATTGCCAAAAATTGACTTGTTGCTGTGCGGTTAGCAATCTGTAGCCAGCAACTAATAAAAAATATATATATAAACGATCCATTAACAGCTTAAAATTCCAGGTATTAAAACGTAGCCATTTCAAATCAAACCCAAGCCATTCTCAAAAACCGGATAATTTCGATATGAATTTAAACGGCCCAAATGCAATATTAATTATTATTGATGACCACAAAAAAAATCGATCAGAGTGCTCTTTCGGTAGCCCTCAAACGCTTTAAAAAAGGTATTGGAAAAAAAGTGCGAATGAAAGCCCAGCAAAGAGTAACAAAGCTCCAATCAGGATTTTGTTGTGATCGATGCTTGTCAGTTGCAATGATGGATGGGGCAGGAGGTTGGGGGGGGGGGGGGGGGGGGGCGTAGTTCCGTAGTTCGTGCAGAAATTACTTTTTTCGTTCTTTAGTCTATATTGATTCTCCTCGGACTTTTCCTTTTCAAGTTTTTTTTGTAGTTTTTCTCATGTTTTTATCCAGAAACTGAAACCGAGTTTCCTGTTTACGGAGGGCTTTTTCATATTAGTATTTCGCTCAAAATGAGGATTTCTTGCGCAAATTCGCAAGTTTCCGTTTTTGGAAATTATTTCTGACTGAGGGGAAGAGGTTTTTTTTTTATGTTCTCTGGGGGTTTGGGAGGGTTTATGGAATTAAAGTTTGGTGGTGGGTTTCTGGAAGTATTTTTTTTTCCTTCGAAAAACTTTATGAAGAAGTCAAAAGCAATTGTTGAATGTTTCATTTACTTTTGAACTTTAATCCCTTTGCTCTTCAAGAACGTATTTGACATTTACGATTAGTCCATGCCATGGGACAGTTATACTCGTTATTTTCTTTAACACATTTCAATGCTCCTGAATGACAAAAATTATAATTTTTCTTTAGTGATAACAAGATAACCGGTTTAAATTTAAGAATATGCTGCTTTTGTGTATTTTGAAGAACAGGGGACTAAAGATTTTTTTTTACCAACTAAGATAGATAACACTGAAACAGAGCCTGATTTAGATTTATTGGGCCTCTATGACGATTTGTGGTGCGGGCCCCCTCCGTACCACATAGAGGGGGGAAATATTGAATTACCCCCAGTAAAACGATAGGTAGGAGATTATAATTTTTTTTGAAAAATATTTATTTCAGGATGGGTGAATTAAATGATTTTTAAGTGTACAAATGAAATTGGAATACACTGATTTTTGTAAATTTCCAATACTATGATACAAAATCTCAAAGGTTTCAAGGAATCTCAATGTGCAATGGCATTCTGGAATTTATGAAAATGATAATAAAATATTATACTCGCATTTGTGTTACCCTCAAATAGCTTAATCAAAATAAAAATCTAAAGAAAATAAACTGATTTCTAGGAAAAGTAAAGCAATGTCATTTTAATTATCACAAATTAAACATCTATTTTAAACGACCATAAAAAAAATATTAGGACATATTTGCATTGTATAAATCTGTTAAGAAAAATAAAAAAATCTTCATCATAAAAAAAACCCCGTGCAGAATACTATTTCATTTGGATTTTCATCCTTCTAAATATTTTTTCTGAAGGCTGACTTTTTTTGTGTGTGGTGCTGTCCCCTTTATGATGCGGGGGATCCTAGGCTGCAGGCTGTGTGGAATATGCTTAAATCCAGCCTTGCACTGAAGTGCAACTAGTTAAAAAGTGAGGGCCAGTTAGGATTTACTTCGTGCATTCAGGATTCCTATTCCGTCTCTTGTACAGAGCCCCAGTTGCTCAGTTGGGAAGGCGCTCGGCCACTAATCAGAGGATTGGTGGTTCGAATCCGGGAAATGGACTTGACATAGAAAAGTAAAAAAGTAGTGATCTTGTGATCGGAGGGTTGCCAGCTTCACTACAAAATTACTAGAAAGTCGTCCAGAATATCCAACAAATTATACTGGCGTGTATACGGGACTGGTGCACGATAAATCTGATCGGGGTCCAAAGTCCCGACGTCTATTGAAGGCGTTGGGTGCCAGTTCAGGTGTTTCCTCGTCATCTGACCATGGTTCTAAAATAACGAGGTGCATGTATGAATGTGTGAATGAATGTGTGTGTGAATGTGTTCCCGGGTCTTTCCTTCGAGATTGACCCCGAACCGTCGCCAATAGCCCACTGTGCAGCTCTAGTGCGACGTTAATTAACCAAACCAAACCGTCTCTTGTACAAATTTTGTTTTTGTTAATTAGAAACTCACTCCCCATGTACAAATCTTCTGAAAAATAACTAGTTAAAGAACAATTCTTTTAAAAACAGAAACTAAGAGTATTTATTTCTTAAAAAAACTTTGTAATTATTAAAAAAAAACTTGTGGTAAAGGATAAAACTTGTGGTGTGTAGTAAAGGATAAAAATTTAAAATCTGAACAAAATGTTAAAATATGAACAATAAATAGTGAAAGTAGCTTTTAAGAATAGTTTTCAGGAAACATGCCTTTGCGTTTCCTAATACCCTAATTTACATGATACCGGACACTGATCGAATTTGGAATTTGGAAGATCTGTAGTTCGATCGAAAGTCATCTGAAGTGCGACAATAATTCGATCCAAATCATCTCGGAAAACCCTTTTGAGCAATTTGCAAAATGTCAAAAAAATTCTCTGAAAAATAGTTTTACTTTAATTTTAATATATGCAATTTATATATATTGTTTGTTTTTTATTATTTAAATTGGCATCTTTCAACACTTTAAATTTGAAAAAAAATACTTCAACATGCAATATTTTGTATCAATTTAAATTAAATATGCATTGTTGTTAAAACTCAAAATCCATGAACGTCCAAGACCATTCATAGAAATCTAAACCCCTAAGACGCTTTAAAAAATCCACCAAACTAAACACACTTTAGACTACCAACATATACCAAATCATTAGCAAAGTCAACCACCTTTCTCATCAATAGATCAAAATAGACCAACACGAACCTTTTAACAGAATAATCTCAACCTTCGCTTAACATTTATCATATTTCGGCCACTCTATCTCCTAATGTCCATTCCCTACTCCCACTCCTTTCCACCAGTCAACAACCTTTCACAGTCCGAAACCCACTTCACATTGCCGTAACCTTTGATCCGAGTTGTCGCAATTCCCCGATTGTTGCCCAAGCGGTCACGTCTCCAGCTCGACACACACAATCGCCATTGTCTCTGAATGTTGCGGTCTTCGAAGACAAGGCATGACATGGGCAAAGTTTGCTCTTTTCCTTGTTGTATGCCGAATGGTGATTAATGTTCGATTGAGGATGGACTTTTGGTGGTTGGACGAATGAGGTCGCGCTGGAATTGATATCGAGTGTTTATTGATTATTTGATGGGCTGCTGCATTTAATTTTTAGAATGAAATTCTTTTAAAAGTTGTATTTTTTTTATTATAAAAATGTTAAGTCTTTGTACTCTAAAAACGTATTTGGTATACTCGTACTTTTTAAAGAACAGTTAATTTCGTTACTGTTTTTTTTCTTTCAAAGTCTTTAGAAGCCAGAAGGGGGCCAAGCAGTAGAGTTTTCGACTTTATAATAGGAGGGTTTCGAGTTCGAATACCAACATGGGATTGTGTCGAGCTTGCAACACGAAGGAAAGTGAAGCTTTAAATGTTGCAGAATATGAAGTATTCCCAACTGGTTCTGCGCATCAATCTGTTTCCCTAGATGCATTGCGCCGATGAGTTATTTAGTGTTCTCGAACCGGTTTTCAAGTTCTGCGCATAACGAAACTGTTGGCAGTATCCCATGATGCATTCGTTGCCTACTTCTTTTGTGCGTTACTGCGCATGTACTAGGGGCCAATATTTCCCCCTTCATTATCTTTGGCTTGTAATCAGAGAATTGGCATACTCGTTTCCATTATTCACCTTTAATCTCTAGAGGGGACTAACGCATGTTAAATCAGTTGTAGTCCAAATGCATTTATCCCAAAATCAAGTTGCGTGGGGTGCCAGCTCATGATCTCATGTGCTAACCTCGTCATCTGACTTTGGTTCAAATTTACACGGCAGTGTTCCCTGGTATTTATTTTAGAATAGATCCTGAACAGTCACTAATAGCCCACTATGTAGCTCTAGTGCGACATTCATTCAAACAACTAAAATTCCACATTATTTATAAATCAATAGTGGATACAAATTGCGTTGCTTTAAATTTCGAAGATGTGAAATAGCTAAGTTAATGATTATGTGTATAAATTTCAATATGTTAATAATTGGAACGTTATAGTAATAGCAATATAGAATGAAATTAAAAATTCCCATTTAGTTTATTTTCTTAAAAAGTTAAATATTTCGCCATTTAAATAGCTTATGCAAAATGCTTATTGAAACAAATTATCGATACATTTTCCAATACATCAAAAGGGAAATTTCAGCTTCATAGTGAGTCACTTTTAGATATTGTCCACTGTTAGATATAAACCACTGTGAAATTACAAGATGGCTTTCAAGCACTGTGAAATTCAATCCTAACCCAACATTACCTACAATAGGCGCATCCATCTTTAAAACCTGTTATTAACCTACACCAGATGGAAGGCAAAAGCTCACTCACTCAACAAAAAAAAAGTTCCATTGTAACAACCTCTCTGGTTCTGCCTCACCTAGAAATAACCCACGAAAGCGACAAATGAAATATCACAACAAAAAAAAACTCGGTAACTTAACCACACATCAAGACGTTGCTTTCTTTAGTTCATTTTTGGTGGGTTGAGACGACTAATGAATTCCTTTTAAGCTTTAAGAACTTCCACACTGACTTTTTTTTGTGTTCGGTTCGAGAGGAAATGAACGCCATTTCGTTCTCGCATCGCGCCATTTTTTTTTCTTTGTTAATTTGAATTACTAGACAGTTTGATTTGTCATTGAACTTGGATTTCTTTTGTCAGTGAATTCTGTTTGGGTTTTAAATAATTGCGTCTATTTTTATACAATTCGGTAGATAAAAAAAACTGTTTGAATCCAATTCGATGGGTTGTTTTGAATTGGAGCTTTACAAAAAAAAAAAGCGGAAATGGAAGTTACCTGCTGTCATTTGTTTAATTTAATCGAATTTACCTCGAATCGCCATTTTGTTGTAAGGAGGGGAATGAACTTTTAACTGCTGGAAAAAAAGGAAATGGAAGCAAACGTAAATAAGTCGAATTTTTTTCGCAGAAAAACATATTATGCTTAAAAGCGGACTTCAAAGCAAACATTCTTGATGCATATTTAATGTGCAAGCAGACTTTGATCTATAATTTAGTCCTTTTGCAGTCCGAAAAAACTAAAAGAATACGCCCTTTTTGTAATGCCATTCGAATTCGACTGCCTTAAAATGAAAATTAAATGTATGTTTGAAAAATATTTACAAAAACTTCATAGGAATGTATTTTGTTTATATTTCCAACAAATTGTATGTTAAACACGCCATGTTTGCAGTCATTGTTTACTCAATATACATCAACATTATTTTTTGATTTTGATTAGTATATATAAAAAATATACCCTTTGTGTCAATAGTGTTCTATAGGGTTTGGTATAGTTGTTTATTCATAACGTATCGCGCCCTCTGTGGGAAGGGGAAATAATTCGTGACTGTGGCATGTCATGCGTAAGGGAAAGGGGGATCTCAGTGGTTGCTTGACGTAGTAAAACTTCGTACAGAAAAAATAAGGGCGTGGTAGCGCCCAGTGGATAAATTACTACCTTTATGATGGGATATTTGGTAAAATATTCAAAATGAATGTTTGAATAGCTATTTTTTGACTGCAAAAATGTATCGTGACATCCCATTGAGGGGGGGGGGGGGGGCAAAGGCTAACTGCCAGTGGGTAACATGGGGGGGGGGAAGGGTTTAAAAAGGATGAATAGTAGCATGGTGTAATAAATAAACTCTCCAATTCTACTGTTTAAATTGAGTAATCTATTTTATTTGAACAATTTGATCCATTTTTTAAAAAACTTTAATATATATTTAAAAACAAATCTTTAACGTACTTCATACAATTGATAAGATGAACCTATATATCGCTGAAAGCAAATTTCCCTTTTAACCTATCCACTCTATTCACCCCCCCCCCCCCCCCTCCCTATATATATAATAACAAAATATATTATAAAAAAAAGTTTGTATACATTTAAAGACTTCCCAGTTTGCTCGGACGTCACTTTTGACAGTTTATACTTCAGAGGGGCGGAGGGGGAGAAAAGTTTCCGAGCTCTTTTCCTTGTCAAACAAGACGGGTTTGTCACAGGATCTTTTTCTTATTTGTCACCACCTCTTCAGCTGTTTACTTTTGAGCGGAGTTTGGCTCCCATCCTCACTCTTTGAAAGAAGGCGTCGCCAATAAAAATGAGCCAACTTTAATTCAACTCTCGGGGGTTAAAGTGGAAGGATGCTTAATTTTCATCGACGTTTAGATTTGCCTTTTGCGTTGTTTACTTAACCTGGGTAAATGGTGGTTATTTTAATGAAAAAGTATGTTGACTTTTGTCGCTGGATGAGACGCGATTTTTAATTATCTGGACTTATCTTTCGATATCGTGATTAATCTTTTTCTAATGCAGTGTTTATTAACCTTTTTGGCACAATGGACCACTTTAAAAATTTTAAATATGTCACGGACCCCTCTGTGAAAAAAAAATTGCTTAAACATCATTTATTACAAAATATATTCTGTTTTATTATTTAATTATTTTAATATTTTTATTTCAATAGTAATAGTAATAGTTTTATTTCAAATAATCAAATGAAACATAAAGAACAAACATTAAGACACAAAAAAACACTTGAAAAAGCGGCAAGGAATCTTGTATCGATGGAGGATATACCCTTATGTCTCGGCTTCAAACTCATTTGTGATCCACATTTTGGACATTTATACATCGATGAAATCATTCCCTCTTTCATACATTATTCTAACAACGCTTTCTTACCCATGACTGGTAAAACACTAAAATAGCCAACTGAATATTTATTTTTCGCATTCAAAACTTCAGCAAGAGCTAATTCCATAGTGAAATCAAGCATTTAGCAATAATATAAGCTAAGAAAACACCAAAAAAATATGCTACTCACAAACAGATGAAAGACAAAAATTAATGTACGTCTTACCTCCAGGGCAGATCCAACGGAAATAAAATCGTGAATCAAGTTTAAAATTATACCGCTATTTCAAACTCAAACAAATTATCGACCAATGAAAAGGCTAAAACAAAAGAGAAATAAATGAGCATGCGCGAAATAGCGCCTCTAATTCTCTTCTCCGGAGGAGCGGAAAAAGAAACAAGGTTGCCATACAGAGCGCGCTAAGGATGAAGTAGGTCCGGGTTACCACTGCTGGCTAAATATTGATGCAAACATTTTAAAAATTAGGATCAGTCGGCGGACCCCCAAAATATGACCCATGGACCCCCAAGGGGTCCATGAACCACAGGTTAAGAAACACTGTTCTAATGGATATATCTACTCAACTTAGCGAATTAGTTATGCTTTCAATGTTCAAAATTTAAATTACCTGTTAGTTATCGAGTTAACGAAAGCTTCACTTTTCAAAATCTTTAAAGTGATATTGGAATGTATAGAAATGTACTAGTGAAACTTATACTTTAGGTTATGTACTGCTTATTAATTATTAAGATAAAAACTCGTCTTATAGAACCATTGCGTTATAGAATTTTAAAATACAAATACAACGTTAAAATACGCAATAAAAATCCAACAATTCTGGACATGTTTCGGGAGATACGTCTCCCTTCATCAGCAGAGATGCTGATGAAGGGAGACGTATCTCCCGACACATGTCCAGAATTGTTGGATTTTTATTGCGTATTTTAACGTTGTATGTGTATTTTAAAATTATTAATTATTAACTTATAATGTCAAATTATAAACTCTTAATGTTCATTTCAGCTCTACTTAATATGTAAAATTTAGTGTGAACCTGAAAGTACTTGTATCACAGGAGATTCCTTCAACCGATTTGTAAAGGGCTTTAATTATTTGAAATTGTTTAAGACATAAAATAAATATTATAAAATCTCTTGCCTTTGAAAAGCAATATAATATTTTTTTGTCTCATGCCAATACCAAGGTTGTACATAATGGAAGCCAAACCAGAAATCGTCAATTTTTTTATGGAAAAAAAAATTGTATATGAACAAAAATGTACTAAATTTTTTGTAATTATTCAAAAAAAAAAATGAACAATCAGATATCCGTATTCTCTGAATGATACGCAGAAAAGTGATTTCAGACACGCCAAATTATGAAAAAAATACAACATTCACACTTTTTTTATACTAGCCCAAAATATTAAAAAATATCTTTGAAGATACTCCCTTACCATTGTAATTTTTTCTTCTTCAAATAATGAAATGTATAGTACACTTTTGTGGCATGCTTTAGAAAAATCTAATAAAAACACATCTCTTGGATTGCAGTTAAACTACGGCTTTGTGTCATTGACATTCCTTACGGAATATGGACAAAGAATTTTATTACTATTCGCCTTTGTATTTATTTCCTATGATTGTTAATGTGAAAATAATAAGAAGACTATTACTGATATCTTTAATTCTCTTAGGGCCATTGTCCTTGTGTCCCTCTCCGAAATTGAAGCATTCATAGGACTTGGAAATTTTCTAAACAATGTTTGAAAGAGAATTTGAATTATCTTAATGAACGGAAGTTACGTAAGATGATGCAATCAAAACTATTAAGTAATGGTTTAATTATATAATTGAATTCAGTTAAAACAATACAAAGAACGTTATTAAGGACACGTAAGGATAAAATGCAAAGAAATATTTGTGATTAAAAAAATAGGAAAGTACAATCTGTATTTCAGCTTCCATGAAAAATTATATTGTTTTCATCAAAAATATGTTTTTATACTATTCGTTTAAACAATGCATGTGCAACCACATAATTTACTTTTAAATTATGAGGTAGTATCTTTATTTTAATTATTCATTTTGATCAATCATGAAACATATTTCATCGCATAAAATTATATATAAAAAAAATATTTAAAGAAACTGGAGCTGATTAAAATAAATACTTTCATCTCTAAGTTTTACTACCGAAAAGAACCAAAATATTTCCAGCCGTTTTCAATATGAGAGTTTCACGTGACGTATCAACATGGTAACTTACTAGTAGTTTCGATTTCTTCCCTACAGCAGACAACTTTGCTTTTGTTTGTTTAGTCGCTATGCTTGCAATTATGGGAAAGTTTGTTTATAATATTTGGTTTTTCCAAATAAGTAATATTTTTATTCCATATATGAACAAATTTTAGTACAGAAATATTTATATTATATTTGTATATAATTATAATTACAATAAAATACGGAAAACTACTTTTATTTCAACACAAAAATACTTGATAAAAGATTAGTACAATCCATCTCAGTGATGTAGTAAATATTTCTATATTGAGGTATTATTTAAAGACCAAAACTTAAAATTATAGTGCAGGAGCTAAATCTCCATGAAATCTCAAATCTACGGAACTTCTTAATCGTCGCGGAATTTTCTCCGTGTTCCATTGGAACAGCGGTCTTCTTCTTCACGGTGTGAAACTCCTCCATTGGTCTATATATATATTCAATTTGCTTACAGATATAAGTTTTTTTTTTCAGGATATTTTTTAGCTGCACTTTATCTTACTTCAATATAGCCATTCTTAATACATATATAATTCTTGATATTTAATAAATATAAACTTTCAATAGATAGGACGATTACATAAAATTATTTCCTTACTACTAAAGCAAACAAAACAAATTATAATAAAATAAAATTTATAAATAATAAACTAATCATCTTATAACTACTTAAATCTAAAATACGTCTTTAACGACCAATTGCCCATCCCAAAGGCGTTCAACTCACGAATCCAATTAAACACAAAAACCAGACAATTTCGGACAAATGAAAAACAATTGAAATGCGCATCCGATACACCTTCCCAGTTTCTTCGTTCTGTTCAGACGGGACCACCTGTGCCACGAGAGCTAGCGTTACATTTAATTCTGATCCCTCCTAATTGTGTGTGTGTATTTTCACGGTGAGCGCTCCCGACAGCGTCCATTACGAAAGCGCTGACCTGATATGGTGGGATGATTGAGAAAAAAAAATTCAATCGTTCAATCACCCCGGTTTGGGAGATGGAGTTTGGGGATTCAATCAGGAAATGGTCCTTAAAATGAGTGGTTAATTGTTTTTGCGAGGAACTTTTGTATAAAATGGGAAAATAGAAGATTTGGTGGTCGTTGGGATGTTTGAGTCGGTTAAAAATGCCGGTATTAATCCTTTGAACTTGAATGGCAAAAATAACGACCTGTTCTTTTGTTTCCCTGTTCTTTAAAATAAGCGAAAATAACATGATCTTGTGTTTAGAACATGAATCTTGTTATCTTGCAAATACAAAACAGATTAGGATTTTTTTCCCTTTATGAGTATAAAAAAATCTGTGGAAAAGAACGTAAAGAGGAATAACTGTTCCATAGAAAGAACACAAATCGCAAAGTGTTCTCGGAGGGAAAAGGGTTAAAGATGTCGGTGTTAACCCTTCGAACTCGAATGGCAAAAATAACAACCTGTTCTTTTGTTCCCTGTTCTTCAAAATGAACGAGAACTGTATGTTCTTAAATGTATAAAAAGTTGTTATTTTATTATCTTGTTCTTTGTATATCTTAAGCGTAAGATGCGTATATCTTTATATATCTTAAGCGTAAGACGTTATTGAAATGTAAAATTTGAAATGAAATGCTAAAATTTCAAATGAAATGCTAAAATTTCAAAATTTGTCAACTGCAAATATTGAGTGAAATGCAAAAATTTGCTTCCTTAGACTAAACTGATTTTGTTAAAAGATATTTAAAATAAATAAAAAAAACTGTAAAATATTTTAACCCTTTGATGGAGCTGGACGACCTAAGTCTTCCATGAATTTCCAGTTTTTTCAGAAGTATACATAAACTTAAATTTCATAGAAATATTCGAAGTTGGAATATTTTTAAAATCTAAAGTATTGGGGTGTTTTTAAATTATATATATATATATATATATATATATATATATATATTAAAATAATAATTATTAAAAAAAAATATATTATACGAGCATGAGAAATATAAGATAAGCTATTTTCCAGTGAAAGCAATATTATAAATTTGGTATTTTTCTAAACCCTTAGACGGTCAAGGATTTGAAGTATACACGTTCACTTTTAAAAAGATGCATATTACTTGATAAACACGTAATACCCCAAACAGAAATGGCAACGTTTGAGAAAACATTGAAAATCTACAAAAATGAGCCAAGGTCTTTTTGTTTATCAGTTTTGTTAGTTCAATAATTGAATAATTCACTGTTAACTTAAAACTGAAACAAAATATTATTAGTACAGATGTAGTATAGGACATTCGGGGCACGAGTTGTTTTTGGCGTATTTTATAGGGGCGATAAACTTATAGTATGACAACCGCACCTGACATTGTTGGTATTTTCCGATTCTTGTGGCGACTTTCAATCTGGCAATCCTATGACGTCATCGTCCTGCTTAATCGTTTTTGTGCGTTACCGGAAGTATTTTTAACGGTAATTTCGAAGAAAGCGAAGCATACAACAAAATAGTTAACAACAGTTGCATAAAACTTCATAATAAATTATACAATTTAACGTCGCAAATCGAAAACACCGTTTTGGTGACTTTTTTTCGTCGCCAACAAAAAAAAAATGCGTCAAATGTCCGATACTTCATCTGTTCCAAAAAATCAAGTGGAAATCTTAAACTTGAAACTTTAAAATACTCTCCGTAACAGGAAACCTTGTTCGTTTCCTTATTACCTACTCATCGAAGAAAACTTTCCAAATTTCTGCGTCAAGGTAGATGCTTTTTGAATTTTTATCGCCTACAAGAATTTGTGGGGCATTATCTCGTTGCTTAAACGATAAGTAAATACTTCACATGTACAGTCATTATTCTGTGAAGTTAGAGGCGTCATATCTGCGTCGCAGCAAAGTCCAGTCGTCTTATCAGACACACCTGAAAAATAGCTTTCCTAACTTGGTGAGAAAACTGCCGATTTGACATTTGAAATAACGGAAATGGCCGTTGTGTATAGAGAGTTTACATTCGTAAAAATATTTACATGCTTACATCTTGCACACCATATTATTTTATGAAAAATGTAATAATTTTAAATGTTACAGTTGGAATTTTCATTAAACAATAAAAAATTATATTTTTGTGCGTATCGTTGGCTTGATATGTCCTAAAAGGTTATTAACGTCCATCTTAAGATATTATGGTATTCTTGTCATTGATTAATCAATCTTAATCTAAATATCTATTAGTGTTTTATTTATATGTACGCTACTGATTTGAAGAGTTTAATTTACAACATATTCTTTTATTGGGCTTACACGGACATTTTAACAATTGAGAAAAAAAATTATATGGAAAGTTTTTTCCGCTAAGAACATGTTATAATTATAATTAAACATTAGATAAATACGATGCGCTCATTCGCTTGTAATTCCATTATACAAAATTAACACTTTTGCCTGTTCATGTCAAATATGCTGAACATACCTTATATATAAATAACGAATATGCGTGAATTATGCGAATAATCTCTATCATAGAATTATTTTTTTAAACATTGAAGTACATGATATAATTATTTAACAATTGAAGATGTAGGTGCAAGAACCAGACAACTCCACTTTTTTTCTATTTACACTTTTCACTTATTATTATAAAGAAAAAAAGTCATCTATCGATTGGTACAAGAACCAGGCAGCTCTAAGTAATGGCTATAGAAATATAAAGGGAAAGGAGCTGTACTGGTGTCTCGTACCATGAAGAAACCTACAGTGCTTTCCGGCCTTCCTGACAAAATTTTGAAAACTGGAGCTGCTTGGTTCTTACACGCACGTCTTCAATTCGAAAATGTCCTTATTTTTGAAAGATTAGACAATTTAACTAACGCTATTAAGAACCGTTAATGTAACGTTTTGTTCTTGGTAATTCACAAAAGCAATGCGATTTTATATATTTACTCATAGCATTGTGCCTGTGTAATTAATCATCCATCGCCAAAAGTTATATTGGCTTCCTACACAATAAAAATTCCGCACCGTCAGCCAAAAAAAATCGACAAGGGAGCCCTTGCTCAATGATTCGAAATCGCTTAATAAAATAATCGCTTTGATCTTCCTGAATGAAACCCACCCCACCTTATCCCCCGAACCTTTTAAAAACTCATAAATTTCCCACCTGTCGAAACTATCTCATGATCCTCGAAAGACGCCAAAAACATTTCTATAAGAGCCCCTCACTCCAGCGAGCCATTGAAACCGGTCCAACAATGCCAATAAATAAAACGCATTCTTACGGGCAATTTGAATATGGGATTGAGAGGGGGCTTTCACCAAAGGGTTCCTGCCGTCTTTCACCCATGCTTTTTAAACCCCCCACCCATCCAAGTTGCATTAAATCGTCTCTTGTATTCGCCAAGCTTGGCATCGCTTCCTCCCCTATTCCCATTAGGCTTAACAAAGGCCCATCCCCAGGTGCTGAGTGGAGCAACATTCAATCTGTCTTCATTGGCGTCATTTCTTCTGTTTGGGTCGGGATGCAATCGGAATATTCCGGGGGTGAGATTGCCAACAATCGCTCGTGCTTTCCCAAAGTTCCCTTTTCGAATTGCTGGCAGGGGGGTTAAGTTTATGGCACGTTTCACACTTATTCAGCTGCCGGAAAGTTATGTTCGTGTTTATCCTGGACTGATTTCATGGCTTATTGACCCACCAAGAGACCAGGTGGTCAGGAGCTGAAGCTTGGCTGTGATCGAATCATATGCGTCGGCGGAAAATTGTGATAAACTTCAAACATAAATTGGCGACCGTTCTGAATGGCTATTATGATTCCTGAAAGGAGCCGAGTTGGAAGCCAATCTTTTGAATGCAATTTGTGATATTGAATAATGCGAGCCGTTGAGTATTTTGATGCATTTAACGTATAAGGCAGAATATAAGTTAATTTATATCCCCGTCAAGGGCATTCATTAGTGAAGCATATAATTTAATGAAGGTTTCCTATTGATAAATAACTTTTATATTTAAAATAAGGCTTCATTTTGAATGTTTATCATATGAATGCCTTTTGTGCAGAAAATTGAATAATGATACATTGCCCTCTCACTTTTTATTCCGAGTATTAAAAAACAACACTAAAACTTCATTGTTATAAGATACCACACCCTGCTTTTATATGAAAATATTAACATTTTGGACCAATTTATTTTGGGGAAACAGGTTGTAACTTCCATCATAGTTGATTACAACATGGATAAGCAAAGTGTAAGAATATGGATTCACTTGCTAATCGAACGATTTTGCAATGTAAATATGAGTGTAAAGACAAATACCCTTTTTTTATTTTATTTACACACGCGTAGATTTAAAAGTGATTTTTAGTTTTAAATATAAATTGAAAAAATAAATTTTAATAATGTATATCTGGTCACAAATGTATATTAAATAGTAGATTATACTGGTATTATATACAGTGTGTTGACGATAGTTGGCCGTATCACATTTTGCTATATTGGCATAACAAAACGTTATTTGTATTTTTTAATTGTTTAAAGATGAAAAGGTAATTAAGTAAAAATATAAAATGCGTAATTACTCCTTTACTCATTCAGTTTACGTTAAGCTATGCTAAGATTTCAATTTTTTTCACTTAGCAAAATAGAACTTTCCACCCCATAGCATAACTTACAATTTTAATTAAAACCTATCCTTCAGGGACGGGCACTTCCAACTAGGCATCCCACCCCACCCCCAGGCTTACCCAACAAAGCGGCCACGTCATCCCATTACAATGCAAAAACACTGCAAACTCCATCAGATCTCGCCTGTTCCGGTTCGCCTTGCGCAACTGTAATTCGGATGTACGAGGACCACCCCTTTGGGAGGTCCCCCTCTTATCTTTTTTTTTTCAACTAAAGAACAAATTGGGCAGAACGCAATTGGGCTTATCTGCTTAGAAGATCTGGTTACTACGAAGCTCTTAACAAAAAAAATAATACGAAGCTGTGTTCTGGTAGTAGTCGGAGATCTTCCAGAGACTGTCAAGTTCATGTGATCTATACGAGGAGTTTACTAGGCTACTGCTTTGCTTATCCGTTTCGGATCTGCGTGATGGTACAGTTCTGGAAGGTAGAGGCTGATCTGGGCCACACAAAGTTTGCTTTGTTAATGCGGAAGGAATACCCGAGGTTGAGGAGAGATAGTGCAAGTGAAGTGTCACGCACGCTTTCGTATCTTGAAACTCGTGGAATGAGATGGGTTATCTGGGGTTTGATATCAATAATGGAGATTTTGTAGAGCATAGTGTTGCCCTTGTGCTATTTAAAAGAAGGAGAGGGGGTGATGTTGCGCTAACATTGTTTAGTAATTGCTTTGTCTGGTTACTATTTCAAAGAATTCATTATACCTATTTATATACGGAAAAAAATGTATGAATGGTTCTAAGCACGATTTTCGGCATAAGCTCTACATGACGCTTTTGATTGTATTGGTTATCATTGATCACGATTTAAGATAAAATAAAGAGATTTTGAGATTGTCAAAAAATTATTTATCTGCTCATCATACTTTAATTAAAAAAAGTTTGTAAATGATTATTTATGTTGTTAGCACACTGGTGTTTAAAATTAATTTAAAGTAAATTGTTTTCCAGTTATTTAACTGATACATTGCTTTAATTTTTTGTATATAAATACAGGCAAATGCTATTGGATTTAAGGCTGTTTGTCGTCTTGTTGAAATACCAAAAGTCACGTTATTGGACACTCAAATACAACTAATACGATTTCTGATTTAATCTAATAAAAATGATTGTTAGATACTATAAAATCCTGCTGTTAGATTTATTATCCATTCGACGTCCTCACCAATTATTAATGTACAGACTGGCTGAAAATATAGAAAGGAATATCTTATGGATCATTTTTATTTTCCATTTAATATGCTCTTCTATGAAACTCACCTCACCTTGCTTTTCTTTATTACGACATACAATAAAGCATCCATAAAACTTTCACCCAGCAGTGGGCCACATTGAAATTGACCTGTCTATTATCGCAGCCTCCGACTTAATCTCCAGGTATAATGATGGACGGACCTTTGTTTGTTCCTTCCGCAAAGCTCATATTTGTTCCTTGTCCTTTTATCTTCATTTTTGTCTCCTGAGGAGGGAGGACACGGGGTTTGTGTCCTCCATTACGTGGTCCTGTGCTGGGCAATGTATCATCTTTTATTTTCCATGTGTCCTTCTTTTTCTTGTGTGTGTTCGGAAGAAATGGGTTATTGTGTTTGCAGTTATATCATAATTCTTTTTGGAATTGATCGATATATCGATGCAAAAAAGGATATTTTTTTGCTGTAGCTTGATTTATGTTCATATATTTTTTGTCTATGTATTTTTGTAAGAAATGTATCTTTGTATATATTACTATTTGAATGCGGTTTATTATTATATTTTTTTGCACACTCTTACCAATAAATCTTATGACAACGCTTTTCTGCGATTCTTGGTCGTTTCTAGTAAATGTTTGTTATTCTTGTTAGTAAATGTAAGCATGTAGCCAGCTAGGCCTCAGTGGTTATCGACTCGAACTTACCATGTGTGAGTGCGCGGTTGCGATTTGCAGCAGGTGTGTAGCAATCTGGTATTTGGATAGTTCAATTCGTCCCTGTCGCCAACCAAAACTAATTCACCATGTAGAAGTAACGGTTTGCACGTTAAATCTGTCTCAGCCTAGATGTTCTTATTCCATTATCAGGTATGTCGGGTGCCAGATCAAACGTTTTCTTCATCGAAATATAGTTCAAAATTACAGGCCAATATTTCCAGGTCTCTCCTTCGAGATAGAACGCGAACCGTTACCGATAGCCAATTGTTTAACTCTAGTTCGGCGTTGTTTCAACTTGCATTAAATTAGTAAACATATTTATTAACATAATAAATATATTTAAGAAATATATATGCCACAAATATAAATAAAATATACGAATATTATTTATAACATTTCAAATTATGTGATATCATAAACCGCGAAGAATTTACATCTGTTTTTAATCGTAAAAAAGTTATAAAACTAATCCAATGAGGACTCCATCGAAGATACTTAAATATATTTGCCCTGTTCAAAATATGTCATTTTTTAGATCTACTGACATTTATCCAACAAAATGAAGACCCCCAGCAGAACTTAAACGATACATTGATAAATCTGTTCCGCGCAATATACAGACCATCAAACCGTTACAAAACTGATTTACCGCGAGGCCGACCGCAATAAAACCTAAAAATAAACCCCCCACCCAAATCCAGAGTGAAACATTCCTTCCAACATTAATCACGTGACCGGCCACAGCATCTTCTCTCACACGTGACTCACCTGTAGCTTACTTCCAGACACCTGTAGCTCTTTTTATTGCCCCACCATCCCGACGCCTTCTGCAAAAGTCTAATTAAAAAGTCCCCCCTCCTCGAAAAAAAGCCCAAAGCCACCTCCGCCCTGAAAAGTAATTTCAAAAGAACCCATCTGAGTTGATGCCGGGCGAAGTGAAATGCCTCATATTCTGGGCTGTATTTTTTATTCTTGTTTAAGGGTGGGGCTCTCTCTTACCCCACATGTGAGGAGGTGGTGGGATTTATTGTATCCTATATGGGGTGGAGGGTGGAGGATGTGACAGGGGTATATGGGCAGTTCGTAGGAGATCGTCGTGTGTGCGCACCTGAGGGGTGTGTGTAAAAATTGCGATGGTTTGACATGGGTGGGTGTTTTTGGCCATCTGTGTAGATATAAAAAAAATCCTTTCTTTCTGGCAAAAGCTCTGAACTTCTGCCATGTACATTTAGATGGTTCTTTAAAAAGAAAATTTGACCATGTAGCGTGTTTGAAACTATAAAAATGTTGCGTTTTAATTTATACGTATTTTATTTATGACTATGCTGTTACCCGAGGTTTCACATTAAAACATTTTTACCTCATTGATTCGTTCACCCTATTTATTCAGATTCTTTTATTTTTTTCAAAGGTTTGTTCAGACATCCCTGGGACTATCTGCGAATGTTATCTTTTAAATTAGATTTCATGCCTTAGCATAACTGTCGGAAAGAGTAATTTCACCAAAGCAATTGTTGATCGCCAACTTTCAATTGTTAAATGCAATAAATATATATTAATTTATTTTGAAGTATTTCAGTTGTATCAACATCTTAGGAGTTTATAACAGTAGAAATACCATTTGTTTTTATATGAAAAATTAAAAAATGACTTCCGAAACCGTAATAAATTCATTGAAAAAAACTAAATGAATTTTAAAATTGTGGCTATCAGGTGCACAGTTAGAGGTTGAAAAGTATCTATATATAATTTTTCAGCCATTTCCTTATAGTGGAAGATAGCGTTTTGTGCGACACAAATGCACACAAACTTTTTATTATTATTATAAATTTTTCAACCCCAGGCGAGAAGCTAAACGAGCACTGGTAGCTACCGGATATGCAACTAAATTATTTAGTTGCATACAACTGGAAAACATAATTTGTATCCTGTCATTGGGCAAGTTCTATTTGTACAAAATATCCTGTCGCTCGCTATCAGGCTAACAGCTTTGGCAAATAATCACAATTTGACGATTTTGTATGGATTGTAGTAATACGAATTTAGCGATTTCTCACTTGCACTTTATTGACTGCAAAATCTGAGACCTGTCAGCCTTGAGTTGGATTTAATTAAATAATTAGAATAGACGGTGTGAGATTTTTTAGTTGCTCTGTTGATTAAAAGTTGCAGTTTAATTGTTGAACGTGCGCTGCTATTCTAAAGGACATTACTTCATTTTCGGATGATCATTGTGACATGTGATGTTTTCACGCTGTTTACAGCAGTGTCCCTGTATACAACGGCTACGTGGCTTACCAATGAATATATTATTTTTTTTAAATAATTATTTTCATACATGACGAGCAGACATTTAAAAGGTTTTGCTCAAAAATTCTAGAAAATTAGGTTATTACATCACTGAATTTGCATTCGAATTATCTATTGAACAACCTGTTTTATTCGTCCAAATTTTGAAATTAAACTGCTGAGATTGTAATCTGTTTATGAGTCAGTGCATTGAACAAAAAGTATGTGCGTTTTACCACGAATCGCCTTACGTGAGAAAAACACATTTTGAAAGTTTTCTTCTCACACTAGATACATAGAGATACACATATAGAGAACTAGAGATACATACATATACACTTCGATCGCAATTCTCTGAAACTAGCAAATAGTTAAGATAGTGTTTTATGATATTTTGGGGGGAGAAATGTTTTTTACTAAGAGTAACTGAGATGGAGACTTTTAAAAACTGGAAAAATAAGCAATTTGAAATACGAATTTGTTGAAGAAAACTGCTGTGTTGAGTTATAATATGGTACAAAATTGATTACGTTATAACATAAACCAATTAATTATTCGATTGAAATTTTTCTCTGTAAAGTACATTGGTTTAAATATTGGAAATATATAGTTTTCTGTCTAATTTAATTCAAAACATAAACTAATTTTTAAATTATTTACCATTTTCTTGGCCATCAAACTAAAAATATATAATTTATTATTTAGAAAGCTTTTCTGTCAACGATAAATAAAAGCATTTTTATCACTTAACCACATAAACAAACTATTGTTTATTCTCCAACTTACAATCATCCTTCAATATCCTGTATTTAATTTTCAAAAAAATAAACCCATAAATACTCGTCTGTAAACCTTATTGAACAGCATTTTCCAATATGCATCTCCTTAAATTCACCATTGCTATTCGAACGTCAAGGAACCCCCAAATTTGCCCGCCGCTCCAATCGTAAAACAACAATTTTTACTACCCCCATAATAATACACGCATGTTACAGTAATTGACAACCACTTTTACGAGAGCCTTTTTCATGCTTGGCGAAAAGCAAACAAGCATCGCCAAGCCCCGGATTTATGGGACTCGTTATGTGTCCTGGACAGACTCGAAATTACGACGTGCTCCTCTGGTCTAAATAATAATCTAGGAGGGGGGCCATCAAAAGGAGATCTGTACCACTACCGTACATTACACGCCCATCTTTGACAAGTGATCGAAAATTATGGTTTCGTCCGTTTCGTTCTAATCCCCTTGGTCTGAATCGTTTTGGTCTGGAGGAAAGGCTACTGGCCTTTTGCCGCGACCTTGTCCCCACCCTCAACAGGTGGGGCTTTCTTGAAAGGAGCGTGCCTTTCTTCTTTCTTCTCTCTTAAGAATAATGGGATGGGACTTGGAATGGATTGTTTCTTTTTATTTTATCTGCTTACTCGTGTGGAAAGAAAAGTGGAAGCGCTTTTTGAACATTAATGCGTTCCGGATTGGATTCAATTATGGTTAAGGTTCAGCTGCTTGTAATTTTGATCACATTTGCGAATAATGTAGGGAAATAAGTAGTTATATTCCAATTGGCATTGTAACATGCATTTATATATAAATTCGGAGTATATAAATCTACGTATATGAACATGTACTTTGATATAAAGCACATAATACTGAACATGATAGACAAAAAAACGTATTTTATTTCGTACTAAATAAAAAATTTTAAAAGGTAGAATCCAATCTGGTTTACACCGATTTGAACTCGAATCATGTAGAAATTTAAGGGTCGAACAGACCCTCTTTTAGTACTATTGCGGTTTATAGAAATTCTAATTCAACATCAAAGTCGTAATTTTTTTTTTTAATAAGAGCTTTAAAAAAATATTACGTTGTTATCCCTATGGTAACTTACTTAAATTGGTTAAATCAGAATTTTTTTTAAGTAGTTAAACCAAAATTATATTTGGCTAGCTTCCTCAGCTTAACATGAGTAAAGTTCATTAGTGTCTTGTCGTCTTTTTTGTTAATAAGCATATTTCTATACTTAATCTAATTTAAATTTTATGAAATAAAAAAGTTATTTAAATGTTAAATCATATGAAAGTCTCAAAGATCTAGGTGTAAGTACTCTTATAGTTAAATTTAATTTTCAATTTTAAGAGACACTTTATCTTGGTTTTTTTTTCTGTAAAGAATCTCCATTAATTTCTATTTTACTTCGTTTGTTATTTATAATAAAAAAATAGATAATAGTTTTTAAAAAACTGATGTGGAATATAATTTAAAGCAATTAAGTTTTTTTTTTTATATTTAATTATATAGTTGTTTAAATTTACTTTTCCCAATTGATATAATCAATCTTCAAAAGCATTTAAGATTAAATGACTCATTAAAGTAAATAAAAACAGACATAATTCATTTGGTTATCAACTAAATTATATGTTTTTTTAATTTATGAGAATCATTTAAATTCGTAAATAACTGGACTAATTCATTATTTTTATCAACAATATTTGTATTTCATGCGAATTTAATATAACAATGGGTTTATACATTATTTATTATAACACAACAAAGATACACCGATATTTACTTTAAACTTAACGAGTATATTTCTCAACGACTTCGCCAATCGCCATTACTCCAATTCGCCCCCCTCGAACACCTTCACCAATCACCCCGCCACACTCAATCACCCCAAATTAAAATATCCCAATTGCAATCCCCCATTCAAAACCCTTCAATCCTCGTTAAAACAAAACGACTTCCACCATCGCAACCCCAATTACGACGACTCCCAGAAACCCCCAGCGATGTCCATCAGCTCGATTTGCTTATTCCGACCGAAGAGCGGGTTTCCCCTCGTAATTGCAACCGGAGTGGCACATTTATTTGCGCCAACAGCCTGCTAATTGAATTCATTGCTGATGGGCCCCTGCGAGTCAAATTCAAATGTCCTTTTCCGTTTTCTGACTCTCGCTACAGATTGATATACTTTTGGCTGAGAAGTGTAATGCATGTTGTTGGGATTTGTGGGAGGATTGCTTGGGTTTGAGAGACGATTGTTGAGCCAGATCGGATTCTGACCGTTGTGGATATTTTTGGATGTCAACGTACATGACTGAGGATGTTTGCTGGCGTTAAATCGAGACTGATATTCTCAAAATTCACTAAGGCAGTTTTTAGGTTGTTTTTAAAGTGACTGGGTTCGGGCTAAAATAAACTGTTCTCATGAAAAACTCACTAATTCAAAGATTAGTGAGGTTCAAAAATAAAAATAATGTTAGATGTTGATATAAACATCTTCTACAATTTCGTCTCAATATTTAAAAAAAAAAAAAGTGTCCCCAAATGGTTGCAAATGACTTAAAGAATTTTTCCTTCAAGCTTACAATACATAACATGTTAAACAATACACAGGTCAAAGGGTCTTGGGACGTTCGCTCCCGGCCACGCACAGGCGCGTGATATGAACTTCAAAATAACACGTAAAAGTACATAAATCGACTTGCGTCTTTTTAGACACCGTCAAAAGATTTGTTAATAAACACTTTTCCAGTTTAACTTTTTTTTCTATAGTTTCCAACTATTTTTTTTTTTGTAAGCTCTGCTATATTAATGGTCGAATTCACGGGCATCATTTTCCTTTTATTAATTAATGAACGTTTCTTGATGAGTTATTTTGCTATATCTTTATAATTTCGTAGGAAAAAAAATATAGGTAAATTGAAACCATACATTTAACACTTTGACTGCAGTGCGAGTTATATACATTGAAATTAACCCGCGTGGCTGTCAGTGTTAAAATGTGACCAATCACAGAATTCATTAATTTAAAATAATAATTCCATAAATATTAATTTAAAATAATAATTCCATAAATATTAATTTAAAATAATAATTCCATAAATATTAATTTAAAATAATAATTTCATAAATATTAATTTAAAATAATAATTTCATAAATATTAATTTAAAATAATAATTTCATAAATATTAATTTAAAATAATAATTTCATAAATATTAATTTAAAATAATAATTTCATAAATATTAATTTAAAATAATAATTTCATAAATATTAATTTAAAATAATAATTTCATAAATATTAATTTAAAATAATAATTTCATAAATATTAATTTAAAATAATAATTTCATAAATATTAATTTAAAATAATAATTTCATAAATATTAATTTAAAATAATAAATATGAAACTCCATTAACTTTCTTATATATTCCTTCCCTACTGAGGAACACACATTTTCAGTGTCCAATCACTTCTGATTAATATCCTTTTCTCCAGAAATGTATAATGCATAATGCCGTATTACGTGCAGGTAAATTGCCTTTCACTTGGGTCTTGATAAACGATGGGTCGCACAGCACGAACTCTGACATGTACGAAGACTGCCGGGATGTCACCGACCGTTTCGCCAATGATTGAAACGTTTTGCTGTCGTTAAATAGAAATGGAACTGCAGGTTGCTTTTTTTTTCGGCGGTCATTTATCATGAACATTGGACATTTATTTAGTGAAAAAGTAGCAGAGGTAAGATATTAGATCATTTTTCGGTTTAGGGTGTATGATCTGCGCTTTAACCTGCAGGTATAAGGTGTCAGAAAGTAGTCATAGGTCAAAAAACTAAATTGCAATGAATTGGGGAATAGTTTATCCTACTGTTTAAGTGCACCATTGTCATGTTTTCGTAATTGCTCATGGGTTATGGCTTTATATCTGCTTTTTATTCTTATTTTTAGTCGTAAGCTTAAATCTATTCTGTTCAGACCAGGAATTTTGCTTTCAAATACCCAACTAAATTTTTTTTATTATTTTTAATCGTATTCAGAATTTTCTTGATTTCGAATACTAACTTTGTGTTATTGAGTTTCGATAGTTGAATTATGTATGGCATACATCATACATGACCTGGTGCCGAGATTAATAGTGAAAAGGTAAGCAATCCAAATGGACTCCATGCATGGGACGTCATCAGACAGATAAACATAAGCACTTGTCTAAAAATCCGCACGCATTCGTGTATTAGAAATATCGTCTTCTAATTCGTGACACACTTTTTTTTTCACAAATGCAAAATGGTTTATCCATCAGCATATATTCTCGACACCACTTCGTGCATACTGTCAATGCCATTGATGAAAAGAAAAATGAGTTATCAACGAAATAGCAAGTGATGCGGCAATTCTAGACGCGTGCTTTTGTCTAAGGTAACATGTGCATTCTAAGCACAATTTTAGAATTTAACAACTCATTATTTGCGACGATAATTTTTTTCACATTAAAATCCGATATATTCTAAAAGCAAACATTCAAATTGGATGTCTTGTATAAAGAAAGACTTCCATACGGCTCAAAACCGTTCCCTTTTTTTTAATAGAATCTTCAAGAGAACGCCCCTGCAACTACCAACCGCATCCCCACACATTCCTCGAAACCTTCCACAAACCTATCTTTATGAAACATTACCGCCATTTTTTATTCCGGATTACAAAAAAGAAGCGCACACGGAACTGAAAATTTACAAAAGAACAAGATTCCATTCGGTTGCCAGATCCCTTGCAAAGATATCGCAAGAAGCGTGTGCGCGCTTTTTGTGGCTGCGTTAAAAGCGTGAGATTGTTATAATCATTTCTTTCCTTCGTGTGGCAACAGCTCCCATTTTTTGTAACGTATACCACGAGGGACGGCGTAATAATAGAGGGAAAAAAATATCTGATCCCGCCCTTATTATGTTAGAGTGCCGATGAAACTTCTATTATATAAAAGTTAAGACGACGAACGTTTGTGTAGTTTTTCGGTTTCGTCGAAAGAAGAAAAAGAAATGAAAATAGCTGCGCAATTCTTTTTAAGATCTAAAATGAAAAATAACGATTTATGTCCGTTCTATAGCAGGTTCTTAGATGTGCTTTTTTTTTTACAGTGGAAGGTATATATTGCAATTTTTTTTTTAAACTTTAATCTTGGCGTCTATGGCAACAAACATACTGCAAAGCGGTTTCGTGGAAGTATGCAATATATAATTTGAAAGGCAGTTGTGTATTTCTGAAATATTTTTCTTCGATCTAGCAGTAGTTTAGTTAGAATCGCAGCGATATTTCTTTAATGCTTTTAGATTGTATTTTCGAATGTATTTTTGCTTTTGGGATTGAATTCACTTTGCCGTATTTTATTTTTATACACATTTTTTCTACTTTTTTCTTCGATATAGCCAGTAAAAACTCTTTAAATAAATGAGGCATTTGATTTAGCACTTCAAATAATTGGACTAGCCGAAAAATATCAATTTTGTGGCAATTGGTATTTTTTTCAAAGATATAAACTTATTTTAAAAAATTTAAAAAGACAACGGTTTTATCCAACCAGCCAGTGAAACCAACACTTATTATTAGTATTTTAAGTTCGAACTGAAAGTTAAAATTCGAGTAGTTAAAACTCAAGCTCTATACGTTTATTTATTCCAAAAAAAATAATTATTTTCATATACTCAAAATATTTTTGATTATTGATGAATAAACACGTCCTAAAAAAGGTTTTTCTTCCAATCCTATTCTTTAAATTCATCTAAATTAATAGCATCAAAGTAATTGCAGATTACAATACATTATGTCTTAATTATATAGGTTTTCTATACAATTAAGTTTTTCTTCGATCTAGCAGTTAAAATTCAAAATCGCAGTTAAATCGCAGTTAAATAGCAAAGTTAAAATTCGCAGGTAAATAAAAAGTTAGAACTCAAGCTCTATACGTTTATGTATTCCGAAAAAAATTATTATTTTCATATACTCAAAATACTTTTGATTATTGGTGAATAAACACGTCCTAAAAAGGGTTTTTCTTCCAATCCTATTCTTTAAATTCATCTAAATTAATAGCATCAAAGTAATTGCAGCTTACAATAAATTATCTTAATTATATAGGTTTTCAATGTTTTAATAAAATGTTGTTATATATAATGCTATAAATTTACATTAACTTCAAAATTTATATTTTATCCTGTCACGTTTCATTTACAAAGTTAAAAAAATGTATTCCTGAGGAATATGTTTGGCAATTTAAAAACTCCATTTCTTTTTCAAGGTTATCTTCGTACATTTTGATAAAAAAAAATTAATGTTCTCAAATTTAAAGAATTTCATGTTAAACGACCACAACTAACACGTCTTCTAAATTGGTTTAAAGTATGAATCACCACGCTCTACATTTTAATTGGATTAAAACCCCTATCCTACACCCCTTATCTACTTACACTATCAAACCTCAGTCCATTCCTCCCACTACATCACCATAAACACAACGCACTCCTGTTTGCTAACATTTATAAGTAACCCGATTTCCGACTCAACCCCCACTGCCCAAACCGCAAATCTCAACCGCGCCATTTTTAAATTTGCATAAAACCCAACCGTGTTCCATGAAGATAAGCCCGGCCGCCATTAGCATTTTATGCTAATCCCGGACCCGCGCGTCCGTCAATCAAGTCTAGACTTGTTGTTAATGACCGAAACCCGAAACGAGAAGGGGGACTTTTGAAACCGGGATCCATCTACACCCACCACTTCTATGTTTTCCCGATTCCCACCCCTTTTCCGACAACAAAAGACTAGATTAACCCTCAGTGGACTGAAGCAGTCGGGGAAAAGTTAAAGCGTGCCCTGGTCCCTGCAAATATATCCATGGTGTCGTCATGGAATGAAATACTACACCGAGTCCATCATATTCCCATATCGTTTCGGTGTGGCATTAATTGTCAGGAATAGATGTTGGAGAATAAGGGTGGGCCCAAACCATTTCCCACACCCCATCGAGTGTTTTTTTAATTGGCTAGGATCGTCTGCAGCCACGTGACTGAGATTTTTTTAACCTTCTGCAGGAGTTTGTCACTTCTCTCCCCCCTGGCAGTTTGAGTTGACGTTTTGATTACTTTGCGAGATGGCGTGGGGTCTTTTTTTTGGCTGTCACACTTTTTCCGTGATTTCTTATTCCTGTTTTTTTGTCTTCCTCCCGCGTTCCATACTGAATGCCACGTGTCATAAGTTAGCTGCTCTTTTGTCGGGCGACGACTGAGATGTAAAGCGTTTTTGGGGGGGAGTGGGACAAGTTTACCGACGGATATTTTAAATTGGATATCTTGAAGCGTTTATAGGAGAGTTTTCGTTTCACTCTTTGTTGGTTTTGATTAGTCAACGCTTTTATTTCTTGTTTTCAGTTATAGCATCCAAAATTAAATGTATATATTTTTTGCAATAGTGTCCGTGGTAGCCTGTTGGTCTGGTCGGTCATGTCACCTGACTCATGCGTTGGAAGGGTCTTTAGTTCATTACCTGGTTCTACCAACCGATACCGAACCGTATAGAGAAGACTAGTTTAATTTAAATCTGTTTTATCCAAAATATCCTCTCGTTGTTCACGATTTGAAAGTTTGGAGAGTGGGGTGTCAGCTCAAGTATTGCAATCATCATTTGATCATAGTTAAACAATTTCAAGACGATTTTGACCTTTTTTTCTAGATATATATGAAACTGTCCCCAATAATCAACTGTGTTAATATAACTTTTTTTTCACTAGCCAACCATTTAGTGCAATGTAGTTCCATATTGTATAGTACTAACTATGTCAATAAGGAACGCTAAATATGAACATCGTCCTAAAACTAAAAAAAATCATCTGAAAACTATTACATTTCACTTGTCACTCGTACGAGTTTTCAATTGGGGAACTTTTCTTCATGGGTTTTAAATACACCTGTGAATTAATTTTAAATATAAAGTAATATATTACCTATTACCAGAATGGTTCTACAATTGTAAGATCCATCGCCTAGTCCTTGCTTGCTATTTGAAATTATTAATTTGTCATTAACCAGTATGTTAATTAAATTTTTATTAATTTTTAACAACATACATATTATGACACATAACCACAAATAGCAAAAAAAGAGTGTGAGATTATTGGTAAAAACTTCAATTTGTCATAAACTGAACAGTTGGTTGGTTGAGTTTAGTGGCGCAAGAGCAACTAAGGCTATGCTGCGCCAAACACTAGGTGTAAACTGAACAGATGTTGAGTTTAAGTCCTTATACTTTTAACCTTAAATTCACTACCTTCTTTGTAAGTTTTAAACCGAGCAGATGTATCGTAAATCACTTATAATTCTTCTCTTTATATTTCCCCACACATTGGCATTCAAAAAGGCGCCAAATGTTAGTCAAACCATTTTAATATTGACACTCTCACCCTCCACCTTTGGCGCCGTCCAATGTTTGCCGAAAAGCACCAAGCAATAATTTCCCACGAATCAAACCGTGTCAATATGTTGAGCGTCTGTTGATCTTAAAGCGTTCTGTTCGATACCAGATCACTCCCCTCGCCGACCAGCCCCCCAATATTGCTTTTTTGAGGGGTGCCCTTATCGCCTGTATAATTCTCAAACAAGTGGCCTTTGCATAGGGAAGAAGAAACTGGAATACAAAAGAACGGGTACCAAAAAAATGGGGGAAAACACTCGAGTAAGAACGGGGCGCTAAAATGAAAAACGGGGCCCGTTTTGTTTGAAGAGCGCCAGAAGTGAAACAGGGTGGTTGGGAATAAGAGAACGGGAACTCTTAAAAAAAAAAATGGCACGCAACCACCCACCCACTCTTCTTTTCACTTCAGTTGGCTTTTGTGCAGTTATCACACTTTCGCACACAGAAGACAAGAGTGTGGACGGATCGTTGGAATATTGGCCAACTCTTGGATGAGATGGGGGTTGAACTGATGATGTAATTAATGTTTGAAACGTTCGGCGAGGGTGGACTATCCTCCAGAGTGTGCATTGGTGGAATTAAATGCATATGCGGGGGAGGGTGGGGGAATTCTCGAGAACCTGCAATTTCGATTATAATTGCTTCTGGCGTTTTTTTGCTTGCAATGTATACGAGTTTGTGTTCCCTCTTTTAATAATATATTTAGAGCAGATTTCGATTTGATTGGTGATAAATGACATAAGGCTAATTAATTGGCTTGTAGAATATTTATCGTACTCCCATGACTTCCGGTTGTATGAACAGGGTTACATTTTGTTTTGTTATGTTGTGTCTTTATACTGAATGCTGTATGTTTTCAAATTCAATACTGGTTCGATTTAGGAATAATTTAATGTTGTACCAATACTAATGGATATAAATGTATTTAATGTGTATGACAGATCGGAAAATATTCATTTGGCAATTAGGTTTATAAAGAATTGACAGTAAAGTTTTTTGCTACTTTAAAATACTTTTCAAATCCAAAACAAGGAATACTTATAATTTATTTTTAGGTTTCTGTCGTGTTCACTGATTAAAACCGAAAGCTATTTATTACTTAAAATTACAAATGACACCAATTTTATTTTTCTTAAAATCGTGTCTTGTTTTGTGTTGTAATACATTTTATTTTGTAATTTAGTGTAATATATTTTTTGTATTGTAATATTAGCCCTCTAGTTTCACAAGAATATGGGTCCATTTTCATAAATTTTATGGCAGACGCTAAAAACGATTGACAATGACGTACCTTTGGATATAAATACATGACTTTGAATACATTTTTAGATTGGATTCAGTCATTTCTGGTAAATACCGCTCTGCAAAGTTATGTAGTTTATTGAAAACTTGTAAAAAATATTTATAAAAACGCTTTTGCAAAAATGTGGGTATATCTAGGTTTGAAACTAGAGCTCATATATTACTTACATTTAATAATCTTTAAATGTAAGTAATATATATTTAAGTACAATATCAAATAGTTTGTACCATTTTACGGCCATATTGTATTAAATATTTTAAAGATAGTACTATATATAGTATTTTGTACAAAATAAAATTATTAATGAATTGTTTTAAATAAACCAAAAAAATAGTGTACGGCTCTCGTTTAATAATGGCAAAAATATCCTTTTTATTTGTTTAATAACATCTTCACATAAAGTGACGAATAATAATTTTAAATCACCTAATTTGAATTATATAAATTAAAGTAAACTAATCCTTTCAACTGCAGTCCATGCCTTACGTTGTAATAGGTGCAACTAACTAACGACGTATTGTCTAGTTTATGACAATGATCAAATATGACACATTTCTACTTATATCCACCACTCATCCTAGACCTAACACCAAGAACTTTCAATGTCCCCACCATGTAATGTATCCCCCACAGTAACCCCCACATCCATTTCCAGCATCGTCCTTGGTGTACCCACTACCCAAAGAATTGTATTCCGCATGACTTACCATGGATCTTTCTTGTTCTTTTTACAAGTCCTAAATGGAAAATGCGATGAAGCGAAGGGTGGACCTCTGCTGTTTTTATCTCTTTTTGAAGAATAGGGGGAAGGGGAGGGACAGTGGTATGTGATGTCCCCTTATGTGATTTCCGAATGCTTCGATGTGTCACCATCCAATATGATTGGCTGCGGGGGTGTTGGGAAGTGAATGGGAAAAAAGGTGATTCTGGCTAAGGGAAGGATGTTGGGATTTGGAGATTGTAGCACCTGTGGTCACAACACATGTTGGTAAAAAAAAGTTTTGGGGGTGATTATTAGTTAATTATTTGTCTTTTGTTGATTTATGGAGTTTTTAATGTTATGTTATTTTCGTAAAGTACGTAACCAATTCATGTTTCTGATAATTAGCACTTTTAACAGCATTCACAACTCTCCTATTATAGAATAACGATGTGTTATTTTGTTTCCCTGTTCTTCAAAAAGAACGTGGACAAACTATTTTTAAACCTTTCCACTCCAAGAACATTTTGACATTTGCGTTCTTTCTAAAGAGAAGTTATTCCTCTTTCTGTTTTTCTCCCAGAATTTTTTGTGCTCATAGAGGGGAAAAAATCCTAATTTATTTTAGATCTGCAAGAAAACAAGTAAAAAAAAAAGATCGATGTGATTTACATACAAGACACTTTTCGAGTTTATTTTAAATAACAGGGAACCAAAAGAACGAGTCGTTATGTTATCGCCTGAGCGGCGACAACGGAGTGCAAAGGGTTAAGTTATAAAAAAAGTGGTTGGTTCCAAAATTTAATGGGTATAAAAGAATTTCACAAAAATAATTTCCTTATTCTTAAAAGTAAATTAATACAAAAGATGCCATTTAATGGTATAATTTTTTTTAGAACAATTTTAAGCCTTTTTGATCTGCGTTGTATGCCATACTTCCAGCATTGCCTGGATCGTATGATCCTAGAAGAACATTGACGGGGGAATAGCTGGATAGAGATGGAACAGTAAAGACCGATGAACCAGACGATAGAATTCAGGGTAGAACATACAGGACAAAAAGGGATTATTTTAAATTCTTTGACATGTATGTAACGGAAATTTAAAAAAAAAAAAGACCAAAAAGGGTTAAAAAATTCATAGCTCTTTTTTAATTAAAAAAAATCTTTTTATAGTAAAAAATATTTATTGCAAACTATACAGTACAACAAAATCATTACCAAATATTTAAAAAAAAAGCTCCTAAAAAAAACTTTTAGAATTTTCAGTACCGAACCTCCTCTTAAACTTGAAATGTCAAAGCAGAAATATTTTTTCCCATAAACATTATTACTAAATTATCTGTCACAATGCCCTCAAAGCGTAGAAAACAAAATCAAATTTGTGACTTCATTTAAAAGAACTTCATAAAAGACTTGTTTCTGTCATTTTAATAAATTTCTCAAAACGCATAATATGCTTCTAACCGTTCGCTGAAATATAAACGTCAACTACGTTTCCCATGAGACTTATTCTACACCAACGAGTAAAACGCGCGTTAGCTTCTCGGTGATTCGACAATTCATACCACGTGGTATGAATCCACGAATCACCGAGAAGCCCACGCGCGTTTTATTCGTTCGTGTTGAATTGGAATTAGCTTTTTGCGCCAAGATGGCGATAATTTGTTTGTGCAGCAGATTTCGTAAAACTGGTTTAATTAAAGATTCTTGAAGCTCTAAGATTTGACAGAAGAAACAAGGGAATCGGACAGCTGCCACCATACTTCTACTAATAAGAACGTTTTAAACTGGCGTCACAATTTTCTTGAAGGATAATTTCGGAAATAAATGGTACTTTGTCACAAATGATAATGCTTCTTTTTAAAAAGTATTTAATTTAAGGAAGGTGGAGAATACATTTATTGAAGTAAAAAATATATATTTATAAAAATATTTTTCCTTCATATTTTGTAAAATACACCAGATTAGTACTTTTTTTTATTATACCGTAATTAAAATAAAGTAATTAATTTTGAAACATACTATGTAATATATTATAACTTTTTTATTTTCCAATTAAAAAAATAAAATATTTTTTAAATGAATTTTTTTTAGTATTTTTAGAATAAAAATGCCAAGTAATTCTTTGAGTTCAATGACCAGGCATTTTTTAATGTAGTCACAATGCAACTCAATTTAGAGAGAGAAAAAATAACTTTGGTGTTAATACAAAACGGTAAAAAACAGTAACATTAAAAATAACTTAATGAAATAATCGCCATATTTAAATAACAATAATATTTAATTATTATATATTATTATTATTTATTATAATAATAAGTAATAATAACGCCATATTTAATAACGTCATATTTAAAAAAAAACATCTTATGAATATTCTTATACTTGCAGAAAGACACTGATGTCCGTCAGCATTTTAAAATAAAATTAACTTTTAAATCATAGAAAGAGTGTTAAACTTGTACTAGTGCAGTGTTTATACTTGTACTAGTCACTGAGCTAAAATAAACACTAGAGTAATGACTTCCATTGGGGAAAAATGCACTTTACCGAGGCGCGCGGATGAATACTGTTCAGAAGCCCAGGTTGATAAAACATTCTTCCTTGAATTTTGCATCTTTATTCACGAAGCATCGGCTATGAATATTTGATTAATTAATATATTTATTTTTGAATGTAGGAAAGCATATATGACAAAACATTAAATGTGTAAAATTTAATGTATTTTTGAAAGCAAGAAGAAATGTAGTTTTAAAACAAGAATGACAAACACCATGTGAAAGTATTATACTTTTCTACCTTGACTCAAAAAAATGTAAATCGGTTGCTCACTCTTAGTCTTCCCTACAGTGACTATTTTAGCTCACTCGTACTAGTTTAGTGTTTATACTAGTTCTGGTCTAGTAATGCCGTCGGAATTTAAGTAACTTTACAGTTTCAAGTCGACGCGACATTTGGAAAGAGGTTTAAATAAATTGTACGATTTGAGACCATAACATCAGATAAGGCGAATTAAGTAAAAGCGATGTTATAAAGTACCGTAAACCAACTACATGAAAGTAATATGAATCCCCTTTTATCACTCAATATTAAATACACTTCCTCAAAGGGCTTATGTTGTTCATAATAACACATTTCCACGCTAAATAACGCATTTCCAAAAAACAGATCATTCTTAAACTGGAATATTCTGTAAAATCCTTCCGACCGTATCATTTTTATGAGAACTTTTTCCCAAATCCTTAATCGAAAACATCAAGGTTTCACTTTGACGCCCAGTAACTTTTTTTCTCCTCTTGTCTAATGGCACTTTTGGAATAATCGAACATGAAAGTTGAATCGAGACAACAATTTTTTTCACACCGTTTACGTGGAAGCATCCTATTCGGTTCGTTTAACGCGATCATTTAAGTAACATTTCGAATGTGGAACTTTTTAACCGTCGCTCTTGTCTGCTTTAAAGGGATTAAAAATAATTCCACAAAGTATTTTTCTTTTTTATCACACTTCGCTTCGGTAACTTTTCAGCATTTGTGGAATTACTAACCATCTTTTTTTTTTTTTTTTTTTTTTTTAACCTGGGATCTTTTTAGCATGGACGTAATTTTGTTTCTGATAGTTTATCGGTTTGTTTAATTTGGTTTTAAATTGTTTGAATCGTGGATGAAGATATATTGCAAAGCCTTTATAAAAAGAATCTTGTTAATCACTTTCAGCTTTAAATATTAATTCGAAAGAAAAATAATAATATGCAGTGTTCAACATAATATTTCAAATTTGGCAACACTAACATTATTATTTTTATTGGATCTAAATGTAAAAAAAAACGAAATTATTCTTTTTTATTGAAAAAACAATGACTTTTTTTTTAAATACTAGTTCAAAGGTTCAAATTTATAATTCTTAAGGAAACAAAAGCGTAAATTATGATTTGATCTTAAAAAAAGTGTTACTTTATTTTAATGTAAATTCTAAATAAGCTAAGTGCAATAGTTTATTTCTTTAAATGTGTATTTCTGTAGAATAAACTTGAAAACTAACTTATTTTTCTTTCACTTGCAGGTAAGCTGATTTTTGTGATATTCTTCGCATCAGACAAAGTGGTATGTGTTTTGTTATAGATCTATACTTCTGTACCGTGTATGAAATCGTTAGACATTATTACAGGTTGAATTCAATAATTAACTCTGTAGAAACGAAAATTATTATTTGCATTGGAATAATTGGATGAGTGTAGTTCTATTGCGTTATCACGGGTTAATAATTTTTAAGGGAAAAAAAGGTTTTTCTCATATGTTACATTGAAAAGATTACATATTTGCAAAATGAATGTAATGGAAAAATCTTCATAATTATCTAAAGTTTAAATACGATAAAATACCGTATGGGTGCTAAAAAGCATAGCGTCCCCCCCCCCCTATGTTATAACTTGCAGGACTTGATGAATACAACAACTTTTAATTTTATGATTTATTTAAAATTATAAAAGGAGTTTTTGGAAAAGAATTTTAAAACTAAACTACGTAAACATTAAAAATATAAGCAAAATATCAGGCTTAAAACATCAGGAAATACGATATTCAAGCAAAAAAATTCAGTTATTTTTAAATAAATGTCAAGTATTTCCATAATATAAGCAAAATATGAATTTGGATACGTGTCTTTTGTTTCAAGTTTTTTTGTCCTAATGTTAATGACGTATCTTATGTTATCAATTGTTTCATTGCAAAGTTACATAACCTTTTGATACTCAATCCGAATGTCGACCTCACTGCGCATGCGCGAGGCAAGACATTGCCACAGTATCATTGAAATAGAATTCGAATGTAAAATGGCGGCAATATTGCTTTCAAGAAATTAATTCTTTTCGGAATTCAATGTCCCTTTAAAAAATATTCTTCCTTCCTTTTGTTTCAACCTCAGGGACGATTCTGATTGAAAAAAAAAATAATGAAATGAAAAGGGATTGCGTGGCTTCTAACTTAAATGAAGAATCGAATAGTTGGTAAATAAAGGTTCGGAAAAAAAATGTTCGAAAAAAGAATGCCAGCGTTAACGAGCTGCTTGTGAAAGCAAAGGAAAAAGGTTTCCTCAGGTGCTTTTGTTCCAAACCCGCTCTCTCTGAAAAGCTTTCAATTACTAACTCGTGTACTTCAGCGGTTTCTTAACTTCTTTTTAAGACTTCTGGAAATTAGCCGTCTTTGAGAACACAGACGAACCTCAAACTCTTAGAAAAGCCCATTTAACAGAGGAAAGAACTGGATTCTTCATCTGATCCGTTTTTGAAGCGTCCACATAATCAGCGTTGATACATTTAAAATATCCCAATTTAGATAAATATTTTATAAATGGATAAAATTTATTAGAATCGAAGCATGTTTATTAATTATTTTAATCTGTGCTGTCTCCTCTGTCACATATCAACTGATAAAATAACTAGTTATTATTTTGGTAACTGTTCTTTAATATGATAGAGAATGATATATTCTTAAGAATATAAAAGGACATAACAGTATTTAGTTATCTTTTTCTCTTTAACTACGAAACACTTAATTTACGTATTTTGAAAACAGAAATGTTCTTAAATGAGAACGTAATTGAACCGTTTATTTCAGGAATCAGTTAGCAAACATTTTTTTTTAAATGTGATTTTTTTTTATGGAATCGGAATGTCGTATGGTAAAAACATATTTTCTCCACAATCCATCTATCATCACGCCTATGTTAGGTTTACGTAGGGTTGCCATCTCATGTTATTTTCCAGGTCATTCGACCATGGTTAAAAATTACGAGGAAATGTTCCCGGGTCTTTCCTTCTGTATAGGTTTCGTTGCATCGCCCAGCTCTATTCTCTCGTTCATTCATCCAACCAGCATTTGTTCAACAGTACTTATAGTTTCCAAAACAAACCGTGATTATTCTTACACTGTCTCATAGTATTATCTTAATATATTAAATGTTCCTCTAATTGTGTTAATTAAAAAAGATTGAGTCAAATTTAATTAAGACCGGGAATACTTCAATGTTAAAAAGAACATTCATTTCACTAAACTGAACTCATCTCAACTAGAAAACTCGAAGGCTCGAAATGGAATTGAATACTTTTAGCCAAATTAACGACATTTTAAATTAACAGCAATTAAAACCGACCTCTTTTCAAGCCAAACAAACCCTGGTGCAATCGCACAAAGTAAAAGCACCTTTTCCAATAACCCTAATTAGATGATCATGATCTCTGGCCACTTTGAACTTTCTGAAGCAAGGCTCAGATAGAAACTGCCACCCCCACCCGGTAAAACAACAACAAACGAAACCGCTGCTCCATCTCCTGCAAGAGAAGGGGGCCGGCGCCCCAAGGGGCCCTGGGCCCCCCATCCTGTTAGCGTAATGAACAGGACAGATTGCAATTTAGATAAGCATCAAAAAGTGCAGGGGCTTCTCTCTATTTCATTAGATGCCTTCGTGGAAGTTTTCTGGAGAATTGGCGGGAAAGTGAGAAAAGGGTTTTCGGGGTAAATAGACGCCCCTTTATTTAACCTCGGGGCTTGGTGGAAGCCCTTGAAGGAAGGGGCGGTGCTTTTTGACTGATAATTGCATTGGGAAGTCGAGTATGAAATGGAAAGTGGGCTGCTTAAATCCATTGAAGGTTTCTTCTTTTTTTTATTTTCCGTTTTATTCCTATTTGAGAGAGGATGTCATTTAAACTGGAGGAAATGTTTGATTTTTGTCCTTTAAGCGTTCTGGATGTAAAATTTCACTTTAAAGTTTTACCGTTTTGAGATCTCTTGACTATTTTGAAGTTTAAATATAAAATTATGTATTAGTATAAATATTAAGATATTTAATAATATTTTCTGCAATAAATGTTAAGCACAAATTTGTTATCAACTAAGAATTTTTTTTTAAAATTTAAAATGCATCCTAATCAAAGTGGCATTATAAGAAATAAACATTTCCCCATATTTAAAATTTTCAGGGAATTATTTTCATTGCCGTATTACTTCTTTTAAAAATAAAGATTTTAAACTTTCTAAAATTCAATAATATTTTTAGTTATGGTATAATAGTATTTTGAGGCGCTAACACTTTTCTAGTCTTTATTCTTTATAGATTTATGTGTTTGCGATACATTTATTTAAAAAACACAATTTTTTTTAAATATTGGTTATGGACACACCGACATTTTAAATATTATTATAAACTTTATAAGATAATTAATTTCATTGCACTATTTCACATATTTGTGTAATATGAAATAAATGATTAAAACAATTTTTTAAACATGTACTTCTATTATCTCCCTTATACATAGTAGTGATATTTAAACAAATTTAAAGTATGAATTGCTGAAAATTTGAAAGCATTCAAGCTTTTGTGATAATCCTTAAACGTTACAATATTTTAAGGTTTAAACAAAATATACATAAAACCCATATCACTCTTCCATTTGATAAATTAGCATTACTCTTTATTTGGTATTCATAAATAAACCAAACATGATTAGCATTTCCAAATTCCCCAAAGAACTGGGGGGAATACCCATCGATTCCCCAAATAGCACTCATTAAAACAAGATAAACGATCAAATAATCCCATCCCCTATCCATCATCTTCGCGAATAACATCGACGCAACCTCCGATCTCCCGCAAACCTGTAACGGGATCCTCATTCAATCAAACGACGGACACGGGCACATCATCGTATTCCAATCAACGAACAGGCACCTAACCCCACCCCCTCAATTCCCAAAGCACCCCTTACACCAACCCCCCTTCCTAAAACTGCAACCACCCCCTTGCAAACACCACGTTTTAATTTTCTCTTAGATCGCTGAAAGGCCTAATATATATCTACTCTCCACCAAAGCTTTTTAATTTTTGGTCCCATGTTTAGGTTTTTTTCGACCTTGTAGTCTATCAACCTAGGCTTTTAATGCGATTGGCTCGGGGACCAACTGGGGGGACCCTTTGGGGGACATTTGTCACAAGGGGGGGGGGCGATGTTAGGTTTAATTTATCGAAAAGCGATTTCTTTTTAGGAAAAGGGGTTCGGAAATTCAATTTTAGAACGTCGGGGCAAAGGGTGTCATTTTTCTCCTTTTCTGGGATAAAAAGGGACTTTTTTATGTTTAAGATTGGATTGCCTCGGTTTTTTTTTAAAGATTGATGTTTCTTTTGTCTTTTTGTATTCGGGTCGTGGCATCGGAATTAAATCTCGATTTGTCTTTCGGTTTGTTCTGTTTTTATATCCTTTTTTTTTTTTAATGTTTCGTGTTTTTTGGATGATTTTCTCAAGTGGCAGATTCATCTGTGGTGCCTTGATGGGTCTATATTGGGTTTGTGATAAGTTGATTTGAAAAAGGGAAAAGTTTTTTTTTATTTCATGTTTCAAAAGATTGTTTAATATTTTAAGAATGTCTGCACAGACAACAGCGGTTAAAGTGCATGTCGAAAGAAATGAACAGGATTTTGAGCAAGCAAAAAGTATTAAGAAAATTGAAACATAAATTAAATTTGATTTACTAGGGAAAATTATGGATTTGCTTCAAGTTTTTCATAATTTAATCTTATGTCAATTTCCCCTACTTTATTTTTAACGGATTTATTTTAAGATATCCTTTCTAAAATATAGGATTTTTTTTATTATTATTGTACATTCTATCTTGAGTTCTAATTGTCTGTCCAGTAGGTCTCTTATCTGTTATATCCTGATAATCCTTCGTCTGTTCTGTACTTCTTATTTCTGGTCAGTATGGTGCCCTGACGGTCATATGGGCCACAACAATGTTGGCATGGCAATAGCCTAATTGTGGCCGAAGGGAGCCGAATTTACCATATTCTCAAATATGTTAGATTTGTTTATCGCCCAGACAAAAGGTTGCCATGAGCCGCAATTGGAACTTTCCGGTTGGCATGCGACGCCGAACAAGCAGTTAATTGTATTAAATTTTACATAAAAGGTGATATTATGTTTTAATAGGTTAAGATACGAATCCTTTTTTTTTCAAATCAGCATCATCTTCGAAATTGTTGATCGACTAAAAAAGGTTTTTAATAAAAATTTACAAGTAATGATTAAATAAAATCACTTATAACGTTGCGGAAATTAAAAAAAATAAAATCGTTGTAGATTAAAGTAATTGTTTTAAGGGATAACAATAAAAAAAGTATTGCCCAAGGAGTTGATTTTAAATAAGTAGGGAAGCAGGTGTGCACTTATTGAATTGTCTAGAAAAATGCAAAATATATTTTAAGTCCAATAAATTTGGCTGTATATATGTGTTTCTTGCGTACACCACTCGTCTTTGTGAAAAGCTTATAGAACTATCAAATAGATTTGTTTTAATTGTTTTTGATATTAAATTGTTTTTAGGTACATACCAAATACACGCCGATATTTGTCCAAAATGTTGTCTGCCAAATGTGCATGTACAGGAAATGCTTGGATGCTCTCTATATTAACAACCCACATTAAGATGTAGGTATCATTCTGTTTAACAAAACTACAAAACTCGCATGCTCAAAATGGAATTGAATACTCTTGGCCAAATTAACAAATTTTTAAATTAATACCGACCTCTTTTCAAACGAAACAAACCCTGGTGCAATCGCACAACGTAAAAGCACCTTTTCCTATAACCCTAATGAGATGTCCTGTGCTTTACTATGCACATCGATCAATCCACTAATCAAAACAGTCAAATCGATCCAAAACACGAACTGCTCAAAATAGCGGTTAACTAAATAAACAATCTGATACGTAACATTACACTCCGTTTCCTTTACGGCAAAGCAGTCTTGTGACATCTAATTTACCAGCGACAATTACGTCCATTCTTTAAAGTCGTCCATCCATCCACCAAAACAACAGCCGCCTTACCACAACATTTTTTATAACTTACGAAAATAACTCCCCGTTCTTTTTTGCATAGCCTAATGAACAGCACAGCTTCCCTCGCTGCAAGACGTATGGCCCCGTGGGCGGTAGAAAGAGTTGTAAAAGACAGGCCCCTTTCCGGCCTCTCAGTGGGCCCCATGGGGCCCGTTACGGCCCTCCGACCGACGCCGCATTCGCGATTTATAACTCTGCACATTAGGGGGCGCGCGAGTCTCAAGTCGAGAAGTTTGAGGTCTTCATTCCCGTTTGAGGCTTTTCTTCCCCCTTTTTTTTATTTTTGAAGCCGCTTTTAATGTATTATGCATGCCGCCGGGTGTGGGTGTTTGTCTGATAGGGTCTTGAACTTTGATTTTAATGACGATTTGGTGGTGATTCAATCGTGTGACGCCTTGGGATTTTTGGTAATGAATATGATTTAAATTAGCTCAATTTATCGATGTGTTGGAACCTTTAAAAAATAAATTGTAATTTAAATTATATTGTTAAATTAGTTCATTGGTTCCCAACCTTTAGATGGGCATAACAACCAATTTGACAAATTGAAAAGCGGCGATTGCCACCTTTTTGAGGTCTTCATTCCCGTTAGAGGCTTTTCTTCCCCCTTTTTTTTTATTTTTGAAGCCACTTTTAATGTTATATGCATGCCGCCGGGTGTGGGTGTTTGTGAGATAGGGTCTTGAACTTTGATTTTACTGACGATTTGGTGGTGATTCAATCGTGATGCCTTGAGATTTTCGGTAATGAATATGATTTAAATTAGCTCAATTTATCGATGTGTTGGAACCTTTAAAAAATAAATTGTAATTTAAATTATATTGTTAAATTAGTTCATTGGTTCCCAACCTTTAGATGGGCATAACAACCAATTTGACAAATTGAAAAGCGGCGATTGCCACCTTTTTGAGGTCTTCATTCCCGTTAGAGGCTTTTCTTCCCCCTTTTTTTATTTTTGAAGCCACTTTTAATGTTATATGCATGCCGCCGGGTGTGGGTGTTTGTGAGATAGGGTCTTGAACTTTGATTTTAATGACGATTTGGTGTTGATTCAATCGTGTGACGCCTTGGGATTTTTGGTAATGAATATGATTTAAATTAGCTCAATTTATCGATGTGTTGGAACCTTTAAAAAATAAATTGTAATTTAAATTATATTGTTAAATTAGTTCATTGGTTCCCAACCTTTAGATGGGCATAACAACCAATTTGACAAATTGAAAAGCGGCGATTGCCACCTTTTTGAGGTCTTCATTCCCGTTAGAGGCTTTTCTTCCCCCTTTTTTTTTATTTTTGAAGCCACTTTTAATGTTATATGCATGCCGCCGGGTGTGGGTGTTTGTGAGATAGGGTCTTGAACTTTGATTTTACTGACGATTTGGTGGTGATTCAATCGGGATGCCTTGAGATTTTCTGTAATGAATATGATTTAAATTAGCTCAATTTATCGATGTGTTGGAACCTTTAAAAAATAAATTGTAATTTAAATTATATTGTTAAATTAGTTCATTGGTTCCCAACCTTTAGATGGGCATAACAACCAAATTGACAAGCGGCGATTGCCACTTTTTTGAGGTCTTCATTCCCGTTTGAGGCTTTTCTTCCCTTTTATTTTTGAAGCCGCTTTTAATGTATTATGCATGCCGCCGGGTGTGGGTGTTTGTGCGATAGGGTCTTGAACTTTGATTTTAATGACGATTTGGTGGTGATTCAATCCTGTGACGCCTTGGGATTTTTGGTAATGAATATGATTTAAATTAGGCTCAATTTATCGAGTGATGTGGTGGAATGAATAGCGATTTAAATTCGATTTTTAAATTGGTTCAGTGGTTCCCAACCTTTCGATGGTCATAACAGCCTTAAAAAATTGACAAGTGGCGGATTGCCAACTTTTTAAATCACTGAACAAAATTTAGATACTGAATACAGATTAGTTACTAAATATAAGTCTTGTATTTTTAGTTTGTAAATATAATCATTAAAAAAGTATTGTTTTTAATTTATCTTGTTAATTAAGGTAGTATTTCAAATTTCTGTAAAATACGAGTATCTATTATAATTTAAATCAATTCAGCTTGTATTTAGTTCACTAATTTCTATATTCTCAGAGAGAAAATGTCTCTGACAAAATATATAGAACTAATTTCTAGTTTAATTTTGCAATAATCCAATAAAATAGAAATCAAAAGACCTGTTAATGTAATTATTAGTTTTACAAATATTTTAAAAATGAGTTTTTAAAATATTTATATATAGCTAATAAATTCATTTCCTATTTAGATTTTTTTTATGAGAGTATAGTACATCAAATAGCGTCTGCTTTTATAAAACCATGTTTGAGATTGATGAATAGCATTGTCTTTTTTTCTGTATGTTTTTCTGTAATAATTTTCGTGGCTTCGTAACTCAAGAATGAATGTTCATATATTAACCTTATGGTTACTCACCGGACTAGGAATGGCCATGGCTCACGTCAGTTAAAGTTCGGAAGTTTGGAAAGTGGAGTGGCAGTTCAGGTATTTCCTTGGCTGTCCACGATTTTAAATAACAAATCGTTATTATCGGGTGTTTCTTCTGGATAGTTGGGCAACGTTAGTTCAACCAATCAATAATGAACAGGTGACTTTGATGCATTATTTTCTTTGATGCATGTAAATTTGTATACAATAAGTAGAATGAGAATCATTCTTCTAAATGGTAGGTTTGTATGTCGTAAATATTAACGTTAGATAAAAGAGATACCGTAATTCAGTATCCGTTACATGTAAGCTAGATTTTAATCTACACATCCTTGACACATTAGTGTAACAATAACCACCAGAGCACGTGGTCTTTATCAACCTTCATTCACAACAGTAGAATGCCAAAATCCATCTCAATGACCATCTATAGAATCGTTCTGAATATTAAAGAGCTCTAATTGTCTACAAATGTCATCTCCTTTAACGACAACAACAATTGACGTAAAGTCACGAAACTACTGCAACACACAAACGATCATTACCACAAGCGAAGCTGAAATTGAAACATTTCGTTAAATATGTAGAACGAATGCAAATCTGCTGCAATTTTCAAGCTAACCCATATATGTTAACGAGTTTACTAATAACTAAAATGTAACCGTTGGATGCATAACAACCTTAAATATTAACCTAACCTTATTCGTTAAGGCTTCATGTGTCTGTATATCTTTCTAGATTGCCTATATCGGAAGGATCCGAGCTCTTTGGGTAATTTTATTCATTTGGAAATGTCCAAAGTCTTTTGAAGACAATACGAGTGCGATTAAGTACGATCTATCCGGTTGCATATCCTTTGTACGGTTGCTTTTCTTTTCATCCGACAGATGTTATGGAGAGACACTGACCCAACATTGAGATGTCTGTCGGAGTAATAATACTAGTGAATGTTGCGTAAGGTCTAATCCGGATAAGCAATTTTGAAAAGAAGTATGTTATTTTTCTTGCCATTGGTTCTTAAGGACAGGTAAAATCTGATTATCTATGTAAATTACGTTTGGTTTTTGTGTAATGTGAAAAGCCTTAAAATCAATTACAGGGGGGGGGGGGGGGGGGTATCAGAATAAAAACACCATCTGACGCTTTTAGGGTGATCCATTCCAACAAAGAATATAATAATACAAATAGAAACAATTACGAATAGCACGATTGACATAAATTTGATCTCTTTCGATTGGAAATTATTCTTGAAATAAGCAAAACGAGTACTGGACGTGAATGGTGCCCGTGAATCAATGTTTACTTGCCTGTTTTTATCTGCAGACGCCTCTCTCGACTTCCTTCAAGGATTTCGTAACTGGATTGGTTGTATTTCGTGTTGGAGGGAAATTAACCAATGAATTGTCACAGACGTCGGTATGAAAAAGGCGGATAAAAAAAAGCGAGTGCATATTCCATGCCTTAAAAGCTGGCGTTTAACAGGTTTTTATTGGGGACTAATTTCTATAATCTAAAATGACGCTTCAAGTTAAACTCTTCTGACCGTACTTCAAGATAGCCACGGCCCATCCTTTTTCCTAAAATGTCGATTTAATTTGGTTTGATGCCTATATTTTATTAATTTACCCTCAAGAACTAAGAGCAAATTTAACTTTTTATTGAATAACATTAAGATTACGAAGCTAAAATGAAATTTTTACAATGACAGTCAATGGCCAGTATGTGACTAACTTCTAATGACATATGTTTTAGGTCAATATATTTATTCTTGGCTATGAAAAACAGATGTCATATTGTAATATAACAAAGCTTATAGTGTATAATGCAGAAATACAGGGTAACCCAAAAAGAGCATATATACAAACAATATAGTTCCTAACAAGGGAAGCATTTAGTAACTAAATCATGTTCTTAGATTTTGAGAAATTAAAATACAATTTTTATACAACCCCCTACGCATAAAATATTGAAACTTACAAAAAATAAAACCCCTCTTTGAATAAAACCAGAATACTTTTTTAAAAAATTCCCCTACTTGTATTTTAAAAATTGAGGGATCTGATACTAATTAAAAATAAAGGAGGTCGTATATTAAAGAAAATTTTATTATTCTTTACGATAACACATTTTATTACGTTAATTATATAAAAAAAAGCGAACTAATGTTTTTCCTTATAAAACAAAAAAATAATATTTAAATTTTAAGAATATTTTTTAGACAAATCTTTTTTCTACTAAAATCCAAAAGGTAGATCAGAAAATTCCATATTCACATTTCAACCACCTCCCCCCATGTTTATATTCAGGGTGATTACGACGCCTGCAGAGCTGTAAATCTTGGAGAACACAACTTTAAAGAATTATTCCGCCTCTTTAAGACCACCTTCAAGGGAAACCCTTTAGCGCGTCCTTTTACACTTTCAAACGCCCCTCTTCAACCCCCAAGTCCCTCATTCAACCCCCCTCCCTTTATGTGGGAGGGTCCCCCCTTTCCTTTCAAAAAAGAACCGGCGCTTGAAGAAGTTGCAAAGTACGTTTTTAAAAGGGGTTGGATTTTGTTTAGAATGCTTGAAGGTAGGAAAGAGGTTCTTGTAGGGTTTATGAGTTTGAATGAAGGGTTGTGGACGTTATTGTGAGATTTTTTTTTCTGTTCTTTTATCTGATAAGATTGGAAAGTGCTTGAATTTTTCTAATCTAAATTTTAAATTTTTTTTTTATATATCTGAGAAAAATTGTTGGTCTTTAGAAAAGTAAATTTTAAGTACTGTACTTGTAGTAATACAATGAGAGGAAATTATTTTGAGATCTGTTGGATCGTAATAATGTGAATTGTATTGTGTGGCCTTCTTTATTTAAGATTGAAATCGGGAGAATTTATTATAAAAACTTGAAACCATGCCCTTTAAGAAATTTTATTAGACGGATAGGTACTTGCTAATCTTTATTTTTTAACACTTTGCAATCTACTGTCAGCTTTTAAGTAAAAAAAAAATATTTATTTGTTCTTTTGTTTTGCTTTTCTTCAAAATAAACGAGCACAATATGTTCTTGAGAATAAGAAACGTCGTTCTTTTGTTATATTGTTCTCTCACGAACTCCGAAAAAGATTTTTTTTTTTACCGTCTAGGAATGCCAAACATCTTTGACAAAAAAGGAACACGAGTAATTGTTTCGTATAAGGACCTTGAAATCCGAAATGTGTTCAAGTGCAAATATTTATCAATGTATCTTTTACTAATATTCCAAACACTTCTATAATTCTGATTATCAAACATTAAATTTTATTGAAAGATATTCAGTGAAAGAACATTTGACAATTATATTACATATCAATTCACAAATGATATAATATATATTTTCTAAATCTATATTTTCGCACTTATTTTTAAATATATTAAAATTTATCAAAAAATGTTTTGTGAAACAACATCAACAAAAAAATTTTATGTTGTTAAATACTTCATATATATTTTCGCATACATTTTTAATGTAACATAGAATCAAAATTCCTATTGTTATAACTCCGAAAATTCTATTTTAAATTTAATATATTTAATTTATATATAATTTTATCAAAATGTGTTTAGTGAAAAAAACATCAATAAACTTGTTATACAGTTAAATACTAAATCTACATTTTCGCACTTGTTTATGCCTACATTCATATGGTAACCTAGTATCAATATTTCCATTGTTATAACACCGAAAACTGATTTGAATAACCCTGTGTAAAAGAGTGTAAATCTGGTTAGATTTTAAAATAATATCTCTATTTAATTAAATTATATTTTAAATATATTAAATGTAATATATTTAATTTATATAATTTTTAAATATATTTCATTTATGTATATTTTTAAATATATTTCATTTATGTATATTTTTAAATATATTTCATTTATGTATATTTTTAAATATATTTCATTTATGTATATTTTTAAATATATTTCATTTATGTATATTTATAAATATATTTCAATTATATATATATTTTTAAATATACTAACTTTTAGGGCGTTTAGTGAAAGAACACCCATAAACTTGTTATATAGTTAAATACTTAATCTGTATTTTCGCACTTGTTTATTTCGCCTAAATTCGAAGCATCAATACTTCTATTGCTATAACTCTAAAAAATGATTTGAATAACACTGTGTAAAAGAGTATACATTTGGTTGGATTTCAAGATAATCTCTCTATTTAATTAAATTCTATTTTAAATATATTAAATGTAATTTATTAAATTTATATATATTGTTTTATATACATTTATATACATTTGGTTGGATTTCAAGATTTAAATATAATTAATGTAATTTTGGATTTAAATATAATTAATGTAATATATTAAATTTATATATATTGTTTTTAAATATATTTAATGTATGTATGTATATATATATATATATATATATATATATATATATATATATATATATATATATATATATATATATATATATATATATATTGTTTTTAAATATATTTAATGTATATATATTTTTTTAATATATGTCATTTATATATATTTTTAAATATATTAACTTTTAGTGAAAGATGTTTAGTGAAAGAACACCCATAAACTTGTTATATATTTTAATACTTAATCTGTATTTTCGCACTTGTTTATTTCGCCTACATTCGTAAGGTAACCTAGCATTAAAATTCTCATTGCTACAACTCCGAAAAATGAGTTTAATAACCTGCCATAAAAGAGTGCATTTTGGTTGGATTTCAAGATAATCTCTCTGTTTGGAAATTCCATTATAATCAAAGTAACGATCCCTCCTACAAATGTCTTGTGTACTCTTGCTTTACACGAGGGGGTGTAAAATCTTATCTTTTCCTGTTGACAGCATTTTATAGTCTTGTCGTCGTGTCGTAAAACTGAGAGCAAATGTGCACTTTGTCGTTGTCCAGGGGAAAGAGGACAAACTGCCTTTATCTTGTTTGTGACATTTGTGAGCAAAGGGGTTTGTTGCTATTTAGAATATCTATGAGGAATCTACTTTGAATTCGATTATAAGTTTTTGAAAAAGTTCTCATTCTCATGTATGCCATTTAATAAGAAAAAAAATTGTATTCTTCTTTCAATATCTTTCAAATAATGTTTGATGATTTTCGCGTTTTAAGTGTAATGTGAGAATTTTCTGTTATCAATGATGAAAACGTTGAAGTTAAGATTAAAATTCTTATATCAACTTTGTATTGCTACCATGGATACAAAAAATACAACATACTGGATTAGCCTTATATCCTAAAATTACACACCTTTCCAAAAACAAATTTTTATTAGCTAAAAATATATTTCACTATATTACTAACTACTAAATATAATATATTTTAATTTAAACATTGCACATCATACATACTTGAACATAGTTTACTTTACAGATTTATGTTACGTATTTTAATATACACATAAATACGTGAAAACTTGTAAACAAATAAGTGAAAACTTGTAAAAAAGTAAGTGAAAACTTGTAAACAAGTAAGTGAAAACTTGTAAACAAATAAGTGAAAATCGTTACAAATTGAAAATTTAGTATTTAAGTTTATATGTTGGCCTTATCAATTTTGTTAGTTAATTAACATTTTTAAGTCAGTATAAAAAAATACATGGATGAACATAAATTTTTTTTGCATATCTCAATGGCGATTATTAAAACTAAATTTCCTCAATCCGGTTCATTCGCAAGAAAAACGGTTTACATATATCAAAAACAATACAAAACAAGCCTTTGTCTTAAACATCCGCCCTAAAAAGAATCTCCGACGATATTCTATAAATCCATGTCCCTTTCTCAAATTTAATTTACCGATGTTACAACTACTCCGTGATCCTGCGCTGACATCGATAAATTTCCTCCATAAATTTCAGTCAAACAGAATGACAACCTGCATTCCTTTCTCAACAAAGGAACCAATGTTGTCCCTTGCCATGGAAGAAGCAGGTTCGCTGCTCCAACGTTCCCCTACGGTCACTGGGATGTCGCATTCGTATGTTTCCAGAATTTATAACTCGAAGAAGGACAGCCACTGGGACAGCTCGGCTCTTTTTTCGAATCTTCTCTTTGGAATCGCATCCTCCAGAGCAGTCAGTAATTTATCTTGGGTTGCTTCAGAGTGCGACGTCAGAAATGACGTGTTTTCTTTCCGTGTTGTTCCAGCAATGAAACATGCTTTTCAGTCGAGGGGGATCGTGTTTCACTGTTGCATGTGTCTTCTAGAAAACCGAAATGGAAAAAAAATGTGAAGGAAATAATACTGTGGGGATGGAATGCGAAATGTATTTATTAAGATATTTATTATTTTGATTCCCATTGGAATTAAAACAAAATTAAATACATGTTATACAGGGTGGTCAGAAATTCTTGGGCGATGGTCATTGCTCAGTTGTTTAACTAACTACACAGAATAAACCTTTCCTTTTGCTGTGTTTTGAACTACATTTTCTGTTGCTGCTAAAGCTAAGCGACTTGTTTAAAATATAAGGTAAATAGATGGGCATTTTTTATATAATGCCAATACAGATAACTGTGATATAGCCAAACAATGACTATCGCCCATTAGCTTTTTAGCATCCTGTAGTTTTTCAAAAGTCGTGTGTGTCTTATTACTTTAAAAATTTGTATTTTAGTCGCAAGTGAAAATATTTATAAGGGTCCGTGGTCATTCTGCTCTTGTTTGTTTTAAAGAGCAAGGAACCAAAAGAACTGGTCGTTATGTTGTCGCGTGAGAGGCAACAGCGGAGTGAAAAGGGTTAAACTTGATTTTTTTATTTATTTATTATTATTATAACTGCTAATTAGTATTTTGTAGCGGTAGAAAGTATGCCTTTTTCAAGAAGACGCTTTTACTACCTATAAACATCTTTATTCAAATACTATTTTAAAATGATAAAAAAAAACATATAATTTATAAATGTGTATGCTTTATACCATGAATAAAATAAAACCTATACGTCAGCTTTTTTGGGATATCTATTAAATTAAAGATTTCTGTTTAAGTATCCCCATAAAACCTGAGAAAAACCTTTAAGAAAAGAACTTCAATATTGAAATTATTGAGGTTTTATGTAAGAACATTAAAATATTCCAAAAGAAAAACTTTTTTGTTTCAAATTCTCTGAATACATTCAAAAACCCAATTTCATTATTTTAACGAAGGTTTTATGGTAGTTTATTTTTGCTGAGAAAATCCCGCTGTGTACAAAATGTAAATAGAATCAGACTTAGCTTTCTCCTTAAAATAAATGTGAGGTTTCTTATAAAGTTGGCATTAAAAAAAAGTTTTAATTAAAGCAAGTTCTACGGAAATTTTATACTCTTATGGAACCTTTTCCGATCTGTCCTCCGAACCCAATCTTTGAAGCCCTTCAGCTGCTGAGATCCGCGTCCACCACATCCTTGTAACAGATACACCCATCCAAAAACACTGCAACATCCAAAATCACGGCCGGATGCGACCATCCGAAGCCCTTATCTGCAACTTCTCACCAAGAAAGCTGTAAAAGAGATTCCCCAACAAGCGACCTGTCGAAAGACTCAAGGACTTGCTCCCCACCAAATTGCCGATGACGGTTCCCTTTCGGCAAGCAGCCGGTGTTGTGTTGCCGACACCCTTCCAACAGCGGTCCTCCGGATAAGGTGCCACAGTCTTGAGGTTTGCCAGCTGTTGTCTTTGCGATGCACCTTCTGTCGCGGCACAGCTGTTACGTCAAGGAGTGATCTATCTAGCACCCCACTCTGGGTCCGAGGGGTCAACCGGAAGAAAATCAGACTTCCTGGGGAGAAAGTGACTTTGAAGATAGCAGGGGTAGAGGAGGTGGGTTGGTTGTATGGAAAATTGTGTGTGGAATATGCGAAATGTTAACTTTTTGAGCGCTTTAATTTCTATTCATAACGCTTATTTCGGCGTTTATTTTCTATTTATAAGATATTGGTACGTTTCAATCGAGACACGGCAATTATTTTACAAACTTTAATATATCAGTTTGACGAATGAGTGATTGACAATGTTTGCATTTAGTATTGCATTAGTACAAGATATCAAGAAATTTTAAGAAAACTTGAAGTATAGTAAACTCAGAATCTTCATTTATTACTTCCAAAGTGTTTATAAATTATTAAATATGCCTTAAGAACCTTTCAAAAATTACAGGATGGTCACATATTGTTGGACGATGGTCATTGTTCTGTTCTTTTTAAGTACACTTAACAATGTTATGCTTTTAACTACTTAGTTTGTTACTAAGGCTAAGCGAATTATTTAAAATATAAGCGAAGTAATGTTTTATTATGCACAGCCGACGATGACATCCAATTTAGGGTTTTCAAAGATTCTTAGATTTAGTTGTATTTCAAGTAATGTTAAATAAGTATTAATTGTTTCGTTTTTTTATTCTGGAAAGGGCAACATCCTAAGACTGACAGAGTATAATATTAATTTTTTTTGAAAGCTATACAAGTTCTACTTAAATTGAACTCATTGTATTATGAAATTTAAATAATTTAATTAAAAAAATCTGGTTTTGTTGCAAATTAAATTTCTAAGATTGTATTAAAATTTAGATAGGATTCCATCATTAAAATTTCCTTTACTAAAATGTTGATATTTGAAACGCAATTGAACACAGTACTTGAAGTAGACAAACTATTTTTTTAGTATACAATTTTACACACAAACGAACCAAGTTCTACACATTTATTTTACCGGAATTTGGCATTGACTTTAATATAAACGAATTCAATCTCATAAATAATAAGGAAACATTTTACTTTTAACATTAATAACAATTCAGAGAAATTCATTCTTAGTAGATTCAGATTTGAACTCTCCACAAAGCTACCAGTTCAAAAAACCTCGACTATCCACTTTGACCGAACCAATTCGCATTCCAATTCACAATCGGTATCATATTATTACCACCGGAAACAACCCCGGTCCAAAAAAAAAAAGCTTAAAATAACATTTTCAAGAGAGAAAAATAGATTTCAATTGTTGTTTACGAACCCACATTTAAAAAAAAAAACACGTTACCGTGCGGATCCAATTACAAGGATTCAGATAATCAGCTCTGAATTTCGTTTCTGTCTCTGTGCTAAACCGGTTCAGGCTTGTGCCATTGTACTTGGCCATCTGTACATAAAAAGAACTGGTGCGGGGTTGATGCCATATTGATATCCCCTGCAATTAGTGGTTTTGAATAATAGACAAAAAGAAGATCGGGTTTTATTGTTCTCGGCGGCTGCTACATATTTGAAGTGCGCCGCTTTTTTATGCTGGCGCAACTTTTAATGTATTTTTTTCAGTGGACTTTCTTAAAGATGGTCGTATTTTTTATTTATTAGCCACGAAGCGGCTTTCGATAATTGCTTCCTTAATTCGCGTGTCAAGGAGTAGAATTTATTTTGGCGGTATAAGTGATTTCATTGGCTTTTTTGGTCCATGAGCCTTATGGTTTCCGCATAATTTTTGTTAAGAGCGTTTCACTTCAATTAGTAAGTTGTTGGTCTTTGGTACGGTATATGAGTGCGGAACGCGCTATGTAGAATAAACGTAGTCTATTTTTTTCCCTTTTACATATATCCTACTTTTGTTATATAAAAGTTCAACCAACCTGTTCGTTCAGCCAAGTTATTTCGCGATCGATTGAAGCTTCAGAATATGTTTATTATCTTAATAACAAAGTGAATTAGATCAAAATTAATTTTTTGTGGTTGTAGACAAATTATTTCATTGAAACGTCTTCATCATCTTAGAAATTGTTAAGAATATATATTTATATATTTTTCAATTGATAGCGTGAGTGTAAAAACCAGACAGCTCCAGTTTTCAAAATTGTAAAGGACGGACAAACAACTACGTTTCTTGCACCGTATGAAAGACCAGTACAACTCCTTTTCTTTTATATCTGTACAGCCATTGCTTAGAGCTGTCAGGTCCTTGCAGCAATCAACAGAGGATTTTTCTTTATAGAAATAATTACAAATTAGAAAAAAGTGGAGCTGTCTAGTTCTTGCACTCACGATTTAAATTGAAAAGTCTAATGCCAAACCTGAGCCAGTCGAATTTTGGCTAAATTGAGTTAAAATGTGCATTCAATCCTTCACATGAAGAATTACACTTGTGCAAAATATTTCCAGAATAAAAAATACGCATTGTCCCTTTTAATAAAAACTGAGTATTTGAATAGCATGCAGATGCCTATTTCGAATCGAATAACTTCAAAAATGGACTTACGTACTCGTGTTTTGTTACGTTCTTCAATTATAGAATTATGCTTTATTCTAAAATTGTTTATTTACGCGACCACATTAAATTTTTTACACGAAAATTATAATATATCCATGCATGTGAATCTAGTGAGACTAACTCCAAAACTCGAAGTTTGCCAAAACATCCAACATCTGGACAAAAAAGAGAATTTTCCTTCAATGCAAGTTCGCAAAGTATGTGCCATTCTATTTTCTTTAAAAAAAAGAAAAGGTATATCCAAACTCGGAACTAACATGGTATGTGCATTTGACCCCACCCCTCCACTCTCACCACATCCCTTCAATCTCCAGCCGATCTATTTTTAAACATATGGCACAGCACAACTCCGCTCTTCTCCATCCATCCCATTTACCCCCCTTCCACCTGGAAAAAAAAAAGAAGACAAAATGAAGAACGACACCCCCCCCCCCCCCCCTAACAGAAAAGGGACCTCTGGGGACACAGACATCGAAAACAGCAAAAAATAAAGAACGTCCCCAAGAAACTAGAAAAGAAATATTCCATCTAAGGGAAGAAAAAGAACACCCAAATGAAATTGTAGCCTCCCTCCCCCCATAAAGTAGTCCCCTCGGAAGACCTGATCTGTCTTCAGGGAGACCTTTTGCAAAACATCGGGGTGGACTGTGGGCCTAATGGCAGACGACAAGGAAATCTCGGCGAATCTGCCACTGATAGATTTAATCCGGTCTAAGATTTCTGTTGTCTTCCTTTTCGGATGTCCGTCTTAATCTCCCTTGCAGCGAGGAAGATGGCTAAGGAGGAGTGAAGTCACCACCTCGGTCTTGTCATTCACGGAAACATTAAATTGGACATATTTCTTCCGTGACAGGACTAAGCTATCTGCAGCTGTGGATAATATCCTGTCGCATATTATAGTGCTGAAATACTATCTCCAATGGCAACGAGTTTATTTTGTAGTAACGACGTATTTCCTAGTGCTAACAGAGCCCCAGTTGCTCAGTTGGTAAGGCGTTCAGCTACTAATCAGAGGATTGGTGGTTCGAATCCGTGAAATGGACTTGAGATATAAAAGTAAAAAAGTAGTGATCTTGCGATCAGAGGGTTGCCAGCTTCGCTACAAAAATACTAGAAAGTCGTCCAGAATATCCAACTAATTATACTGGCGTGTATACGGGACTGGTGCACGATACATCTGATCGGGGTCCAAAGTCCCGACGTCTATTGAAGGCGTTGGGTGCCAGTTCAGGTGTTTCCTCGTCATCTGACCATAGTTCTAAAATAACGAGGTGCATGTATGAATGTGTGTGTGAATGTGTATGTGTTCCCGGGTCTTTCCTTCGAGATTGACCCCGAACCGTCGCCAATAGCCCACTGTGCAGCTCTAGTGCGACGTTAATTAACAAACCAACCTAGTGCTAACAACACAATGGGAATTCCTGTTGAATATTAGTCCACAATTACTATCTAAAATTGCACAAGTTCAATTTGCTCTAAATATGTTTCATATTCCACGAGAGAAGGATTAGAGGGGATCGTATTCAGTTATTCAAATTTATCAAATTGGGGGATGTGGAGGGATTGGAATTTAATATTACCAATGTAACTCGACGTCATGGATTCAAATTATACAAATCACAGCTTAATTGGGACGTTAGAAAGCATATTTTTTTAATAAGGATATAAACAAATGGAATAGTTTGCCTGAGTATATTGTTAATTCTTCAGGAGTGGGTAGTTTGTTTTAAAAAGCAATTGGATCGGCATTGGGGAATCGTGAGGATGGTAGATTGACAGGACCAACCTTGCTGGGCCTAGAGCCGGTAGTTGGTCGATTTATTTGCATTTGTATAAGAATGACAATATCATTCAATTTATTTTTGTTGTTGAATCGGATTTGACACAAGCATATGAGACTAATTCTTTTTTATCTAAAAATTGCCAAAAATATTGTAACGTTAAAATGTTTATATTCAAGTGTCTTTATTATTTTTTTTTAATTAAAACAATTTGCGAGTAAATTTTAAAATAATTTTTCAATTTTAAATATTTTAAAAGCGAAATATACCAACAATGTAAATTAAATATTCCATCTTAAACGTGGCGCATACTTTATGTTTGGTATATCTGATTAAGTTAAATACATAAATATAATAAAATACCTATTGCGAAATCCGTATTAAATTGCTTCCTAAACACCGCCAATTCTTCTTTTTGAAATGGATTCAGCTGTAATTTTATTGGTTTATAAAAATAATATCTATATTTTTTTTATAAGAAATGCTTTCATAAAATCGTAAAATATAACGTGCACTCATATTCTATTTGGCGTACAAAAAGACATCAATACAAAGTATTTGTTTGGTGCTTTCTTTTCAGGAACAAAAATATATCAGCAAACCCATCAAAGCAGAAATAAAACAATTCAGCAATTCAGTATGATATAAATCTTTTTATTAATGTGGTTGCTCATTTTAGGTGAAACAATCTCTAAAAATCACGCAAAAGTAGAAACTTTTCTATTTTTCACTTCCTGATATATTTGGCTTTCCGATCCCTTAAACACTCGCTCATTGTTCTGCAGGGCGCAAATATTCGAAGTCCATCAAAACCAATACATTGGCTCCGGAAAAGGAAATTTCCCCCCATCCAACCGTAAGATCTGGAGAGAATCACCAGTTTCTCCCGTTTTCCTGTTATTGAGAGAAAGACCAACCCCCTCCTGAAAGCAATGGTTCGGAACTCCATTGTTTTTCCTCGGGTTATTAAATTTTCCCGCCAAGCGCCTCCATGTTCGATTCCCCTGTTCTTTTTCATTCCTTTTATGTCTCGTGGCGGGAAAGTTTGTCGCCGATTAAAGGCCAATTTGCATGTTAAATTGTGTCTGACAGGATTGGCGAGTGTCTCCCGTTTGACGGACGCCGTGTGGGTGTTGGCGAATTACGCAGTCGTGTTTCACAACAATTGACAGAGGTTTTTGGCGCTAAAATGGATGTTAATGTGCAAGTGTCAGTTGCGAAGTGGGATATGGTTTAAGTAAGTGCGATATGTTGCTTCTGTCAACGTAATAAGGATACATTGATTCTACCAATTGATATTTTCGTACTGTGGTTGGTTATGTAAAATTTAAGATATAGTTATCTCATATACAATAATTATCCTTCAATTGTAAAGAGGAAGGAGAATAACTGTCCATCCGCATTTATCGTGCAGACTACAAAAAACAAAATTTCATGTTTCATAGGCATACACATCAATCTCATCTTTTATCATTATTTTTCTATGGACTATCATCCATCTTCAGAACTTGATACAATGGAACTACAGCCATGTAGCTAACCTATGGCGTCGAATTCTCAATTTCAATAAAAAGTGGATCCTCATCGATTTCCACTGAATCCTATAATTTTAATAATGGGTACAATGTTATGTAGCTTAACGTTACGCATTTTTAATAATGAGAAAGTTTGTTTTAAAACTGTTTCGAAATATACTAATTATATATCTTTAAGTATCTTAAGTAGAACTGAATAAAACTTTCTGGAATTAATTAAAAAATATTTATTGTTGCTCCTTTTGTAAAACACAACCTTACATTTTTAAATCTTGCGATAAGAAATCTAAATTTGTTTATCACATTTAAAACAAAATACATTCAATTTATAAATTAAAAAAATTATAAAACTTTCGAAGACTAGTCAAATTAAAATATTTAAAAATACTTAAATTTTAAAATATATTAATGCTTTTTTTACTGATTTTTAATATTTTAACTTATTCTTTAAATAGTTTACTATTTACCTCAATTTAATTTGTAAATTTATGAAGTAGCTCATTGCGTATTTACAACAACAACAAAATCAGGTGGGAAAAATTAACACTTAAAATCGTTCAAACGTTTCGCCTATAAACTTTTCATATTCACTTAACAATTTGCGCCCACCCACTGCACAACAAAGCCAATCTGACAATACACTCATTAGTTACGTAATCAATCCCAGAAAGTTGTTCAATCCTCATATTCTCCTTGTAAAACGTCTCCTTCCATTGTCACCTAGTACGGACCAAAAGGGTGGACCATTGTCGGCGTTCCACTTAACCACCGACCCTTGAAATAAAAATAATAAAACGATCTTCCTTACTAATGATTCGACGTGACCCGGCTCGTTAGTCCCCCCACCATCGATGTCGCAGGAGGTCTGTGCTACGACTACTACCGGGTCGCAATCAGCAGCCGGGATCATAAACCGAAACCAGAACGGGGCATTGTTCTGTCGTTATGTAACACATCTCGCAGTGAATTTTATGTGAATGGCGAATGCTGCGGAGATAATATATATATATCCATTCCGTTGGGTTTGTTTTGTGTGTCGGAAACGCGGGACAATAAGGGAAGTTGGAACGCGACTTGGACGGGAAGACATAAACGATGGTTCGGTGCCTTTTCCTTATTTGGGTGAGTCTTGGTAAAGGACGGTTCCGGAATAAATGGAAGTTATTATTATGGGGTATCATCAATTCAGAAGTGGCTTGGAGAGCATTGATAATATCCCTACCTTTCGTTGATGTGATATTCTGTATTTCATATATTCTGGTTTCAATGATTGGAGAATATTGATACCTCTTGCTTATATAAATGCTTCCTAATTTCATTTGTTCTGGTATCAATAATGGTATATTATAATCTACAATACTCAGTATAAAAGGTACTGGTGTATGCTGAATCTGCCGTGGTGCAAATTTCTTCACGTTGGCAGATGGTGTGGATCAGGTGTTATCTGCTTGGACCGCCAGGTGTGTAAGGATCTGGCAATCAGAGGATTGCGAGGTGAGGTTCTTTCGTAAACCAAATATTATTTGTCATGCATACAGTACTGGTTCATTTTAAATTCGTCGTTGTTCGATGTCCGCAAGTCTATGTCAGGTTGTATGGGATGCTATTTCATATGTTGATCAAGGAGTAATTGGTCTACTTGTATTCCTAGCCCTTCATTTCTCAATATTGAACTGATATAGAAGAACTCGTGCATGTTGGATTCGTCTATGTTGTAATTGTCTTCATGTTGCTTATAGTATTCAGGTAGTGTGAAGGTTTGGAGATTTGTGGGTGCATGGGAGCTCAGCATATCTCTAAAAGGAAAATCGTAAGCGTTCTGAGGTAGTTTATAAAACATTGAGGCAAATTGTGACGTTCAAACTGGAGATATCGTGAACCGCCATGCTTTATTTAGTGGAATGTAGTTTGTTCAATAGACTCTTTGTAATAACTTTAAAGATTTAGAAATAATTGAGACTAGACCATATACATTGTTAATTTACATCCAGAAATGTTGTACTTTTATTAACAGTTATTTACATTTAATCTGCCGAAATTCTAAACTTTAACATAACATATCGCACGCCATCAGCCGAAAACCCATCTCCAAAATAAAATCTCCAGATTCTTTGCCGAACATAACATCCAACTCGGCATCCTTTCACGTCTTTCTTGTTGGTGGGGAAACGACTTACGTGGCTGCAGTAGCAGGTTGCGAAAAAGAGATATGACATAATCAATAACCTGTGGGGTACCAAACGATCCGCACCCTGGAGCACCAACCCCTCCACTTTACAACTTTCCCCGTGCATCCCCGCCTACCCCACTATAGACTAGGTGACCCCCCAATGTCATTATATTTCAGTGATCGAACTTAAACCTGAGGCAACGTGTCCCAATCCTTTTCCTTCCCCTACTTATATGGCTTCCAAGTGAGGTTTTATATACGATCAATAAAAAGCGATTCTGTGTTAGAGGCATGTTTTTGTAGGTTTTATATATTTTTTTTCTGTGTGGCACTATTTCTTTGAGTCTAACTTGAAAAGGCAGCTGGCTTTTATAAATGTTTTTTGCTAAAACAAAAAATAATAACATATCGAAAAAGGTATATTCTGCAATGCTCTTAAAGGTGTGTTACTGGAAAAGGTGTTCAAGTTCTTTGAAATTATATTCTCATTCAATGAAGTTGAATAATTGTTTAGACGGCAATTACTTATAACTTTCAGAGAGTGTTCGATATAAGAATCGATCAACAATCCATTGATAAACTGGCATTCGAGAATAAAATTTCGAAATTGATTTTATATGTCGTGATATAGAAATATTGCAAATTGTAACCTATGATGATAAAATATAAACTATAACATACGAAGGCGACCGATTTTACAATTAGGAAATAGAATGTCAATGTAAGTATAAATTGTAAGAATAAATCCACGAGATCTTAAATGATTTTAAATTAATATGAATTACAGGAATTTAAATTTTGATTAGATACGAAATAAAAATAGAACTTAAAATTTTTAACTCTTTGCAACTTAAAGGTGAAAGGATGTTTTGACACTAAGTTCAAAATTGATTGTTATATTTTTTCTGCAGTTCCCAAATTTAATTTTGAAAATCTAAATAAAAGAACAATAATTAACAATCTTCTGTGCGTAACTTTCTACCTCTATACTCTAATCCTATTCACTCCACACACACAGAATTGGCGAAACTGAACCGTTACATCAATTATTACCACCAGCTTTGTGGTTCGGCCCCTAACCAACCCCGAAAAGGACCTTTCACTTCCAGCGCATAACTGTTGAACTATGCGTTTCCCGTTAAAACGGATGATTGTTTCGAATGATTCTATTTCTGGGTGTTCCATCAACCCCGCGAACACAGGAACTTGACCCCTCTTCCACCACCCCTTCAATTATTCGTGTTGCCAGAACCCGAAAAATGCTGTAACCTACGTGCTGCATTAGCGAGCGAGCGCGTTGGCCCGTGTCGCGATCGTCCCTTGCCTAAAAATAGTCTTCCATTATTACTTTTTCCAGTTTCCTTGGATACGGGAGACCCAACAGAGTGTTCTCGCCCTGGAGTGACAGGTCCGAGACACGCTGATTTCCGACCCCCGCGTTGTCAACCGTGATGGATAGCGGTGTCTTCATCATTCGAATAATATAAGTGGCAACTCCTAAATTAGAAACCAGAAACACGTACGCGGTCTGTGCCTAAATGGAGGATTATGAGGGCCAACTCGATTGGGATTCGTCTCGCGTTCCAATGTGGACAATAACGAGCGATCTGTTTGTGGATTGAAAGGCGAAAGTTGTTTAGGTTGGGGTTACAAAGCAAGTCAAGTTCTGTACTGTAAGTTCTTTTATGGGGAAGTGGGTGGGCCGCTCTGAGGTTTGTAATTATTTGTTTGTCTGTAGCGATTTTGTATTCTGGGTGCATGCTGTAATGCTTAAGCTGATGATGTATTGAGCAGGGATTAAACGTTTTGAGTTATTGTGAAGTATATGAATCACCTATATACGAAACTAGAGAACTTGTCTCGTTTGTATAAAGAAATTGAGTTAGTATGCTGAAGAAACGTACCCTTTCATTACCTAGTAACAGAATATTTAATTATGTTCATGGCACATAAGGGAACACTCTTCAAATTGAATGTAAAAGGCAACAATGAAAACCCCGAGGGAGGTTTTGGTTGTTTGCGTGTGGCTACTTTTAGTGTCTGGTACTAATGAATTGACATTCAGAACCGACGTTTTTTGAAACGGTTCCTTCGTTGAATTCGTGGATGAATTGAAAATAAACAAGATAAATTATTTCTTCCGAACAAATAAACATATTTTATATATGAATTTCAATATTACTGAAAATATAAGACAATTAAAAATTATCTTTAAAATATTTGTTCGTCTCAAACGGAACAGTGTCGTAAGCAAAAAGAGGGATGTTAGAACCCTTCCCATTGGTTTATAGACGTCAATTCTTTAGAACACTTAAGTACATTAGAACTTCAATTATACGAACTCCAGTTATCCGGATCGTACAAAGCGGATCGCCAATTACACAAATCGCTTTTAGGAAGAAAAAAAAAAGAAATCAGCAAAATACACATTTTAAAAGTTTCTTATCGGTAAATGATAGTGTATTTAATAGTTTTTAAATTCACACTGAAGCAAAATTCGTTTTTTTACTAAGAAATAACCTTGTTTTTTGTTAATTATCCAATTATTCGAATATTTGATTATCCGGATGGGATCTGATCCCAATTGATACGGATAATTGTAGTTCTACTGTACTACTAAGAGGGATATGTGGGATTATGACTCCCTCATAACCCCTCTCATTTCTGCATAGGGTACTGAAAAAATAAATGTCAATTCAGTTACCATTATTTTTGTCTACATTTAGAAGTAAACCTCTACTCCCGCGTCCATTCTAAAATCTTAAATATTTTTTGCGTTTAAAATAATTTTTACGAGTTCGCGGTTATATTTTACTACATCTATCCCTAAAAAGATTAAAAAACATGCGCAAAATTACAAATTAAAGTTAAACACACTTATAGGCATTCTTAATGAATAGTTACATAAACCTAATGAGAGCTACTTGGACTCAAAACCGCTATAAAAATTCTCAACCTTTCACTTCCCCTCCTTTGGCGCCAAACTAAAATAATTCCAAGCACTCGAACCGCATCGACATTTAACGGTAACAGCCCTCCTCCATTTGTTTAAACAAACACCAGCATCCAGAAACCCCTCTCCATTTAACATGAGAGTCGCCCCATTTCGCAACACACAAGGTGCAAAGGTTGCTCAAAATTTCCCGATTAAAATGCTAATCAAAACCAACTCTTCCCATTGCTTCAGTTGCGAGTTTTGCCTATCACAATTACAATCCCCGCGTCATTTTCAAAAACGAGAGGGCAGAGCTTTCCGCTTTCTTTAATGATATCCATTTGACATCGTTTCCCTATGGCCAACGACATCAAAAGTAACGGTTATATACGCTTCTTGAAGGGGGCTAGGGGGGGATAGAATAGGACATTAGTATTATAGATGTAAAAGGGGGGGGGGGGGGGAATGGAACGTCTGGAATTGTTCACCAGATTCATTTCCATGGCAGCATTTGTGGAGGATCATAAAAGGGGATGGTCACAAGGGGGGAGGGCATGGGTTCGATACTCCCCTTGGTGGCCCGTGTGGTATTTATTGCCTCGAAGTGCATTTATTCTGCTTAAAAATCGTTCTTTTATATTTTGTACGTTTTGTGGGAGGGGGTTGGGGAAATGGATCTTTTCATTCGGTAGAGGAGGTCTGGTTTCAGGGTTATATTTTAGTTTTTATTTATATCTATATATATAAATGCGAAAGACCTCGGATTATATACAGGAATTTGGGCATTAAATGTATGTTTCGGTGTCCAAAGTGGACATTTTGAGAAATGTTCACCATGTTTTAATTTAAAAATAAAATTTAATTAAAAAGTGCCAAATAAGATTTTTATTGTTTTAATGTATTCATTTAATATTAATCATTTCTCAAACGCTTGTTTCCTTAAAATTTATCTGTGGCTGGGAACAAAAAATACCAACGTTAAGCTTATCATTAAAATTCTTATAATTTAAAAAAACTATTTTGAATATATAAATTTTAACCTCTTAAATTAAATTTTAGTCTCATAAATTAAAATTTAATCTTTAAAATTAAATTTTTACTTACATTTTTTTTAAATCTTTTTAAAATTATCCTTTGGCTTATTTCTGTAACCCTTCAAATCAAACCGTAACATTGAGGTCAATGTAGTCAAACCGTAACATTGTCGTCAAATAGATGTTGAGCCTTTAAAGCCGAATTTTCCTCAAAACTGCCATGACATTGATCCTCCTTATTCCAAGCAACAGTTACAATAAAGAATACTAATGACTACATTTGATATACGTAATCTGTATATGGTCATTTGACTTAATAAGATTTAAATTAAAAAAAAAGTAAAGCGGTTACTTCGAATCAATGGTCCATAAATTATTGTAATTTTATTAAAACTCCTTATTTGTAAAAAAATATTCTATTTTAGTTTTCGTTACTAAAATCCCGGCGAACTATATTGATCCCTATCTGCTGTGTACTAAATGTGCAACTACTATATGAGATTGTTGGATGACCCAACACTCACACAATTGGGAGATGGCCCTTGTTTGGCTGTTTAAGTACACATAACAAACCATTCCTTTACCTACTTTGTTTGTTGCTATTAAAGCTAAGCGACTTCTTTAGAATATAAGCAAAAGTGGACAAACATGTTTTTTATGCCAATACATCTAAATGAGATACCAAACAATGACCATCACCCAGGGCCTGTACCGAATAGGCCCAGGAAGCCCAGGCTTACACTTTATTTTTTTGAGGGGCCCCCCCAAATCACAAATTTTATATAAATATTTAACAATTCTAACTTAGTTTGCCACTAAATTTACCTTAAAAAGTGGCATTACTCACTTTAACAAACAAAAAAGTTATCACTTGTGTTAAATTAGTTCGAATATTGGAAAAATAACCAAAAACTTAAAGAATATTAGGAATATTTTCATTACTTATTAATGTTTATTAAATATTATTTATAATCTGCTTCGTTGCCGTCCAGGGGCCAGGATTTTAGTGCATGTAAAAGCTCGATTGGATGTTTCACGGTATATATGGGAGCAATGGGGCCCCTTTTTATAGACGGGCTTCCCTTGCTTAAATGTCTTAATCGGGCCCTGCCATCACCCAGTAATTTGTGACCGACCACCCTGCCTTGTTTATTTCAACGAGTTCATTTATCAATGAGCCGTACAGTTAGTTATAAATAAAATACAAGAGGCAAGTCTCAAAGAATATATTTATATTCAATCCAAATATTTTCCTCTAACTTCTGACACCTCTTTTGACACCGAAAATCCCATTTCCCCCCTACAAACTCACCATCCCCAAAATCTCGGATAGCTCCCCCGTGCATCAATTTCTCCAGCCTGTTTCCAGCTAACCATCACACCCCAATGAATACTGGAAACATTTCTCAACCAGGCTCTGGAGGATTTTACTCTATAAAAGACTTAAAGGCAAAGGACTCTCGCGAAAACGCGCCAAAGAAATATAAAAGTCCCCAGTCATTTCCAACTTTGCTGTTCGGATTGATTTTGTGTCAGGATGGAAAAGATGAAATATGCTTTTCCTTCTGGCGTGAGAAGGAAAAGGGGGGAGGAGGAAAAGGAAGAAAGATTTTTCATCCAGCCACAAAAGATCCTGGAAGAAAGATAGAAGGGAAACTATCGGAAATCATATTCGGATATAAAAGCAGTTTTGTTTGCAGTGCGGCAGGTTTTCGCACTTGGGTTCTGGGATGGATTGATAGGGAAGGGTTGGGTGTTGGTTAAATATTTTGATGGTCTTTTCTGCAGATATGGGGAATAAATACGGATGGTAAGTGCGTGGAGAAAAGGGGTCGGGGGGAAGGTATTAGATGATCGATGTTTTGGATGATTCTGGTAGAATTCGAATGTTTCGTGGTTCTCAATGCTCGTGGGGCGTATTGGAATCCTAAAAACAAAATTCCATCTAGGTACCTTTTTCGAATAGATATTTCACATTCGCTGGATTTTGTGTTGGAAAGAGGAAATGGCTACTACTATCTCACACTTTTTATTTATAGCATTATTATACTAATAGTTCTTTTTCAAATTCCGTTGTTACTCTCGTTCAAAAATCATTTGTTACTCTCGTTCAAAAATCAGTTGTTACTCTCGTTCAAAAATCAGTTGTTACTCTCGTTCAAAATCAGTTGTTACTCTCGTTCAAAATCAGTTGTTACTCTCGTTCAAAATCAGTTGTTACTCTCGTTCAAAATCAGTTGTTACTCTCGTTCAAAATCAGTTGTTACTCTCGTTCAAAATCAGTTGTTACTCTCGTTCAAAATCAGTTGTTACTCTCGTTCAAAATCAGTTGTTACTCTCGTTCAAAATCAGTTGTTACTCTCGTTCAAAATCAGTTCTTACTCTCGTTCAAAATGAGTTGTTACTCTTGAAATAAAGCATTCAAATTTATATGCCAAATAAATTGCCTCTAGTATTATATCTGGTAGAATTCGAATGTTTCGTGCTTCTCAATGCTCGTGGGGCGTATTGGAATCCTAAAAACAAAATTCCATCTAGGTACCTTTTTTGAATAGATATTTCGCATGCGTTGGATTTTGTGTTGGAAAGAGGAAATGGCTACTGTCTCACACTTTTTATTTATAGCATTATTATACTAATAGTTCTTATTCAAATTCCGTTGTTACTCTCGTTCAAAAATCAGTTGTTACTCTTGTTCAATATCAGGTGTTACTCTCGTTCAAAATCAGTTGTTACTCTCGTTCAAAATTAGGTGTTACTTTCGTTCAAAATTAGGTGTTACTTTCGTTCAAAATCAGGTGTTACTTTCGTTCAAAATTAGTTGTTACTCTCGTTCCATATCAGTTGTTACTCTCGTTCGAAATTAGGTGTTAGCCTCGTTCAAAATGTTACTGTTGTTCAAAATCAGTTTTTGCTCTCGTTCAAAATCAGTTGTTACTGTCGTTCAAAAATAAGTTGTTACTCTCGTTCAAAATTAGTTGCTACTCTTGAAACAAAGCATTCAAGCTCCTTTGCCAAATAAATTGCCTATAGTATTATATCTAGTGTGGTGATTGTACCAAATATATTTTGCTTTTAAATTCGTATGCAACTAGTGACAACTGTTAACTGACAGAAAATTGTTGCTGAGATCGTTAATTCGCACAAACATTTAAAATGAAAAAAATAAATATTTCCTATAATGAAATAATGGTGTTGTGGTGAGTAAAATATTTTAATCAAATATTATTAATTTACTGCTGAAAATTAAAATAATTTTCCTACTAAAATTCTTTTTTTTAACCAAAAATAGTATTATTTTTGGATACTACTAAATCGATTTATATAGCCATCAAAACACGCCTTGATTCCGCAACAAACTTCAATTTAACTGCCGGCAGCAGTCGCTTCAAAGCCCCGTGAAACAGCCTTTGTTTCAATTTTTACCTCAATGAAAACCATAATTCATCCATTTCGCTTGATCGAGGGGCACTTCCACGTTTTAAAAGTGCTGTAAAAACCGTTATCAGCCCACCACCTCAGAGTTCCCTTATCGCCCCCTGCTGGGGAGATAAAAGCACCTCGTACACCTGGACGATAAAATATGTTCCAACACTTAAAATGGCGACGAGGACGTACACGACATTTGTAAAAGGCGGTTAAAAGCGCCAAGATAAAAGGGGGGAAAAGGCGGAAGCACTCAATTTCACCAACTGTTAATCTCGGACCCGGGTGCGCTTTTAGTAAATTTAATACTCGGTTGTTGTTGAGATTGTAATGCGTTAAATGTGGTTCTTTTTATTAAATGAAATTAGTTGGAAAAGATTCTATTGCGAATCGCTTTTATATTCGTAATCCGGTGTGTTGTTGGCGACGATGTCGGCAGTTGTGGTAAATGGTAATGGTTCATTGACCTTAAAGAATTTTTTTTATGATTTCGTTTTCTTTAAATGAATAGCTAAAAGTTTTGTTAATCTTGACAGTTGTGGCAATTTGGCTGCGTTAGTATAAAAAAATACAAAATAAACTTAAAATCTGTAGGGTAGATAAGAGTAGGACTTGTCCTTAGCCATATTGACGATATGTTTGTCTTTTTGAAATTATGCGTACATACTTCCATTACCTTGAATTCCATGACTGCCCATTTTGAACTTATTGCTGCACAATATTGATTTACAACTGCATATATTCAATTTACGACTGCAAAAGAGCCCTTTTTAGCAATAGATTTTCAATTTATATATATATATATATATACTTATCAATATAAATTGATAATCCTCAAGCATTAAGATGTCGAGGAAAAGAATTCTTCTTTTTAGTATTACAATCCTCTTTTCATCTACGTTACAAGAGCAGTTAAAAAATAGCTTTTTTTAAAGGCCTCTTACTCTGAAATTAGTTTAAAAGTAACTTTTTTTCGTTTTAAAAAATAAATTTTAAACGTGCAAATTGTTGATGTCGGAATGAACGGCACCATAAATTTAAAATACTCTCTAAAAATGCGTTTTATTTTGATTTGAATGTTTTGTAATGCCATTATACAAGAAAAATGGATAGCAAATTAAATTGATGTATTAGAAAAAGAGATTTAACTTTCTGCCACTTGGACTTTTCAGAAAATTGAAAATTCTAATATATATTGATAATCCCTTCTCTGCCTTTTTCGCTTCCATTAAATGCTGGACTTTTGTACTCTTAGAATATAACTCGGTATTGAATGAATGTAATGAATGTTGTGTTTGTCATAGTTTTTATGTACATTTTTTGTGTATTCAGTAGATCGTCTCCTGTTCAAAAGCTAGAATCTTTAAAGTTTCTATGCGCCATTAAACACACTGTATAACATTGTTAAACACAAAACGGAAGAGACCGTTCAAGATATCTAACACAATCTTATTGTAGAAAAACTCCCTCGGACAACAATTACTTTTTGCACGACATTTTCCATTATTCGTCCATACTTCATGAGGTTGTCTCCAAACAAAAATGCAGGAAACTGGAGAAGAAAGGAAACCGAGGCTCTAAACGGCATTGTTTGAAGAAAAAAAAACTCCATGTCGCCTTATTGATAAGAAACTTCATACTTCAAAATGGGACTTAACAAACTTCCTACATTTTGAAGACAATTGCTTCTCTCCCTTCCCCCCCCCCCAAAGCTATTTTACTCGATCCATTTGGCTACATTCCCACCAGCAGTTTATGTTAAAGATTAGAAGAATTTTCTTTTTTACACGTCCATTCTTAACTTGCCGCATCATTATATGGCACCCAAAGAAAACTCACTCGTTACTACTTGCATTTGCAGCACATAACTTTCCGCAGAGAAAAAGGAACTCCCAGGTGATGTACCGTTCTGACTTTTGTTGCCATTACCGTTCTGGAATATGTACATTTCTATTCCTCAAAAGAAAAGAAAAATGGAAGAAAAGCAATTTTTTTTTCCCCGAATGCACCCATGTGCCTGAAATGTTTTTTAAGTTAGCCAAATGTCTTCTCGTAAGCGAAGCAGTTTTCTGTTATCGTTCGGAAACGATGCCTGCTGGCTTCTAATTAGGTGAAAAAAATTCTATTTTTAAATAATAAAAGCTTATGCTGACGTGCCATTGTGAAGGGAAACTTCGAAATTTTAGAGAAACTTTGCGTCTGGATCAGCTTTTTGTCTGGTTTGAAGTTTTCGGAGGCATTGCAGTTTACTTTCCGGAATGTCTTTTAGCAGATTTGATGGGTGTGCTAACTTGAGAAAGGCTCATATTCTCGCAAAGCAATGCTAGTGGAATGCAAGTGTATAAAGTAAAGAACCACAAGCAAGTTCTATAAAATATTTTTAATTTCTGAATATATATATATATATTTTAAATTTCCAAGTCGTAATTTTTTAATGGCCCCGTCCCTTCTTTTTACTTGCCACCATTGACTCTACTTTTCAAATGCTTAGTGGAATGCAAGTGTATAAAGTAAAGAACCACGAGCAAGTTCTATAAAATATTTTATATTTCTGAAAATATATATATATATATATATATATATATATTAAATTTCGAAGTCGTAATTTTTCCATGGCCCTGTCCCATCTTTTTAATTGCCGCCATTGACTCTACTTTTCAAATGCCTGAAGTTTACTTCTTTTATCCTCATTGTACAGTGGATATATTATAGATAATATATCTCTATCGTCGTAGGGCCAGGATTCATATACCACTTAAGACAAATCATACCCGAATTTATATAACACGTTTGTATGAAAAGTGAAGTGGCCCGAAATTAAGCATAACGGTGATGAAATTCGATAGTTAACTCTTTGTACTCCAAGAACTCTTTGCGTGTTCCGTTCTTTCTACGGAACAGTTATTCATCCTTATGTTCTTTTCCCTAAATTTTGTTATGCTTATAGAAAAAAGGAACCTAATCTGTTTTGGATTTGCAAAAGAACGAGTTAAAAAAATACGGATGTTTTTAAACACAAGATCATGATGTTCTCGTTTAAAGAACAGGGAACCAAAAGAACGAGTCGTTATGTTGTCGCCTGAGCGTCCCCAACGGAGTGCAAAGGGTTAATATATATATTAAATTATAGATGTGTAGTACATTATAGCTGAGTTTACCCAAATGGTGCTAGATTGTACAAAAAATCTCAGTTAATGAACAGCTATGTATACTAGACATATCATTGGAAATTGTCTACCTATCTGAAATCTGATTAGTTGGTTTTATATCAAGTACTTCATTTACAATTTTTATTTAATGCATAATGAATAAAATAAGAAATAAAGATGTTTTTGTTTCTACATCATGTTCCCTTTTTCGCATAACTTTTTTCTATCATTAAATCGGAACTTCAAGCCAATGTTCTTTCATTTAGCCTCAAAAAAGCATTTCAGTCTATTTATAATGATCAATCTCAGCAGCAACCTGCACCAGAGACACCAAAAGGTGTTAAAGCGAGAAATACATCATTTGTTCTTGAAGAAGCCATTTAAATCTTTGTTCTACTCTAAAATAAGGTTACATATATCTCTAATGAGTTAAGGGTATTTTTCAGCTAGGTAATTCAGAATACACATTTTTCCTGTGCTTTCTTCTTTGGGAAGATGGATGATTGCCACGGTTGAATGAATCCCAGCCAGCTTTGGGTCATGGAAATTCTGAAATTGAGTAATTTAGTGATTCTTTGAGAGATGGTTTGGATGAGTAGTGGTGAATAAAGATCAAAACTTTCGCATTATGTCGTTATTTTAAAATAATACCCTGTAGCTCGTGGAAATTTGATTTTCCTCGTGTTTTTAGCTGTTTATAATGGGTTTAGCCTGCATCAAATAGTGTCGCTTTTTTTTTAATTCTCTCTTTCAAAGTCGTGTTGTTCACACCGTGTAGAATTTTAAGTATACTTTATTCATTTTCATAAATGTGTTTCAAAAAGAATTTTATTGTAGAGAAAATTTGTTTCAAATGTGAGTTTTTGATATAGGTTAATGTTGGATTCATGTTGCTAAATTTTATTTTTATTTAATAAAAAAGTGGCTAGTAATATTGTTAAAGATAAAACCAACGCAAAAATGCGCAGAAAATGGATTTGGAAATTTAAACTTGCCTCAGGAGGATAAAGTTCGTTAGCAGAAAATAGCTATTTTCTGCGATAGAGAATTATGTTGCTACCGTCGCATGTTTAAATTTAATACAACGTTTTTATTAATGACATTTTGTATAATATAAATCATTGAAATTTCTAATAATAAATAAACTAACGATAAGTACTTCTTACTGACGTTGATATTATTTCGTTATTACTAAAAATACACTTTATTTGTTATTACTAACGTTACACTTTGTGTTATTATACTAACGATATACTTAAAATGTATGCATTTATTAAGCTTTAAATATAATAAAGGTTTAATTTTGCAGTGAATACTGTGAAGAAAAATCTTTGGTGTCAAACTACACTCAAATCAGTTCATACACTCAAATCAGTTAACGTAATAATAAATCTGTTAAAGTAAATTTATTGGAATTTTAAATAGAGAGGAAATTAAATAACTTCAGCAATAAATTTTTCTGATATTTTTATCTTATGTTTTTGTATTTTGCTGGTGGCAAAAGGACACAAGTAAAAATCTACCATGTGCTGAGATCTAGCGGCGGTTTAATCAACTACTTCAAGAATCACCTTTTTTGTTTTAACTTTAAACTGCTTTTTCACAAAATGATGCCCCTTGGTTTTATCACTCTCACATATTACGTTCGTTTTCTCTGTAAAAGACAAGTTTATAAATGCTTGTAAAACTTCACTAATATTTCTTAAAATAATAAAACTTGTTATAATTAATAAATAAGATGTCAAATATTCTGTTATTTTATAATTTTAACTATTTTGCATTAACTCATGATTGAGAGCAATGTCGAAACTCGTCAATATGAAGATACTTTTCCTACCAAGATCATTGAACCTCAAGTTGCAGAACTCCCATATTCCAACTACTTACATTGTATATTTAATTTATTTTGTATCTATTCACCTTAAGCGAGCACGTTATATCGCAACATCTTTAAGGAAGATTATTTTTAATAGTACAGACATTTTGTTCTTGACGTCCAAACATAAAAATACTATTTTTTTTCGTCACAAGAAAACGTATGCCGAAAACGACAAAGACATTCCGCACTTATCTCACCCAAGAAATCTCCGCATCAAAAGAGAAATAACGCAACTAATGTCTTCCCCCATTCCCAACTTTCGGATACAACACTTCTTGCGACTGCCAAGCACAGGGTGCACACAAACGTCTCATTACGCGCACAAGCAACACAAAAACTTACGAAAATGTTTTTCTGCGGCGTCGCGGTCGGGTAATGACGAGTTGGCACCCAGGGGGTCTATAGGGGGTGGGGAATTATTTCCGGTAACGTTATCTCCCAAGGGTGGGAGGATGTTACAGTTGCAGACTTCCGGTGCGGTCGGACAATTCCCTGGAGCCCATTTCCGTTAAGAAATCTTCATTTGGGAAGAAACGACTCTTGTACCTGGACACGAAGACAAAGGGGTTGAGTGCCGCGTTTCCACATTTGGCGACGTATCGCTCATTTGGCAATATTTCTAAATGATGTTTTGTAAGTTAAGTTACTTTTGTTAGTTACTTTTGTTAGTTACATTTGTTAGTTACTTTTATTAGTTACTTTTGTTAGTTACTTTTGTTAGTTACTTTGGTTGGTTACTTTGGTTAGTTACTTTGGTTAGTTACTTTGGTTAGTTACTTTGGTTAGTTACTTTGGTTAGTTACTTTGGTTAGTTACTTTGGTTAGTTACTTTGGTTAGTTACTTTGGTTAGTTACTTTGGTTAGTTACTTTGGTTAGTTACTTTTGTTAGTTACTTTTGTTAGTTACTTTTGTTACGTTAAGTTACTTTTGTTACGTTAAGTTACTTTTGTTACGTTACTTTTGTTACGTTAGGTTATTATTAAAATAATTTTGTAAATATTCTCTAAATTTCTTTTAAAACAATATTAATGTTATTTTCTTTGAAATAATATTCATGTTAAATTATTAAACTGTAATTAAAATGATTATAACATGTATGTAAAATATTAATAAAAATCAATGGTACATTATATATATATATATATATATATATATATATATATATATATATATATATATATATATATATATATATATATATATATATATATTAGATTATTATACACTCATAGGGTTTTCCTTATAAGTGTAAAACTCTTGGCTGGGATTCTTCTTAGGATTTCATTTAACCCTATATATATTTTTTAAATTGATTTTTTTTATTTATGTATGGCTTTTAACAATTCCAGAAATTATTTAATTAGTATAAGCTGAAAAAAACATCAAAGATATAAAATTAAGGTCGTAATAAATTACAAATTAAAAATATTTTATTAGCAACTGCATTTTTAGTTCGACTAATTGTTTGACCCTCTGAGCTAGCGGTTAGATAAAGGGCAAAATTGTAAAGTTGATTTCTCTAAAAAATTTTATGCTTTATATTTTCAATGTACTTATATTGTCTATATATAATTTAATTATTATTTTAATTTTCCAAAAAACAACCGAATGCTTTAAATTTGACAAATATTTCAACATCGAATATTTTTACGAATTTAAAATGTATGTGTATTGCTCGAAAAGGGAAATTCATGGATGACTTAAGTCGCTCAGCTCCTTCAGGGAATTAATTTAAACTTGTTTTAGACTAGAAGATGCTTTAATTGGATAAAAGCTACATTATAAAATTTACGTTAATCGCATAAGCTTGTTATGCAAATGTTCGTTATTCGAATTAAATTAGAAGAAAAAGTATGTTACTAGCATAATATTGATTGTCCTTGTATCCTTCCTAAGTCTCAAATTGTTAAATTCTGGTTTAAAATAAAGGAATTAAAAAATATATATAACACATTTGTGTGCTTTTTTTTTTAGTTTAGATCGAAAAAAAATGTTTAACATTAAAGTTTTTATGAATTTGGCGATTTTTTTTGCGTTTGGCGATTGTAAATATTCTTCTTCTTACAGCCCTTCTTGTCTAGGGGGGAAACTAACGAAACATAAGAATAACCTCTAACTACCTTCCTTATCCTTAAAAAAAAGTCCCCCACCCCCAAAAGAAAGGCCCCTCCATGAGCGCGGTAATTGGCCCCTTCTCCGTATGTTGCCGAAGGGGAGGGGAGAAATTACCTGAGAAAAAGCGCTTGCAAATGAAGAGGCTGGATCAGTAGCGTGAAGAAAATCGGTAGCTGCGCCACAGAGGTTTGCGTTACAGGTTTATCGCGTAGCGTGATTGCAGGAGAAATCGGAAATGGATAATGTTCGAAAATAGATATAATCTGTATTTCTGAAACTTTTTTTGTAACTAAGTTTAGTTACGGGCTTTTGATTCTGAAACATGAATTGGAAGATGGGATTGTACAAGAAATTGGTTGAGATTACAGCATTGATCTTTGCTCGCTGTATGGGGGTTCATGTTTTATGGATTATAGAGGGTTAAGTGAATGTAGCTTATAACCGTTAAATATTTCATAAATATGTATGTTATAATTTTTTTTATAAAGAAATTATTATTCAATGATGGGCTTCCTTACTTATTATGCGCACCTATTTGAGGTTAATAATCTTCAAGTCTCATCAGTTCCTCGGATGTTCTTAAACCATCCACACATTATTAACCATTTGATTTTGTTTAATTGTTGTCTTCTTGAAGTTGTGAACTGTAAAAAAAAATTCCCATATGAAAATTTAAAAATTAGCAGGCATTACTTAAAATTTAAAGCCCTCTCCCTCCCTCTAATTTATTTTTAACTGCAACTGTTCAAGTGAAAACATAATTTTCTTCACCGAAACCAATAATTAACTTATATTAACCACAATTAAACATCTAAATATACCTTCAACGACACAGCTAAAGGAACTAAACAATCCTTTCGGTCAGCCCTTTTTAAGATGGTAATTGGCCTCCGTTACATAGCGTGATGATCCGTCAAAATTTACCCCCCCACCCCACCTCTAAATTTTGGTAACCGTAACAACTCTTCAAGTGAAAATATAATTTTCTTCACCGAAACCAATAATTAACTTATATTAACCACAATTAAACATCTCAATATACCTTCAACGACACAGCTAAAGGAACTAAACAATACTTTTGGACAGCCCTTTTTAGGATGGTAATTGGTCACTGTTAAATAGCTTGACGATCCGTTAAAATTTAAACCACCTCCTCTAAATTTTGATAACCGCAACTCTTCAAGTGAAAATATAATTTTCTTAACCGAAACCAATAATTGACTGATATTAACCACAATTAGACATATCAATATACCTTCAACAACACAGCTAAAGGAACTAAACAATTCTTTTGGACAGATTTTTTTAGCCTTGACAGGGCGGGTGGCCGATATTTCGGCCAGAATCCCATGTTAAAATCAAACGCGCGCCTTCTAAAGGCGTAATTGGCCTTCCGAAAAGGCTCATTTCACAGTAAAAAGAGCTCGGATGTGTTGCAAATGAAGTGTGTCCCGATCCGTTACATAGCGTGACGAAAGACAAGCGGCTGCGCCGTTAAACGGTGTGATTTACGACTTGGTGCCGAAGTCGGGATCGTGGCAAATCGCAGGGATGGAGAGAAATCGTTGAAAACTTGAGATAATGCGTCTTCATTATTTTTCTGAGGTGTTTTGATGAAGTGGAAAGAATGGGTTTCTCATGAAAAGTTGGAGTTTGAAAGTGTGTATCGATTGCAGCTTGAGGGGGATTGAATGCGAATGGTTGAATTATGTTTCTGCAATGACGCTAATTAATAACTGGGATTTCATTTCAGTTAGAATAAAGTTTGACTAGCAAATTTATGGGGTTTGTTTGATCGGCGTTGTGGTATGCCGTGATTAAAATCAATTAATATTTGTCATGCTAAAATGTTTTGTAACGATTGAGAATTTAAGTGAGCATGATATTATTTGATTCGAGGTTTTGAGATTTTTAGATGTGTGAAACGTTAAATATCAATTTAGGAACTACAATACAATATTAAGTACTATCAAAAGTAAATCTAGTGCATTCTTAATAAGAATTTTAGTGAGCATGATATGTTGAGTGTTATTTGACTTGAGGTGTTACATTTTTTTAGAAATGTGTAATGTTAACTATTGATTTAAGAACTACAATACTAATTGCTATGAAAGCAAACCCAGTACATTCTTCCTGAAATTTTTAAATCTTATTAGAACATTTTAATTTTGATATCATTAGCATGGACAGTAATTATGCAATTGCTTTATACCGTATTGTTATAATTACCTCCTGAATACCTCCTTAAAAAACAATAAAAAATTAAACTCTTACATTACAATTATGTGAAGTAGACAAATCAATATTTAGTTGGTAATTAACTATACAAAATAAACTTGATACACATAACGATTTTGAGTTTGTGTAGCAAGTTTCAGTTTGTCGACATCGACTTTATGAGATCGACTTTAAAAGTAGCATGTGATGAAGTATCATATTTGCATATGAAATCTTACTCTACATATGACATTTTCTGAAGGAGCAATAAATACGTTGTGTTAAGTTAAGGGTCAAGAGTGTACTTCTAAAAACTCAAAAATGTAGATTACGTCTCATGAACAACGAATTCAATCAAAATCAAATGAAATATTATACAAAGTTGCAGCAATGATAACGCTTAAGTCAGACGTTTAAAACTTATTCATTTTTGGTTATTAACTATTACTATTTGTAAACGTCATTAACGATTAATTTGAAAATCACTGTATTTTTTAAGATAGAAATAATCAAAATTCAAATAGTAATTATATAGAAATGTCTGGCAAAGATTTAGATAAGCAACTTTTTGGCGTATGTTCCCTTTTCTTAAATACTACATTTTAAAGATATCCCCCTAAAAAAATCAAAATTAACTAAAAAAAAAATATTAAGAGATTTTTCTAGCGTCGGAAATTAGTAAAACGCTTCTTATCTTAATGACTTTAATTAGCATAACATAAGGTTATTGGAAATTGCACCTAATATTTTTCATAAATGCTAACTGCATTTCTCATAAGATTTTAAGCGACTATATTTATTCCAACACCAGTTTTCATATTAAAGGTAGAAAAAACATTTGAAATATCGAAATCCTTTTAAGTTGCATTTTACTAAGACTTGCGTATTCTAGTCACAGACAAATTCACTAAGAGTATATAACAAGGAAAGTATTCTAAAAACGGCTGAAGTGTTTTCGAGTGTTTCTTATCTCTTTTTTTTTATAAAAAAAGATAACTGAACCACTTAACAAAATTACTCCAGATTCAAAATAAATATCTTCTCTTATCTTTAAAAAAAAAATACACGGGACAACTTCACCATGTGGAGTTATCATCAATAATTCAATTCGGAAAGGTAAAAAAAAATCTTAAATCTATTTTTTACCTAGTCAGTCAAGAATTAGCTTGAAGGTCAACTGGTTTACATAAGATGTAAAAATACAAGAATTGTACTTGGTGCAGTTTAAACATTATCTGCGCCTTTGTGCAGAAATGTGCTAACTGTATTTCTCGTAATTTAATTTTATGAACGTGAACTGTTTTAGTAACTTATATATTAGTAACCTATTTATGTTAGATAAAAAAAGTATTTAACAGAAAACTATGAGATTAAAGTTTCTTTATTCCTTACAATAACGCTACAAACTTTTAAATTACATTATTTCACCTATGCACTAAAGTATTAATATTGCCAGATTTTTAATAGAAGTAAACTTTGTAGTTTGTTAGAAAGTACTTTTAAAGGTACATAAAATTCATATAAGCCCATCATTGCTAGTATAATTAGGAATGTAATTTACATCTTTAAACGTTATTAAATTCATAATTGTCTGTCATGTAAATAAAATCAAATTCAAATATTTATTTTCTTAATGTATAAAAATAAAGGCTATTTTTTTTTAGTAAATGTTATGTACAAAATAAGATTATATTTATTATAAAAACAAATGTCATTGAGACATGAAGTTTTTCATTCGATTTCTCGTCTGCGAATATTAATTATCCAAGCCCTGCTTTTAAATGTTTATTAAACTAAAAAAAATTACATACCGTTAAAAGCAGCAAAAATGTCTCCTTAAAGTAATATTTTTACTTCCATTCGCATATATGTCATATTTTGCAATATAAAATAAAAATAAATTGAATTATAATAGTAATCGAAAATCCCACCTAAATACGAAAGTAAAATTTAGATCTAAATAATTTTAATCAACTTTGATTAAACAAGTTATAAGAACTTCTTCTATTTAACTGTATTTTTATCAAATTATCGCTAATTTTGCAAGTTTTGTTTGCTAAACAACTTGTATTTGACCGAGTATTTTTTTTGTTGTTTATAAATTGCACTTACAAAGAATTAAATTAGAATTAGAACAAGTTTTGTGAAATTCGATTGGTTATCGATACTTTTCGAAAGTGAAACAAAAATAAGACAAGTACTTTATATAAAAAAAATAGCAGCGATTGGAATTGTGTTTTACCTTGTACAATATTTCGTTAAAGTATTGACAGGAAATGCTTTATCTTCATTATCGCATGAACTGATAAGGCAACAATTGCTCTTTCTTTTCAAATACTGCGTAAGGTAAACTTGCTAAAACATGCTACATATAAAAACCCAAACAGAACGCCTTCAATAATTTTAGATAATTAGTTTTCTTCGTTATATTTAACTTTTTATTAAAAAGGATAGACGTTTAATAATAGGTATATAAGAGCTTTTGCTACATTGGTATTCTTCGAAAATTATATCAATTTCATTGAACACATGTTGAATAATAGTTATAAAGTTGATAGTTCAGCTTTTTTGAATATGAAAAATTCATTTATTTACTATTTGAGGACTGTTATTTTACACATTTTCTACGCTCCAATACACTTCAATATTGAAAGAACAAAACCAAAGGTTTCAATGTAGATAAAATTTAAAATAATGTATGTATATTAAAGAATTTAAATGTAAAATTCAAAATATTAAAATTTAAAATATAATATGCTGCTATGAAAAATATATTTATAGATCATCCAAAACTACCATTTCCATTTATCAAAGTCAAATTGTAGTTATTAATCACTCATTTAAATTTCCAAATCAGATTAAAACTTCGAAAACTTTCACTATTCCATTTCCCCCTTTTAGTACCAACCTCACAGATAACATCGGAGTGCTATCTCCAACAATGCAACTGGCCAGACACCAAACGACCCTTACTACCAGATTACAAAATTAAACACCCCACTGATTCGATAGAACACTGCCCCTTTATCCCCCCCACCAGCCCGGCTATCTGGTGTCCTTCAAATACCGATCCCATCCACTGGTCAAGTAAGTGGATAATCGACTCGTCCTTACCTCTTCCATTCCATTTACCACATGCCCACTCCCCCATGAGGGAACTGCAGTGGCAGAGCAACACTGCTGTAATAACACATACCCAGCTACTGTATACACACTCAGTCCGTTCCAGTGGCTTGTCCGAGCGTTCACGCCACTGGGCTTTGATAGAGGGGGGGGGGATCGGAATGAGGCAGGTGGTTTCTGTCATGTTGGACAATGGTTGTGGTGGTGGGTATAGATTATGGTGGTGTGAAAGATTATTGGGTAGTTGACGTCATTAGGCGATTTTTAGTGGAATTGGGTTTGTCTGATAAGCAGAATGTGCATTAAGCATATTAAAAATAAATCTGACCGTGTCGGAACACTATTAGAAGGGTTTTGCGTTTGAAATGCCATTTTGACAGATTATAGCATAGGATTGGAACGCCAACATGAAGAATTTACGCCATTTGCCACATCTCATGACGCGGGTAATATACACTTTTTGGTATTTTTCAAGACTTTACAGTGTAATCGATGCGTAATTTCTTATAAAACAAAGTCAAATGTCTCAATCGGGCTATTTGTCACGGAGTTATATCGTCGGAATGAATCACCCTAAGAGCACCGTACAGGTTGTTCCTAATCTGATACCACATTTAGCTGATATTAAATGAGTTTTATTTGAAAAGAAATTCTGATTTTGAATTTTCAGTTCCTTAAAGTATTAATCTTTTAATTGATTGCACTTCTCAAGGTGAAAAAAAAATAAACGGTCTGTACTTATCTTTCAATTGCACGGAAATCGCAAGTTCTTGAGTTTAAAAAAACGTGTCGTTCTTCTCTGAGGAATCATCGTCATTTCATAAGAAGTTCCATTGGTTTGATGTTTTTAAATCTTTAAAATTACTCATACTGATAACTATTACAAACGCTGAAGTTAAGGATACAAAGTCGCTTCTTCAATATGGTCATGAAAAGGACTTTACAGTGTTATGTAATAATGATCATTAATTTTGAATGATACAATCATTAAAAACTTTTAGAAAATTGCATTGGGAAGAATTATATAAAAATTTTACTGATATTTTCAACAGGCTTCAGCACTAACTTTATGCAGTCGAGTAAATATACATACCTTTTTGTCGCTAATAAAACAACATTTTATATATGCAAAATAAATAATTTCATTTTTCCCAAAACAAGCTTGCAAAATACAACTGATAAACAGTTACATAACATATTTTTCCACTTAAATACAAGGCAATGCGAAATAATATATATTCTATTATCTAAATATCGACTCCATGTATCAAATATTTATTTAATCTATCCCATTCCTAACATTACATTTCTTATAAAAACTGACGAACCAAAAAATATTTTCATTCTCCATAAAAAGAAAAAGGCAACGAATTTATCACTTACACTAACAATATATTTCAGTTTCCAGCACAGCGTAATAATAAACGATATATTTTATACTCCAACGATAAAGTTGGGATCAATAAAGCTAAATCTTCCGACGAAAATGAAAACATCCCTGCAAAATAACGCCCCACACGTATTATATTTATCGGATAAAAAGACAAAAACGACCACATGTTTTTATATAATGGCGTCCCCCATAATATCCGGTTGCCGCTTTTAACGACATTTATTAATCTTTGCTCACAAAAAAATAATAATAACGCTGCAAAAAATAGCGCCATTATATTTCTTCACCACGCATAAATAACCGAAATTAATTCTCGTTGAAACAATTTCCCCAGTTCGATGGGCAAATGTTGTTCGATGGCTAATTTCTTTGGGTTCTTCGTCGCCATGGTAACGTACTTGTTCGAGAAGATGTCTGGGATTCCATTGAGCAAACTGTCGTGAGTTTAACCTTTTGTTCCGGTCAGATAAATTTTTCTTTCTTTTTATTTTTGTCTCTTGTTGTCCCGGAATTAATTATCCGGCGATTGATTTCGCCGCCTTTCTTGTGTGGAATTCGGAAAGAGCGATCCGGTATTTGATTGGCAATAGCTCTTGGATTTATCCAATCAATGATCGCATTCTTTTCCTGACTGCCAATCAGTAGGCGCGGTGCAATTGGAGAAAGAACGAATATATTTCAGGTTTATGCGGAGCAATAAGTGAAACCAAGAGTATGTTTATTTATTCTAATACATTTAATACTTTATAAAGGACTAGTTATTTATTCGGCATAATAGAATATATGAATGTATTAATTTATGTTCTCTTCACTATTCGGCTTTTATTATAATAATTGTGAGGGAAACTATTGGTTATTCTTATAACCGATAGTAATGTCCTTAAAAAAAATATTAACTTATATTTAATTAATTTGACAAGATTTTGTACTGCGCTACGTATTGATAATTATATTGGAATTTTATATTTTTAACTATTTTAGATTTTTACAAAACTTATCTAAAGTTAGACTATTATATTGATTGACATTTCTGTATTTTCCTCTCTTATTATATAAGAATATGGATTATGAAGTACATATGATATAAAACATTAAAAATATAAAAAATGAACATCAAACTTTTATAGTAGTTTAATTTCAATTAATGCATGTTGAAACTAATTGCGTTTTATCAGAAGAAAAATTTTACTTCACGTATTTTTTTTAAACATAAAATAAACTTTGTATCTCGGATTTTTTTTATGCCCATTCCTCAAACAAGTTAATCAAAATTTCACTTGTTTTATTTTCAATCACAATTAAGTTTGGAAACGTTAAATTAAATATCAAATATCATATTAGGATGTTGTATTTATGGTTTGATTTATTTAAGAACGTCGCACTGGAGCTGCACATTGGGGTATTGAAGACATTATTGACATCGGGGCCGATCTTTAAGGAAAGACCCGAGAACAATGCTTCGTATTTTTTTAATCATGTTCAGATGACGAGAACAACACCTGAACTGGCACCTGACGCAACTTCAGGACCTTGGACCCTGATCATACTTAACGTGCGTGAGTCCCGTATACACGTCGTAGAAATTGGAGGTAAATTCGGACGACGTATATTGTTACTTCGCAGCGAATCTGGCAAACCTCCGATCACAAGTTCACTGCATTTAATCATTTTTTGCCAAGTCTGGTGTCACCCATATTCGAACTTGCTATCCTCTGGTCGCTTGCCGACGGCATTGTTTTTATGCGACATAACACATTGTGAACTGCTAATAATTTTCTTTTGTTCCACTCATTTTTATTAGAGAGTACTTCATTTTGGCCATTTTTATTATCTGTAAACAAGACAGGGAATCTATTTACCCACTTTTCACAGCCACATAAAATTCGTCAACGACAATTCCAAGCATTCTCGAGCACAGAACACTTACGATCCACACTCCAAACCATTTTCCATTCGAACATCGCTCAATAAATACCACTAAACTAAATGAACATCGCTTACGACCACAACTGCTCCAGCATATAACCACATTCCACGAGATCCATTCAGTAATAACATTCACCAGTTCCAGAATCTAATTTGGGAGAGAAGAGTCGTCCTAGATGGCTTTTACCAACTGCTACAACTGAAGCCATCGAATTGTAACTGTTGGCTGCTGGGATAGAATTTCAACGGCCTTATTTACTGTGAGGCCACCCTAAAAAAAGCTCTTGTAGAACCGAAGTGAAGCGAAATTAGGATTTTTCGTTTTTTATATCCGGTGGCCGACATTTTGTGGGCTATGCCGAGTTTTATAGCTTGCGGCTAAGAAGGGTCGTAAAGGTTTTACGAGGCCATATATCTCGATCTTCTTGTAGCCTCGGACCCAGGGATTCGATCTCTGTCTTCAACAGGAGCTGACGATTAATGCCGGAATTAATTTACGAAGCGATTGATCAAAAAATTAGCTCTCCTGTAAGATATTTCGTTGCTGAGATATTAAAAAAAAATGGCGATATAAACATCGTTTAATCGTTCTCGAGTTTAATTGGGTGTTTTGATATTATTTTGTTACTCCTCAGGGAAGTAACCGTGCGGGGTTAATTAGAACGATTATTTTACCAACGTTCCATGAGGAGTTTCGAATTTGTAAAAAAATGGAATATTTTCTATTTGAAAAATAATTTTTGCCTCGAGGTAAGTAACTAGCGATAGGGATAAATATAAAAATCGAACATCGTTATGATTTGATAGAATGTTGTGCTTAATTAAACTTGTTTGCGTACACAAGTTGTGTTAATTATGTTTATTAAGATAATTATTCTTGTTGTATTTTTCTATTTTCATGCAATTGCAAACAAAATGCACAAATGTATTTTTAAAACTAATACTTGTTCCTTAATAAATGTAATTTGTAATTAAGCTTTAACAACTCAGTTTTATAATTGCATTAAATAATATTAGAGTGAGATAATCTTTAATTTTCCCTTAAAAACTACCTCAACAAGACTTTCTATAATTAAATTTAGGTAATTTATCTAACATTTCGAAATGTAAACTTAAGAATCAAATAAAGTTTATATAATTTGCTTTAAAAATGATCACGTATTTACTGTATGACTTATCACTCTTAATGCCTTTTTATTTATATTAGGTTTAATTCAAAAAAGCTCGTATAATTAACTTACAAGATCAAAAGATAATTTTTAACTTGTAGAATTCGAATAAACTGGCATTAAAATGGCTTCAATGGCCTTCAACTTCAAATGGCCTATTCAATTTAATGGACTGGTTTATCTTGCTCAGTATATAAGCAATCTCTGTAGCTACAATACGTACAAAAATATATTTGCTTTGAGGATTAAAGCTAACATAATCAAATGTAGAGTGTACTGATCAATATGACAGAAGCAAATGCCTCTTGGAATTGTAGTCAGAATTCTCCAGATTGAAGCTTGAACCTGGATTCCATGCTCTGCTTTGAACTATTCTAATTCGTTTAAAACAGCAATAAGCTTTGGCTTAACAATCGAAAATTTGATTTGCATATTACAGTAAAGAAAATTAGCGGAGGGGATTTCAGCCTTCGTTCTCAAAGGAATTTAGAACGACTTGTCGTGTTTCGAACTTTTATAGATTAGCTTTTGAATTCAACTCCTAATTGAAATTAAATCCAATTAGCTTTGTTGGAATTGCAAATATCTATTATAAGTATACCGATGTAAACATAATTGCAAATATTCAGTTACTTCAAAGGCTTTACTAAGAGGTGTTTTTTTTAAACAAAAAGTAAATTAAATATTTATTTAATTTTGAACATTGAAACAAAATATATGCATTTAATTTTTCTTATAATTATTTTCTTTTACGAAAAAGATATACATCATATAGTTTTTCTTAGAATTGCAAATTTTAGAATTTCTTAAAAAAATTTCTTTTGGAAAAAATATAAATTTAATCAAAAGAATTTGTTAATCCACTAAATATTTTGGAATTTATTGTTATTCTAATATTTGTACAATACAAAATTTGCCATTTAAATATTCTCGTCGATTCATTCGCATTTTAAGACAACTAAAAAAGGATATTGCGGGTTTGATTGACAGCATGTCTACCAACTGGTAATCGGACGTTATCAGATTCGTTCCTTTTGCACACCAAAAATAACCCGCCACGTATAGGGGACTGGTGCATATTAAATCTGTCGTTGCCCAATGTCTGGTTGAATGGGCCCATGTATCGTTCTCTTCTATATTTGCCCATAGTTAATATTACGAGGCAGAGGCAGTGTTCACTGGTCTTTTTTTTATATAGATCCAGAACCATCGCCAATAGCGCTTTGTGCAGCTTTAGTGCGACATTTTTTCAATAAACCAAGATCTCATACCATAATTCCAATACCATGATAACTTACACCACTGATACCATTCCCTAAGAAATCAAATCCGCAGAATAAACCTCGTTCTTTAAGAGAGCCCAAAGAACCTCGAACGCAAGTCAAGAAGTCCCTTGGACCCTCGAAATCAATGGGGGGAGGAAAAAAGGAGTGCTCTCCATTTCTAAAGGTCCCTTCGACTGGAAATTGAGGTCCAGGTGTTGACATAAGGGGGACCACCGGACAGTTGACTTTGCTGTCCACGGCAGGAGATCCTTCAACGCCGCCGCACAAAACACTCTTTTTAACACCCGGAAAGACCAGGACCTATTGGACTTGGAAATGAGTGTTGGTTCCTCTTCTGCTGTTTCGCTCTGTGAAGAAGCACAAAAGACCAAAAAGTTGTTTTTTCTTTTTGGGAAAGTTTAGTGTGGGAGGTTTTGTGTTGGTGGTATTGGGTTTCTTTGGGTTAAAGATGTATAATTCAGTTGCATTGTGGTTGGGGGAGCTTTAGATGAGTTCGTATGTCAGTGGAATAAAGGTGTGGGTGCTGATCGTGTTTTATATTCGGTTGTGCTTGTGTGTTGTTAAGACACCTGCTGTGGGGTTTTGTGTTGGAAAGTTTAAAATTGTAAAGTCATGACATTTAAATAAGAAAGGGAGTCTGTTTGATTTTTTTAAAAATACGTTGTTTAAATTATCTTTATCGATAAAGAAAAACTATACTAAAATAATAAATAGTCACTATAGAAAATTTATAAAATAGCATACTGGCACTATACACCAAACAAAGGGCGTTTACTTCAAATAAACAAATGCTAATGCGAAACTTTTAAAATAGTGTAAACTTTTAAAATAGTGTAAACTTTTAAAATAGTGTAAACTTTTAAAATAGAGAAATAAAGCAAAAAAATATCAAAATTTGGTAATTACTTTTCATTTTGGTTAATTTAAAATTTATTGCAGTTGTTATTTCAGACTTAAGGCCGAAATTTAAAATATTTGTATGTTTAAAATGTTAAAATATATGTAACGCTACATATATTCCTTTACTTTACATGTTTAAAAGATATATTTTAAAGTACCCCAAATGTATTGTTATTGTTAGTATTTTTAAACGATTTAAGAGTAAAATGCATTTTAAAAATAATGTGTCGTTTGGCTTGATAAAAAGCATTTTTAAAGTATCTGCATTAGTGCTAAAGTAAACTGCTATTAGGAAAAAATCCCCAACATAATAATAAGTGTCATTGACACATGGAGATTAATTAACACACATCTTCTATGGTCCAAACAAAAAACCTACTAAAAACAGCCTTTTTTGGCTTAGTGAGGTTCCTCATCCAGCCCAAGTTAAAAATTGCTTTTTATTAGTGTGACTATTATAGATTTTTATTATTCAAACATTATTTTCTAATTCTTTGTATTCTTCTTTTTAGGTAAATGAAGTGAACATTACTAATGTATTGTGTCTCCCATTCATGAATATTTAAGATGTTCAGGTATTTGTTTCCTTGTTCCCTATATACAGTAAAACTAAAATTATCCGGATAATTAAATATCCGGATAATTCACGAAAAGAAAGGTTATTTATCAGTTAAAAAAATAATTTTGCTTTATTATGTAATGTAATTTAAAGACTATTAAAAACAATATCATTCACCGATAAGAAACTTTTTAAATGTGAATGTTGCTTATTTTTTTTTTATCAAAGCGATTTGGTCCGGATAATTGACGATCCGCTTTGTTTGAACTGTATAACTGGAGTTCGAATAATTGGAGTTCTACTATATAAAAAGTTTTAATTTTGATGTTTAATTTTTTTTCAATCTACTTCTTCTGTTCTGACTGTTTTAATAATAGAAATCTGGCATACTGTTCGATTTTTTTTTACAGCGTTATGTAATTCCATATAATTTTGTGTGAATTGATTTTATAGTGTTTGGTTATAGTTCTGAAAACCATCTATTTCAAGAAAAAACAACTATACTACTCTAGAAGAATAAACATATAGATCCAACTAAAATGCCCTCTTTTTGCAAAGTTAGCCTACATGAATGTCCTCTACAACGTAAATAGTACTTGGAATCCTTTTTATCTCCTTTTAACATAACCTACATCCGCTAAATCTTTTTCTACATTCAAAATTTAAAAAAAAAAATCAGCAATCAGTTCATTACAATTCCAACTTAACGTCTTAAGCGAAGTCTCACATCCCAACCATTAATCTCCAAGCAAAAAACTTAATCCCCAGTCCTCCCATGACCATCTCTCGTTACTCGAGTCGCGACCGAAAACAACTGTTAAAAGAACCTGCTAAAAAAGTCGCCTGTCGCCAAAAATGCATCGCCTACTTGACGGATGTTCCCTATTTAAGGACGTCGTTATCCACTTAACGCAGCGTCGAGCCCTTAAAACTCGGCTGCGCTTCCTACGGTGTCAGGATGTCGACGAGGGAAAATACACGATGGAAGCCGTTTCTGGGAATTGCCTGCATGTTACTCAATATCATTTAGGGGCATGGGCTGATGTCCATGGCACGTGGGCCTAGTCTCCAGAAAGAAGCTGTTGGTATTTTTATTAGGATTGTAAGCGAAACCGTTTCGTGTCAATTTGTTTGGTCGAAAAAAAATCAGTAACTGTGTCAGGACATGACTGATTTTAAAGACGTTTCATTTCAATAAAATATTGCCAAAGTAGATGTATTTCAATAAAATATTGCCAAAAATATTGCCAATGTTAGACTATGTTCACTATCTAGTTGTATACCGGTAAAGCATCTGTATATTCATATATACCATCTGTATATCTATATACAGGTAGTGAATATAGGTTCTTTTGCGGTGACGCGCCGTATACCTTCGATTACCAACATTTTGATTACTTGATATGCTAAGTATCAGTATTTGAGGCTACAAAACCTCGTCTAAAAAAAATCAGAAAATAAACTATATATGAAAATGCCAGAACACTGTTTTTAGTTTCAAAATCCTTCCTTGCCTTCAACAGGAAATTGGAATTTTTCTATTTGTCTTCATGAAGCCTATACTGTACTTAAAAAACCTTGAATTATCTCAATTTTTTAAAAAGACAGTTGCTGATAATTTACTATTGGGGAATCATATATTTCTAAGGTATTTGAATAATTTTTATATTATTTGATGTAGCTAAATCCTGTTTAAAGAATCTACAATCTTCTAGAAATTACACATATTTAATTCGTAGAAGAGAAATGAATTTTGGGAATAGTATGTTTATAAAATTTGATTGACTGCAAAACTTTGATAAAATTCGTTCAAAGTGTAGTTTATTCTACTACGAACCTGTTTGATCAATATGTGAAATGCTAGGATAATAACAATATGTGAAATACTAGGATAATAACAATATGTGAAATACTAGGATAATAGCAATATGTGAAATACTAGGATAATAACAATATGTGAAATACTAGGGAGCAAAAAAACTAAGCACGACTTATATTGTCCAGACCTTAAAAAGTGAGATAGTCTTTAAAAAATTGCACAAAACAATTAAATGTTCATCAATCTATTTCAATAGTTATCAACGTCTTCTTTCCGATTTACTTCTAACCCTACTTAAAAAAATTCGTTGTTTATTTAAAACTTTTCATGCACCTAGTGCTACTTTGTGCGTCTTTGCTACCAATGTGCGTCTTTGCCTACCAATGGTTTCTAAATATTGAGCTGCATAAGAAAATACACTTTCTTTGAAATTATAAACAATGATTCTTTCAAACAAGCAACTTTATATATAAATACATATCACTTAAACATGTATTTTTTTATTAATATTTTTATTCAGTCATCGCCTGCAAACATACCATTTAACCACCACCTCCGCTGCCCAACATACTCACGCACGATTGTGTTTATTGATCAAAACCATCGATAAACAATCCCCCCGTGCGTCCTAAACAGCCCCAAGGACAGCCCTCGCAACGCCCAGGGTCCTTTTCCACCATTCGTCATCTTTTCGAATGCCCCCGTCCACAACTTTCTGTTTAATCGAACGATTGTATGAAAACCCGCCCAATTCCAATGCTATCAAAGCGGGTCGATGAGTGTTGCAAATAAATGAGTCAGGCTGTGGGGGGTAACAACAGAACACAGCTGCCCATGCTCCTGGTGTGTAGCACTCACAAAACAAACCTACATTATCTTTGTCTATATCTGATTCACCAGTGATGTAATGTAATCGTGGAATAGACACCAATTGGTTAGGTATCTCGAGCAGTTTGTGTGATAGTATGTAATTTAACATGGGATAAAGGCTTTTATAACGCCTACTGCGCCGTTATATGGTTTATAGACTCCTAGGCTCTGTCCACTGCTGGCGCCATCACTGATATTATTTGCTCTAATCGCACCAAATTGTTACCTTGTTATTTGTTAAGAATTGTCACTGAATCATGGCATGTTATGTCACTGATTAGTCTATCAGTGATGTCATGCAAAATGACATTGTTTTGCCGATAGCGAATGCTAAGACGCCTGTGACTAAATTGGCATTGGTCGGAAAAATGTTTTATGAACAGCTTTAAAAAAAATAGGGGATATGTTTATCTAAAATTTAATATTGTGTTGGCAAGTTTTTCCTTTAAAGGGTGATGCTCAGCTTTTAAAATGATTGCTTTTTAATAATGCAGTGTATTACGTTTTCGCTATCTGTAAGTCTTTGAGTCGAGACCAATATCTCTTATAATGCAGTGCATATACTTTAAAAAAGTTATTTTTGTTATTTTATATAAAATAAAGTTTAAAAAATAAGGGAATCAGCTAAAATATATTTTTAGAAAAATTAAAATTTTTATGACTCACACTGTATTATAATAATTTTTGATTTACGAAGTCTGTTTCTAGATAATGTGTAACGCTCAAATCATTTTAATTCCCCTCAAAATAATTGTTTTTGTTTAGACCACAGAATTATAACTACTCATTTGAAGTTTTTAATGGAGGTAAGAATGAATGTTCCTATTCTTACCTCCATGAACTTTTTGGATTTATATATTTTTTAAATTACCAATTTAATTATATTTAACGCCTAACTATTATGCAAAATAACAAATCTCAATGCATGTTTTATAATCGATTTCGTTTTAATCTACACCGAAAAACATTTATCCTCAGCCTGCGTGTCTTTATAAATATAAAAATAATCAATACATAATTATTAACTATCGCATTATTTTATTTCAAATGAATAAAATATCTGTATAAAAAATATAATTTATATAATAAGATTGTAAGTGCATTCTTGAATCGTTTATTTACTTCACAATGGCAGCGAAATATATTTTCTTTCGTCTAATAATTAAAGTTTAGCTGTTGTAAACAGCTTTTCTTCTCTTCCGTGCACTGAATTGAAACCGCACTGGGCCAAAACGTAAACAGAAGACTTTGAAAGGGTTATTGAACCAGAGTAAAGGTATATGAAAACATTTCCTTTACTAAAAGAAATTTGAAAATAATTAACATGCATACCAGCAACTTCAAGACAGTAAACCAGATAGTATAAATATAGTTATACTCTTCATCCCTGCCTTTTAAATCAAAAAGTATTTATGAAAAACTTTTTTTAATAGTTGAGTGTTTTATTTTTATTTTCTATGATATTTGAAATTTTACATAGAGTATATAACTGTTAAGATAAAATTTCGTCTTATAGAACATTGCGTTAAGAATATTAAAATACAAATACAACGTTAAAATACGCAATAAAACCCGTATAATCCGGATATAATTCGGGAGATACATCTGCCTTCATCAGCGGAAAATGTTAAGGGGAACGTCTTGGGAACATGGTTATATATTCAATTTTTCTAATCCACATTTAATTTGCAAACCTAAATCTCCAGTTGAACTTGACTTCCTAGAGGCGTTTCATATTTTTACCAATATTGATTCGATTGTCAATGAAACGTTTGCGGTCCCAGTATTTCCCGCTTGTTGGCACACAATAGTTAACTCTAACCGATTGAAATAGTTTTTTAGTTTTTTGTTCTTTGGCAACACTTTCAATTTCTGTGTTTATTTATATTTTATTACACAGAATTTACATTTTCCGCTGATGAAGGGAGATGGTATCTCCCAAAACATGTCCGGATTATACGGATTTTTATTGCATATTTTAACGTTGTATTTGTATTTTAATACGTAACTGTTGTTAAGATGTGTTATTTGAAGATAAGATTAATTAATTTAAATATAACTTATATTAATTTTAAGATAAGATCTATATATCTAGGTATTATAGTGTACAATAATCAATCCACAATACGATTGAGAAGTGTATTATGTAACTTTCTTTACGACTTACATAACTCACTATAGCCATGCATTTATGTTACAGTTGTAAATAAATAAAGGGTCCACTTTACAATCTAAAATTAGATTTTGAGTAAAACGAATTTGAAAGTGGAAAAAATTTGTTTTTTCCCTACATACCGAAATTTCACATTTTTTTACGGCTTTAACCATCAAATGCATGTGTTCTCTTTAAAGCAGAGTATAAACAAATACACATGAAAAAAAAGACCATTCTACCCCAAAAATAAATGCTCGTAGTGATAGTACTCCTTGAAATCCTTTTCGAAAAAACTGGGGTAACGGATTTTACCCTGAACACTTCACAGGCATTGTGCTAAAATAGTTTAAACAAATCAGAAATGTAATTAATAATAAAAAAATTAAATGTTATTTTTAGTAACAATTTTACGTTCAGAACACCAGCTCTGAATGTTTTTTCTGAACACAAAATATATTTTTTGCAAAATATATCAAGCTAAACTCACCCCGTCCACAAAACAATTTCGTACTGGTATTTAAGTTCAAATTTCAATAAATTGTTTAATGCCAGTCATTTCAACAGATTATAGAAATAGGAATGAACCGTCAACTCAAACCTCGCCAACAGAAGGAAGATGCGCAAGATGTTAGGTCTGATTACGTGGGTCCCTTACCAATTCTCGCACTTTGTTTCATCTCAAGATTTTTAACTAACTGTACTTAATTTACTATCAAACGAGACCATATTTATATGTATTTAGCTGTTTTATACGGAGTATAGTGTCGGAATAGTGCTCACTAAAAGTGTGACATGTGTTCCCGTCCTGATTTTAAAAACCTTTCGCCTTATAAAATTGTTAGTTAATACAGAAATAACCATTTGGGGTCTAATGGCGACTCTTGGTAACCACTGAAAGAAATTCATCAAATATACAGAAAATGGTCTCGAATTGCTGGTTCGCCAGAGCGAAAACTGCCTCAACCTCATAAAGTTAAACGCAGAATACAGTATTTCTATTATCCCAAATCCAAATATGTAAGAACAAGGACACACTTTTAAGATAAAAACTCGTCTGATAGAAACATTGCGTTAAGAATGTTAAAGTACAAATGCAATGTTAAAACTACACAATAAAAATACATAAAATCTGTTACAATACATGTTTTGGGAGATTCACCAGCAGAAACGAAAAAGTCTATGTGCACAACAAAATTAAAATAAACACTGAATTGAAAGTGTCGCTAAAGAACAAAAACTATCTCAATCGTTTGGAGTTAAACTATTGTGTCTCAAACAAGTGGAAAATACCGGAACATAAAAGTGCCCAATGTATACTTTTAATTAAACTTCCATAAAAATAAATATATACATTTTGAACTGCCTGAAAAACAAGTTATTCTGAATTACAGTGTTAATTAGCATATTAAGAACTCTATAAGTTATATATGTAGCTATATAGTATCTTGTCTCAATATACAAAAATAACAAAACCATCTTATGATATTATTTACACTTCATGTGGGACCCCTGGGCCTCCGTGGCCCAGCGGTTAAATGCGTTCAGCTACTAATCCGAGGATTGGTGGTTCGAACCCGTGCGATGGACTTGACAAAGAAAAGTAAAAAAGTAGTGATCTTGTGATCGGAGGGTTGCCATATTCGCTAAAAAATACTATAAAAGTCGTCCAGAACATCCGCAAAAATTAGCGGCGTGTATACGGGACTGGTGCACGATACTTCTGATCGGGGTCCAAAGTCCCGACGTCTATTGAAGGCGTTGGGTGCCAGTTCAGGTGTTCCCTCGTCATCTGACCATGGTTCTAAAATAACGAGGTGTGTGTGTGAATGTGTTCCCGGGTCTTTCCTTCGAGATAGACCCCGAACAGTCGTCAATAGCCCACTGTGCAGCTCTAGTGCGACGTTAATTTAACCAAACCATGTGAAACCCTTCAATTCACTTGGAATCCGTACGATGACCCGCAGAATATAATCCAAAAGCCCACTATACACCGAGCGCGAAAACCGTATACAATATGATCTCAAGCGTTTAATAAACAGCCAAAACAAATCACAACCCTGACTCGTCCAAAAACCAAAAATACAAACACGAATGCCAAATAACAATAACAAGCAAACCGTTCTTCCGGTCGTATCCGTGGTCAGCCATCTATTTCGAGTTATATTCCAAAGGTGGAGCGGCAACACAGCGAGACGAATTGAAGGCTGGGCTGATTTTTATGTCGTCCACTTTTGCTCTTTTTAAGTACTTTCCGTGCTCGCTTGTTTGGGATTTTTAATATTTTTTCCCAAGAAAGAAAGTGATCAAAGTAAGAAAAAAAGGTTAAAGATTGAAAAAAAAATTCTCATTGTTTGCCTGTTCGTGATTTGAAAGTTCTTCTCCGATGCTTTTGTGAAAGCTGGAATTTTTTTTGTTTAAAAAAATATGATTGGATGAATTTTATAGTCTTTTTATTTGACCGGTGGACTTTTAACTACATTCTGGAATGACATTTTTTTTAATGCTCTTGATGCGGGATTTTCAAATCGAAGTAAAAAACATATATAATTCTTTTAATATTTAGTTTTTAAAGGGAATTGCTTAACATACTTTAACTAAAGGTTGTTAAACGTATATTGATTTTGGTAAAGTATGTTTTGTGAAAAATTAGTTTATTTTAAATATGCATAAATTAAAAAAGTTTTCAATCTTAAGTTAAATTTCTATAATTTGTGCTTTTGTAAATAGTAAAGCATTTACACTGGTTATTCGGGAAAATAGTTTGTTATTGATCTCGTGTAAAAAGTAAATATGGCGCACTTTATTGAAATATGAAATATTAACATTGTTATTGCAAAGTGCTTTACATGAAATTAATTTAAACAAACTTGAGTGTTTTAAAATATTTCAGTCTAGTTTTCCATACAAAAATTAATGTGCAAAAAAAATAAGTTTCTAAAAAAAAAAATTTTAATTTTTAAATAGACTAAAATTAAGCATAAGACGATCATGTAAACAGCTGCAGAATTTCATGGTATTTTATTTTTATATCAATTCAAAACAATATTTTTTTATTATTTTAAAACGTTAAAAAAAAGTGTATTTTTAAAAAACTATTTATTATTAAAAACTATTAACTTTAAATACGGAATTTCAAACAAAATATATGCAATGGATTTAAAAAAAAATTTAGAAACCGACTTATCATTAAAACTATTAACTTTAAATACGGAATTTCAAACAAAATATATGCAATGGATTAAAAAAAAAACGTTAGAAAGCGACTTATCTCGGGTTAGTCAGGGAAGCAGATAAGCATCCCCAAATACAACTAAGTCACTCTCGCTATCCTTCAGACCTCTACCAGACATTTTAAGTAACCCATCTCAAAATCGCCAAGCCTTACACAGTACAAAATACACATCCGAAACTGCAGCAAGGAAAGCACTCCGCCAAATTAAGTCCCAGCAAAACTGCATCAATTCTTGAGCAAGGTTCCAGGTGGAAGGTCATCGCTAAATCCGGCCAAGACATGTATACTGCAGAAGATTCCGAAATTTGTTTTAGAGGGGGGGAGGGGGGCTCCAAGTTTTATTAGTTGATTAAGTGTAATCGCTCCCCCTCTCCGTACATATAAGCCGAGACTTTCCACTGAGGATTTAGAGGAAAAGGGAATGTAGAGAGAGAGAGTATCTTGAAATCCGATTATCGGAAGAGAGGGAAGTCTTAAAGTGCCTCGGAAGGAGCATCTTCTATCGTTAGTTGGGTCGTCTTTTGAGGATGGTAAGGTTGGAGTTTATTTTCAGTTGGATTCTCCAGGGAAGGAAGTGGATATGGGATGTAAAGTGTATTCTTTGGAAGATTGAACTTTAAGTTAAGATAAGATAGGAAATATTTTGGCTATATGTCGTTTTTATATGGATTTAGGACGTTGGATATATATATAAATTTCTGTAATGGATTCTTGACCTGATGCTAATATAGAATAGAAAATGAATGGATAATATACATATGAAGCATTGTAGTATTTTATTTGTAATATATATATATATATATATATATATATATATATATATATATATATATATATATATATATATATATATATATATATATATATATATATATATATATATATATATATATATATATATATATATATATATATATATATATATATATATATATATATATATATATATATATATATATATATATATATATATATATATATATATATATATATATATATATATATATATATATATATATATATATATATATATATATATATATATATATATATATATATATATATATATATATATATATATATATATATATATATATATATATATATATATATATATATATATATATATATATATATATATATATATATATATATATATATATATATATATATATATATATATATATATATATATATATATATATATATATATATATATATATATATATATATATATATATATATACTTTAATATCGTTGAGTTATTGTACTAATTCTCCAAAACTGAAAATATCTAGATATGTTAGTAAAATCCGCTACACACATTAGGTTTATTTTTATTTGTAGTTATTATCAATATTTATTCCAATTCAAAATTTATTTATGTATTTATTGATTAACGTGTATCTTTCCACAGTACTTGGGTCAATCATCTTCAAACGAAATTTATTCCCATAAAATTACAATAGATTGCAAATAGGTTTATTACCCTGAATAACTCATTAATTCTCTATTATTAACATAAACAACGTTCATATATGTCGGCTTAGAAAACAACTCCACGTATATTTAAACCAAAGATTTACCAGCCATAGTAGGAGACGAAATAAAAACTATAAACTTCGAAACGTGAATGACCTTGGTGCTGGATTCTAATATTGATATTTAACTTGGATTTCATTGTCAGCTATGGATGACAAATCTTTGGTTTAAATATACGTGGTTTTATAATCCAACGATATACTAAATTATACAATTTCTGAAAATTGATTTTTATTTTAATTATTTGAGAAGGTAAACAATTTAATTACTATTTTCATTCATTGAAAACGAAGTCTCAAAAGCTTTTATTCTCTTGTCTACTTTAAACTATTAACGCTGGCAGAAAAGCTAAATGCTCATAAAAAGAAAAATAATGTAAGTGGAAGTTTACTGAAAATACACCTAATTTATTTTAGTAGCGGCAAGCACAACAATTATAACTATTTCCAAAACGTAAAAATCTTATGAGTACATTGAAGCAAATTTAAGTCACGAAAAACAACAACTAATGTATTGGGTTTTATAATTTATCTTACTTTTTAAAAATCGCAAGAATTTACAAAATACCATGGCGTGCTTTGGAATCTAAAACATTCATTTTTCAAAATAAACCTTCCAAAACATTATGCTACATAAATTTTCTACAAGTATGGTTATTTCCATACTTCGATCTAACTCAATTTTCAAACTTTACCTCCACTCTATCCATTTATCATACTCACCCAATACGCCATCAAAACTTCAGCATAATAGAAAGCACCCACGTGAATAGCCTATTGACGTCCTATGGACGTCCCTATCGAATCCACGTATAGTTTCTAGTTTGAAAACTCAGTTTATCCACGCCTTACCCTGTATATATTGGGCAACTCTATAGAAATGCGAAATATTTCTTTTCGAGGTTGGTAAGCGCCATGGCCGACGCTGTATGAATAACGATTTGAGAGCTAAGAGGGATTGGAAGAGGGGTATCAATAAGAATAAAAAGGGCGGGAAAAAATTAGAATTTTAAGGAAAGAAGTTCTTTTTTTTTTTTTTTTGGCTGGAAAAGGTTGGGGGATTGGTGGGGGAATTCGACTGTTGCCCAACGGTAATAGAATTTCGGGCCCGTAGATTTATTTCGCAAACTGTGGAGGATATTTCCTTTGATGCCACTTTATTCGCGAGGAATTCGAAATAAAAGTGGGGTAAGTTGTTTGGTTGTTATTTCTAGGGAGGGAAAGAGGTATTTCCTATAGGAAAAAGAATATTTATGATATTTTTATTTATATTCACACACGAAGCGGGAAAGATTGTGTGATTTCAGCTAAAACCACTGAGCTAGAATTCCAGCAAAAAACACTGGAGCGAAGACTCCCATTCAGCGACAGTGTACTTTACCGTGCATACAATTCGGGAAAGGCTTAGAAAACATTCATCCTTGCCCATGCGGGAATCTCACATGACGTCACATAAATGTTTAAAACTGTTATTTTATTTTTTGCTTTTTGTCTTCTTTTTCTTGTAAGTAGGTTCGTAAAAACATTTAACGCACTTTTGAATGCCAGAAATGCGTGTTTAAATCAACACAAACCTATGCGAAAGGATTATTTTTTCTACCTTCGTTCAAAAACCGAGTAAAATGGTTGGCGACGATTAGTCCTTGCTCTAGTGCTTATAGTAATATTATTCTTGCTCAGTGGCTGAAACAAAAAATATTTATTCTTCTAACGGTTTAAAAGTTTGCTTTTGTAACTATTACTTTAGTAGGAAAGTAATTGTGATATTTTTTATATGATATTTATTTAAACTACAAAGTTTTATTTATCGTCTTTCATAAATTTTAAAAGTTTAAATTTTAAATATATATACAACTGTTAAATTTCTCTGACATAAAATGAAAATGTATAATCTGTAAGTTTGTTTTTACTGCCAGAAAGGTTGAATTTATAATCCCAAAACATTTATTTATGAAAATATTTTTAAAAAAATTATTAGCTGGGAATTATTGCAAAAGTCAAATACGAATATACACGAATGAATATACACGTATACATTCCTAAATGGGCAAGGATACTTTAAATATTAAATTATTAAATTTTTTTATATATAAAATATATTTTTAAGATGTAAACAAGGTTCGGAAATTCTTGCATTTTTCTTTTCGGAAGATTTCCAAATTTAGAATTACTGATTGCTGTTTCTGTGCATTTCCACAATGTATTTTCATTAACAAAGTGAATTTATAAAATACTAAACACTACACAGAAAAATTATTACTTTTAATTTTCAAATATTTGAAATACTATTTTAGGAAATCTCCAATCGAATCCAATACTTTGGTACTCTTGAATTACAATAAGTTTTTAAATATTATTTATTTATGAAATGATTTAAAAAAGAAGTTCATTATGTTTTTATTATGGTAATAAAATATATGGAAATTGAAAAAACAATCTAAGCATCTCCCTGTTCTCTCTCCCACTGGATTGTAACAATCAGCAAACGATACTGCACCACCCTCCCCCAAATCGAACATTCCCCCATTCAGATTAAAACCCTCCATCACATTCGGAAAAATTACGGTCCAATAGAACATTTTCGCTCATCGCGCAATCCCCCCTCCCCTCCCCCCTTCTTCCTCCACCCCCAGCAGACGATAATAGATGGAACGAACACGTGCGTGGAATGAAACCCCCCAAAACATGAATATCGTCTGCTTACAGCGGTGGTGGGTGGTAATAAAAAAAAAATAACAACAAAAAAGTGATAAATATGGGCATAAATAAATAAACATCGTTGGGGGGGGGGGGGCAAAAAAGTGTTCCGCCTGTGGTGTTAATGGTGCGTATTTCATGTGTTGCAGAACCCAAAGGGGTTTGCGAGAAAGATTTATGAAGTGTTCACACGGGGAGCGTATGAAAGGGATGTTCGTTTGTTTCGGATTGGCATTAGTATTGGAGGTATTCATTGATGTGAAAACATCTTATGTGGCACGCATTCGTTGGGGACTAGGCAGCGAAAGCAATTTATCATTAATGTGTCATTTTTAGGGGAGGGAGGGAGGGGTATAGGTTGATGACGTGTTTATGATGAGGGACTATGTCTATAAGTTATCATGGGTCCAAAATTCTGCAAGTAATTATTGGCAATGAACTGGCAGATCTTGCTGCCAAAATTGCCACATCCCAGCTCAATATCCGAATCCCGTATGACGACCTACGTAATGTTTTGCGTGAACTTGTGCGGAACGAGTGGAGTGATGACTGGAAGCTACAAGCTAATAACAAATTAGCCTCTGTATTTCCAACCGTCACACTCTTACCGTCCTTGTCATCTAGACGGTTGGATGTCTTGCTGACTCGTCTCCGAATAGGGCACACACGAGCTACCCACAGACATTTATTATTAAATGAAACCGCCCCGTTGTGTCACCATTGCCAACAACTTCTCTCCATAATTCATATTTTAACTTCTTGTCCTCGTCTAAGATTTTTATGTAATCGTTTTTTTAATATATCATCTCCCACATTGTCTTATTTATTGAATCATCCACATCAATCATCACTATTTATCTTTTTAAACTACATAGGATTTTTACATTCGCTTTGAAATTTAGTTTTGTTTATGTGTATCTTTTAATGTTGGCTTGAATCATCTAGAGTTTGGCGCAGCTTGGCCATTTTTGGCCCTTGCGCCATAAAAACCCATACAACCATCTGCAAGTAATTAGTATAATTTACAGTGGCGCTTAGGCATATTCTACACGAACGGAAAAAACGCATGCGAGCTTCTCTGTGATTCGACGATCCAAATTACGTGGTTTGTGTTCTCAAATCACCAAGAAGCTCGCGCGCGTTTTTCTCGTTCTTGTAAAATGGGCCTTGTATCATATATGTATCTAATGAAAGAAACATGACGTATTGACTATTTTCTACATTTAAGCCATTTTTAAAAACTTTTTTTTTTGTGAGAGATTATTTAAGTGAAAGTAGGTATACCAGCAGCCATACCGATTCGGGCGCCAATGGTATTTTACAAATAAATAGTTAACTGCTCGAAACTAATATTTTATTTAAAATTATTGAGTAAATGGGGATTCAAGGATATACGCAGCATAAAAGATTTTATATCTATAAATATTTTGTATCATTGTAATATTTCGAATTAATTTAATCAATATACAATTTTAGTTAAACTAACACAAATTTTGTTGGTGGTTAATTGGTAATAAAATTTATAATATATCTAATATGAATATTTATTACAATTAATTAAAAATATTAATGCTGTAAAAAATTATAAGTTGACTATTAGTATTTTATATTGTAAAAATAAATTAGTTAACTATTGATATTTATATTTATTAGTAATAATTCACAAAGTTTTCGTATATTGACGTAAATTCGGAATAATCAACGTTCGTTCTGTTAATAAGCACTCAATATAATTCCAGCCACAATAATAATAACAATAATCTTTATTAAAGTGTAGTTATTATTTTTTTTTAACTGTACGTGGTGAATTTATTAAATGTTATACTACTTATTTAAACCACTAATAATTAATTTAATACGGTCATGGTTAATTTGAAATTATTAATATAGTTATGTTAACAATATTAGATAAATTATGTATCTCTTTCTGAAATTTGGTTTGGTGAATACTTACGGAATCGAAATATTTCGCCTTGTTATATTCATTCATTATTTTCAGATGATATTCAGCATTTTATATTTCAAAAGCATACAGGAGAATGTAGTTCTATGATTATAAAATAATTTGATTTCTCTAATCCCAAAATGACCCTCCAATCATCCATTACTCATTATATTACAACGTGTGCCATCGCCAAAATCCAGCTCAGAAAAAGTATTTCGAAAACCATGTACAGAAACATTTGCATAAGCAATATTTCTTTCCAGCAAACTGTTCCATTTTGAAAACATAAAAATACTACAGGAATAAATGATGAACTTATAATTAAAAATAAATATTTCAAGAAAATTCCTACATATCGGAGAAGGAATACTTGAAGATGAACATTTTCAATTTAACTTCGATTTTCTCCCCCATCGTATTACATTCTCAATCTCACTGTAGAGTCGAAAAATCGTCTGGGAAAAAAATGGCTGAAAAAAAAATTCTATTCTTTGTTTTTCGCGGGCATAATTAGGTTCTAGAACACTTTACTTCTGTTCCATTCTTTTTTTATTTTATTTTTGTAATCCGGATAGAAGCTATGTAGGATGAATAAAATAAGATATAGAACTGGAAGCGAAGCTTTTTCCTGGGGAAATAGATATGGGAAAAAAGGAAAAATTCGGGATCCGCTCTCGAAGTACGGAATTTATCTTTTTTCCTGTCGTAGATCCGGAGATTATCGGATTAAAGACAAACGACAGAATTCGAAAATGTAAACCAATATCGTCTGCTAAGATCGAAAATGGTTTTTCCGTGTGTGCCGTTGGAAAATAAAAGCTTACCTACGAGTACCGAAATAACAAGTTCGAAGTTTAAGCAGCCATATTTGGATTCAATCTCGTGGCTTGCAGTTTTGTGGTATCTGTAAATCAATGTTTCACGTGTACTCATTTTAAATATTAGAGATGAATTTGAATCTGTGAGTACAAATATACCTGATAATTTACTTGCTTTGAAGATAGCTAAAACTTAAAACAATCCATATTTTGTGTATCCCTTCCGTAACTAGATAGTCAGGTATAACCACGATTATATGATTTTTATATATTCCCCTGAATCAATGGTAGACTGTGAATATTAGAATTTAAGTGAAATCAATAAAATATCAATATATCAACAAATATAAGATAAATATTAATAATAATAAAAGAAAGTCTGTCAGTTTATCTGTCTATGTGTGGAACGCAAAACGCGTATATCCTCTTCATAGAATTATATAACATTTTAAACGTAATTATTATTCAACCTCTAATTATGCAACTAGCAAAGCTTCTGCAGCTTAGCATACAGAGTGTCGCAACTCGAAATCTATATTTATCTATTTTTTTTTAATCTCTCTCTCTGTATGTGTATGTATATATCTATCTATATATCTATATATATATATATATATATATATATATATATATATATATATATATATATATATATATATATATATATATATATATATATATATATATATATATATATATATCTATATATCTATATATATCTATATATATATATCTATATATCTATATATATCTATATATATATATATATATATATATATATATATATATATATATATATATATATATATCTATATATCTATATATATCTATATATATATATATATATATCTATATATCTATATATATCTATATATCTATATATATCTATATATATATATATATATATCTATATATCTATATATATCTATATATATATATATATATATATATATATATATATATATATATATATATATATATATATATATATATATATATATATATATATATATATATATATATATATATATATATATAACCAACGGTATCCCAGCAACGCGAGACCGTGTATCTAGTTTTAAATAGAAATATATTAAAATATTTTTATAATGAAATTTATAAATTTACTTTTTAAGATACTGTAATTAAAAATATATTTAAAATTACTAATATCGTTCCGAATCATTCGTAAAATAAAATTCATAAAAACCATATTAATAAAATTAAAAAAAATTGTACTTAAAATTATGCTATTATGTACGAGTTATTTTAGAGACATATGCGGTTTAGTATATGTCTTAAAAAATACGTCACTAAGTTGTTAGTATTTTAATTTCTTCTATTTCTTATATTTTGTTTGAAATTATAACTCTTTAGATACAGATAAAATACAGATAACACATAAAATATTGATTCGGTACCTATTATTGACTTTGCTTGAATTACGCAAATCAATATAGAAAAAATTATATTATACACATGGGAGTTTTAAATATTTTCTTTATTATTTTAATTTAAAAAAAGAACATAGTTAAAATCTAAAAGTAAGAAAATGGAACATTACAGTTATTTTACAAAACCGTATATTGCAAAGTATAAACGCTGTGCTATCTTAACTAAATTCTTGAAACATAAATATACCATAAATCTGACTGATATTTTGTTCATCAGAATATATCGAAAATATAAGTGATTTTCAAAATTGTGTCGATCCGAAACAAATCGAAATCATTAATCCAATAAGTATACATCATTCTTAAGATATTTAAGAGGGTCTTACTAAGAATGTCGCCTTACTTGGGTTATTGATCAATACGCAAGCTAAATGGCCGATAGAGCTGCCAATGTACTATATAGCTTTGATAGAGCCTTTTTACACCACGTTGACACTTTTTACTGGAAAACAATCAATTCACATCAGTTTTAAGCTTTACAAATGACTAATAGACGTCTTAGAACAACAGCCATTAAGCCTAAAGAACTTCCATGCGTCACAAAATGGCGTCTTTCACTGTGACCGCACTTCTGTGCTGCCATTCCACCAAAAATAAATATTGAGGCAAAAAGTAATGCCGACAGATACAGATTACGTAAGGAACGGGCTATCCTCAGTAGCCATAGCTACTGCGGATTACAAGGACTTTTCACAAGAGACACCTTGGTAAAAAAAAATAGCGATAGCTATAAGACAAAGATACTTCGATATTGAATCACTTTGTCAAGCTTTCGGTGATGTCACAAGCCGCTGTCGATAAACACGCCCTCTGGTGGAGGATTTAATGCCTTTTTAAAAAACGTTTTTTTTTTTTTAAGAGCAAGGTTTGATATAATATTTATGATTTTTAAAATCCTTTACAATTAATAGTTTATTTGCTAAGTTTGTAAATATTTTTTATACATATTTTCAATATTTTGGGGAATAAAACGGTTTGAGAAATATATTACTAAATTCATAGGATTTAACTTCAATTTCACAAAGAAAACAGCCTATTTTATTCTCAGAAGCATTTTTCTGTTAGTTGGAAAATATGTTTAATATATATACTATATAAGTTCGTTTAAATATAGTCGTTCATCACGAACCAAAATTTAAGAATTGTTACTCAATTATATGATACAAAAATTAAATTATACGTTGAAACAAGTTGCCCATACCTTTTCGTATTACTAGAAATATTTATTTTTCCTGTAAGTTATGTGCTAAAATAAAATCTTGGTTTTTAGATACTATATGAAAACCATTAATTAAAAATGTATGCAATACTAGCAAAAAGAAAAAAGTTATACTTTATTCTTTTTTTTTTAAATATTGTTAATGAATACTGTCAATGATAATTTTAATGAATACAGTTAATGACCCTCAAAGAGCATGACTCTGTGCTTTTTATAATGAATTCCTTTAACTCTAAATTAACTAAAAGAAAACTGGCGAAATTATACCAAATGACCTTTTCTATATCTTGCATTCTCAAAATTTCAGACTAACTTAACGTAAAAAATTAACTCTCCCTCCATTTTTCGTTCCTCATTAGCAAATTTCTAAAAATAAAACACTGCAATCCCCATTTCATTTTAAATCCTAATTACATAGGACCTTAAAATTCTACATTTTTTTTTTCACATTACATATTACCACGCACACACCATCCACTTTTTTCTGTTCACATTTCTCGACATTTTTGCGCCAAACTCAACATTTCCATCTTGACGATAATTTAATAGCCCCGTCCAAGCAAGCATAAAGCCCCACAGAAAAAACCTTCCACCCCCCCCCCCCTCTCCCAGATCATTATATCCACCCCCGTGATATGCTTAAACTAATAAAACACCACCGGGTCCCCGTAATTAAGGTGGCCTTTCTCTAAACGGCCGGCCAAAGGAAGCCTTATTAATGAGGACTAATAAATGATGCAAGCCTTCATTATGACTGTGGGGTCCGCGCTACGCGAATTTCTTCCGGACATTGTAACGTTAATGATGCATAATTAATGGACAGTCCTCTCTGTGCAAACGGTTCCTGATGCTCTCCCCCCCCCCCCCAACTCCCCCCTTATAGTCTCCTACCCCTTTTATGAGGGATAATAGTCATTGGATACGGGATTTGCGGTAACTGCCATGTATCTGCATCGCCCCGTAGAATATGATGAAGTAGCTTTTGCACATAAGCTGTAAAAGAAGGGGAAAAAAGATGGCGGATAGATATTGATTTCGAACAAAGATAACGCTGTCGAAGTGAGCAATTGAGGGTTGATTTGGGGCAAGTTGGAGTTGAGTTGTTCGACTTCGTTAAGTGCTATTCAAGAACGGCGAGGTGTAGTGGGAGAGGTTCTGGTGAAAGGGTGAATGGAATTAGGGATGTATTGATAAATTCGTCGGGGGTATGTATAGAATTGTACTCAATATATCCATATACTACTAAATGCTCTTGAATGTATTGGATTCATTAGGTAATGTAGTAACTCAAACTGCAGTGATCATTGAGAAATGAATATAATCTAATTACTAAATTATGTGTATTTGTATACTTTTATCAGGCAATCATAAATGTAAAGATTCGAAATATAAAATACAAAAATAACATTTTAGAAGTTCTAAAATTCAAATATACTAATACAGAAAATGGGCTAATGGTCATTATCACCTATCTTAAATTATTGTTAATTATTGTAAAAAGTGTTGATTGATTAAATATTGTTAATTATTTAATTATTTTTAAATGTTAATTTATTTTTTAAAGTATTAAATTTTTTTTTATTATTATGCCCACCGAATGCTTGAAAACATTGTATTATATTTATTATATACTATATCCTCTTGTCGATTATATTACACAATTTTACTAATAAAAAAGGCCAATGTTAATTATTAAGGTCAAGTTATTGATGTGTAAAAATCGAAATTCCGCCGTTTTTCGTTGTTTTCTAACAATAAACATAAATATATCTATTGGCTGTTTTACAAAACATCTACCCTTTTAAATTTTCAGTTTCTATTTTTTTTTATGCAAAAGGACTTCTCATATAATTGCTATGGAACGGCAATAGCCCAATTGCGGCCCTAAGGGAGCCTGGTTACCATATTCTCAAAGAAAAACACAATTGTTTATCGCCCTGACAAAAGGTTGACGTGGAACGCAATTGGAACTTTCCGATTATGGAACATCCATGCTTAATAATTATATTTAATCTAAAAAATGTTTTCTGCTAAATAAAAACGTGTTATAAATTGATATTGCAAAAAAAATTGCCAATGGTTTTTAAATAAAATTCATTTGAGTTTAAAAACATATTCTCGCAGATCAATACATAAAATAACACGAGCATACTAAATGCTATTTGAAGCGGAGTGGAAAAAATTAGAAAAATATTTTATTCATCAGCTATGTTTTATTCTCCGCCATTGCTACTCTCTACCTTTAAGAATGTAAAATCTATTTTACACAAATTACTTTCTGATTCGACTTTTTCGTTTTGAACAATGTGCTGATAATCTGGCAATGCATAAACGAACCTTTGATTGTATTCAACTCCACCCAAATGCTTATTACATCCTTTGCAGCACGCGTAAGTGGTTTTTATATATAAAAAAATTGTTTTGCAGTCAAATTTCTTTTAGAATTCGGACAATGGATTTAATGTTTATGATCTGGTGGGTGTGGTTCTAGTTAGTTGATTATTATTTTTGGGGTATTTTAATTAACCATTAAAGTATAGTCACTGCGAGGATGAAAGTCATTGGCCTTTCCTTGTTGATAGGAGGTATGTTTTCGAATTTAACAGCATGGCCAATCATTCTTCTTAAAACAAATTTATTCTTTTGTATTATAATAAGATACTTATCCATGGTCTTTTATTCAAAAACTTCGGCACAGGAAATCTCATTTTACGTATAAAAAAGTTTTCGAAATTATTTTTAGTTAATATTTCCATTAATGAGAAACATAAGGAATGAAAGGTCAAAAAGCTTCTCCTTTGTCATTTTCGACTATAATTATTAAAAAAAGGTACCACGCGAATTTTCAATTATATTTCTCATTATTTATAAGTAAATGGTAAACGTACCAATTCATTTTAATGACGCCTTTTTTTTGCCTGTGTTTAGAAATTTAATTTTTTAGTAAATGGTTCTTACAAAAAATAACCCCAACTTAAAAATTCGTCAAAAATAAAAATAATAAAAGTGGCAACCTGGTTGGCATGACAACGGACTCCGAGATTGGAAAAATTTGAGTTGAAAATAGTCTCAAAGTGTGGCAACAATTCGTGGCAGGAAAAATACCATCCTCTTTTAAAAAAAAATTAAACCAATTTCCATAGCAATTGTAGACAATGGCAATTTTCACCATCTTCTGCTTTTTGTCCAAGCCCTGTCACTTTAATAAACATACAATCGCCGATTCTGCCTATGCGTCCAATCGTAGGATCGCCGTATACAAGAGTGCGTGTAACATTTCGTGTCCGGGTTGCTCATATCTCCTCACTTAGGTCGATGTGTGGAATTTTGGAGATTAACATGTCAGCATAGGTGTTATCCCAGTCATGGGGTTTAAATATGGAAGGCAGTGTTTTAGGTCTTTCCATCGGGAATGATGTAGAATATCCCATTGAGTTGAGACGTAAATTATAACAAAAAAAGAATATTGTTATTGTTTTAGTCTCAGCGTTCTGGGCTTTTTTTCTCTGTTAAATGCTGAATCTAAACACTAACATATTTTTCAAAAATTAACAAAGATTTAAAAAAATATTTTATATTTTAAATATTTATTATTTTAACAAAAAGCCTAATATGAAATCTTAATTATCTCAGTAATATATTTATAAATTTTAATATACCCTTTTGACTAGTTGTTGAATTAATATTTCTGATCAATCCTTAAAATATTACGGTATAGGGCTAATATGTTAAACACGAGCAAGAAATACTAGTAATTATCCAAGAATTATTTATCCATTTGTTGGAACAACTTGCTAGTAAATATTGTTAATCCTGCATAGTTAGTAAATACTAGATTGGACCAACCTTGCCCAGTCAGTTTTATTGTTCGTAAATGTTTACTAGCTAAGGTTAACCATCTGAATGCTTGGTGAATTTACTTAATATTTTGACTGGGTTTGTTTATTGTTTGTAGTATATTGTTTTGGTGGGCAGCACAGGCACGTAGGTATAGATTTTTCATGGGAGGGGTTCAATTCACCCCCCCCCCCCCCCGTCCTCCCAAATAATTCACAACTCCCCCTCAACCCCATTTTTTTTTAAACTTATTAATTTTTATTGAAGTGCACAGGAATGCATTAGCAGATAAATACCGAAACAGCATCATCATTTAATTTTTATGGAATCGTTACCAATAACAGTCATTAACTATTTTTAAACTTGGTAAATAGCACTCCTAATTAGGAAATAAATTAAGAGAACAAACTTAAATTTTGAGAATCCTTGTTAGAATAATAAATGTCCGCTGTCTTATTTATAAACACCCCATGCACACAGGCAGTTGGCACAAAAATGAGACAGCGGACATTTACCCTATCTACCAAACCCCGACATCCAGCCCAACACTGGAGACACGGCAAAGTTACGATTAAAACCCAACCCTCCATCAAAAACAGTACACCTAATTGCCACTGTCAACAACCTTTCGCCATTTTTTTTCTCTCATACCACTGCTGAACAAGCCCTTTTACACCTACCACATAAGTAGTTGAAAAAGGGGAGTTCTGACAATGGGGAGCGGAGAACGGGGGCACATGCACAAGACGCTCTCGAGTAATTACTTTATCTAGGACAATATTTGAGACCAGATTTTCCAGGATGTGAGCCAAAGAACTGCCTTTTAAAACAAGGGTATCCAAATGAGTAGAGGGGGGAACTTATGAATAATTATGAGCCATTACAAACCAGTACGTTGCTGAGCATTATGTGGAAAACATTGTTTTGCGGTATCTCCTAGGGGAAGGTTCTTTGCGTGGATGACTATGGAATGGCGTTGTAGTGTTCCATTGATCTGTCCTTGTTGAACTAGGGAATTAATTGATTTCACGGGGTTTGGCGCTCTGTCATTACGTTGTATTGCGTCCTTAGTTCGGAATCGTTTAGTTCTGGCTTCGCTATCGATGCAAACTATCTTGCTGTTTGGTCAAAATACGTTACGTATTTAGTTTTGAAATGATTGTTGGATGTTTAATACACCAGATCTATCAATACGCGAGATCTTTGTGTTTAATGATACGCTTTAAGTCGAGGCTTTGATTTTGTTTTATATGGTTTTTGATGAAAAATGAAAAATAGCTTGCTGATGTTGTAATATTCAAATGCTGGGTCACAGATTAATTATTACAGATTTATAATAGTGTAACTGATAAATATGGAACAACTTGCTAGTAAATATTGTTAATATTGTATAGTTAGTATATACTAGATTGGATCGACCTTGCACAGTCAGTTTTATTTTCGTAAATGTTTACTAGCTAAGGTTAACCATCTGAATGCTTGGTGAATTTACTTAATATTTAGACTGGGTTTGTTTATTGTTTGTAGTATATTGTTTTGGTGGGTAGCCATATTGGAATAATCTGCCGTTTTTATGTATAAAATCATTTATCGAGATATGACATTTTACATTGAAAGAGATTTGCTGTTTAATAGGAAAAGGAGGCTTTAAATTCGTTGTTTTGTTAGTATCTGAAATGCACATTTCAACGTTATTGGAACGACTACATGCAATGTACTCACCTCAAACTGAGAATTTATCTTTTTGGTACTAAATATATAGAAAATAAGATGGACAATGTGTTGGTGTAACCTTCCAAAAAAAAGCTTTTTAAGAATTCTACAAACAGAACAAAGAATATTTACTGTCGTCTTTTAAATAAAACATGAAAAAAAAAATATTGAATTTACAGACTTCGTTAAAACTAATTCGAATAAGAGCAAGTTCAAAACTTCGGTTCCACGCCGTCCATTCGTCTTTATTTACGATATTATTTGTAGATTCTTTTTTTTATATTTCTCGAAAAACGGACGGAAAGTGGCGTTTGAAGACGACACCTTCTTTTGATTGATGGCCACAGGACTTCCCTTTTCTCGCGAACACGGGCACGCGATAGGTTCGTGTTGCCAGGTTTATTATTTTTCCCCTTAAACAAAAAAAAAGCAAACGATAAGAGTCGTTTCACTTCGATTCGCGTGAGGAACAGGAAACTTTCTTCGTTCGAAAAAGGTGTTTATTCAAATTAGATTATGGACTTCGATGGAAGGAACTTAAAAAAAAAAAAAAAAAAAGGAATGTAATGATAAATTTCAAAAATCGTTTGCGCTTTCTCTTATGAGTAAATTTCTCGAATTGAATTTTTATTCTGAAAAATCTTTGGAGACTGTTCTAAGAATGCATGAACTATAATTAAATTGTTATGATAAAAAATAAATATTTGAAATAAATTACAGTTCAGTTCGAAAATAGTCCCTAATTATTTATCAACCTTTTGTAGAATTTATCAAACGAGGAGCAATGAAACTGTCTTATTCGAATGCCATTATTTTGATGGAAAATTGACAAAACCTATAATTACCATCTTAGTATTTAATCCAATTTACAACAATTTTTACTTATAATGAAATTAACTGCAATAAGTATTAAAAAAGAACTAAAATTGGAAAATATATTGATTATAATGAATGCCGACGATCCGAAATAAATTTTATGAAATAAACGATTTCTTAAATTAAATCAAATGACATTCTATTATATCCAAATTAATTTTCTAAGTTTAAAAAAATATTTTATTTTATTCTGATTAAATAATTTATTATTTCAGTTTCGAAATTTTCATGCATGGTCGATTAGAAATATTTTAGGGAAATTTTCAAATACCGATAATCTGTTTAATTACAAGCAAATCGAGCTTAAGTATTTTCGACCTCAATGAAGGTATTACGCATGTTTAAAGAATACTTTGCACATTTTTAATGCAAGTGTCTCAAAAGCGTATGAATAATTCATTTTCGATTCGAGAAAAAGAGCTTCCGAGTCAAAGCCAATTACCATAATAATGAATACAAGATTATTGACTCTTTCGGTTATCTTCATGGTGGCTCTACCATCATGCATTACTCTTTTAAAATTATCTTTCAGCTTGTGAATATAAAAATATAATAACATATAATACGAAATATGAATGAGAAAAATTTAAATAGTATTTTATATTTAATATTTAAGAGTAGTGCAAACAAACCAACCATCGAAATTTTCAATAGGATAAAGTGGACAAAATTTAAATTACAGATCAATACATATAAGAATGTCTGCCCGCGGATTCGAACAAAACCACTCGTTTTGAGGGTTTTTTGCAGGAATTGGGATATACGGATTCAGAAAATCACATTGAAACTTTTCTTGTCCGTTTGCGCGGTTTTAACTCAAAAACGATTCAACGGATTTCTATGAAACTTGCGTCATTTTATCAATAATCTTCCAACTTAACATCTGCATTTTGTTCCATTTGGATATCTGCAACTTTTCAAACGTTATAGATCTTTTCCCATACATTTTTCTTATTGGAAGTTTACATTATATATCTTCCCTTCATAACATTATTGTTAAAAACAACCTTGGAGACCAAAAATATTTTTCGACAATACTGGCTGTCTTCTACTATTGAGATTTGTCTTTAAAAAATACATTTATTAAGCAGCAAGTTATAGGAATCGGTCGTTAAAAAAAACCTCGCAAACCCAATGAGGAAGATAATCCAGCTATTTCGTATGGTATATTTCGTTTGCTATTTCCATGGGTATCCCATTCATGCCCCAAACATGCTTTGCTTTGTTTCAAGATCTTAAACGCGCCGATGCCTCATTTCCTATACAACGTTATTACATTTATGCCAATAGTGATATTTGTTACGAGGTGGAAAAGTGTATAGGTATCTAAAAAAATACTCAAAGTAATTGAATAAATCTAGATTTTTAAAAATGCACTATTTCACAATGCACAGAGAGTGATATGCGACCGGCTAACCTAACAAAAAAATCACGCAGCTCTTGCTTCGCAAATTGACCACGAGCAACGCTGAGCCTTATTGCTAATAAAAGAATTAAAGAAAGCAATGGGAACCAACTAATATATTTTTTAACGGGTTTCAATTATCCGGAGCTCCTAGCCTGGATTTTTTGGAATTATGTGTAGGTATTAAACTTAAAACACCTGTCCCCTTATTAGAATTTCGAACTTCGAACTATTTAGAATTTCTTCGATGGTTGGCTTGTTTACAATATTTTTTATATTAAAAATAAAATACTAGTATTTAAATTATTCATATTCACATTTTTCATTATATGAACACAATCTATTAGTTACTGCAGCTTCACCGCGTACTATGAATGTGTATGGATGCTTATCTTATAGAATTATATATTTGTAAATGTTCGCTTTTTTACTAAGAAGTAACCTTTTTTTTTTTCGTGAATTATCCGGATATTTCATTATCCGGATGGGATCTGGTCCCAATTAATTCGGATAATTGGAGTTATTCTGTAATTATTTTAGTGGTAAGTATTACGAAAATTATCACCCAACGTTTTAATTAAGAAAAATATTTTAAATTAGAAGATTTTTTGGAACTTTTAAATTATGAATATTGCTGGAAAACTAAAAGTACACGAACGTACATTCATATTTATTCATTTGCTGTATTTTTTTTTAAATTAGAATAATTTTATTTCTTTTCACCACATGTTTTGTAAACAATCTACTTTTTAATCAACTCGACTAACAATTGTTCAACTTTTTCGTAAGCTGATCAAATTTCGCAAAAACATTCATTGTCGCATCGGCTTAACCAAAACGCACCAACTCCAATTAAAAATTCGATTAACGATCCATTATCAACTTTGCGCTTTTATTTATGTAATCTAACACAAACAGAAATCAGTTACAGACAAAAAAAAAAATTCAAATTGGGAATATAAAAAAACACCAAAAAGATATATTTAAAAAAAAACCGAAAAAGTAACCCAATGGTGCGCAAAAGCCACAAAAGAACGTTGAAACAACCCAAGTGAAACAAAAGGCAGGAAGATGTTCTGGAAAGTGCGGGCTCTAAAGGGCACCCGCTGCACCGTGACGGCCATGGGAAAGCACCTGTTGCGATCCCCTTACCTGCGACCGCGGTTCTTCGTCTTTAACGGTCAACTTTCCTTGCACCCCCCCCCCCCCTTCTTCCCCCGTAACAAGTAATGATACAGCGGATTGGGGGGGATATTAGTGTTGTGGTTGACATGATTTTTGATTGCTGCCATTCCGTGCGTCGGAACTCGTTGTAATTGTCTCGTCTGAGAGGTGAATAGTCGTTTGGTCGAGGGGGAGGGAAAAGTAAGAAATAAGGATTGTTGAAATCGAGAGAATGTTATTTTATATAAAAATATATAATTGTGGTTCATATATCAAGATATTTTAAAGAAGGTAACCCAGATGCAAAACGTGTTATATCCATTTTTAACTATTTTCGGAAAAACCGTCAAACGATATAATTGGTTTCAATGTTGTTGGCATTCATTTTTCTTGGAAGTTTTTACAAGTAAATATTTTTTTATGCAGTTATTGTTTAGTAAAAATGGGTTTGAAATTATCTTTGAGCTACCGTTTAGAGCTACTGGTAATTGCCTGTTAAATTTGCGAATCTTGATACACATTGTGAATTCTGTGTGTTTCAAAAATTCATAATGTTATGTGTATATATTTCATTTAATGTTATGTGTATATATTTCATTTAATGTTACGTGTATATATTTCATTTAATGTTATGTGTATATATATATTCATTTGTTACGTGCATATATTTGTGAATGTATATTTTAATTTTAAATATTTTATTTAGGTCTTTAAAAATATGCATTGAGAACACAAGGAAAAAAAACGAAAATATTTCAGAAAATTTATAAAACACCGAAAAAATCAAGTTATGTTAATAAAAACCGTACAAAAAAGCAGAAAATATTTTAAGATTTATTTTTAACCATTTATAACATTTATGTTATAGAAATAGTATATGTAGGTTATGGGTGTTTGATGCAGATGGTTTAATATAACATCCCGTTCGAGATGTTGCTTATGATTTAAATAAAACGAGGAAATATCTGCCTAATACTGCCTGATGTGGATGAATGAATATCTCATTTTTGACCTTATTTTCTTATGGTCATCACATATTTTTCCAACATCAAATTTTAATTTTAATTAACTCTAGGAAAATATCATAACGTTAAAAACTGCCTTCTGAAAATTATTTCAAAATATTGACGGTAAATGAAACGAATCTCAACTCATTAACTAAAATTTAATTAGCTCCTTTTGCAGAATTAAAATAATTCATTAACTAATCGGTAAAATGCAAATAATTGACTAGTCTACTATCTAGTTCATGGAAATTAAACAAAGTTTAATAAATAATAAAATGCAATTTATTTTTTATTACAATAAATGGCATCTAAGTGGACAAAAAAAAATTAGTTAAAATAAATGCTGTATAAGAATTTGAAGAATGGGTCAAAAAAGTAATTTTTTTAATATGCCATCGATAAAGTTAAAATCCTGAACCCTACGTTTATTTTTTAAAAAAATCATAAAATAACTGTTAAGAATTCCTTTAAAAATAATTATTTTCTCTACCTGTTTCTAAGAACAAGTTTATTTGACCCTTATCTAAATATTTATCAGAATAACTTAAACATTTATACAGACGATAAATCTCTTTTATAGTAATCTCTAATATAATTTTTTTTTAAAAAAAAACATGGTCGAATTCCAACGTTCGAATGTTTAATATCCCCAAACATTCACAAAATGAGCCGAACTGACAACTAAACCCTATTATAAAGCTGCCACGGTAGGTATATTAAAATACTGAATATTTCTGTAAACCCTTGGGGTAACGGACCCGCAAATAAAATCGTTTCATTAAAATCGGATTACGAGTTGAGTTGTTTGCCGCCGGCGATGGAAGTCGTCTGCTTTTATCGATGGCAAGATCGTCTTCTGACCAGTTGACCCACATGAAATGAACGGTTTCATTCTATTTTTAATAAAGAGCGAATTACAGGTTTTTCTATTTAATCCCCCTATTTGAATAGAGAAGAACGAGATGATTAGTTATATTTAGTCACAAAAGATGGCTATCCGATTGTTCCGTTTTTGGATCAACTCAAGGTTGACAGTTCTCGAACACGTGCGATCTTGATGAAGAGAATATTAGCGGGATTCTTGTAATAATATGCAACTAATTGCAAAAGATGTTCCAGTTTACATCTTTTTTCTGAGCTGTCAAAGGGTCATTGAATGACGATTTCTATATATAGATCGCGATTAAATTAGCGTAATTACCATTAATTTTTTTTTCATGCTTGAAGCTGGGTTTAGTATTATTCTACAGTAAAGAATTATGATAGTTCTTGTTTCGAATGTGTATAATATACTTGCATTAATTCTTGCGCTTTTAAATCATGATATAAAAAATTCATTAATATTTATTTGTTATCCATTGAAAACGTATGCAAGTACGAAAATTTTTGTTTTCCAATTATATCATTATTTATTACTTTGCGGGAAACTATCACTGTTGATATAATTTTATTCAGTTATAATAGTTTGTTCCGTATATTAAAATTTAAAATCGATTTTTCGAACTTTGAACCCGTTTGTGTATGATAAAAAGTTTATTTTCATGGCGCCATCTATTGATCGAACAGTGAACCACAAAGTATGCCTAAGAACCATGGACACACCATTTAACATCTGACATCTGCATTCTTTCTACAGAAAATTATTCCTCTTTCTGTTCTTTTCCACAGAATTTGTCATGCTCATAGAGGACAAAAATATACGTTTTGTGTCTTTCGAGATAACAATTTGAGAAAAAGATCGATGTTTTTTAAACACATATCATGCCGTTCTCGTTTATTTTAAAGGAACAAGTTATGGTAATGTCTGGGGGGGACATCGAAATGCAAAGATTTAAATCAATGAAATATTAAAACAAAAAAATACAAATAATATATTTTTCGAAATTAAGTAAACAATTCCTTTCATACAAAAAGAAAATACTTAAAAAGTGAACGACATGATAACAATCAACAGCAATTTGATTTTAACGATTTGAATTCGCATGTTCTCATTTCTGCTTCATCAGTTTTTGAACTTTCAATTCTTGGTTAATATTTTACTCGGAAAATAGAAATCAAAATATTACTTTTTTTATCTTGTATTAACAATATTGTTAGTAAATTTTAACGAACTCTTTTATTTCGAACGATCTGTAAATAACCAAAATTAGTTCATTTTGGTTATTAAGGGATTTTATATACTCTTTAGCGTAACCGATAACCTCATAAATCCCAAACAATTTTCAAATTTACGAACTTTACAATTTGCTTATAAATTATACTTCTACCACATATCCACTTTCAACAAAATTATACTGTATTTTTCATCTACTCCCCAACTCCCGAATTTTTCCTTACTTCCCCCACCGAACCTAACAAGGCCTGACCCCTGGTGTTCCTTCATTCCGTAGCGAAAATCGCATTGCGGTGTTCGAAATGCAATAATACCCGATAAGGGAATATCCCTTATTTCCTACACCCCTACCCCCCAATCTTGATGGGGTCCCTGGCGATTGGGAAACTGAACGAGGGAAAAAATAATTCTGGATTCCGGTATGTTTTAATAGTAGTCTGTGGATACTCAATTCCGACATGGGTATCTCATATATTGCCTAGCACTGCTAGTTTGGCAGAATATCGCCCATTTGGCTAGTTCTGATGCTGGCAGCGCACTGACAACAATTGCATTGGAACTTTTAATCGATTGAGCAGCTGAAAATTCACACTGAAGCTTATGTTGGTTATTTAATTGCATCTAACTCGCGGATGCTTGGTCTCTGATTTCGGAATCGCTAAAGGAAAATCATATTCGACTCGAATGGAATTCAGAAATTAGCTAACGTTTTTATCAATTATTGAATTTTTCGAATAAATCCTAAAATCTTATATATTTTAAAGATTTTTTTCCTCTACTTGATCGCGAAACGCATGTTTCATTCAAACATCATTCTAACATAACATCAATGTATTTCATGCAACTTCAATAATCATCAAAATTATATCTAAAATTTGTTTTTATGTGTTTGTATAGTTTGGCGATTCAGTATTTCCAGGATTGGCAACCCTATCCATGCACCCACCCTAAAGAACCTCAGGGGGCGGGGGAGTGCCGAAATTGGCTCTCGCAGTGTTAATTTCGAGCGCAAATTAGGTATGGCCTTTAGGTGGGGGTGGAGGTGTTATTATGAGGGTGTGGGCTGAGTCAGAAGTCTGAGCTAATGTGTTGGGAAACACATGATTGTGTTTGCTGGAGAACTGCATCTGGGGACCAGAGGTTACAAGGGCACGTGTTTTAAAACTAATTAATGCTTGTAAAAAAATACCGAGATTGGAGTATTTTATTTTTCCTGGATATAATGATTTGAAAGTTAGAAACATCTTTTCAAATGTTTAGAATATGGAACGTGAAACAGTATTTCCATCTGATTTTGTATTTGTGTTGTTCAAATTTGAATGAAGTGTATATATGCAGTATGGTTATAGCGTCGTGATATTGTTTTTGTTTTAAAAATTCTATGCAGAAAACTTCAATTTCCTTTGGTTTTTTACCAAACTTGGATAAATTCGAACTTCTAATGGTTAGTACTATCTTGGGAGGGGCACCTTGCAAATTGGAAACTCGGGAATTTTGATTATGTGTACTTTTTATTTGGCCTCAATTTTTCGTTCCAAATTCTAAATACTCCTATTAAAAGCTGCTTTGTGTTCGCGATTGCATATAATTGTAAATAATGTTTTGCCTAAAAAACTGACAACAACCCTGTTAAGTTTTCGTAATTTCTATAAAAAAAAATATAATATTTTCAAACTCATTTATTTATTTTTTATTTTCGAACCGATCAAACTTGTGTACGTTGCTTACATGCCAACTCTTCGATTTGAGACCATTCTTTTGAGATGGTACTGCAATAACAAGTATTCCAATTTTACTTTGCCCTGATATGTGATCAAATCCATTAGAAGTTTTATTTCAAGTCGTACAATACCAAAAATCTTGCATACAACATATTTTCGGAAAACAATTGCAAAATCTAAATGTCCGGAAAGATGTCTACCTAAACCTAATTCGATACCCATTCCAAGTCTTTCGCTATCGGCCAAAGACAAAATCCACCCATCCAATGTTCAGCGGCAGAAGATGCCTTTACAACAAAACCATCCATTCCACATTGAGATCACGTCTTCGAACCAACCTTTCTGGACGTTGCCAGATCGCGCTGCCCCTGTTATGTGTGCCTCGATCGTCTGCTACATGCATCTCACGAAGCACATTCGAGCAGGTGGAGCGCACAGGTTCGTAATGGAAAGTGAAGCGAAGAGGGGGACGAATAGTAGCAGTGGAAGTTTTTATATTTTGTTTTATTTTTACGATGGTTCGGGATTCATTAAGTCGGTCTTTTAGGGGTTTTTTGTTCTATTTTTTGGTTTTTTTTTTCTTTCGAGGAGTTGTTCTTGTTCGAATTATAGAGTTGAAACAGTTTTTTCCCGCGTTATTTTGTAAGGTACGCTAGGGTGCGGTAATTTATGCCACCTTGATTCGATTTGTGAAAGTAGGGGAGGGGGGTGAAGTGTGATTGCTTTCTCACTAAAAAGTCAGTCTGTTTTGAGATGATTGAAGCAAAAGTTACTTGTTTTCAGTAGGAGGATGTGTGAATCCATCTTTTTCTCTCATTCTCCATTTTAAATTTTAACGAATATATTTCCATTTAGGACCTTGTAAAGCAGCTCCAGTTCATATTTTATTCATCGAATATTTTTCCAAATTTCTATTCCAAAGTTTGTAATAGCATGGAATCTAAAACTCTAAATAACCTATAATAATAAAATAAAGAGTGTCTATGGCAAGCAAAACACCTATTTCCTCTGCACGGAAATGTCTGAAATTTTAAACATAAGTACTTCTCAACCTCTATTTGTGCATCCGAGGGCCGCAATTAAAAAAATTTAGTTAGGTTTTTTTTAAATTAACATTTAAAGTCTCCTTCTGAAAGAAATCGTGTGGCCGTAGTGAGGGAGAACTGCGCATGCGTGATGAATGTTGAAACTTTCAAAACAATGGCTGAGGGTTCAAAACCCAGAGGAGACAACTCTATTTTTTAATCTATATGTCTTAATGGGTTCCCAACAACTCGGGACCACATATCTAGTATTTTAAATAATAGTTAAATCAATTGTTTTAAAATTTTACATACAAATGGTTAAAGTTAACCCTTCATTATTTATTTAATTGCGATTTTAATAGAAACATTAATATATTTAAATAAAAAAAACGTAATTAACTCTGTTAAATTCTAGTCATTATTATTGCACTCGGCAAGACTATTTATACTTTAAACAACTCATCTTAAACACAATTTTATGTTTAACATTACATGATCGTTATTGAATCGTTCAGTAAGGGGAAAATACTTATTTTTCTTTGCAATTTGATATTTTAAGCAAATAAAGCTTTTTATTTATCTTAAAAACTTCAAACACGTTTGAGCAATTCGCTTTTTTATAGCAACCAAAACAAATATGAAGTAATTTTCTTGTTTGAATCTCCACATAACAGCCCACACTCTCAGTGTTAATACCCCAAAGCAACAAAAAAGTGTATACTCTTCACACGAATATGATCGTTGGAGTCTAAATTCAATATGAAACTCCCTCAAAGTACCTCTAATACTAATATTTCACTTTCTTTAACAACATATTTAACATTTGTGATTTTACTATTTACATTTGAAGCAAAAAAACAACTTTCTTTCATAGGAAAGTCTTTTTCATGTAATCTCCTTCTGGTCATAAGAAGCGTTAAAAATGCGTAATAACGAGAACAGGGATGAGATAGAAAGGGGAAAGTTTTGTTAATTAGACAACGGGTGACAAAACTCCCCACTGTACCCGGAGGACATTTTAGACGAGAATCCACAGGGGGCTCCCTGTTGATTCAATCTACGGGTTTGGACCAACTTTCAGATTAAAATTTGTGTTGATAAGCAAACAGGAGGGGTGGATGGAATATTTGGCTAAGTTTTAAAATATTGTACTTTCTCTGAATTGATTGCAAGGGAAGACAGATCGCAGATAATAAGAAAATCTTAATATTTGCATTTTTATAGTGTCTATTCGTTGTATAATTTTTGTTTCTCACAGTCAAAATTGAGAAACAACTGAATTAAATCAAGAATATCATTATGTAAAGTTGGACAGACTTCCCATGGAAGACAGCAGTTACAGACACGTCTCTTAAAATAGTGGCTCATGATCGGCGGTCTGAACGCTCCTATTTAGTTCAATGTAAAGTAAACCGCTTTGGGGATCGCTGTAGTTGGCTTCTGATTTTCCTTGTGAAGTGTATATAATTTAAGACAAATAGTAAAAGTTTGTTCTAATGTAGACTATTACACTTCTTAGATTACTTTAAAATCTAGTTTGGATTTGTTTATTTCAAGTTGTATGTTTGGTTTCGATTCAATATTCTAAATGTTATACATTTGTTTCTTTACACTTCGTTATAAAATACCCTTTTAGTATTTTTTGTAAATCACAGTGTTTATGAATGTCTTAAGGAAAAGATAAGAAAAGCTTTAAGAAAATACTAAAATTGCAATGAACTACATGTATGTGACATCATGGTATAAGCGTAGTCATTTTAATGTATTCGTTTAAACACGTAGTTTTTAATTCACCAATCACGTAAGTGAAATCGTTTGTTTATAAACTTTAATCTCGATACCATGTCGTGCATAGTGTCCATTATTTGAAAATTTAAAACACATTATTCGCTATGAAATGTTTTACTTTAAAAATATTGCAATTCCATTGCTTGCAAAAATGTTGTTATTCTTCTAAAAATAGACATGCATTTAGAATTCACTTTTATTTATATTGCATATTACAAAATGAAATCAAACCAGTCAATTACGACCAAACAGCAAGTACATAAAATAATATTCTTCAACGCAAATTTTTATTTTCCGTAGAAACGTCAGACGAGATCCATTATACTTTTTTTCCTGGAAAGAAAATGAAAAATGGTTGTAAATAAAATGGCGGAAAAGAACAAGAAATTTCGTTCCAACGTTAAGCATAATCCTTTTTTAAAAAGCCGAAAAATGTTCCATGTTCCAAATCCTATTAGCTTTCCCCGCATATGCATACAATGTAGTCTTGTGTTACTCGAAAAAAGGCTTTAAACCTCTTTTCAAGTCGGTTGGCGAAAGAAGAAAATATTTCAACGAATTATACTTTCTTCGAATATTCTTTTTAAAATGGAATTTAGAAGAAAAAAATTGTTTACCTCTTTTGATTTGGTTAGAGAATGCGGAAGGGATATCAGCAGCTTCATTTGGAATTCGAATAGATAAATAAAAATTTCGAATTCTTGATTATTATTTAAACGAAATGCAAATAAAATCTTAAAGTTTGCTTTAATATTTTTTTGATGAAACTTAATAAAAGAAATGTATAAATGTACATTGCCAGTGTGCGTGTTTTTAAAGAATATAAAAGGTAAATAAAGTAACTTCATTTAAATTGAGATATGTTGTTGGAATGTAAATAGGTGAAATTTAAAGTTTAATGAAAAAATCTTTTGGATCAAATAAATGAAGAGAAAACAAGTATTTTAGTATAATCTAAAAACATTTACCCATTAAATACCGTTCTTAAAATTTTATTTTTAGGAAAAGTATTTAAAAAAAAATACATGAATATCATATGTTTATCATTTGAACGTCAAATATTGACTTATGTGCTATTAAAGAGATAATATTTAAAGCTAATGTGTGTTTATGTAATGAAATATTCTAATAATAAAATCTATAATACTAGTATTTCAAGGACACTGTATTTATGTCATTCGATATATTGTATATATATATATATATTTATAAAAGTATTAACATAAAAATAATCAAATATTTAAGTCGTTCTGTTAGTATATTAGCTTTTTACTCCTGATGAACATTTTTTTGCGTTACACTAGATAGCTATATGAAAATATAGTAATACTATAAGATAAAAACTCGTCTTATAGAACATTGCGTTAAGAATTTTAAAATACAAATACAACGTTTACATGCGGTCCCAGTATTTCCCACTTGTTGGCACACAATAGTTAGCCCCAACCGATTGAGATAGTTTTTTGTTCTTTGGCAACACTTTCAATTCTGGGTTTATTTCTATTCTAATCTTCGAGCATGAATGGCCAGTAGTAGAGAGAATATGACGTCATAATCGTGAGGCAAACATCTCAGACCAAATCCCTACAAACACGTGACTTCTTTTCAAAATTATGAATTAAAAAGTACTCGCGATTGGCTGATGATTTGGGAAATGTGTAGCAGTGAAATTTTATGAATGGAATGACGTCATTATCACGTGTTTGTAGCGATACATGTTGACCTCACTTTGATGTCAGCGAGATGATATCCCGATGTTTGCTCTACTATAAGGGATCCGTGCTCGAAGATTCTAATGCACACAGACTTTTCATTTTCTGCTGATGAAGGGAGATGTATCTCCCGAAACATATCCAGATTTGATAGATTTTATTGCGTATTTTAACGTAGCAATTATTTTAAAATAGGTATACTATATTTTTCATTGTAAGTAGAAGACTGTATAGTTGGTATAGGGAAAGCTACAATTATTAATTACAGAAATCAAAAATCTGATATAATTATACTTAAAAGATCAGCTTATCTAATAAAAACTGACATTCTCTCATTATTTTTCAGAAAATCCTTTCTCTTTTCATTAAAATGTTAGTAAGGGGTACCCTTGCGATAAGGCACTCGGTTCATAATCGGAAGATTGTGGGTTTCAACCTCGACTTTGACGGTACAGCGTGATTTTCTTTGTGGGTTCGCCATTTACATTCCTTGTTGTCCACTAAAAACACCCAATGCATATAAAATAAGTTTTGCACGTTAAATCCGTCGTGGTCTAAACGTCTCCTCACGCCTGCACAGGTACGTGATGTACCAGCTCAGATGTTGTCCTCGTCATCTGACCATGCTCCAAAATCAGTGCTCCCGGACCCTTTCCTTCGCGATAGATCCGGTACCGTCGCCATTAACCCATTATGCAGATCCAGCTCGACGTTATTTCAACAAAAACCAACCAAAATTTTATTAATTTTATTTTTCAACTAAAAACCGGTTAGGTTGTTGAAGTAACGACTATTTTGCTACCGATATATAACAAAAAACGCAAGATACGAATCTTGACTCGCCATCAAAAGTTCACACGGCATGCTTTCCCCACTATCCTACCCCCAGGTCATGTTACGACCACGGAGCATTGTTGTGGGGGCCCCGCCTATACCCACCATTATTTTATCGCCATAAAAAGAAAACCACCACGTCAACAACAAATGATTTATTCGAGCTTTCCCCATCTCACGATTTCGTTAGTAACGTAATCTTAATTTCTTTTTTATATACGATTCTCAGTTGCGTTCAGGTAGCTCCATCTTGCGACAGGTGCGTGGGGGGAGGGGGATGCCGAAACCCATGAGGTGTGTCGGGTACCGCCCTTGACCCCTTCTGGCTTCCATATTTATCACCCCCCCCCCCCCCCTTTTCTAAAGTAGTTTTCCCTGCCGAAGAGAAAAAAGACGCAGCAGGCAGTCTCTGTTAAGAACGCCATTATAGTTTCGCAGCATGGAAGCTGACGATTTTTTTTTTTGTCAGCGTGGTTTTGGTTCATCTCTTTTCGGCTGGTGGGTATTGTCTGTAATGGCGCTTTTTTTTTACTGGTGTTGGCGGATTTTTTTTTTTCTGGGAAGGGGTTGTGGTCGAGTAAGTCGTATTAAGTTTGTTGAGTTGGTCAAAAAATAATCGATTGTTTACTCCTATTGTTAATGGAAAGAATTGAAGGGTTATTTTATGGCGGCATCCATAAATACAATTTCCCGGCGCCGTGAAGTCCAATATATACATTTTTTAATTCAGTCGTAGGATTCCGATTAACTGTCTGCACTCGAAAACATTTCGGTTTCTTCGGGTTATGTTTACATAACAGGTAATACTCTTTTTTATTATCTTAATTTTAATGCTCCTGTATGATAAAAATAAGCTGTTTTAGAGTTAGAAAGAGGGAACGGAGGTAATATGCGTCCGGTTATTAAGGAATGCAATTTTACTAGAGAAGAAGTAGTTTATCACTTAAGAAGTATTAAACCTTTTAAAGCACCAGGACCAGATGAAATTTACCCAAAAGTACTAGTGGAGTGTGCGGAAGAACTGGGAGATGTTGTACTAACTATTTTCAAATCGCCGTATAATTCGGGTAATGTACCAATAGACTGGAAATTAGCAAATGTCACTCCGCTTTTTAAAAAAGGGGCAAAATGTGAACCTGGTAATTACAGACCGGTTAGTTTAACATCAGTGTTATGCAAGATTTTTGAAACATTAATAAAAAACAGCATCATATCATTTTTGGAATCAGAGAGCTTGCTGTCAGATAATCAGTATGGATTTAGGAAAGAAAGATCTTGTACAACAAATCTTTTAAAATTCTACGATAGGGTTACTGAAGAATTAGATAAAAGGAACAGTGTAGATGTAGTATACATTGATTTCCAGAAAGCATTTGATAAAGTTCCCCACGAGGCATTGCTGTTTAAGTTGGAAAGGTTAGGGATTGGGGGTGAAATTTTACAATGGATAAGGAATTGGTTAATTGGTAGGAGTCAGCGGGTGCAAATTAAAGGTAATTACTCTCAGTGGGCAGAAGTTAAAAGTGGAGTGCCACAGGGTTCTGTGTTAGGTCCACTTTTATTTATTATTTTTATTGATGATATCAGTTGGGAGATTGGGAGCAAGGTCAGCATCTTTGCAGATGATTTAAAAATTATGAGGACTGTGAATTCTGGGGAACAAATAGAGCAATTACAAGGTGATTTAACAGAAATATCAGAATGGGCTGTTAAATGGGGTATGTCTTTTAATATCAGTAAATGTCAAGTGTTGCACATGGGTATCAAAAATAGTAAGGCTGCATATGTTTTACAGGGTGCAGAAATCAAAAATAGTGAGATTGTAAGCGATCTGGGTGTGTTGGTAAATGAGGATTTTAAAATGAGTCATCAATGTACAGTGGCTAGCAAAAAGGCTAATAGAATGTTGGGGTACATCAGGAAAAGTGTTTCATCAAAATCTAAGGATATTATCTTGCCATTGTACAGAGGTTTAGTAAGGCCACATCTTGAGTATGCTGTACAGTTCTGGTCACCATATCTTAAAAAAGACATTGCATTGTTAGAGAAAATTCAGCGCAGGGCTACTAAAATGGTTCAAGGGTTCTCAGGCATGAATTATGAAGATAGATTAAGAAATTTGAATATGTATACTCTGGAAGAAAGAAGGGTTAGGGGAGATTTGATTCAACTATTCAAATTTATCAAACAAGGAGATGTGGAGGGTTTAGATTTTAATATGAGTGATAGAACGAGAGGTCATGGGTTTAAGTTAAACAAATCCCATTTTAATCGGGAAGGGAGAAAACACTATTTCTATAATAGGGTAATAGACAAATGGAACAACTTGCCAGTGAATATTGTTAATTGTAAAGGAGTAACGGATTTTAAGAAGAAGTTAGATATGCATTGGGGGATAGTTAAGAGGTACTAGATGGACCAACCTTGTTGGGCCTTGAGCCTGTTGTTGGTCGTCAATATTTGTATTTGTATTTGTAACGTAACAACGATGTACTTTAAACTCTAGAACAATCTGCTCGCGTTCAATTTCATGAACAGGTAACAAAAGGACATATCGTTATTTTGCCACTTATTTGGTGATATTTGACTGCAAAGAGTCAAACTCGTCATATAACGGCAAAGGGTAGACATAACTAAAAGTTTTCGCCGCTCTTTTTGACATGAAACGTTTTTAAATCGGCTACATAGAACAAATAGCTTCATTCCGAATATAAAATTCAGAGACAAATAGTACAATTGCTGCCGTGGGTGCAAGAACCAGACAGCTCCACTTGTGTCTGATTTACACTTTTCAACTTTTTCATATAAAGAAAAGAATACCCTATCGATTGGTGCATGAACCAGAGAGCTCAAAGCAATAGCATTAGATATATAAAGCAAAAAGTGCTGTACTTTTGTATTATACGGTGCAATAAACGTACACTATTTTTCGTCATTCCTGAAGATTTTGCTAAATTAGAGCAGCCTATATTTACAACCATGTCTTCAATTGGCATAAATCTGGTCTCGTTCCATCGGAAATTAGGCGCCGAAATTAGGCGTGAGAAAGAACAGCTTGTTTATTATTCTTTAGTTCACGATTTTTCTGAATGGCAAAACAATTCCAGCCGTGCTCCAACATAGTCCCACCCGATTGTTTTCGGCCATCAATTAACCAAATATCCTTCTACTTTATAATTTTTTAAATATATCTTTTCGTTATTTCACTTTTAATCAATCACGAAGACAATTTTAAAATATATATGTATATACTTTCACTACTAGCCAGAGGGGCAAAGCGAAACCGGAGCTCTTCTAACGAGAGCAACTTATGCCCCCCCCCCCCCTCAACTTTATATTCGAAAAGGGCGTTAATAGCATTTTAAACAATAGTCTGCGGTCACGATTGAGTGAAAGTTTTCGGAATAACAGGTGGGGATGGTGTTTCCGTGAGGGCCGCTGGGCTTTAGTGAGCAGACGTGATTTTGAGGGTGATTGACAAGATACCGCATGACTTCTGTTTGCCATCACTGGAGTTTGCTACATTCGGGGTTGGATAGAAAGAGCTTCACGAGTATTGCAGATTCTGTAGTAGAACCTTGTTAACAGAAACAGAAACGAGGGTAGTGCTTTAAGCTTTACATGTGTAATTAGTACAAATTTATGTAAAAAAAACTGTTATGGGGGAAACCGAGGGAATGGCGTCATACGGAGTAATGCCGTCACCCTATTTAAACAGCAAATTATAACCGGTGGGGAAATCTCGACAAATTTGCACTCTAGCAACTAATTTCTGACTTGGTATACAATTTGAGGTAGCGTCTTTCTTTGTTAATTTATAACCGTAATTAGGATGTGTACGCATTCTACTAATACTCAGCTGCATTTCTGTGTTATAATTTTTATTATAAGCATTTTCACTAGTCGTGAATTAGGACCGTCCGCCATATTGTCCCACTAGGGTAATGGTGTCATGAGGTTGAAATTGTCCTAATTTGTGGAGATTATGATGACACGCAATAAATGTTGTGTCAGTGCACTTAGTCGAAGCATGCAGAATACATCAGGTTTGACTATGCAGATAATTATGTAACTTTTATCGGCAAAGATAGATTTACTGATGACAATAAATATGTAATCCCTCAAACAATTTTGAAATATTTAAAGAATCTGAAAAACGTTTAGTTTCTTTTCATAATTTAGTAAAAAAGCAAGTCTGTAATAAAACAATGAAAAGTTTAATTGCTGTACATTAATTAAAAATAAGTAATTCTCAAAATTACTTTAAATGTTCACACAGTGACGTGATTACCCCGGTACCACGGGGGGGGGGGGGGGGGGGGGGGTCATCGCGTCACACTATAAACGTTTCGAAAATTGCTTTTTAAATAACGTTAAAACCCCATTTAAGCATTGGATCGGCAATTTTTGTGCAATGCGTGAAAAACTAAATATTCCACTTATTTTTTAAATGTTATATTACTTCACATTATAGACAAAAAATTTTTTAGTAGCTCCAGTCTCTCCTAACATTGTCACTAGTCTTCATTCACATTTCTGCAATGGTCACATGGCTGTAACGAATATACAGTTAAATGAAGCTTGCAATGTAGCTTTCTAGGAGATTGTTTGAATATAATCCAAATATTTTCTATATCTTAGGTTCTTTCGATATGACGATTCGTCAACCAGCAATTTATTTGATTGGAATTCCATGTATGAGGGTACTGACAAATTACGACTTTGAAAAATGTATTACTTTCCAATCTCTACTTAAGTAAACTTAAAACAGATCAATCTTGGCACTTATTATATTCTGAATGTGCGAAAATTATATATATATATATATATATATATATATATATATATATATATATATATATATAATAAGAAGTAGTTTAGTTTTTTATATTTGAAATAAATAAATTACCTGAATTGTTAAAAAAATGTTTAATGGGAAATTATACAAATCTTATGAAATTTGTCTGCCAACAATGTTCTAAAATTTCCGTCTTCCCCCCATACCAAAACATTTGTGTGGTAATGAACACTATGGAGTTGAGCTTAAATACAAATACTGACGACCAACTACGGGCTGTAAGCCCAACATTGTCGGTTCTGTTTATCGCATTCTATCAATACAACAGCAATCGATTTTACATTGGCGAAGAAATAAATCACGTATTTAACTCTTCAGCAGACGGTAATTTTTATATGTGAAAAGATACAGAATAAAAACCACGTGCTTTTGTTTGTCGTCCACAAGATTTAATCTCGACACCAGGTCGTGCATAGTGTCCATAGCTGATGCAATTCCACAGACGTGCCAGAAGATAAACCAAAACCAAAACATTCCATCGAATCTGGCAATGGATCTCATCATCTCACAAAAGCGAATAAACGCGGTCACGGTTAAGAACCGCTTCCGAAACCATCACGATATGACCCGGCCAATACAAAAGAGTTACACTTATCGAAAACGAATCACTCATTAACGAATCCGCCCAATAAAAGAGTTCCCGAATTCGAGAAGAACAACAACAACAACAAAAAAGAACACTTCGTGTTTCCTCGGCTAAAAGCTTCCAGTATATAATCCTTTCGTTACCTCCAGTCACGGTTTTCGATCATCTTTTTCATTTTCGCGTGTTGGCATCGAGTGTTTTTGTTCTTGGAAGGGGGCAAATATCGTCTGCTGAATGTCGTGTTCGCGCCATTACGTGTTCGCTTCCTACTCAATAGATATGTCATAGATGGGAAGTGAATAACAGCCCAGGAAGATGAAAAGATGGAGGACTTTAATCCGGGTTATATTTGACTTCCGTAGATAAGTTTTTAAATGGGCATATTGACCGTTCATTATGTAAAGGAACAAAGGGGGTTCGTTATCTGAGTAAATAGAAGCGTTGATAGAGTGGAATTTCTTTGAGTGGGATGGTTGTATCTTCAAGTATTGGTGGTCGCATCGTACTTGATGGGCATCACATAGGTTCTCGTGAAAAACGATGAAGGTTCACTTTTTTTTTTCTTAATCGATATATCAACGTTTAATGTTGTACTTTCATTCGGTGGAATATTTACAGGGTTGCTTAGAGGGTTTATAGACTAAAGGGCGAATTCTAAATTCAATTTCGTGAGGGGCGATCACTGGTATATATTTTGCTGATATTGAGTGGTTAGATACTAAAATGTCTTGTATTTTTACACACCTTTTTTACTAATAATACCAATATTTAGATTTTACAATTAATTTAATATTATGGCAGACCTATTAAATTTTTTATATAATTATAATGCAAAAACTACCAGGGAAATGACCTTTTTTTTATCTAAATTTTAATAATATTTAATTCTGTTTTTCGAAAATATCTACACATACGAACCCTATCCAGAAGGTTTTGTATTGATTATTTATTGTGTAGAATTTGCTTTGCTCGTTAGATTGGGTGTGAAAGTTTGCAGAACGCATTGGCAACTTTTTTATTGTCTCTGTAGTCTGTCTATGGCTGTAAATTAGAAAACAATGTCTTCAAAAGTTCCAATGGTGGAATACAAGTTTTGATAATTAGGATTATGTGTTAAAATTATAAACTATTTTTATAAAAAAAAAACTCATAAAAATTCGTTTAAGGCAATGTAACATTATAAATTCTCGGAGGAGGCAATTGCCATTTTTGTCTTATAGCTAGGTATGCCTCTGATAACGGAGCGTCATGGGGGGGGGGGGGGGGGGGGGGGGGCAGTGGCGTATTTACTGGGTCCGGGGAGATTAGAGGCCAAAATATTACCTAACTTTCCTTTTTGAACTGTTAAATACATTAAACACTAAGCGCTTCAAAGAGCCTTATCATATGTAGCATTTTCATCAATTAAGATTTCATACTTCATATGTTAAATAGAATATTCTGAAAAAAAATCATTAAAATCCTATTTTTTTTTAAAAGGATTCTTTACTGGCGACAATTAGTTTATTTTATAGTAAAACGGAAATGCATAAAATCATGAATACATTTCTGTGAAATAATCGCATTCCTATAGATAGTTATAATCGATAAAAGTATATTTTTCAAAAACAAGTTTACTTAAACAAACAGGCGACGCCACTGTTTGATTAAATATTCTATCAAATTTCTTAACGGTGTGTTTACAGAGCGAACACAAGACAGGTGTGTTCTAAATTGCTCTTGACTGATTTCTTTTCCAAATGAGCCAACACAAAAAAAGGCTCAAAAAACAACATAATCATGACCTATCTTAATATGACACTAATTGCATACTACCTAGGAAATCAGATTTAATCTCTAAGATAAATTAAAACCGTTCCATGCAGAGAATTTCCTATTTCTATTCTTCCCCTTTTCTCACAGACTGTTATATCTTATGAGATCTTAATACTTAGCCGTTGATGAGCTATGAAACATCAAATTCTTTTCATTGTTTCTCTAAAAGATTAGGTACTTCAATAACGATTTACTGTAGCTCTAGTTCGGTTAGGAAAAAGAATACAATGTGTTTATTGTTGACACCCGACTCCATTAAAGAGCTGTCAACTTCTCAATGGTAAATGAATTACCCGTCTCGCGATTCACTGTTGAGTTTTATCTTCATCGCGTTATTCAATTCACTCTCATTTTGACGGGTGATTTAATGATTTATACGTAACGTTACACACGCAATATATTCATGCGGCGCATAATAAATATTTTTAGTTAAAGTGTGGACCTCTAACAGGGTTGACTCATTAACATTGTTTTAATAAGAGCGAAATATTATTAATGCTGGTTAATAATTATTTAATAGTTTGTATTACTTAGTTTATTATAACCAACTGGTATAATCAACATTGCGTATTAAAATAACACTTGTTTGTACTCGGATATTTTAATTAAAATATAATTTTATTGCGAAATTCTAATTACAATTTTTTTTATTTACATTTGAGATGTTTGGTCATTAAATAGTTAAGCCACAAAAATTCGAAAATGAATTAACACCCTTTTTCAATACTAGGCAGTTAGATCTACCATTTATCCAAGTGGTGTAGCTTCAAGGTTAACAGGTTGCCTAATAATGAGCCAGATGTCATTCCACTTAACATTATAGCCAAAGCGAGTTGCAAACTTTGCGTTCTTATTTCGAAACTCAGATTTTGGACTTGTATCACTTGGCAACCAAGCCACTCAATAATCACGTACTTTTTTTAATCACGTACTTTTTTTTTATCATGTACTTTTTTTAATCACGTACTTTTTTTTATCATGTACTTTTTTTTAAAACTTTAATTAGTAATTTGCTTATTTTAAATATTTCACACAATTTATTGTAGAACAAGTACTTTTCAAAAAATTAATTTTGTGTAATGTTTAATGAAAACCTACTATCCTATTAATGCAAAATATTGATTGTTTTAATGTGCAGCTAATGTGCGTACAAATACAAAGTGCGCTAAAAATGGAAAGTGAGAGAAGTATCAATAACTTGGTTATTTTTTAACATATAGACAAAAAATTAAGTGGGAAAACTTTCTTTTAAACTGTTTTAAGAATGTCAAGTTTCATTAAAATCGATCAAACAGATTGACATTTTTGTCAATCAGAAAATTACAAACATTTAAATAGTTTTTTTTACTTAATACCTTTTAATTATAATATCGTAAAAAACTCAATGTTAAAACCCTTTTTGCAAATGGAAACTATGATTTTTTCAAAGTCTCATCAATGGTCTCCAAATAGCTCATTGTGCAGCTCTAGTATGACGTTAATTAAACCAACTATAAGTCTCATCAAAATAAAATCTTTAGTCTCCTAAATTAGCACTGATAAACATAGAACCAATTCTTCTTAAAATTTTATTTGTTCAGATTATACTTTAATTTTGGCATCAGATTTGTAATGCTATCTAACTGGAAACTAGACTGATTATGCTACATAATGCTAACTATCGGATATGCAACTAAACTGTTGCACGTAATTTAAAAACGGTATCGGTTCACTTAGAAAATTGTTAGTTAGATAAAATATATTTTTGCTCGCAACCCTTCCAACAATTTTGGCAAATGATCGACAATTTGGCGATTTTGTTTGGATCGGGGTTATTGCGACTTTGACGATTGTGAAATCTGAGACCGTTTACAATGTGATTTTACAGTTATTCAGTTCATTAAAAGTTGCAATGCATTTGCTTGCGGAATTCAAGCCTAAAACATTAAAATTGTCTTTGATCTAAAAAAGCTCATTGGAAATTGCTCTCTTTAAAAGCCGCCGGAATGTAGATACGTCATATAAATGGCGAATCTAGTGACCAACGCAATGCATTAATTATCATTAAGTCTTGATTAAATTGCTAGATTTTTTTTCCTGACGCAATAAAGCTAATTCCATTATTTTTGTTCCAGTGTGCCATATCTTCCTGGTGGGATGTACCGAACCCAACGAACCGAAGCTCGTGATCTCCCCTCCCCAGAGCTCTCTGTTCGCCCCCGCTGGCAAGACCTACGGCCTCCAGTGCAAAGGGGAAGCCCCGGACGCAGAGGACGGGGCATTCACGGAAATGAAGTGGATCAACCCGAGGGGAGAAGTCATACCTGCTGGGTAAGGAATTTATGTAACACATGGATCGCCATTAGAACCTTATATAAATGACAGTTGCATTTCAGGTTTAATTTGTTAGGATAATTTATTATTTATATGCATTTTTTTCAAAATTCAATGGTTTTTTTTCATGTACCAAACGAATATATGTATTGTTAAGATAAGATAAAAATCGTCTTATAGAACATTGCGTTAAGAATATTAAAATACAAATACAACGTTAAAATACGCAATAAAAGTCCATACAAATCTGGACATGTTTCGGGAGATACATCTCCCTTCATGGATGAAGGGAGATGTATCTCCCGAAACATGTCCAGATTTGTAAGGACTTTTATTGCGTATTTCAACGTTGTATTTGTATTTTAATATATGTATTGTTACTTTTAAATAGTATTCTCATGCCAACACGCAGCTCGATATATGGAAGAATATATGGCATGCAACAATATATGGAATAGCTTGATCGTTCGCTTTCCACAGTTATATACAAAAATACACAATAACAACGATACCGGCAGAGCTGAATGAGAGCTCAAAGATAAGTCTGCTAGCCGGTCGCCGATGACCACCACGGAGCTTTCGAAGTAAACACATTGTCACCAGTGACTCTCCCACGTGATTTATTTAAGACAACATCCGACGATAGATGGCAGCACCATAATACATATGGATCCACTTGGAGAGATTGATAGTAATGAGCTGTAATTTTGGGATATAGAAACAAAAATATTCTCGTGAAAGGTATTTACTTTAGATAAAATGTATGTTAATAAAATTTTAATTGTATAAAATTTTAATAAACTAGCAAATTTTAAATAACTAGTTAAAACACATTTGTTTTTATTCTCAGAATAAAAGAAACTCTTATAAATATATATTAAAAACTTATATTTGCATTTATTATAGTTAACATTTTAATTTTACAAAATTTAAAAATTACATTAAAAAAATACATTTTAATTTTACATTCCATATCGTTATAATTAAGTTTCAACTGCAAAAATTATAATTTAAAAGATTACATTGATATTATTTAATTAAAAGTAGTGAAAAAAAAACTATTAAAATATATTCTGCTCACGAGAATTTCTCAAATAAGACTAACATTTTGTTGTTAAAAAAATGTTACATTTTATATTTACAGTATAACATTTCAACTTTTGAAAGTAAATATATTAAAAATACATATATAATAATGCAAATATATTAAAAACTTATATTTGCATTTATTATAGTTAACATTTTAATTTTACAAAATTTAAAAATTACATTATAAAAAAATACATTTTAATTTTACATTCCATATCGTTATGGTTAAATTTCAACTGCAAAAATTATAATTTAAAAGATTACATTGATATTATTTAATTAAAAGTAGTGAAAAAAAAACTATTAAAATATGTTCTGCTCACGAGAATTTCTCAAATAAGACTAAAATTTTGTTGTTAAAATTTTTTTTTTACATTTTATATTTACAGGATAACATTTAACCTTTTGAAAGTAAAATAATATATAACTATTATATTACATTAAAAGTATAATTATTTATAAAAGTGTGTCCGTCTGAAAATCGGCGTTGTTTCTGGAAGATTTAAATTAAACATATCATTCCCTTTCACACACAGAACTCCAGGTGTGAAAGAGTATGGTCTGAACATGCTGAAGCTTTCCTTTGTGCAACCAAAAGTGGAAGACAGCGGCTCGTACAAGTGCACTGCTTTATACAGTAACACCAACACCCTAGAAGAAGTAGTGCAGCTTAACTTTTATGGTAAGACCTTTTTCATTATTGCCCTGTAATAAAGTCTTAAAAACTTTTAAAACCCAATTGATGAAATGATAAAAAGTAGATTTTTTAATAGTGTAAAATTTAAAAATATCGATTTAAACTAAAAATTTTGGTTGATTATGTGTTTTTAAACACAGTTAATAAAGTAACGTTTGGACTTGCCAACTGGTACAAGTTACAAAAATCTAAAAATGGTATAACATTGTTTTTTTTGCTAAGCAGTTAGATTTATCATTTATCCAGTGGTGTGGGTCTTATTTCAATCAGTTACTCAATAACGAGTTGCATGCAAATTAAAACTACTAAATAAGGTTTTATAATATATAATAAGGATGCGCAAGCACCTTTAGCATCAGCATTGCCAGAACCAGATTTAGAGTTATTGCACAACTAGGCAGTATATGTGGTGAGCCCCCCCCCCCCCCCCCCCCCCCCCCCCAAAACAAAAAACTACAAGCATGAGGGAAGTATTTAATACTCCCAGTAAAAGGAGACGAGAGGGAGTCAGAATATATATATATATATATATATATATATATTTAAAGAACAGCAAATTAAATTTTTTTTAAATTTACAAACGAAATTTGGATACATTGTTTTTTGTAAATTTCCAATGCTATATTGTCACAAAATTTCAACGGTTTCAAGGAATCTCAAAGTGCAATGGCGTTCTTGAATCTATGAAAATCACCATTAAATATTGCACTAGTTTTTGTATTACCCTCAAGTGGCTAAAAGCAACAAAACAAAAGTGTAAGAAAAATAAAAACAACCGATTTCTAAAAAAAACAATGCCATTGTAATTCTCAAAAATTCAACATTTTTTTTTTAAAGAACGTAAAAATATTAAGGTGCAAATCTATTAAATAATCTGTAGGTTAATAGTACAAATCTGTTAAGAAAAATAGAATTTTTCTTCCTCTTAGAAGAGTGTAGTATACTATTTTCATTAGGATTTGGATTCCAAATAATTTGTTATTCAATTTGACTCTTCTTTTTCGTGTGTGGTTCGGGCCCCTTTGTGATGCAGGCCCATAGACTGCAGCCTATGCATAAACTCGACTCTGCCCATTATTGTTCATGAATTACTTGAATTGCCTATTATTGTTAATTGCCCTGCCCATTATTGATCATGAATTACTTGAATTGCCCATTATTGTTACTTGCCCTGCCCATTATTGTTCATGAATTAAACAATGTAATTCTCCCAACAGAGGACATCAAATTCGAGGACTGCGACCCTGTCCAGAACCTGGTTGTGGGAAAGGAGGGCCGCATCAGCTGCCGTCCCATCGGCAACCCCCAGCCCAGCATCAACTGGGAGAAGAACAAGCAGAGGGTGAGCTCGGAGAGGGTGGGCGTCACCCCCGGGGGCATCATCATCACCTCCGTCACGCAGGAGGACGCTGGCACGTACACAGTCGAGGCGTTCGTGCCGGCCACCGGGACCAACAAGTACAGGGACATCACTGTGAATGTGCTGAGTAAGTAGAAGTTTTGCAAGATAGTGAAGTGGATAGTGGGTGTGTATGGTTAACCACCAATGTGTATATCTCAAATATTTTGTACATGTGCACCTTATTATACAAGTTAAAGATTACATGGATTCCTTAGAGCACAGATGGGTTAAATGAACATCTTTTGAATTTGAGGTTAACCCCTATTCTTGGTTGATGTTTTTCCTTTTTCGAATTTCCATTATATTCATTTTCAAAATAAAAAAAATATGCTGTTTTTGCCCGTTATATTGTGAATTCTGATTGTCCGGTCATTAGGTCTCTATATATGTTTTATCTTTCTAACCATCCGTCAATTCTATCCATCCTGCTTATTTCCTGTTTCGTACTGTCTCTTGGCGACATTACATGGTGGACCAGCGATTCAAAATTAGCACTAGACAAGGAATTCTTAGCTAAAACTAAAATAGGACTAGGGACTCCTTTCTTCATTTATGCTCATAGAAGTCCCTACACTTCCTAGGCATGAATGCGTTTCAATCTTACCTGTACATTTAACACTCATGAAAAATTTTTAATAGATACCCATGTAATTTTTTTTTCTTTGTGACTCCGCGGATCCTGTAACTTTGAACCGCGTACCCCCTTTTGGGAACCTCTGAAGCAAACAATGGTGAATGTATGGCATGCGATGCCAAGAAGGAATTAGGTCATTCAAATATAGTGTTTTAACTTAGAAAGTTAAACAGTAGGTGAATTTATATATTTAAGCAAACAGAGTCCACCCAATGTTATCTTACCTATTTCTACAAACTTTCAAATCTTTTATCGTAAAAAATTAGTGAATTCTCACTTAAAGCATCTGTATACTAAGGTGCCAACATATAAATTAAATTTAATAAAAATAAATCCACTTGTCTTCTTTTATGATTTTTGTTGTGTCAGACATGCTGGATTCTTAAACTGCAATAGATAAATCTGTTGCAGTACCTGTACATTCCATGCCTAAAAGTACCTTTGTAAACACAAGTAATCCAATGTCTTTTACTTTCCATCCAATAGCTCCCCCAAGGATAAATGAGCTACCAGAAGAGTTCATTGCAATCCAAGGTGAAGAATACACCATCACCTGCAGAGCCGAAGGATCGGAACCTTTGACATATTCTTGGTTCGATCATGTAAGTATGCAATGGTTTGTATTCAGTATTTCTATCCAGTACTGCATTTTTTTTAAATTGACTTTTTAATTAATTTTTGTTTGCGGTTTCCAGCAATTTCGTGACTTGAGCAGCGTTGAAGGGTTCAAGGTCAACGAAGGGCTTCTCACCATCTACAAAGTTGACAGATTCGCTGGGGGAGACTACAAGTGCAAGGTATCGAATCCAGCTGGTGAGGATGAAGCTAGTTTCAGACTTGATGTCCAAGGTAAGCACAAATATCACTCATTTCAATTGTGGTAAAGAAATGATGAACATTACCCCTCCAGGGACTTCAGATAAGCCATCATCGAAAATATGTTGACAGATGGACAGTTTAGGGCACCTGAGCCCTGGAAGGGTTAAAACCATTTTGAGAACTTCTTGAAGCTCATCTTTAAAGTTTGCATTCAGATTTTGTAATGCCATCTAAGGGGCATTGAGTGAAACTTTTTATCATAAAGTAATCTGAAAGTAAGTTATGAAAAAGAATATTGTTATTGAAAGGGATAAGAGATGCATGTAAATATACAAATACATATAATATTTTTAATCGAAACTGATACTTTACAAGTTTAAAATTTGTACATTATTCAAAATATTCTTTATAGGGTTCTAATAGACTTGTAAATAGGTATATCCTATTGTATCATATGGGGAGATATGAAGAATAATTTAATACCAATATGTCTTTTGAATTAATTTATTCCTGGGATGAAATATTTCATGTCGATACTGCATTTGATTATTAACAATATATTTCAAAGTGCTCATATGCTAATAAATTTTAGTAATTTTTATTCAATAAAATATCCATTTAATAAATATTACATTAGTTTCTTCATTGTTATGAATCGACAAAAGCTTTATTATCAAATTCCACATCATTCAAAATGTTATAAATTAGTAATTAAAATACATGGACTGTTATATTTTCTTTCAGTTCGACCCAATATTGTACAGCTGGAGAACATAACCAAAAGGGAGGGTGAAACTGCTGCAATGGAATGCAGAGCAGAAGGCATGCCCAAACCTACTTTGTCTATCAGAAAAGACAACTCTTACCAACCTTTGCAAGATGGACAGGTAACGACCTGCAGATAGAAATTAAAATTGATACAGACCATGATATTGTATTTTTGTTTGAACATTTGAAATAATCTAATTAATGAACTAGTTATATAATCTTGTAATTTAATAGATTGTTTATGCAACCTGACGTATACACTTTTTCGCAGTTCAATCATAGGGAAAGCAGTAGTGAGATTCGTTAGATTTTGAACCTGCCAGACAGAATATTTAAAAAATACCAAATATCTGCTTCAAATGAATTGAGAAATTGTAAACTTAATTGGAAAATGTGACATAAGTATATGTTCTTTAAAAACATTTTATAACTTTTTTTTATACACTAAAAATTTTAACTGTTATAAAATTTCAATAGCCAAACTGTTGCTGAAGAGCGAAGACGTTACATTTCTAACATTTTAAACATCTGTAACCCTCTCATTGGCTAGCAAAATAATGAAATTGTAAAGTCTTTCTAAGAATCTCTCGAAGAAGTTTTAAATTTTTTTTTTTGACACATGTATTAAAAAATTAAATATTTCGTATTACAAAACAGATCGCTTTTAGATAATTGCTACAGAAAAAAAAATTAAAAAACATAGAGTAATCTGCAGGAATTTTATGAACTTAAACATGGAGTGTACTGACAGAAAAGCTCGTAATCCCATAACATGAAAACTGGATCAAACAGTTGATAAATTATAAATATATTAAACTAATTTTAGTTTTTAGAAAATCTTTTAGTTTTTAGACATGTGTTTTAATCATACTTACTAAAAGATAAAACCAATGTTTAAATAAACTAATTATAACGTGACTTGTAGGAGGAGCGAATCGAAATGGAAGAACTGGACGAAGGTGACTTCAGGATTCTCCGATTCCGAATCGTTGGTGTGAAGAGGGCCGATGATGGCCTCTACTTCTGCAAGGCCTCAAATGCCGCTGGGGATGCTGAGAAAGCAGGGCACTTAGAAGTGCAATGTAAGTCTGCTTCCCAGGGAGTCGGATCCCACTAGGAATAATATTATTAAATACTCACAATTTTTTTTTTCTTTTTATGAAACAGTTAATCTCTTTTAATTTTTTTCCATAATATCTATACGGGGAAAGTACTTGTTTTGGGGGTTTGTGGGAAAATAAGCTAACAAAATAATTTTTTTTTAAATTTAAAAATAGGCTGTTTTAGTTTATTTTAAATAACAAGTAAACAAAATAATGTTTTGGTACATGAGAGGTGATGATGAAGTACAAGAAGTTTAATACACATTTGTTTACAAAGAATTGATTTTTAAATTTAAACTAAGAGGTTTTAAGGCACATTTACTGCCATAATTTCTTTTAGAGAATTTAATGGATCAGTACTAAAGCACATATGCGTTAAATGAGTTATTATATTAAAGATATATATATATTAAAGATATATATATATATATTAAAAATATGATATATTAACATGATATATATTAAAAACATTTGAAGATTATAGAAATTGCTTTCATAAGTGTGTGCGTTTTGTAGTCGCATATAATTTATAACTTATATTTCTTATTGTTTTTTTTTAACCTGTTGATTGCTGCAGTTCATTGTTGGTCATTCTAAGGTCTTTTACAACACATAAACCCAATAGACTATCTAATAACAATTACTCTGATACTAAAAAATTTACACATTATTTTTTAAACATGTTGTTTAATTTAGTTCATTAGTAATTTTCAGTTGAGGTATTTTACAAAACATCGACCCAACAAACTAATAACATGTTGCTGATAAAAAAAAATGATGCAGTATTTAATAAAGTTAAGTCTCAAATATATTTCATTTATGTATGCGTTTTTTAGATTTTATATAATTCAAATTACTTATCTACTAAATAGTTAAACCCGACATGAGCTTGACACCAACAACTTCTGTCAAGGCCTGGTCCGCTAATCCTGCTAATCTGTCTTGCATTGCTGAGGCAAATCCCAATGCGACACTGATCTGGAAATACCAGAATGAACCCATTGATAAGAATGATGAGAGGTACAGGATTTATGGAGGAACGTCATACAGCAACCTTCTCGTAAGTCGTTATATCTGTATAATGTATTTCTTTAATTCTTAAGATACATGTTGTAATAGTGTTTTATTTTCAAAATTACTACTGAAGTACAATAGCAAATACAATTTATTTTAATAGCTTAAAACAAAAATTCCGAAAACCCTCAATTTAATGCAATTTCCATGTTTATAAAAAAATTATTTTTTACAAACTTAAATTTTTAAATTAAAATATATATACATAATTTTAAATTTCCTTATGGAAACTATATTTAATGTCAATTGAGTTATATACTTTGTTCTGATATGGGAAATATTCTGTTATTGGTATTAGTATATTGTCAGAAGATTAGACTGAAACAACCTTTTTAGGTCTTGAATCTGTTCATGATTTGTATTTGTGTATAAACAGAACTTTAACCAACTTTAAAAGTCACATTTAATTTCTATTAATTTTTTGTTTATGTTGTTGATTGGTCTAGATCTTCGTTTTTGTAGGTAGAACTTTCATTTAGACAATTGGTTATGTGGATAATTGCTGCATATAATTTTAAAACTGAAATTTTACAAATTTTAGGTACAAACAGACACCAGGGGAAGGAATGAGGTGTTTGGTATTTACACATGTGAAGCCAGCAACTTTTTGGGTGAAAACTCAATAAATATCAATTTGGAAGAAGCCAGTGAGTAATATTAATTATATTTTGCACCTGTATTTGTTCATAAAAACTTTATTATATTTGTTTGAATTTTCATAATAAAAACAATAATATTTTCTAATATAATTTTAAAAAATGTCATATAAAACAAACATACCAAGCCAAACATAGAGCATTATGAAACGGTTTCCAATAGAATATTTAAAAGTTTAGTCATTAAATAAAAAATAAGTTCTAAATTCAATGCGCAAATTAATTCATTTGCATTTTGAATTCAGAACTCAAAAATCCAAAGCTAACATATTGTGAATAAAACACATACATTAAGTCTATATTACATTGAGTCTATAAACTTCCATAAAAGTAGTGAAAAGGTTTATACTTGTTCTATTGGGTTTAACTCTTCCTTCTATTCCTAATACAGCTGCTCCTGGACAAGTAACGCAGATCGTGTTTGACAAAGTAACTTCGACCACCATCACCTTCAGGTTAATGGGCCCAGGAAACACTGGTGGGCTGCCCATCTCTTATTACATCATGAAGTACAAGATCGCAAATGAGCCTGATGAGTTCACGGTCACTGTGGAGTGGGCTAAAGGTTAGTTTGTTTCCAACATTAAACTTTTCATACAATTTTCTGTCGGTATTAAGGTGTACGTATACACTTGAACATTTTTTTTTTATTTATGAATTTAAAAATCTAGTTTTTTCGTGTAGGAAAACACCTTAAAAATAGTGATGAATCATTTAAAAAAATTCTGAATAAAATAAAATACAAATTACCTAATTAGCATTTTATATGTTAATTAGCATGTTTTTTCAAACGTGATTACGCAAGTTGTAATTAATCTAGAAGCATATTTTTTGTTGGAAATTACTCGCAGTATCTTTCTTAATGTTATGACCCTCCAAAAAGATTATAGCATTAAAAGTTTGTTTTTTAAATAATTTTTTACCTCGACAGTCCCTAAAAAAACACTTTTTTATTCAAATTTTCAACTTTAAAATTCTATTAAAAATTATTTTTTGAACAAATTGTTTTGATGGAGGGTCATAACATCTTACAACTAATATAAATTTAAAAGAAAAAATAATTTTCTCAAAATGTACAAGCAAACTTGAGTTATCATGTTTCGAATGAAGGGACATATGTTAAAAATACAGTTCTTCAGAAATCAAGTGTAAAGTTTACAAAACATATTGCCATTGCAAGCGCGGCCATAGAATAACAATTTGTAAATAAAAAAGTTTTTGGAATATTTATTCAATCTTGGTATCATCTGAAAGATACTGAATTGGGGAATACTATAGAACCAAAAAAATATTTTTCAATTTTTTGCCGATTTTCGTTTTTTATAGTGTGTATGTACACCTTAAGTTAACTACAACAAATAAAAATGGAGAAATTGTATTTTATTTGTAATATATTTATAATATTCTTGATTGAAAAATGGATATGGATATTTTTTTTAATAAATTTAAACTTAAATGTGAGTTATTTATACATTAAATTGAATAAATAAATAACTAATTGAATATAATTAAATTGAATAAATAAATAACTAATTGAATATAATTAAATTGAATAAATAAATAACTAATTGAATATAATTAAATTGAATAAATAACTAATAAAATATATAACTTTTGAACATGTTGATTGTCCTGCAGATTTAAAATCATTAATAGTTATTTACATATTGTCACTTAAGCCACGATACCACATAATCCAATTGGACTTGCATACATTGATGGCTTAAGTAGTGATATACATAACTATCAAGTGTATAAACATAGTCTGAATCGCATATAGTATTTTAGAAAAGTTTTATTAATATATCAAATGAGGTTTGAGAATACAACTTTCAAAAGCTGTATTTAAAATGGTATAAAAATACAGTTGTACAAAAAAAGTGATAGGATTGTATATATATTTACACAATTAAAGTCTTTTTGTATGCAAGGATATTTCTTCATGTATGTAAAAACAGAAGAAAAGAAAATTAAATGCCTTTATCAGTGTTAAAAAAATTAGTTTCAAAGACTACATATTTTAAAGCAATGAATTCTCAAACGTTCTTATTTAATTTTCAGACACACCCTACATCCTAAGCGATCTCAAGCCCCGTGCCAAATACCACTTCAGCGTTGCAGCTCGCAATGTGGTTGGAGAGGGTCCCTGGCAGAGCGCTGAGTACATTATGCCTGAGGAGACTGTACCAGAGCCCCCGGCCATCATAACCGAGCAAGAAACCATCTCCGACTATCCTGACCGCTTTGAAGTGAGGTGGGAAGTGCCAAATGATAATGGAGAAGTCATCACACAGTTTGAAGTGCGGTATTTCAAGGTGTGTATCAATTTTGTGGATGCATAATTAAAAGTTTGAAATAAGTAACTATAAATTAAACATATAAAATAATTCATTAGTAATATAAAATTGTGTGAATTGGAGTATTACGTTATTATTGCTATTGACTTGTTTTTTCATTTTGCTCTAAAGGGTAATATAATTTTATTCTATCTAAAATTGAATTAGAATATAATTTTTTTATATAAAATTATAATTTTTATCATTAAAAGGTTTCTATATATGTTTCTAATTAACAATAAATTATTTCGTTACAATTAAACTTTAAGTTAAATATGCTGCTTTGTGTAATTTAACAAGATGTTATAAAAGGGGTTTATTTCAGTTATTTAAAAATTTAAAGTAATAGTATTTATTTTAAAGTTTTGTGCTATTTTTATGGATTTTGTATTGTCTTGATAAATAAAAAAAATATATATTTAAAACTATCCATAGGAATTACTGTACAGAGGTATAGGAAAATGATTTGTTCTTTTGTAATTGCCTCCACTATATCAATTTAAATAGTCATGTGTTTGACTTGTTATATTTTAATGTAAATTGCTAATTTTCTTAATTTGAAGTAAATTGCTCATTTTAATTCAAAAATGGCTATTCAGAAAATAAGCCTCATGTTAAGATAAAGAAATGTGTTAAGATTGCATAAAAAGACCACTAGATGACACCACCAATCTGTATTGTATTATTGTTTATAACTAACTGTAACTGTAAACATGAGAGAGAGAGTTGCAATAAATAATGAGAAGAATGCGGACGTTTTTGTGGTTGGTTCGTATTCAAATGGAATATAATTGGACAAGTATTGCCAATTAATTCAACGAGGAATCTGATTGTGTGGATTCATCAAAATGTTATTTATAACATTTTATAAAATTCATCTTGGTTATTATTTTAAAATATTTCTACTTCTCTTCTTGCAGGTTGAGCGAGGAATCAAAGGCTGGTCCCAAGTGGACAAGGCAACCGAAAGGACCATTCGCAACTGGGACCGTAGCCCTGCCTTTGAACTGTCTGGACTGTACCCTGACACATACTACAAGATTGAAATCAGAGCAACCAACAAGATCGGAAACAGCTTGCCTGAATCGGTTGTCATTAGAACAAGAGCAGGCAAGTATTTTTTTTAATGTCATTTATTGAACCTTTTTAATTAGGCTAAAATTCTTGAAAATTGGATAGAACTATTTGGAAATTTGAAAGTAATGCATTGATTTAAAACTATGTAAATGATTTTTATATAATGAAAGATTTTAGGTGGAATCTATAAAAGTGCCAGGCTTTAATAACTTGGTTTATTTAGTATTGCAGAAATAAAATTTATTTGATGTCAACGTATTTTAATTATTCTCTTTAGTAAACGTTTATAAAATATGTTATGAAAAATGAAAGGAATAACTGTATTTATGGTGCATTACAGGTATTTTTAAAGTAATGACTCATAACGAAAATTACATTTACACCCTTAAATAATTAGAAGGAATATGATTGGTCTTTACATCACATAATGTTATAGATTACATATAGAATGGGACATATTTTACTTTTGCAGATTTTTTGCCAAATTCTGCTTAGATCTGTTTAATAATTTCAGCAAAATTACAAAATGCTTCTCAAAACAAATTACGGTACTCAGTAATAAATGACCTTTCTGACTGTAACTCTTTCTATTATTATTATTCTAATTAAAATAAATGTTAACTCAGCCATAGCAACCATTTATTTATAACAGGTTGCAAAGGCGGAAGAAAAGTTTCAAAAACCACAACCTATCCATACTAAACACGCAATGTCCTGGTGGAATCTGACTAACAAATGTTTTGCTTAAAATGAAATACTTGAAAAATATCTCACTTGTGTAATTTTCAATATATTAGGTGAAGTGACCGATGGCCACATCAGCACCCTGGACGAACCGGTCGTGTCTCTCCCCATCATCATCGCGATTGTCCTGGTTGCACTGTTTGTTGTCCTGGTCATCCTGGACATCACCTGCTTCTTCCGATTCCACTGTGGTCTCCTCTACCTGATGCGGTACAGGACATGCGGAAGGGCGCCTGAGAAGATACAGGGGAGCCTGGAAGATGGGAGGGCATGGTAAGATATCATTCGTATTATTGTGTATTAAAAAGCTGACAGTAAACATGTTTCTCTGTTTGTATACATATACATTAAGGTCTCACAGTGCGTGGTAATGTTAAATATGATTGTCTGAATAATGAATTTAAATAATTAACTTTAACGAAAATGTGGGGGTGTTTTTAGGAATGATTTTTACAAAATGATTCTGAAAACTGAAAATTTGTTAACTTAACTTTTTTAGAATTTTCAATAAGTTTCTGTTTGTGATAAAATAAATCAGACATTTTTCTTCAAATTTTTTTTATTAAAAATTAGTTTAAAGGTCTTAGTCCCATTTGAAAAAATATTTTTTTTTTAATGACGGCAAAAAACAATCACATTTCTTGCTTAAATCTACTTAGGCATATTGGATAAGGACACAAATCAAACATATAAAAAATAAGACATTACAATGCACAATTTAAAGAGATTTTCTGGGCATTTTCAAATGTTGAACTAATTGATTCGTTTAAGACTGTGCATAGTTAATGTAAAGCTTGTGTCTGGAACCAATATTGCTTCAAATCGTTCTCGGTGCTTAACTTTTCGATAAATGTAATAAAATCATATGCGGTATTACAAATAAAAATATTGTTAGTTTTATTTTTAACTTTATTTAAGATGTTGTGATATGAAATGTGTAAAAAAATATAATTTTTTTACAAACTTACAGGTATTTCAAATATTTTAGCAGTCTTGAATTGGCAAATAAAAATATGTTCAATTAATATTAACATATTACAATATTTAAAAAAAAGTTTAAACTATTTTCTGGGATATTTTTATACTTTGATGGTACATTTAACTTTGTTTTATGAAAACTGTGCATCTAATGATATAATTGAGAATAATAGTTTAGGAAAAGCAACAAAGCTATGGAAATGATTATTTTCCTGATCACTATAAATTGAATTTATATTTTTAAAAAATGCAATTAACATGAATATGTAAATATTATACAAAATATTTAACTGATTATATAAAATTTGTATGATATGCAATATTTTTATACTGTGTTTTAACTTATTACTGTGTACAAAAAAAAAATAGTTTAACTAAAATGTAGCAAATTAAAGTAGTATACTAAAATTTAACTACAAAAATTCAAATATAATAATGCATTTTGAGCTAATCCAAAAATAGTACTAGAATTAAAAAAATGTCTCTCTTGGTTCCTAACAGCGTTAAGGAAGTTTCGACTGGAAACGGAAAGATTAAATCCGAACCTCGATCCCCCACCTCTCCAGATCAGCTGCCACCACCAGAGTAAGGGTCTATAGAAAGCATGCACAATACTTTGCAGCATGATTCCAGCACAGAGCATGCTAATACTCACCCAACTTCTTGCACACTAATTAGAAAAAAAACTAACATTTACTAACCTATTTTAATTCGAAATAGTTTCTTTTCTAATGATTTTTAAATGCATTCAGCAGGTTTATTCTAGGGGTGTTCTAGATTTTAGATGGGGCCCTTAAAAATACACTTAAATTGTAGTTTTGATCATCTTGGTCCTGAAAGGATTAAGAAGCGCAATCAATTTGAGACAGAAAACCACTCAATTGAGAATTTACTTTTTCCAGGAGATTTTTAAAAAATTCTGACAAAATTAGAAGATTTTTACACATTGATTTTGAACCCTGTTAAAGGTACCAATGTATTTCAATTTTTTAAAATATCGAGATATTTGATATATTTTTTTCTGTGGCCTTACCTTTCTAAATTACATAATGATGCAGTTGTTTTTTTAAATAAATTGTGCTTACCTTGATTTACGTTTGCCTTAGTTTACTTTATAAAAGTAATTTATATAATTTTCTAAATTAAATTTTAGATTTTTTCAATATTAAAGATTAAAAAGAGATAATAAACAATTGAAACTAGGCAATTACGTATCTAGCAATAAGTTTAAGACTTGTATAAGATTTGTTACTGCACAATTTATATAGTAACAAGACGTGTATAAGAATTGTTACTGCAAGTAAAGATTCTTTAAAGTACAACTAAGTTCATTCAACTCGCGTTCTTTGGAAAAATACCCCTACTGTTCTAAACAGTTAAACATATTTTATTAATTATTTTCTGAATTTTTAGGTCACTTTCCTGGTCAATTTCAGGCTTCACATGGTAAAAAATGTGTGATAACGCTGTTTAGAACTAAAATTGATAGAAATGTTGTAAAATTCTCGCTCAAACAACTATAACAAACCTGAATCGAAAAAGAGTGAAAATAGTGATTACATGCATATGATAACTCTTGACATTTTTTATATGCATAAGAACACAAAAGATAACTATCTAAATTTGTTTAACGGTATGATTTCTTATACTAGCAGGTTAAGGCTTAGTCTTATTCTAGGAAAAATCTGCATTGATTACAACCTTTCGTCCCTCAATTAATCTGTAAAAGAAAGTCTTCTGTCTTTCCATAATATTCTCCATTTTTTTTTAGGATTTTATTATATTAGCTAATTTTATTTTGTTTTAAATAAAATGCACTACCCAACTTCAGTTGAAGCAATGAAAGTTAATTATTTTATTTTCTGCCTGTTTAGAAATATATAAATATACCTAAGTATTACCAATGTGATTCTGCATGTTGCCACTTGGTGTCTGTCTAATGCATGCTGCACTTTTCCTAATCTCACATGTTATATTTTCCACCTATGTGCTCTGTGTATGCTTTTGTTGTATTATTGATATTTACACACTAATATTTAATCTCACACTATTAGAATAGTGTTATTTTTCTGATATTTATACTTTAATAAATAGGATGCAGTTTTTTTAATTTATAAAAGTAATTTATTATCTTTTATAAATTACATTTTGGATTTTAATTTGAATATTAATGGTTAAAAAGAGATAATAAACATTTGAAACTAGGTAATTACGGATCTAGCTTTAATTTTAGACTTGTGTAAGACTTGTGACTGTATAAATGTTCTTTTAAAGTGGCATTATAACGGTCACAGCCAGGATCAAAGATCCTTAATTTAAAAATTATATTATAATAAAAAATAATGAACAGTACCATTTCACATATCTTATTTCCTTTGAAAAATTATGACTTGGAAATTTTTTTTAAATGCTTGAACACTCATTTTAATACATAACAAATTTATAATATTGGCTTTTGACTTTTCATACTCCAAAACACGTACATAATTTTAAGTACCTAACTTATAAAAATAACAAATATAAAATTTATTCTTTGAAGCAATGTTATGTAATCATTAAACATTCACAATAAATTATAAATATACACCAAAACTTAATAATAATAGTTTACTTTTAAAAAAACAATTGCTTTAAAATACCCATTGCTATTATAAAATAATTTGGATGTTAAAACTGTTATGTGTGCAACACGCATTTTCTATTCTATGCACTTGTCCTTGTGATTCAATGTTCCTTCTGTCCTCTTGTAGCAAATTGTCCCAATACGAAGAAAAGCCCAAACATGAAGTGGACAACCTTGCATTTGAGTAAGGCATCTTTTTAAGTGTCAAATTAATACTTAAACATTTGGGGCATTTTCAGTTATACCTTGTGAAAGATAATTTATTTTTTTTAACTGTAAAAGCTCCTACCTCTGCTTTCAATCTGTAAATGTTCTGTTCCCTCCATTTTCTGCTTTCTTGAAAAACAATTTTATGTTTAGAACACCAAAACAGAAGAAACATTGTTAAATATTAAATGCAAAAAATTTGGTTCATATTGACTTTTGGGAAGGAATTAAAATATAAAAATGAACAGCAGTCATCTAAAGAGATATAACTCCGATTTCTTTTACCTAAAAACAAATCCTTAGGAATTTTTAGAACACTTTTCCGAATTTATAATTTTGTACTGATTTTTGACAAGATTCCTAGCAAATCGTTTTTAGAACTAGAAAATTATTAACCATTAGGCTAGAAATAGAATTATATATATATATATACCAAAAATGTTGAAAAATCAAACCAGTATAAAAAGTTTGCTTTTCTTGCCAGCATCAAAGTCAAAGAGCATAGAATCAGTGACGAGTCGAAAACATTATCAAACAATTTAATCGGCATATACAAGAACTGGGGCCTATTTAAAAGGTTGCAATAAAAACAGTAATTTTTTACTCCGAACCTCATTTTTTATGCATTACTTTCAGAGATAGGAAAAGTTCTAAACATTTATAAATAAATACATGTATGTGCTCCTTAGACATAAAAAATCAGCCTTCTAATGCTAATTATTCAATGTGTTTGCATGTTTGTGTCGTACATTAAAACAAACTGGATTCTCAATATGGTGTTTGTTAATCCTTCAAACAAATATCATATTTTGAATATCTGAATTAGCAAGAAACACAAAAAAGAATTACTCGAAGTTTAAAAAGACAACTTACCACTGACTTAAAAGATACTTTCATGAGGATTCAACTGAAGTTTGGTGAAAAAAAATATGTTTGGGACGATTATTCATTTCAATGCTCCACTTGTAGTAAAGAAAAGCAGAACAATGGACGGGAACCTAGAACCATCAATCCATTTGAAGAAGTACCTATGCTTCCCACCAGACGGTGAAAACTTATAATGCCTTTGGGTATACAATTTATTTATTACTGCCCAAGTACTTTCCCATTGAATTTACTATAAAAGGAATCTACAGAGTGTCCGAAAAGTATCTTTACACTTAAAAATCATTTTAAAAATAAAGATATGTGTTTTAAATTTACATTGCAGATTAATACCTCATTTATGGCATTTTAAAAAATTGAAAGTTATTTTGACCCTGATGCTTAGCAATGGCGACGATTGTATGTCAAAAATTAGAGAACAAATTTCTATACAATTTCTATGGAAATTTGTTGAAATTTTCAAAAAGTAGGATGGCATTTGATACTTGGAACATTTCAATAAGCACATTGCACAATCATTAGTTGGATGTGACACATTTGGGTTTAAAAGAGAGCTCCAATACTATGGCCACCTAAATCTGCAGATACTACACCTTTAGAGTTTTCTTATTGGAATACATTAGAAACAGTGTAATACTCTATTGGTGACACTGGCAAAATGGAAAAGTCAAGTTACAGAAGCCATGTTGAATCTCGTTCTCTCCAATGCTTCAGAGAACCTGGTTGGATCATATTGGTTGTTAGAACAATAGCGCTTTAAAATGTTCTAAGCATTTTAAAAACAAATGATTTCCTTTATTAAAACGCGAGTGCATATCTTTTTACATTTTTAAAAGTGCAAAGGAACTTTTTAGACATCCTATATTATAAGTATGAAAATGTATGTCTTATAAAAAAATAAAGATACTCTAAAATAATTTCAAATAAACTCTTATCACTTTTCTTGAATGTTTTCATTCATGCTTTGATCTGAATATAAATGTTCATTATAACAGCATGAATTTTGCTTTGCACATTTATTTTACTTCTTAATATTGTGCACATTTATTTTACTTCTTAATATTGTGCACATTTTCCACTTAACCTTTGGATTTGTTAAATGAGAAATATTTTTCACTCGGATCAAATATACTTTATTTAATAAATATAAAATAGTTCTTTGTAAATTTATGTATAGTTAATATTTATTTTGTTTAAACATAATTTTGAAATGTGTCCAATAATTCTTGAACACCCTGCAGTTTTAATTATAAGTTGTTGATTTTGTATGTAGTATATGTATTCCAAAGTTGTTGATTTTGAATATAGTATATGTATTCCAAAGTTGTTGATTTGTGTATATTGTATATTTTCACACAACAATACTAATGTCAAATTTCCTTCTAGGAACAGAGACACTCGACCGGTAGATCTCATCATAGACGAAAACTTCAAAAACAAATCTCCCAAAGGCTCAAAAACCAGCATAGGCAAGAGCAGTCCTGTGTAAAACCCCCCCCCAACAACCCCCCCAAAAAAATCCCTTCACCAACGCATCATCAAAAAAACCGCAAAGAAATCTGGTGAAATTATCTGTGTTTCCAAAAAAGTCAACCTTGCTAATTCAAATGTCTCTCGATTTAGTGCTTGTATTTACCAATGTGAAGGCATTCTTCCGAACTCTGTGGTAGAATGTTCTTGCCTTTTGCTTTGCAAGGAGTATTGCAATGACGGGGACGTGCAGAAAATGGACTGCTTACGGAACAGTATTGTGTGGGCCAAACTGGCTCTGGAATCGGCAGAAGAAAGAAAGAAAAAGAGCCTGAAACAAGTTTCTAATGGATTTATCGTCGTTTGTTTTAATTTCCTATGTGTGGTCTGCTGTGACTTTCACCCATTTCTACCAAGATTTTCTTTATTCAATGTGGATATCTAGCGTTTTCTATATCCTTGCAGACTAACTGCGAACTCCCCCACAAATTCATGTTTCCACCGAGTGTGGTTTAGCTTTATTTTGTCATGTTCTTCATACAAAACGTGTGAGCCAAATAGTTCCTTACATGGCTTTAGATGTACTTTTCATGAGCATTTTTTTTCTCTTTTTTTTTAGTCTCAATCTAGTTTTAAGTCATTCCATGTTTTGTTAAGTTTCAGGATTTTCACTTTTTTTTTTTAAGAAAAAAAAATCATGTCTTTTTAAATACTTTTGTACCATACAAGACTTGTCGTGAATTTCTAAGCTTAGTTCATTGATTGTAATTATAAAAAGGAATATTGTATACATACGTGAGGTAAATATATATGCATATAATTTTCTATAAAACTGTTTAAAGGCTTCTAGGTGAATTTGTAATTATGAAATTTTAGATGTTTCTACGACTTAGTGTTAATAAAAATAATGGGGTGGCATCCTACTTAAGTGATCTCAGTGGTGCAGAAATGATACATGAAACTTGACATACTTACTTGATTGTATAAAAACTCCCACATTTATCCTGTAATTTGAAAGATTTGGATACTCTTAAAGCATACAATAACGAGCTTTAAATTTAATCATTCTCTGAGATTTTTAAAAATTTTAATGCTAGAGCACACACTTAAGAGATGTACAATGCTTGGTAATATGGACTTGGCTGTTTTTAGGTTGAGCGATTTTATGTTTAGTTGAATCATTTTAAATTTAAAGCTCGTTATGGAAGGAGTGAATGAAATTTGTGTGTACCATTCTTTTTAACTGCTATTTTGGCTTTTCAGCTGTGATGTGTGCATGAAAGAATGTGAGAATAAACATTCTTGAATCGTCTAGAGTAGTTTTTTAATTGTGTTTTATTGTTTGCATTGAACTACATCTAATTTGGTCAAGTGACAAATTAATCTATTAATTTCAAAAATATTGAAAATGCTTGAGCAAAGCAACAGTATCCACATCAAACGAGTATCACACCAATATAAAAATACTGTATAAGATTTCCATTAGCTGAAATAATTTTTAACTCTGACTCTACATAGAAAATTCTATTACAATAAATATAAAATAGTTAGAATTGCCAATTGCAAGAAACTTATCAGTTTGCAATTTAACATTTCAAAATAGGAATTTAAATAGGGTACTGGACATTAACAGTAACATTTAAATTTTATTAACAAATGTCCAGTTTTGCAAGAGGGTCATAAAACAAACTATCTGCAAGGTGTTGAAAGTTTTTTTAAAAGTAATTATAGCAAGTTAATGAGGATATTCTGGTGGATAATCAGTGTGGGGTAAATAGTTAAAATTTAGTTTTTGGGAATTATTAACTTTTAAATCAAGGGATGTTAATTTTACTATTATAGAGGGGTGGTTAGTACTACAAATTATAGTACTAAACATATTTTAACTATCAATCACGTCAACTGTACCCAAAACACAATTTTTGAATAGGATAATTAACAAATGAAATAGGTTGTTTGATAATGTAATTCAATTCGATAGGTGTGATTACTTATAACAAAACAATTGGATCAGCATTGAAGGATTGTTAGGTGTTAGATTTGAACAGTAGGTGAAAAGTTTTCAAAATTATTGGGGGACTTTATTACTAATTTTCAATAAAATGTGTGAACATCGTGGAAGTTGAGCCAGTTTTCAAAATATTAATATGGGGAGGGAAGCTCTGGGCCTATGAGCCCATTATAAGTTTACGCCTATGAATTGAACCAATTTTGCTAGTGTTAAACCTGTAGTAAGTCCTTATCTATATTTTGACATCGCTAGAAAAGCAAAGACTGTACATACAACCCAACAAATTTTATTTTTTCTAAATTTACAATATGTACAAGCATAGTTCTGCATGCAGAACCCTTACACATAAGCTTAAAAGTTTGTTTTGAATTTCTTTGCTTCCACCATGAGATGATGGATGTTTAGGAGTTCACTGCGCACAGGCAAATTTTTGAACGGGTGTTGGGAAAGAACTTTCTGGAATCGATGGTAATACTGGATGAGCTGAGTTAGAGCGGCCTACAAAGACAATTGAATGCGAAATGAGTGGGCAGATTCCTAATTTAGTTTTGATACATCTAATAATAAATTTATATACAGACAACTCTCTTTATCTCGAACTCGAAGGGAAGTGTATAAAATTTCGAGATATCAAAAATTCGAGTTATCGAAAATCCTATAAAAAGCTGTTTTAGTAAAAATAAATACTAGTATACTTACACGACTTTATTTAACATATCTATCCAAAATATTTTGGTGAGTATTTCTATTTTTTTCGAAATCAATTATATTTTCCAAATGCGCAATTGCTTGAAATGTCTCTGATGTTTTCATTTCCGGCCTCGATTCAATGAATGCACGCATAGTTTTTATAGAAGATAGAGCCTCTTACAAAGTTATCTTTGGAGGACGTTAGCATTCTTCATTATCATTCTTCTTCTGAGAGCGATCTCTCATCAAATGATGCTATAGAGAGTGCATTGCCTAAACAAAAATGAGAAGGGGTCGAGTGACGTCTTCATATTTTAAGTGAGTTGCTTCCTGGACGATCGGTAATGTTCCAAGAAAGTGATTCACACTTTACCGAAAACAGCTGGCTTGAGGGACGATAAATCATTAATCTTCCTTGTTGGACTGAATCTATGTTAAAGAGGAGGGGATACAGCCCAGGGAATCTAGTCTGGCGACATTCAAACAAAAGGGTGAGGCACAGGTAGGAATCCATTGAACATCTACCCTTTCAATAACGCACAATAAGAAAGAGAACCGATAAAGAAGAACGTGGCAATTACATATATGCTAAAGGTTCTTCAAAATCCGTAGTTTTGAGAGGAAAACAAAATTTTGAGTTGTGAGGAAACTTTGAGTTATCAAAAATAACGACGAAAAACTTCGAATTAAAGAGATAAAATTACATTAAATAAGTAATGAAGGTGCCGGGAAATCGATTTTTTTCGAGATATCGAAAAATTCGAGTTATCGAAGTTCGAGAGTCTACTGTATTAACAAGTTCACTGCTGGGGTCAACAAAGATGCCAGTCTGCTAATAATTTTAACTGATATTTTTAAGTTTGAATCACCCTTTAGTGAGTGGCAGGCAGCGAATGTTTTAAGTATTTAGAAATAACACAAATGTGTGTTTTTGAATAGGAATTTTACTTAATACTGCTATGAAATACAATTTATAAAAATGAATTATAGATTCTTTAATTTCTTTCTTACATCCAACTTAAAAGTTAAATTAGAAAAAGTGTATTGAAAATTTGCATTTAATTTAGGTATCAATATTACATGAATAACTTTAAACAAATATTTAGCTGGTTAAACATATAAATTATGTAAGAAAACACATTTAAACTTTATATTGCAAAAAATATATATAATGAGGCTTTTAGTAAAAAGCTTCAAACATTATAAACAGGTAATCTGTCATTCCATGTAACAATTACACTTTTTTTTAGTTTTTATCTGGTGACGAACCTTGATAAATCTGTTTAAAATCAATAAAATATAACAGATACAGATGGGAATCAAAGTAGAAACATTTATTTCCCAAACCATATTTGTGTGATAGTCAAGAAAGTATCCATCCAGATCATTCACGACTCATCCATAAAGAATCTCAAAAGTATACTATTGTTATTTAAATACATTGAGAGCTGTTCATTTTCCCTGGCAATTTCAAAACTTTTAAATTATTATATTCTTAACAATTCCAAGTGCATGACAACCACACAGCTTAAATCTAAAATTACTTAACAGTTTAGGAAAAACAACAACATGAAAACACAGAATAAATATATAAATAAAATTAGAGAAGTTTGTGATAGGTATTATAAGAAGAGAAAATAATCAATGTTAAGGTATACACTGGTAAAAAAAAAATACCTGTAAAATGTTAGTTCCATTCTTGAAATTAGTGAAAGTTGTCATTATGTCACCATTTATCTCATCCATTGCCTTTTTCCAGCCACTGTTGAACGATTTAACAAGAGCAGATACTTTGGCTAAAAAAACATTATAATTGGATTAATGTGCACACTTTTTTTCAATTAAAGATCAGTAATAGTTCATAGAGGAGCCTTAAAATTAAATTTTACAAATAGCCATCATGAATGTCCAAAACAGAGGAAGTGTCATTTACAACTAGCACAATGAAAACTGTAGGAACTGTTCTAAAAGTATTGTGCTAAATACAATTAGTATTTAATTAGATGAAAAATGTGCTTAGTAAAATACATATCCTATCAATAAATACAAATATCATAATACATGTCATAACTCAATCTGAACAATGTTAAAGTATGAGCAATAGCTTCTGAAATGGGGACCAGTTGTAAAAGTTCAAATGGCGCATGTTAAGTCTCAAATTGCAGATACTAACACCTAACCAAACAACCCTTCAATTCCACACATAGAAAGAGTAGGATAGGTCACTTCCAAAGTATAATACTTTTACAATGACTTCAAGAAAATATATTTTTTAATTCAAGGCTAAAGCATAACATTAGCAATCATACTATTTATTAGCTTTAGATAAAACACATTTCCATATTATAAATAGTTATAGGAGTGTTGTAAATGAGGGTTAGAAAATATCTGCTGTTCAATTTTTCAATATAAAACCTTAAGTAGTGCAAAAGCTAGTTAGTTTAACGAAAAATCATAATGTAATTAAGATTTCATAAGTATGCAAATGTGACATGACGTTTGGAAACAAGTTAAATTTCCCGTTCCATTCATTCCAATTTAGAAAATGCTATTCAACGTAAAAAAAAAAAAGGTTAATTGCAGAAACATAGCACTAGAGTTACACAACGGGATATTGGCGAGGTACGGAGTCTATCCCGAAAGAGACACTTGGAAACACGGTCCCATAATTATCAAAACCAAGGGAAGATTGTTAGTAATATTGAAGTATGACTTGAAATATACAACAAAATACACAATTGTTAGTAAAAAATAAATAAAACTTTGCAAATACATCAAATAAAACCCACTGGCTGTCCTAAAATCTATACTATTCTAAACACAAATGACGATCGGATATGTATTCTTGGAAAAGATATAAATATTTAACAATAACCTGATTCCATTTTCAAATTTTCAGTTTGACCTCTTTCCAAGTACTTTTCACAATCTTTCACAAAAGTCATCATTCCTCCAAAATAAGGCGACAGAATTTCTTCGACATATTCCAGGATTCTGGCATTCAGGAGGTCTTTGAAGCTTTCCGATTCTCTTGAATCTTCTTTGGTTCTCTCCTAAGGGATATTCAGAAATGCACGATTTAGACATTTTTCACTTTACAAGTTAATTGAATATCATTAAAATATTGAATTGATGCTAGATTATCAATATATTAAAGTTATATTATAAGTGCAAACAAAATTCTTCAACAAAAGTAATTAAGTTTCCAGACAATAAATTCAAATAGATTTAATTATTGAAATTTTAATTCAACAACTAATTTTAAAACTTAATTATCAAAATTAAAAATTCCTTGGTTAAACATATAATAATTCAAATCTATATCTTAATTGGGATGAATAACTCTACGAAAAAAGGTTTTTGAGATATTTTGAAGGAAACTAGTAATTACCTTCTGAAATCCAAGGATTGCAATGCAAATAAAAGTGAGTGCTGCAAAATTAGTTTTGGTGCAAGGGAAAAAATAATACAAAAATCCTTCTACAGTCTACAGTTAATTTGGCAAAAAGTTTGTTTAAATAAATTCTAAATTAACATCATATTTTAAGAAATAAAGTGTGCACACAAAAAAATCTGACGTTTAAAATCAGATTGTATCTATATTGACAATTTTAGCTTAAAATAAAAGTTAAATTTCCCAAAAAAAATCAGCACTATGCCAAAAAAAGTTATGATATATTTTGTTGACATATGAAGGTTATTGTGCAAAGATGAGGTACTCAAGATGAGGCCTTTCTTCAATTTGTAGGTAGGTTCACCAGTTGTTGCATAACACGGTCCATATAAGCAAATGATTGATGTAACCTCATACACACAAAGAAAAACATATCAAGCAATTTTTAAAAAAAAAAATCGATTAAAATTGTTTGTAGATAGTTAAATTAAAACAGCAGAACATATTAACCCTATATATGATGAAATAAATATCAATAGACAAAGTTATTTTCGATTCAAACTATAAGCTTTTTGAATATACAATTTTAAAATACATATTTATTAAGGATATCTTTTAAATTAAAAAATAACATGCATTAAAGGTTAACTATTAAGAAAGTAAATCTAAGTAAGTAACCTAAGTAAAAATGTTTAACTTATTCTTACTAGTAAAACCCCCAGCATCATATCATAGTTGTTTATTTGAAAAATGAGCTGGTCCTTGTGGTCTGGGAATTCGGCAGCCAACCTGAGGATGAAATTCTCCACTTCAACTTGCAGCGCGGCTAAAAGCCTTGCGACACGCTCACTTGGAAAATTTTCATTGATGCCCACTATAGCGGCAGAGAATTCTGCGTATCTGCGAGTAATCTGAAATCAGAGAAAAAACACGCTAATTAAATAAAGCATTAATACCATAAAATATAGGAATTCAATTGTTGCATTACTGCTTTAATTGTACAAATTCAGTATTTTTTAATTAAGGATCAAAAATCACTGGTTGGGTCATATCAAACAAATTTAATTCAACGTATGCTTTAAAAAATATATAAAAAAGAAAAATAATGAGTATTTAGTATACTTAGTATAGTATACTATTAAGTTATACTATTTTAGTATACTATTTAATAAGCAAAATTAATACTATTTGGTATACTATACAAAAGAGAATTACTATTTTGTTGTTAAACTAAAAACTATATTTGCCAAAAACCTTAATATTTAATTATTAAAAAAAAAATTTTAGTAATTAAAGCACATTTTTTATTTGTAAGTGAGTAATATAGATAATTAAGGTAAAGTATTTTCTGAAATTTTTTTTTTGTTATTTGATAATGTTTGCTAAATCTTATCAACTAAGATATTATATCTTAGATAGTATTTTTTAAAGCAATAGCAGACATTTTCCTCAAAAGGCGAACATATCTTTGCATTTCTAACAAAAATAAAAAAATATATATTATTATTTCCTAAAGTTAATCTTCAGAGCAGCCAAAGTAAATTATTTTTTAATTTCTTTGCAATGCAAGAATGTTTAATTTATAATATGAAAGTATGTCTATTAAAAAAAATCAAATTACAGTAATTTTAAAGAATATTTATTAAATAACCTTAAGGCTTTAGATTTTAATTATATGGTAATGTATTATTTTTAGGAATTTAAAAATGATGTACATCACACAAAAAACAACAACTTCAAAGTCTCCTGCACAAATGCATGTGGTTTTAAGGGAGAGACACTTAGGAAGTTGAATTAAACTTATACAGACTTTTTTTATAGTAAATTACATTTTCAATTTTAAATAGTTGAAAACATTTTAATATCAAACATATAGTTCAACATAGATATAATTTACATAATATATAATTTTGTGTTGAAATAAATTATTTATTGAGCAGTATTGGTCATACATAGCAGACTGATGGATAGCCAGCCATAAGCAAAAAAAATCAAAGTAAAGTGTAAAATGGAATATAAAATGCTATTTACACTTACATAATGTGGACGCTTGTCAATGTTAGTGAATTTTTGAGGATCGCAATCACGAATGCTCTCGATATTTAGCTGCAAAATATATTCGAATCGGGGCCAAAATATTTGCAGGAGGGTCTCCCAATACCTGAAAGCGCAAGCAGAATTTATATATTTGCAATTGTCTTACAAGAAATGAAAAACATTTACATTTATTGTTATGTCAGCATCACACAACATAATATTTAACAATGTTATGTCTTTTGGTTGGCATCAAAAATAATGAAGACAATAAGATAATGTTTCAGCAGAATAAATCTTCTTAATGTGAAGATAAATTTATTAAATTGAATCCATAGATATCATTCATTAACTCACTGACGCTCACACGGTTTTTGCAATTGTAAAATTATTTTCGTTACTTGAAAATTAAAAAAAAAATTCTAGGGCACACTTTTTTATAATTATTCATTTCTTTAGATTAATTGTAAAGATATATCTTGTAAATTGTACTTCAAAACTTTAAATTAAAAATATTGTAAAATGGAGTATATTTATGATTCATAAAAGGAATGTAAGCTTCCTGCAAGATTTACATTATCTAATTCTTAAATTAGCATAAAAGAGGAATGTGAATAATATTCAAATGCATATATATATATATAATTAATGTGTAGGTTTTAAGCTGTGCTAAAAATTTCAGCTTGACGACCATGTTTTTACAAACAGTTGTCATATTTTACATCATTCTGAATTATGTAGAAAATGGAAGAAAAAGATGGACAGACTTTAAAATATAATGTGTCTTTCATTAGTAATTTTTTTCTGTAAATTTTAAAATGTCTTTGCTTTGCTTATAATCATTATAAGTTTTAAAAGTGTCTGTAAATATATATATAAGCATAAAAAAAAGCTGTCAACCTACAAAAGTTTTTACTAATAAAAATTAATTTTCAATAATTGCTTTCATACTTTTCAGTAATTTTGTCTGTAAGACAATAATTTTTTTTAATACAAATGAAAACAAGCATCTCATTTTATGCAAAAAAAAACCTTTAATGAATACAAAAATATTATAACAGTTGGCAGTTCCGGTTAAGGAATTTGAATTATTTTAAAATCACACCGAATCGGAACATTTCGGCATTTAAAAAAAAATTGCTAGATGACAATAACTCCTAACTTTCATCTTTTAATTTCAAACCCTGTCATCAAGTCATCTTGAAAAAAATCAAGGTTTCTTGAAAAAAATTGTGTGACTAAAACTGTTTTACCTGTCTGACCCAACCTTCACATGTGCAAATCATATAAATCTGTAAAAAGTTAACACAACACTTGTTTGTAATTAATGCTTTAATGATGTGATGAAGTATCACTCCTTGATATCATGGCAAGGAGGAAGGAAAAGCTATATTAGAATGATAAATTATTTCATAACTAATATATGTATTTTATTGTAGTATACATAATTTTAATTGATATCACTATTATCTCTACTATGTTCAGCACTTGAGAAGCAATATTAGTAGTAATACTTTAAAAGTGTTATATTTATTTTCAATATACTAGTTTGAAAATTATGATTTCTAAAAAATATTTTTAATTTCCTAATAGAAGACACAATATAGATTCATTTTCAGAAAAAAAAAACTTGACTAAACAAATATACCAATAACGACACATTTATAATAACTGTATTTAGTGGTAAATATAAAACAAACTTACTTGTCTAGAGCAGGAACATCTCTTTTATGCATTAGTACTTGATATCGATGGATGATGTGAATCGATAGAAACAATGCAATGGAATCATAACAATCCTGAACATATTGATCTGTGTTTTTCTATAAAGATTTTCATAACATCATTGTAATATATAGACATACCATGCTGAAATCGAACTAATTTCAAAAGTACAATATAAATAGCGAGTGAGTTAAAACAAACTTTTTTACACTTATATACAACAAGAATTAACTAAATCTTTTATATTAAATTTTTTTTTAAAAAATTGGATATTTTTAAATATAGCAAACAATCATCTGTAAATTTAATGACCAACTGTTAATTAAAATGGTATTTTTATATTAATTTAAGTAAAATATTTTATAGTTAAATTTATAAATTTCTGCTTTTATATATTTGTCAAACATGAAATATGATTAAAAAAATTGGTATTCACACATTGGTATTGTTCACAAATAAAAGGTAAAAATTATTTTAGTCAATAAACCGGGTATATATATATATTCAGAATTTATGGGTTAAACAGAAAAACAATTATAAAACTGTTACAAAAATACAATTTAAACCCTGGAGTAACACATTGTAACAACAGTCTACTATCAATGAACTAAAAGACTGAGATTATACAAGTAAAATATTCATAGAATATGATATATTAGAATCATGGTCAGATAACAAGGACAACACTTCAGTTGGCATCCTACTCTCCAAACTTCGACACCACAACCAATACGAGAGCATTTGAGCAACATCGAATTTAGAGTGCAAAAATTCTCTCTATATGATTTGTGTTTGGATTGCTAAACTATGAAACAAACTCAAAACTTTTCAGTCCAAAGCCAACCAGACTATCACAGATACATGTACATTTTATTTAATTAAGAGTCCGTACTTACATTAAAATATTTAAAACTACTTTGTACATGGTGTATAAATTACATTTAATATATATTAATTAATGTTAGAGTAGCAATTTATATAAACTAAAAATATCTTCATCAAAATGTTTCGTACCAAAAACATAGTTAGAGTTTTTCCCATAACAGAATTGAATAACTCCAAAGCACTTCTGCCACTGACCATGAAGAATTCTGTTATGAATAAGTACTCTCTGCAAGCATTATCTACCAAGGCATACTGCTGACTTCTAAACAAGCTCTCAAAAGTATACTAAAAAGACAAAGAGAAAAACAATTTAGTAAATTAACTGAACCAATAGTTTGGAGAATTAAATGAGTACATAAATCTTGTCTTTATGATAATTGTGTATGTGTTGATTTTACTGCCAATTTCTTATGGGTTTTGTAAACTTTTCTGGTATATATCTAGTGTTCAAAATTTAATAAAAAGTTTTTATATGACTTAATTGAAAAAAAGGTTTGATGTATTTTCTTCCCAAAACAAAGAAAATGTGCTGTTTGAAAAATTAAGGATATTCTTTGGTTATTTGTAAATATAAAAATTGGATTAAATGTTCGATTTATATCAGAAATTGTAACTGTACAGCAAAACAAAAATAGCAATAGAATCAAAAAATTCAATGCAATTTGATACTTAATTATGTAATCATGTATACTGTAAAAAAAATGAAGTGCATAATAAACTAAACTAACTATGTTTGAAATTATATAAAACCATTCAAAATAGAACAAATTAAATGTACATAGTTAAACAAACTCTTTAAAAGTTATAATTTTTTTTAATTTAAAATACTATAATTGGGTGTACTAACATGTGTTAAGAGTGATTTTATACATCAACCATATGAAATTTTAGATGCAAATATGATACACATCAAAACCAGATGCAATTTTGATATATTTGACCTTAAAATAAACCTCAAACTTCTGGCATAGAACTGCAAAAAATTATCTAAATGTATCACAATTTTATATTGATGGGTACCCATTATGAGAAATAATAGTATTAAATTTAAATATTTTTCAATTTTCGAAAAATAGATATATGTTTTTAGAAACCTACATTCATAAAAATTTCATAAACTCTCTTGTGAAATAGTAAAAATGGACATAGTGTTGCATACCTTCGAGATACAGATATTAATACAACAACAACAAAAAACTGCACATTTTTCAAAAAATATACAAACTTTTTTAAATAAAATTTTTAAAGATCCTTATAAAATACGATATCAAACAATACTATAAAAATATTTCAAAAGTAACAATTGCATAACATATTTACTTTAGTCTCATTCTTTTGGGCTGAATGAGGAACAATTATCTGATTTTCCAGTTCTGTTGTTAGCACATTTCCACGATTCCCCACTGTAAAAACGGTGGAGCGATTTTTCAAGGAAGGTTTGGAAGAAAAAATACTTTTGAAAGGTTAAGAATTCATAAGTTATATAATGAAAATTTTATGTTTCTTTCACACTGCACTGATAGTATATATATTAGAAATTATGATAGTATATATATTAGAAATTATGATAGTATATATATTAGAAATTATGATAGTATATATATTAGAAATTATGATAGTATATATATTAGAAATTATGATAGTATATATATTAGAAATTATGATAGTATATATATTAGAAATTATGATAGTATATATATTAGAAATTATGATAGTATATATATTAGAAATTATGATAGTATATATATTAGAAATTATGATAGTGTATATATATAAATTAGTCATGGCATTTAGGTGATTTTTTATGAAAGTTATGACACATTCCTTATTTCCAAATTAATTAAAAGCTATACATATAGATTATAGCTATATATATACTATATATATGTCTATATTTTTAGACTAGTTATAGTAAATTTTAGATATTTGCTTCTTGCTGCAAGTTCTTATATAACTTCATTTTACAAAATGCATAAAAGAGGTTTTAAATATTTCACTCTGTTGTCATTGGTGTATTATCAAATCTCACTACTCAATACTAATCCCCTTTCAAAAGTTATGACTTGAAACTTAACGTACTTAAGTAATATTGAAAACAATACAATATATATATATATATTTTAATTATTAATTAGAAATGAGTCGCATATTAAAAAATTGAAGAAATGAAAGGATTGAACTAATATGATTATGCTTCAAACAAATAATACAATGACATCCTATTTTATTACTTTACTTCAAAATAACACATTTTATTTGCATTTAATAGGTTTTCAGTATTCATATAGTGCATTCAAAAGTAGAAAAGTGTGTAACTTGATAAAATAAAAAGTTATTTTTATAACTCTTAAGAGAGTTGCTATATGATATCATTGTTTAAAAGAAAATTAATGCTTTCACGTAAATATAATGTTTTCATCATATAATTTACAGATAAAAATCTTATGAATGAAATAAGAAAAGGATATTCCTCTTGGCAGTGTCTTCGACACCCATCAAATCATCTCTATCCGCCACTTCTTCAAACTATAAAAAAAGTCAATGGAAAGTAAGATATGACATACTGCATTATACAAAAAATAAATATTAAGTATTATTTCAATGATAAAGTGAACAGATAACAATTATGATAATATTCATACCTGAAGCTTCATTAACCGACTGGTATACATCTTGAAATAGGAAAACAGAATTTTACTTATAGTATCCAAATACTCTTCCCTGACTTCACGAGCGATATCTCGTTCATGGGTCATCAGAAATTGATAAAAGAACTTAAACTTCAGTAAAGCATTTTGTGGTACTTGGTAATTTGTCATTGGCTTTCGAAAAGTGTAAATCTTCTGGATCAGATATTCTCGAATCTTTGATATTGCCTAAACACAAAAAAGCAATGCTTTATTAATGTATTTTTATACACAAAAAATTCATTTCTTTGACTAAAAGAGACAGAAAGCAATGAATAATTCTAGAAGTTTTTAATATGTTTGTAGATAGTTGTTGTGATACCTTATCAATTAATTTTTTTTAAATAATAATAAACATTTTCAATTAGTGTTCACTATGAAAAAGAGTATGGATGCTATTCTGAGAAAAAGGGCACTTTAATAAATATCCAAAATATTTTTTGTTTTTTTCAGCAGGTTTGGACAAACTGTTTTTCATCTGCAAACTCAAAAAATCATGTTGTTGAACTGTTCTTGCTACTAAGGTTAAAAGGATAAGAAAGGATATTTTCATAACATTTATGGTCAGATGAATTGTGGAAATGGCAGGAAGAGGATACATAAAAGTGCAATTTTTAAGATAAAGGGGCAGGCAGGGTGGGCCGTCCTTAAAAAAATCACCTCTGTCTAAGTAGCTCATAAATACATAAGAAAATGAAGCCATGAAAAACCTTATTAACTTTTGCATTTTATAAAATTTACATAACAATGAACCACAGCATACAATTTTCAGAACTTTTGAATGTGGTTTTTACTTAATAAGGGAAAGGATTTTCAGAAAACTTGCCTAATTTCTAGAAAATAAACATATTTAGATATCTAATATACAACCATTATGTGGTTATTAAATTGTTTTACACATAGCTTCTGCAGAAGTGGAGATGCCCTTCTACAGATGCTAAAATTGGAAATATACATAGCAGAATTTCTATTCAAAACAACAAAAAGATTAGGACCTCTTTTTCTCAATTAAGCCTCTGTACACTTAGTTCATACAATTTCTTTACTATACTATCCATACACGCACAAATTCATAGAATATTTTTCATCTTGATATAATTTTAAACAGATATATTTTAACACCCTTTAGTTTTGAATGACAAAAAATATTTAAAATTCTTTACACATAGCTTCACTAATCTGTATTTTTTTTTTATATATTTGAGTGATAAATTTTTGCCCTATGTTTACTGAATGACTGCAACTAAGATGAATATAAATCAAAATTTGTTCCATTTTAGAATTGGCCTTTCAATGCATACTCTTTTTTAAAATTGGATGGCCAAAATTCAATCTAATGCATATGTCATTTTGAACTGACATTTAATGATTATTGGGTCATCGCATAACAGGGTTATATATACTGCTAATTAACAACAAGTTAGGCTGTAGTAATGAATAATTATTCAGAAATGATATATGCTTTGTTATAGTTATGTTCATATATTACTTTACAAAGTAGGATTTTATTGAGTCACACTTTTTAACTAAAAATTTTAGATTATGAAAATAAAATCAATGGATATAATTTATGCAGGTAAGATTTTTTTAATATTTAAATATTTATTTCACAATAAAAACACCAAAACGTTTAAATTAAAAGATTAGATAAATTATGTTTATAATGTTAAAAAGCTATAGTTGCTACTTTACACAAAATTTAATATATGCACATACGAAATTAAAATTAACTCTGCAAAAAATAAGAGAGTGACGAAAGTCATGTGTGAATAAAACATTAATTTCTAAAAATTGCAAGAATTTAAAAAAAAAGGATGTTACTTTTATTTTCAATTTCTCCAAAACATCTTTTACATCCTGACAGCACTTTGCATCCTTGAACGATTGCTCTTTGACAAACGCAATTTTATGGTCGAGTATTTGGAGGTCTTCCAGAAATTCTTTGTCGGTCACAGGAGATTCCAAAATATGCCTGTTTTGTTAAATTAAACTTATTCTGTACCAAGAAAATTCATTGAAAAAAAAAATTCACATCTTAGAAAATAAACATTGTACACTACTTTCTCTAAAATAAACAGTTTGGAAAGGGAAATATAAATAAATTGTCATAAAATATCATTATGTACACTACTTTCTCTAAAAGTGGCAAGTGGGAGGATTCTAAGTGGTCCATGAGAGAATTCTAAGTAGACCGTGAGAGAGTTTTAAAATGTTCCATGACAGGGTTCTAAGTGGTCTGTGTGAAGGTTCTAAATGGACCATGGGAAGGTTCCAAGTAGATTGTGGGAGGGTTCTAAGTGGTCTGTGAGAAGGTTTTAAGTGGTCTGTGAAAGGATTCTAAGTGGACCGTGGAGCCATTGTTCAATTCGAAAATCAAAATTTATTAGCTGTCTGTAGAAGAAACAAAATTGCATCCTCATTTTAACTGTATCATGTGCTTGCTTTAATTAATATAGCAATTAACCAGAATTGAGTCGATATTCTTACCTTTATAAATTATATTACGTTAAAAGAAATATAAATAAATTGTCATAAAATGTCACTTGGGGTAAAGCTATTATGCACAGTGAATGTTTTTTTTTCAGAATGCTTATTGGTCTAAACAAATGCATAATTTGAACTCAAGGTAAACTTTCATGGTAAGTTCACAATAGATATATTCGTATCTCAGTTAAAATATATCTATACACATTTAACTATTTGAATTTAACAATAAGATAACAACAAAAACAATAGATAAGAATAATTACTTAAGTCTGTAACTTTTTTTTAGGATTTAAAAATATAGCTACTAAACTACTAATATTGCATTATGAAACACAGAATTTGAATTTTTGTAAGAGACCTTGCAATAAATTCAAAGCACTTTATACTGTGAAAAAGATACTGTTAAGAAATAATTTTCAACTTGAGTAGACATAAGACATATTGGTGGACTTATACTAAAATGTCTAACAAAACCCTAATCTTGGGATTATATAGGCAATTAGAGAATAAATATTTCAGCACTTCTAATATTTTAAAAATTATCGTACAATAAGCATTTGTAAATGTCTTTTAAAGATTCTAAATACATAATAAAACGAATTTTAAATTTCAAATTATTGTGTTTTGGAAAAAAAAAACTCTTCAATGTTTGAATATCTGGTAATACATAAAAGTATTTTTGTGATGTTTTATAATTACAACTGAATGATTTTTAAACTATTTGAATCATAGATATATCCAAAAGCAAACTTTGAGAAAGGTACAGTAAAAATATAGGTATTGAAAACTCTTGTTTTAAGAACATTTAAATAGACTTTAAGATATTATTAAAATAATTAAATGCAAATATAAGGTTTTTAAATCATTCATAAAGGCTTAAAAATATTTTTAAAAAAACTATTCAGATATTACTAAAGACTGAATTTATATTGTATACATTTTTAAGCAACAAGATATTATTCCTAATAATATAGTGCTTGAAAGAATATCTTACTGAATTAAGGTTTCTTGTACAATCATATCATCTACAAATTGACTTAATTCTCCCCTAATGGCCTGTAAAAATATTAAAGTGTTTATTAACATAAACAAATGTAAATTTAAAAGATTAAACTATTCAACATAACTGAATTGTTTTTAAGTTCTTAAATACAGAGAGAAATATATATTTTTGCATTGATAAAAATCAAGTATAGAATAATTTAGTGACATTAGGTTTTGATGCATTGAAAAATAAATTTAAAATAAACGTTCTTAGATGAATTTATGGAATTTTGTTAAAATTATATATAGTTATTTTATTAGAAATCGATTAAAATTTCCATTGACTACATTTTTGTGAGGGGACTAAATAACCATATAAAATACAATAACAGATAAATTGATGGTATCCCCCCCCCCCCCCCCAGTTTAAAATAAGATACTTTTAAATTAAAAAAAAAAGCTGCTCTATCACTCAAAATCACAAATGAAGCTTAGTTTATTCAGATATCTTAAGAAGTATTATTAAGAAATTAAAAACAAACCTATTAGAATATATAATTATATAATAAAAATAAATAAAATTAAAAGCAATAAACGTTATACGGTAAATTAAATAATTCAATTAAAATATTCAAAGAATTAAATAGCTTTTAACCAAATAAAATATGCAAACTAAAACAATTATTCAAATATCAAAAACAATTTACACAGTAACCTTTTTGTATATTTACTAAAGTGAAAATAAGTTAGTTTTCAGTTCAATGATATTAAACTGTAATTAAGAAATAAAAATGCTTAGAACTAAAGTGCAATGAAAACAATTTAATATTAATTTCAAATATTCGCCCTAATGACTTTTAGATTAAAGAAACTAAGTGCAAAAGGACATTTTAATATGTAGTGGTCGCATATGTGGTATCATTTTCTTAACACTCCTAATGTTATCAGAAGGGCATTCAATTATTTTGTAAAACATTTTTTTAACAAAATGATCTGTTTTGTGGGCTATATGAATTGTCTGCATATAAGTATTTTTAGCTTTGTATTTATTCAAAATCTGTAAACTAATTAAAGACAATTCAAACCTGACGATTCTTGAGACGTATATTCATGGATACAGACTGCTGTTGCAGGGTTAAAATTTCATTGCTGATACTCCCGAGATCCGACTGAAACAACTTTAACATTTGTTCCATTCTCTAAAAATATAATTATTCACATTGCAATACAAATATGCTCACACATAAATATTTACAATAGATATGCACATCAAAATGTGTGTAAATAAATATAAATGAATTGAGCTTAGGGTATAAATGCAAAGCTAAAATAATTGTGATTTTGTATAAAAATAAATGAAAGAGTTTGTGTGTGGTATCACAAAACACACTCTTAGATTATAAAGAGTTGCCTAGCTTTAAATGTAACTAGGATTCAAGATATATTTGTGCATCTCAGTTTCATAATTTAAAATATTATTTTTTAAATAATTCCCAAATTGGGAATGTGTTTCAATTCCAATTAGAATAGTGATAAGCAATGTTAAAATTTTGCTGAAAAATATAAAAGTGTAAAAATAAATAAAAAATAACAATGTTAGTTTTCTATTAATAAATCTCTACCTAGTAAACATTTATTCATTCAATAATTACTCACTTTTAGATTTACTGAGCAAAAGGATTGAATTTCTAATATCTTCAAATGTTTATCAGTTTGTTCATTGAAAGTAAAAAGTTTTGTTTACACTAGATGGTTAAAAATAAAGAATATGAAATAAATAACAAACTACAAAACTATCACTATTTTCGATAATTTTGACATTAAAATTGTTTTACTCATATAAATAGTTATTAAATTGCCTTAAACATACATTTTAAGTTGGGGAAATAATTGCATCACTTGTGTTTTTACTTCAAAATAATATTTACTTTGGTTGTGTACATTGTTTTGTAAACACAAATTTAATGTGTTTGTATGTTTAATTTATATTTATCACATTAACCATCTGAGGGACATGAACATGTATATCTACAGCAGTGGGGGAATATTTTAAATCCTTCTCTATTAATTTTTTTTTAAATATTTATTTTAAAATGCAATATGCTGAAAATGTAAAATCTATTTGGAGTGAAAACAAATTAACAGATAGGATATTTTGCTCACCCTCAGAGGCTGTAAACATTTTTAATTTACACGAATTAACCCTAATACAAGTAATATTAGAACTAATATGAGTAATATTCATAATATAAAAAAAATTGAAATTAAACATTTTGAAAGGAATCTATTTATGTCTAACAAATTTAAAAAGCACAATGAGTACAATTTTTTTTTACATTTTTACCTAAAATTTTAAACAGCCTAAAAAAAAATTATTGATACATTCAACTCTTACATGACTGTAAATCTCCATGTTATGAATCATATACATTCCTCTTTCATAATTTCCTAACTAATAAATTTTATAATTCTACTGTAATACGTACCATGCCTTTTAAATTATGTTAGTTATAAGAAGGTTAATCAAAGTACGGCATTAAGCATAATTTTGTTAATTTGCAGAGAATATTGTCAACTTTTGAATATATGTATAGCAGGTTGGCTGCCATATGGTACAAATTCCAAAACAGAGATCCGAAATAAGAGTGTTTAAAGATTGAAACTAGCGTTGACTGTAATGCCAAGTGGAATGACATTCAACTTGTTATTGTGCAACTTATTGAATTTAGACACACCATTAAGCCTAATCATATCTATTTTATAGCTAGCTGCCTAGTAATAAAAAAATTATGTTAGTTTACTTGATTTTCTTGATTTAGACCATGTGGCAGCCATTTCTTCAATATCTTATTCTACATCACTGCAGGAAAAAAAGTAAACAAATAATGAATACTTACTTCTAAAATTTCATCACAAGCTGTTATTTGGTTATGTAAGCTAGCTATATTCTGACTTTCTTGTATATCTGTGCCAATTAAGGAAAATAATGCAATGTAATCAGTGTAAATAGTCAAGAATAGCACAGATTGAATTATTATGCTACATAAAAGAAAATCATAAGTTTATAAAAGTACTGGTTGATGGTTAGGGGTCTATCTATCCATAAAGAAAGACTCAAAAATACTGTTACATATTTTTTAACCACTGTAAAATGACAAAAACAAGAATTGAGCTGCCAAGTTTCCCCACAACGACAAACATGACAAGATTCAAGTCACATCAAACTTAATATACCTCAGCTCCTCTACACAGTTGTAATGATCACTTATAAATAGACAGAATTCCAAGTGAGCGTAATATAATTCTTTAATTTAGCGATTTCTTTGAAAGTTTCGGTATCCAAGTTTTTAATTTTTTGTGTGGGAAATTACAATTCTGGACCGAAATTTGGACTTGCTTTCGCATAATAAGTATGAAATGTTAACCTATCCTGAAGATCTAAAATCCGTAATTTCCTGAAATTGCTGAAGTCTTGACGATTTCGGACTCTTTACTATATACATAAATAAAAATGTCAATTAAATATCTTTTAAAAAAAAATTGTGTTAACCAAAGTGATATGCATGATAAAAAATTTTAGAGGCGAGCCATGAGGTCTCAACGCTTATCCCCTTGACATTTATAACTAACACTTAAAAACTGTACTAAGTGCTATGCACTCTTTTGGCCTTTTATTATCTATATTTCACATAGAGTAAAATATATACTTTTTAGGCACAATTAACCTATTGCCTACTTAAGTAATATGATAATTTTCTACTTTTTTAATGAATGATGACAATTATGAGCATATATTATTATCATGGACAAACTACACAATGTTAAATGATCGACAAAGAGATAAATGATAGCAAAATAGTTAAATGTAACATAATTTCAAATAGCAAAGGATCCAATCTTGAATTGAAGCATTTTCAACTTCTTTTAATTCTTTCTCAATTTGCCTGGAATACTGTCTTAAATCCATACCCTAGAAAATAAAAAATAACTTTGTAGAAAATTATAATAGTTTTATTTTTAATATAATAACAAAGCAATAGTATTTACATATGAGCAAATATCTTTTATTAGTCAAAATCTTAATGTTTGAGATACAGTAAAAAGTAGTTATTACAGACAAATTTTTTTTAGAAAATTTCAACGACAATTAAAACTATTTATATTGTGTTCTTTTGATGGCCTTTGACAGATTTTATATTCAAATTAAATTTTTTCCTTCAATTTGATCCTTAAACAGATAATGCTGGTTTTAAAGTTGCAATATAGTATTGACAATAGGTTATATTATCATCATCAATACTAAAAGAATATCTAGGAACATTGCATCAAACTTTTCAACCATGGTCAACTGACAAAGACAAAATTTAGGCAGGTGACCCAGTTTTTAAACTGCTACACACCATTACCAACATGTTAATATTTGAGTCGCAATATATTTAATGTGCATTAGCACTCTCTATACCACGAATCTGATAGGAAAGAGACTCAAGCCTCAACAATGACGAGTTTGATGACGTAACCAACAGGCATACACAAAACTTCTAAAGATGTTAATAATAATTATGATCATGTATTTAAATAAGGAGGGAAATTTCTAAATTGCGATTTAACGAAAACCTATGATACAATATTACTTACGGATTTGAGAGCTTCTTTAATGAAATCATCTTCCAAGTTTTCTTGAATGTGAACTAATACAAATAATAAAATAAGTATATTATAATTCTCAACAAAACATTTCTCAATTAAAATTAATTACACAATGTATAACACATTACCATCCACTTCTTCAAAATTCGATTCATCATTCCCGTAGGTGTCTGAATCATAAAGTAGGGAGTCAGCAAAAGTCTTTTCATGTTCAGGCTAAAAACAAAAAATACATTTATTAAATTTCAATAAATGGCAATATTTTTTACAATCCACTATAGAATAAATGCAACTTCATTTTGTAATATAAGTAGGGATGAACCGGATATACGCCGCACATTACAAACAGGATATCCAAACTGGATTTTATTGGATATCCGGCAGTTTCTTTTTTATGAATATATATTAACCATGATAATTATCTAATTAGCATTTGACTTAATTCAGGTTTTTTTATAATGCATAATGATTTTTAAAGTGTTTTCATAAATGAAAAAACTAGTTTTAAATTTATAATTTAAAAAAAATTCTAGTGTGTACGTACACCTTAACAGTTCTTTAATAAACTGTTCATATTTATACAGATTTTGAAACGGCCTGATCTGTATTGTACAATGCGTTTGAAAATGTAATTTTGAAATATTGCCAAACTGCTGATCTAAATTTCGCCATACTTAAACGCTAAAACTAACTTTTAGACTGGAGAATAAAACAATTTCTAATATACAATGAACAGAGATGTAGCTATGCACTCTACACACCACCACCTATGTTAATTGTTCAAACTCGACGCGCCTGAGTCTGAAACGCACTCCTTACCCACCTGAATAACCCGAGAAAAATTCCAGGGAGAATCTGCACACTGTGAATACATTGGTAGAATTTTCAGGAAAAAACTTAAAGCAAAAACAAAGATAATTGATCGCCACAAAAAAAATCTTTGATGTTTTATTCATCCGGATATCCGGCTTGGTAAATCGGATATCCGGCACTTTACTTCCGGATATCGGATAGTTAAAAATCAGCCGGATACTGGATAGTTACTGAATATCCATTTCATCCCTAAACATAATCAATAGAAATATTTTTATAATAAAACTTACCTTTGAGGCAATAAATGGTGAATGTAATAGATATTAGACAAAGGAAACATAAGTTAAAATTATTGGCAAAAGTACTTTTTGTTAAAGAGGAATTTGTAGGGATGTTAGAAGAAAGTTGATTGTTGCAATTAATGTCATACATTAAATCTACACAATGGGCTATTGGTGATGGGACTGGGAATCTACCTTATAATTTTAAATCATAGGCAAATAAGGAGAACAAACACCCGAGCTGGCAGGCACCCCATGCACTTGACTTTTGGACCATGACTAATTAAACTTTCACAATATTTTTAAATTGTTAGAACAATTTTTAAATGTCAGCCGGAGAGATATCTAAGTCTCTCATGGTAAGAACATTTGCTGTTGCAATGGCAGTCATTATGATCCCAAAACAATTCTGCAAGCCATCATATCATGATGGGTTGGATGAAATAATAAAATTAATGTTCACTGGTCCCCCATATATGAGGGCTGCTTTTTGTAGATGACGAGGAAATAAACATGTTTTCCTCCAATAACCAGTTCGCTGCACTCCTAAAGTCAAGATTGAAACCCACAACCTTTCGATTATGCGTCAAGTACTCTACTTAAGGGCCACCTACTAGTTTTGTTAAAATATGCATTTTGACGTTAGAATTATAACCTTATTTGCAATGGAATATTAAAACCAGTTATTAATGTAGTGATACAGTTAAGTATTTGTAAAAACATATCGTTGTTGAAAGAGCAAAAGGCTGTATGTTTAGCATTTTCCCAAGAGTTGTTTGTAAGAGATAATAACAAAGAACCATTCAACATTTGCTTGTATCTTTTATTGAATTATCTATTAGCTAACATAAGAAATTTTGTCATAGGTGGAAATCCCAAAGTGCCATATATACAGCAATTAAAAAGGAAATTTTTGACATACATAAGTTTGCACTAGAAACAACGATGTGTCCACTTCATAAAACTTAAAAGAAAAAATTACAAATTTAAAGATTCATGCTGCTACGGAACTTTGTTGAAATAATATTTTCACAAATATATCAGCAATTATTTAAAATTAAAATGATAATTAACATTTAGGAGGTGGGTAATTGGATTAAATATGGGATTCTCGATAAAATATTGACCATACTCTAGTTAGAACAAGAAAGTGTTTCAAAGAAAATATAAACTTGAAAATCTCAACCCCAGATCTATTTTTGACAAAGTTGGCAATCAAAAACAGGGTTAATTTCTAGTGTACAGTGCCCCCGCCAAATGTGATTTGGCGACAATTGGTCGACGATAAATTTTATATTTTGGCAACCCTTTTTCATGACGTTTCCCGCAATGTTATGATGTACAGCAATCCTACTTTTTTTTTTCACAGACCATTTCACGTTGTTTGCCAAGGCCTTGGCGCCAATTATCAGAATCGCGCCAAGGAGGCACCGTACACTAGGAATTTACCAAAAACAGTTGTAGTAGAGTGTCCCTGTATACTGCAGTAATATCTTTAAATTATAATTATTTAGCAACATTTGAAAGTTTTAACAAATGAAATATGTAAATATCTATGTACAAATCTATTCTAATCGTTAATTTATCGATTATTAAGCAACTATCAACGCATGCACATACATTTTATATTTTCGAATTGGAAACGAATTTATACATAAAGGAACATGGAAACAAGAGTGAATAATTTTACGTAAAGTTCTGAAAGTACAAAGAAGATCACCTTGTCTTTGCCATTTAGTGAAAAAGTTGAAGATTCTTTCTCCATTTTTTGTTCTGAAATTAAATGGTATAAAATTTATCATAAATTTTTTGGGATGGCTATTATGTTAAACATTATCTGAAAGAAAAATTTATAAATGAAAAACCGAAAACAAACTTGGTCATGTAAACAAAATAGATCTTCATTTCCGTTCAATTCATTTCGAAAGTTTGGTTTAGTTAAAAAACGTGGAACTAGAATTACCCATTGGGTTATTAGCGACGGTTCGAGGCCTATTTTGAAGAAAAGACATGGTTTTGTTAAAAACGTCACAATATGGCTGCTCAGTGGGCTATTTACAACGATTCAGTGGCCTGTTTCAAATGAAATATTCGGGAACGATGCCTCGCATTTTGTACTATCGTTATATGACGAGGACAATACCTGATTTGGAACCCGACGCAACCACAATAAGCGTCTGGTTAGTGCACCCTGATCAAATTTAAAGTGCACCAGTCCCGTAAACACGCTGTATAATAATTGAAAACAAAAATTGGCATTGGAATAAAAATGTGCTAGTGATATTTACAATAATCTGAATGGATTTTTTTGCTTACGCCAGTATAGAAACAATAAATGATGGTTTGGTTAGTTTAAAAACGTCGCACAAGACCTGCACAGTGGGCTATTGGCGACAGATCGGGGTCTATCTCGAAGGAAAGACTCGGGAACACATTCACACACACATTCATACATGCACCTCATTATTTTAGAACCATGGTCAGATGACGAGAAAACACCTGTCTGGCACCCAATGCCTTCAATAGACGTCGGGAGTTTGGACCCCGATCAGATTTATCGTGCACCAGTCCCGTATACACGCCGTTAATTTTTGTGGATGTTCTGGACGACTTTTCTAGTATTTTGTAAAGAAGCTGGCAACCCTCTGATCACAAGATCACTACTTTTTTTACTTTTCTTTGTCAAGTCCATCGTCTAGGATCGTACCAGGAATCTTCGGATTCACAGCCGATGCCTTTAACCACTCTGCCACGGAGGTCTTGAAACAATAAAATAAATATAATCTGTGTCCGATCGAAGATAATCAGGGCAATTTAATTAATTAATCAATTAATTTTTAATGTTTTTTTTTTTTTTTAATCTGATTTCATGCCTGTATAGAGGGAATGTTTCCTCTTATTTAAGAAATGCAATTTTACTATGGAATAAGTACGTCATTTAACACAGCGGTTCTCAACCTGTGGGGCGCGAGAATATCCAAGAGAAAATATTATTTAAAAAAATTGATTAACTGACTGCTGCGCATGCTCGAGACAGTGGCGTACGCAGCCCCCCCCCCCCCCCATCGGTATGAAGGTTTTAAAAAAAAAAAATAAAAAAAAAATGCTTTTTTCCCCAATTAATAAAAATTTCCAAAACAAAACAAAAAGTTTAGAAAAATACAAACGGTTTTTTTATTTAAAAGTGTGTGTGTGTGGGGGGGGGGGGTCTCTTTTCCCAACAGGCAGACAGCTAACACAAGTTTAGGCGCCTTCCCATTTCCGTCATTACAAAATATTCATCGTTTGACAGGAAATAAAAATAAAATATAAAATATAAATATCTTCTTTTTTTTTATTTAGTTCTAAATATAGTTCAAGATCAGACACCCTTTTTTTTATCAAGCGACTGTATGAAACTTCTTACATTAAAATGTAGTATTGCGCAATCTATAGGCGCCGAACGTTTGAGCATTTGACGTTATAAGGGTAATAATTCTTGTTTTATTACTGTTTGTGCATGTGATTTGCGGTTTTCCCTTCCCCCCTCCCTCCTTCCCAACTAATCTGGAATCCTTAAAAGTTGGGAATTTCTTCATCCGTCAAAAAATCCCTGATTTATGAAAATGTAAGCCCAAGAAATAGCAAAAGAAAGCGAGGGAAGGTTAAATCACCCAACTTGCCTTAAACTTAAAATATACCTCTGAATGGACCTCTCATTGGACGTCGCCGCAGTACAGCATATTGGACTATTGGCGACGGTTCGGGGCCCATCTTGAAGGAAAGACCCGTGAAGAATGCCTCATATATTTGAACCATGGTCAGATAACGAGAACAACACCTGGCGCTGTTAAGTTGGTAAATTCCTTGTTTCTTTTAGATCTTTGAATTAAAATTACCTTTATAATTTTAATTTAATTAATGGAAGTTAACATTTATTGGTAATAAGTAAATAATTTCTTTTGAATTAAATTATGTATATTTAACGTTTAATTTAAAATCAGCAGTGTCGATTGTGTTGCACAATACCATGCAAGTCAAGTTTTTTGACTCCCACATTTCTTTAGCTCATGTAGCCTTTATATTATTCTTTACATTTTTGATCAACTAAAACGCTTATTACATCTTTAAATTACCATAACTATAAATTATCTAACTAATCGTTCCCACGCATATATTATAAGGATTCTCAAACTTTAAATTTGTTCTCTAAATTTATTTTAGAATTAGGGGTGATTTACTAATTTTAAGAATACATATTTATGGACAACTATTAAAAGTAGTTAATGACAGTGACAACTGTTGCTTCCTCGATATTCAAATGCCAACGTATTTCTTTTTACTAATGAAAATTAATAATTTTTTTGAGAAAAAAAATTTGTTATAGATTTGGTGGTGGGTTGGGTGAGGATTTTGTGGGGTTAAGAATTCCACTGAACCCCTATAAAATCTATACCTACGTGCCTGCACTATTTTACAGTTTGAAACTGTAATTATTTTTCTCATTGTTCGAAAAGCCGCACCACAAATGCAGAATTGCAAATACTGCAGGAAATTTTCTGGGAATTGGAAGGGTGAGAAGATAAAATTTTCCTCATTTCTTTTTCAACACTGACACAAATGGAAAGGATACCTATCCCTTTGCAGGTCGGTCAACAAGTATATTAATTAGATTCTTTGCAACAGTCCATACCCTTCCATAAAAAAATGGTGGTGGGGGGGAAATAATCGTAAAAGGGTCAGTTAATAATCGACCTGGGCGTCTCGTACCTATTTTAAGATAGTATCCTTTCTTTAAATAATTCAAAACAAAGAGTAAATATAAATATGCAATATTCATTGTTTTGGTGGTCAATATTTTTATTACACCCCCCCCCCCCCCCGCGCTCCACACACACTTGTTTCATCTTGATCTTGCCCCCCCCCCCACTTTTACCACCCAATCGCCGCAACTTACTAAAATATTCAGGTCAAAAATAAAGGTCAAATGAAAAGATGTTTTGAACAGTTTCTACTTTTTGTACTCCTAAAAATTGGACTTTAGTTTTTGAGGCCTTTTATTTGTTTAGTATTTCTGAAAGTTATGGTGCTTTGTTTTGCCTTTTAAAGCCAAAATGAAACATGTATCAGATGATTGTGTTAAATTATTTTCTAGAAGAAAGCTGAGGCAATAACAATCCAGTTTAGTTGTTTTTTTCTTTTAAGAAAAAGCGAAGGAAAAGACAACCCAACGATTAATCAGGAAAAGTGAGATTATTCCAAATGTGTTTTTAAAAGACTTCATTCCTATTGTCAGTTCCCATGCATACTAATTCAGAAGAATTATAACATTTGTACTGCTTTTACTTTAAAATTCAATTGCTAAAATACAAATGACTTATATTTTGTGCAAACATATGCAATTTTTTTTAATGTATGTGAAAAACAATGGCAGATTCGTAAGTATGAAAATTAATTGGGCCCGAATGACAAGTAAAGTGACTCCCTGTTTGGCTTTCATTTCAAATATAATATTTAAATTTTCTCCGCTTTCGCTTCATCTGTTTACCGCCCGCTTGGCAAAATGCCAGGTGTGGTTTTTCGCTAACGTTGGCTTGCTTTTACTCTTGTTTTGGCAGTTAGTTAAAAATAATTTGAAAACAGAATCCAAAATACTCAATATACATTATTGTTGTATACATTTTATTGTAGGGGGGGCGCGATGAAAATTATGATTGAAAACTGGGCCGCGAATACTGAAAGGTTGAGAATCGCTGATTTAACAAGTATTCTTTTTAAGTGCCCAAAGCCAGATGAAATTTATTCAAAAGTAATATAGGGGAATGTGGTGAAGAACTGGGATACATTGTACTAACTCTTTTCAAATCGACGTATTATTTGGATCATGTACCAATAGACTGAAATTAGTAAATGTCACTCCTCTTTTTAAAAAAGAGCAAAATGTGAACTTGGTTAATTTAGACCGGTAAACCGATTATAGACCAGTAGGCCGATAACATCTGTCTTATTATGTAAGATATTTGAAATATTTATAAAAATCACATCACATCATATTTGTTGTCAGAGAGCATTGCTGTGTCATGTAAGGGTTCGAAAATTAGGATAGATTTAGTTAGGCGTCATTGGCTCTTAGTATTTTTTTTTAGTTGCCAAAATTTCCTGCTTGGGCGTAATTTTAAAATAATTCAAATTGCTTAAGCAAAATCACTGAAAATGTTGGGAGAGCAATTATTGAAAATCAATTTTATTATTAAAAAAAAGACTTCTAAAAGTAAAAATCAAAAGTAACACGATTTGAAGTTCAATAAGCGATTGCAATCCAAATCCAAATGCGGTCGGACTCGTGCTTTTACGAAAATGGACGGCGTTTGGCAAGATTAGGCAACTATAACAATAAAAAGGGAAATACCGAGGTGAAAATTGAAAGTGTCAGTGAAGGATTTGTCAGTTTAAAGAGAAGAGATAAACAAGAAATCCAGAATTCCACCGCTTATGCTAGTAGCTCCGTGGATCGGTGTTGGCGATTGTTCGGGGCTCGAAAAATAAAAAAGTGAGATCAATCTGAAAAGCAAATTTCTGTCTTACCAAGAAAAAAATACATATAAAGTTGTCCATAAAAAATGACGACTTGATGTAAAATTACGGTCGTCAAATTGAAATTTTTATAAAAAGTTAGGCAATTATATGTATTGAAGTTGTTTAATTTTAAATATCAATAAAGTGAAATGAAAACGTAAATGAAAAGCATATCACGGTTTACAAAATTGGATTTGACTGTGCCTTAGCACGGCTAGAAGAAGTTTACGTAAAACGCCATTTTAGTAGATTATAGAAATAGTAATTTGTCGCCTACAAAAACTTCACAAAGAGAAAACAGATTTAAAAAAAGCTGTTCTGCCTGACAGCGTGGGGTTACATCCTGCCCTGTACGTGCTTTGTCTTTTTTTTTAAAGATTTAAAACATATTGACGTCTAATTTCTTATTGAACGAAACCAAATTTATGTCAATCGTGCTATTTGTTATAATGTTGAAATAGATCACTTTAAAAAAGTTCGATGATATATAACCTAATTACCAATTTAACTGATTTTAAAGACGTTTCACGTCTAGTTGAGGTAACATTTTTACAATTTTAATTTTTCTGCAAAATAATGATATTTTTTAGATGAAATATGATAAGGTCTTTGTTAGTTTCTTTTTTGTATATTAAATTAGCAAAATGAATTATAATATTTTTCGTTATGTAATTCCCCTTATCCAATTTCCCAAGTTTAAAAACGAAGTTCAGAAAAAGAATTTTCAATTTATTTTGTGTTACAAATACAAATACAAATATTGACGACCAACAACAGGCTCAAGGCCCAACAAGGTTGGTCCATCTAGTACCTCTTAACTATCCTCCAATGCATATCTAACTTCTTCTGAAATTCCGTTACTCCTTTACAATTAACAATATTCACTGGCAAGTTGTTCCATTTGTCTATTACCCTATTATAGAAATAGTGTTTTCTCCCTTCCCGATTAAAATGAGATTTGTTTAACTTAAACCCATGACCTCTCGTTCTATCACTCATATTAAAATCTAAACCCTCCACATCTCCTTGTTTGATAAATTTGAATAGTTGAATCAAATCTCCCCTAACCCTTCTCTCTTCCAGAGTATACATATTCAAATTTCTTAATCTATCTTCATAATTCATGCCTGAAAACCCTTGAACCATTTTAGTAGCCCTGGGCTGAATTTTCTCCAACAATTCAATGTCTTTTTTAAGATATGGTGACCAGAACTGTACAGCATACTCAAGATGTGGCCTTATTAAACCTCTGTACAATGGCAAGATAATTTCCCTATATTTTGATGAAACACTTTTCCTGATGTACCCCAACATTCTATTAGCTTTTTTGCTAGCCACTGTACATTGATGACTCATTTTAAAATTCTCATTTACCAACACACCCAGATCACTTACAATCTCACTATTTTTGATTTCTGCACCCTGTAAAACATATGCAGCCTTACTATTTTTGATACCCATGTGCAACACTTGACATTTACTGATATTAAAAGACATACCCCATTCTGATATTTTTGTTAAATCACCTTGTAATTGCTCTATTTGTTCCCCAGAATTCACAGTCCCCATAATTTTTAAATCATCTGCAAAGATGCTGACCTTGCTCCCAATCTCCCAAAAATGTCATGTTAAAAATAAATTGCGTTATTACAATTTATTTAATTATTTGTGCTTTAGTACACTTTTTTTTATGTTTGCCTGGACATAACTTCATTGCAATCCCATTGATCCTTTCAAACTTTTCAAAAATGATATTTCAAAAGAAATCAGTCGCTTTAACTCTATCTCACATTTTTAAACAAAGCGGAGCGTTGTAGTAAAGTCGGATCGATATGGATCCATAAATGTTTTTCATTCATTTTTAGAGCATCAATCAAGCTAAAAGCATGACGTTAAGTTAAAAGTGTTCAATCAACATGTCAGCAACAGAAAGTTTTAAGAGAGTGACAAAGAAATGAAATATTCCCCATCAATGTAATGAAATTGGGAAATAATAAAAAGTAGCATTAAATCAGAGTTTGTTAATTTCTTTCCAAGTTTAAAAATTTTATAAGTTAAAGCTATCTATAAAGACTTTTAAGCCAATAGTCATAATGCAGTGTTCACTCTAGAAATAAAAAAAGGCAGGGCGCTGTTGGCTGTAAAAGGGCACCCCGTTTTTGAAAAAGCACTTCTTGTTTTTAAAAGGGCACTTTAAAAAAAAAAAGTTTGAGATGGGCGTGTCCACCCGTGACCAAACAAAAAGAGTTCCGTTTGTTGATTGATATTGCGCTAGAGCTGCATATTGGGCTATTGGTGACGATTTGGGGCTTATTTTGAAGGAAAGACCCGTACAAAATTGATGTCTCTTTAGGAACATACTACTTAAAATCCAAAATTTGACACTTAAAAATGTTTTTGCTACAAACCAAATCTGTAAGTAGCCCTAATCAGAACCTTTACAAAACTAATGAAAAGGCTACTTAAATCTAAAATTTGGTAATAAAAGGCGTAATATTGTAACCAACCCATCTTCACTTTAAAAAAAAAAACTATAAAATTTCGGGTACCGGGCAACCTAGGAATCGTGGAATGCCCCGTGCTCGAAATAACCGAGGAATGATCGCGATTGTACAACACGCGAAGTTAAAAGTAGTTTTTTTTTTACTGTCATAAGTCACTTAATTCCAATTTACACAGACATTTTTTTCAATCAATGTTTTAAAGACAGCTAGGGAAGCAAGGACGATTGTGCTTGACTGAAAAGGGCAAAAGGGGCGGCATTTTTGGAAAAGGGGCATGAGGGCGCTATTCAGAAGTAAAAAGGGCAGGCAGGGCGGACCGCCCTTCAAAAAACGCCTAGAGTGAACACTGCATAATGTATTAAAATTTTCCAATATATTATTGATTTTTATTTTATTTGGCTCTTATTATACATCGTGGCCATAAAATAAGTTATCCTGTTTAGAGGTATCTGTATTTAAAACTAATGAACGGAAAATATACCAAATATCATATTAAGGATATTGAAAACGAGGAGTAATAAAATTTTTTATTTACCAAATTCTCCGATATTGGGAATTTTTGCGGTATTCGAGCCGAAAACGAGTATAATATATGTGAAAAGAAATTTGCGATGAATACACAAATGAATTTAGTGATTAAGCTCAAAAGAAACAATCTTTTATTAATCAATATCAGCACGCATAGTACACAAGTAAAAAAGTCAGCACATTGGAAATAGTCTATATGATTATGGAGATCCTTCTAATGAATAACAGATTACTTCCTTTGAGACGCTAAATTAATTTGTGTGTCTATCGCAACTTTACTCAATATATTATACTCGTTTTCGAATTGGTCAGCACCAACATTCGTCTTTTCGGCGATTATTGGAAATAATTTTTTTTTTGTAACTGAAATCCTCTTGCCATGTTTTCAATATCCTTAATATAAAATTTGGTTTAATTTCATTCATTAGTTTTAGGTGCAGATGTCTCTAAATAGGGATACTTTTTAGGGTCACCCATCCAGTAAATATAATTCCAGGAGGAGATTTTGTTTATTTACTTTTATCTAGGAAGGATTAATTTTGATGATATTCGGTAAATTTACAGTTTGCGATCAGAAAGAGGTTTGGATGTTGATTTTTCCTCTATACATTAATTAGTTATAATTATAAAATTGTTTCCATGTGCAGTTTTTCAAATACCGTGCCAGTCAAATTTCGTTTACGCTAGTCTCAGCATCTGTTGTACTGATCGTAAATAGTACTTAAAATAGAAGTCAGAATAATGTTTTTCTCATATTATTTTGTCTGTGCAAGTGCGAAAATCAGTGCATCTGCAGAGTCACTACAGTGCACTAAATTAGTGCAGAAAATTGTTTGATTTCGAGCATGCATTCGTCTGTATTTGCAGGTACAATGATAAGTGCTCGTATAAGTGCAAATAAGATCGTTGCTCAAACAATAGAAAGCTCATTAAGTTAATAATTAAAAAAAATTAAGGTAGTTACGCGCGTCTAAGGCCACTCCGTTGACCCCTAGATCTATATTATTACATCATTAATTAAAAAAAAAATTGCATGTGATTTTTTGGTGGCGTGATACCAAAACCAACTGCTTGGTGAGGATTTTAATTCACCAAACCACTGTTCCAAGGAGGTGCCAGCTGTTCTTGAACAGTTATTATAATGTAAGATTCTCTAACCGACTGCGCAAAACAAACTACTTAGAGAGATTTTTAAATAAATTAAGGTAATAATGCGACATTCAAGGACATGTAAGTATTTAAGGATGTATTGTTGGTAACCGCCAGAGGGCTAGGTGGCCCTTTTTGAACTGTTTCCGGCTAGCAATAAGAATATTATAAATTTGAAGCAAAGCGGACGTGAAAAAAGTTAAGCTCAAGCGGAGGATTGCCAAATTCGCTCATAAATTACAAAAGTAGACCAAAATATACACTAAATTACCACTGGGAGTAATATACACAAATAAATACGGGAGTGGTGTACGTTAAATCTGTACGTCTGATTCAAAAGTTAAATGTATATTTAGAAAATATTTCTGCTTTTCCCGCGGCCACATTACGTCTGGGAACCACGTGCACTAAACTAAACCTATTTTTGTTTCATTGTTGGTCGTCATTAGTTCAGAAGTTAATAATCTAGTCAATTCTAAATATTTTCAAATTTAAACTTTTTAAATATAATTTGCCTAATTTGAAACAATATTATAAGTAGTACATTTACGTAAAATTACTCATATAATTAAAAGTATAACCTTGTTGATTGTTATGTTGAATTAACGTCACACTAGAGCTGCACAGTTGACTATTTGCGACGGTTTGGGATAAATTTCGAAGAAAACACTTAGGAACCTGACAATATTTACAATTATTTTTGGTAAATATTTTTTTAAAAAAATGCTCTTATAATTAGTTACTTTAAGAAATAAGATGTTTTACTATTAAGATAAATACAAAGATAATATTAAGATATATTCAAATAGTATCATTTTCAAAGAAATAATAATCATGTAAAGAAAATAAGCTAAAATCCATTAATGTAATTGAAAATAGATTTTCCGATACAACTAATTTACCAAATGGAACAGATTAACAAAAGAACTTAATTGCTACTTAATAGTATCTTAAATTTAAAAGGATTTCCAACCATCGATTATTTTGGTAACTAAACAACATAAGAAATATAAAGCAAACGATATTCGCAATTTAATTTAACATAAGTTATTCTTTCCGCTTGGTTATAATAACCTTTTTGTTAAAAAAATATAAATATGCATAAAATGTTAAAAATATGCATATTTTCATCAAAATCGCAAATTAATAAATGTTCAAATTTCGAAAAGGAGTGGAAATCGGTGTATGTATTGCTCATGGCATTCGGTGGCTTTCAACAAAACTACATTCAAAGTATCAACATTTGGAAGAAAGTTCGTACATTTTTATTTATCTTGTTGAAGATCTACTGGGAGATTGGAAATATATACTTAATTGTAAACACATTTTACCTAGCCATTAATCCAAGAAGAAATGCCCACTATGTACGAATAATTTCCATGGTTTTTGTTATTATCCTGCACTATGTTCTTCAATTCAGGGTAGCAAAACTATTTAAAACTTCTCAAGTCATTCAGTTGAAGTTGAGAAGTCAAATTCACCAATCAAATTATCGGAATATTAAACGATTCTTCAATGTGTACTGTTTAATAATTGTTACAGCTGTTGCTTTGGATGTTGTGAAAGTTTTTGTTCGGGAAGAGTATACATTTCGTCTAATTGACCGCATCTGTTTCTATTTTGTTAAAGCAGACAGATCTCAAGTTCATTCAACACCTACGAAGATCTTCTTGGTATTTGCAATGTCTCCAGCTGATATTCTGCTGTATACGACTCCCGCCATGGCAGCTGCTGTCTGTTGCATGGCCCAAATAACGAAAAGGCGTCTGTTTCAAGACCACAACCAAATGTTCGAAAGGAAGTTAAGGAATGGAATCAACTCATTGGTACTTTCGGATGTAGTAGGGGTAATTTCCAAGATATCGGATCAAGTGAAAGAAATCAACAGTTTGATGTCTCCTCTAGTTGCAATTCTGATATTCCACCAGGTTGTGAATTCTAGTTACGTCCTCAGCAGGTTTTTCGACGATGAACTCACAATGATTTACCTTCAAATCTCGATTACAGTTGCCTCTTTTGGAATTGGGATCATGCAGCTGGTTGCGATTGTCGTCTTTTCGAGTCAGGCCGAAGATGAGATACCTCGGACAGAAGCCATCTTACTGAAGGCAGTGAAGGAAGACAAAGGCAGTTTTTTCGATCCTGCGAAAGCTGCAAATGCTTTACTCTTCAAGTCTGTTCTAAAAGGGTTCAGGAAAGAAGTGGTTTTCTATCCATTGGGCATTTTCAAACTCGAAAGAAAGCTGATTCTCGTGGTTTTAGGGATGGTGTTAAGTTATGAGATATTTATGGTTCAAAACGTGGTCAAAAGTAATATAATCAAGTAACACAGTAAATCCATAATATAAAGACCCCTCGAGGAACCAGTGCAAGATGATATTTCTAACGAAAGGTTGTTGTACAGAATTAAAAATATTACATACAAACCAATCGACCGATTGGTACTTTCAGTATATATATATATATATATATATATATACGTAAATATAGAAGAAATTTTACATTTATTCTACCTCAATTTGCTTTGATTCTTTTAAGAATGTAGCAAATAATATAATGAGTTGCAATAAACATGACATGTGCAAAATTTTTAAATTCTATTTCGAACTAGTTTAATTCAAAATACAATAAAGAAAAGTTTAATTTTTCCAATCAGATATGACTAGAACATAATTGTTTAAATGCTTCATATAAGAAAACATTAAAAAGGTTTCAAGTAGTAACATTGCTATATTTAAAAAAGATTAATTATCATTCACCTAACTGAAATGTGTTAAAATGTTGTCATGTTAGTTAAATGCCTCACGAGGCAGTAAATATAGAGTATTAATAACTGTTATTTCTATTTTTAAGTTAGTGTGTTTTAAAATAATTATCTGTAGGACTCTTTTGTACTAATACATTATAATTTCTGTTTTTTTAACATTTATAAAAACAATTTAAAAACATTACAAAAAATGAGTTTTATTTACGCAGAATTGACCATTATTAACCACTATTTAGTTTAGATAAACAAATTTGCTTCATTTATAATTATTTGGGGTAAATAAGTAGGTTGGAAACAAACTTTACTTTCATTAAAAGTTCATTTAAAAAGAAGCTGTTAGTCTATAAAATATCATTATGTTCTTTTAACAAATAAACACTTAAGCAAAGTAAGGAGTAAATTAATATCCATTAGAGTAATTGAAAATAGATTTTCTGTCACAACTAACCTAACAAAATGTGACAAAAAAAAACAATCGATATCTTAATATTATCTACAATTTAAAATATATTGTCAACTCTATTATTTTGGAAACTAAAAAATATCTATCAAACATAAACAAAAATAAATCATTGAAAATGTAATGTAATAGGCTTATATCTTAGACCTATTCTACACTGACGTATTTGAAGTGTGTTGGCTTTTTCTGATGGTTCTACTATAAATGAATATAAACCACGGGGTTTATATCTACCAATCGCATTGCCATTTGCTAACGGAAGTAAATAGTATCTATGTAGATAGGCCTTTAGGGAAGAATACGCCTTTAATTGAAAGAATGAAATTACATACACATAAACAATTTAAAAACATGTATTTTTTCTCCAAAATCAATAAATTAATAAAAGTTTACATTTCGAAAATGATAGGTAGTATAGGTATATATATATATATATATATATATATACATATATATATATATATATATATATATATATATATATATATATATATATATATATATATATATATATATATATATATATATATATATATATATATATATATATATATATATATATATATATATATATATATATATATATATATATATATATATATATATATAAATATAATAAATAGATGAATTGAACCTACACTTCCACGACCTAACAAGCCGTTAACATATTCGTCTAATGTTTGTATTTTAATGTAAATAACCGTTACTTTTCTTATGACAATGGAGAATTGTTCTAAAGTACAATACGGTTTGTGAGTATTTCAGTATAGAACAATACTTTATTTAAATTATACAATCGCTTCTTTAAATAAAGGTTTAATACGTTTTCGATAAACTATTTCTTTTCAATATTTTTTTTAAGAACACGAATTCCTTAAGGTTAATGAAAAGAAATAACGGCAAAAGCAGCCATTTTTTTTAAAAAATCCACTAACAGAATTTTTTTATAACTTTGTATTTTACCATGTATTTAAATTCATTTAAAAAACAACAACAAAGATTTTGGTTGTACTGATTTATAAAGCTGTTTTGTTGTTGTTTTTTGTAAAAGTAATTTTAGTGATTTCTTTGTTACAGTATGGTGATTGGTTTTTTTCTTGAAACTCTTCTATCAGTTCATTCGCATTTTAATTTAAATTAAATTGAATTTTTTCGTACGTGGTTCTGTAACATTGTTATAATAATAAAATATTGTTACTTAGCTTCTGTTTAGTTAAAAATATTTTGCTTATTTTATGTCTTTCATAGAAGTTTCGTATTTATTTTATAAATTGGATATTTTTCATTTACAATATAAATCAAAGTGATTAGAAAATAAAAGCATATCGAAAGTTTCAAAATACCCAGTTTTCAAAAGGTAAGATTTTGTTTGAAAATTTAGCAGTATAGAAAAAAAAATAAGGTAATTTGTCTTGAATTTATGATTTTTTTTATTTTACCAATATGTATGTTCTTTGATGGTGCTATTTAAAAAAACACGAGAAGAAAATAATGTACAATTACAGCCTTTATTACTATTTTTTTTTGGACATTATTTTTTAACATTGGGAAAGAAATCGAACACAATCTCACAAAAATTCAAGGGTGAACTAACACCATTTTCGATGAATAGGCAGCTGGATCTATCATTTGGTTAAGTAGTCCGGGTCCTAGTTCAACAAGTTGACCAATAATGAGTTGAATTGATGTAATTTTACTTAATCTTATATCGAGGGCGAGTTGGCATGCTTTAAGCGCTCATATCTCGAAACTCTGTTTATAGACATCTACCACTTGACGGCTAAGGCACCCAAATATAACTGGCTTTAAACATTACACTTTGAAGGAAATTGTCTGTTCAATAACATTAAATACTTATATAAATATATATATATATATATATATATATATTCCGTTGCTATTAAAACATACTAGCACGCCCGTGTGATAATTTCCGTATGTACAACCCCACCCCCCGCCACACACACCCAATCGTTGTTCAAACGAAATATATTAACGTATTTCTTAAAGCAAAAAAAAAATTATAAAAGTTTAACGCTTCTGCTCATTTATAGATGGCAGCATTATCAACGGCTTGTTTAAAAAACGCGTTGAAATGAATTATTTTAAAGGCATTAAAAAACCTTTGTTATTTATCTGAAGAAAGTACGATTCATCACATATTCATGAAATTCTCTTTGTTTTGATTTCTCATGTGTTAAGATAAATTAAATACAAGGGCCGTAAAAGGGATCTTTAGTATAGAAATAATATATTTGATACTGTTATTAATGGTTATTATAAACAGCGTGAGTCAGCATTGTATGTGAATATTCTCGACCTGATTGTGTTTTTCGTAATTTCATGTATTTACAAGCGTTTCGGTGCCTACATCCGTATCAAATGAGACCCAATTTATGTCAATCATATTATTTTTGGCGGAATTATAGCGCCGTAACGTATCACCTAAAAGCATTGTCCTGTGTTTCTATCTTGATACTCCCTGTGGACGATTTTAAAAATGTTCCTTGTCAAAAATGTTAGATCTAAATAGCTTAATTTCTTGACATTAGTTGTAACAGTACTATTTGCCAAATCTTTAACAATTCATCACCAAAAAAGAAACAGAAACAATACACAATAACGTTCCATATTTTTCGCGCCAAATTGCATCTCCTGCAGTGGAGCAAATGACTCTTCGCCAAATTCGAAACAGCTAATCTACTAGAACGATATTCTTGTTTAGTAGCGGAAACATTCAAGGCACCATTACGTTTTGTTTCACTAACACATACTGTCATTTCGCCATTTTTGCAGGAAATAAAATATGTGTATATGTTGTATTTAAAGAAAATAAACAACCCACTTTTTATTTTCAGTAATAACGGTTAACGAATGCAATTAGATTTAAGTACCTACGAACGTACGTATTTAGGAAGATAATTCTTTTTTATTAATATAAAATAAGCGTTTAAATTGAAGTTATTTGAGGAATTTTATTACTTCCAAGAAGAATTCTGCCTTGAAAAAGTTAATTTATGTAAATGCAGATATGTCTTTTATATACACAAATTAAGTTTGAATTATACTTACGTAAAAGTATACTCTTAATCATCCGTGGTTTTATCAGGTAATTGAAACTTTGGGAAGTTCTAAGAAAAATAAGAAAAAAGATTAACTTACAAAGTAAAAAGTTGTAGTTAATATAAACACTTCCTTTGTTTTAAAATAATTTATTCATAATTAATTTGCCGCATGTCAAACACATTTCCTTTTTTATAAGCATTAATCAATGCAAAAAACACTGTTACAATTGCAATATCTCTTGTTACATGAATTATACTCTTCTCAAAAGCTGAGCTAATTAATTTCTCAAACTTATTAAAACTACCAAAACTCATTAACTGCAATGTATTTAGCGACTTACGTAACTTAATTAAACCGTGCGACACCAGAAAAACCTGTCTATTGAGTTTTTTTGAAACATTATTTTTTATCCAATATCCGTCAAAATTTTTATTAAAATATCAAAGCAATAAATCACAGGCGCTTCTGTTATTAATGAATTTCCTTTCAGCTCCTAGAATCATGGTTATTGCTTAGAAGTAAATTTATTTAATAAATGCTTTCTAAACTAAAAAAATATTTAAACGGATAATTAGTACATATAGTTACGTAGCCTAAGTGCATAATTGATTAACCCACTGACGCTTACACGATTTTTGCAATTGCAAAGTTGTTTTCACTGTTTGTAAATTGAAATAGTTATTCTTTGCTCGCTATTTTATATTATTTTTTTTAATTTATTGTATATATATATCTTGCAAGTTGTAGCTCAAACTTTTAAATTAAAAAAGAAATATTGCAAAATGGAGTATTTTTAGGAATTTAAAAATCGGGTGCATTGCTAAAAAAATGGTGATCCCTCGACGTATATATACGGCCTTGAGCCTCAGAGGTTTAATATATATGCTTTGAAAAAATGCATGTATTCACAAATACATCAACTAATAAAAATCAGAAGGGCAGGTGCTTGTGTTATTATATTACCATTTAAAAAACTAAGTTCAAGGCAGTTCTGTGACTCTACAATACATATAGCAATCCGTAATTGAAACGGGTTTAAGATTAAATTTTAATGAGATTCTTTTAATTGTGTAATACCTACCTTTAATCCCCCTTTTTGAGTAGTCTCTTTTAAAGCTTATCCAACACAAGTGTTTTCATACAAAATAATTGAAGCTTAACAGATATTATTTAATTTATCCCCATTACTTTGCTCCATATCGGAACATAAATTACATTTATGTCCGTATATGTAATAAATAACTATTTACTAATATTTTCAGAACTGAGATTTGGGAGTTTGTAACGCAATCTTAAAGAATGATAATCAGCAATCTTCAAAGGTTCTTCTTCCAATTTAAATATTTTATTTTCCCCCAAAATAAATTAGGTACTATGTTATTTTAGTTATTGTGTTTAGTAAATAAACATAAGTAAATTATTTTTCTTCGCTTAGTAAACAACGTAATCAATTTGACGATAATTAAATCGAAATAAATAAAACAAATTAATCTAACATAGACACGCAAATAAACTCATACAAGAGAACTTTTATTGAGTAATTCAGTTTAACCTACCAAATAAATTAGGATATATGTTAAATTACAACGTTACATTTGAAAATATATAGAATACTCTGAAAATATACAGCTCATATGTTGTTTTTCGAACAGCTTAGAATAGTATACATTTTTTATTTCTGTAGTAAAAATCCCTGTTACGGCCCGTAGACACAACGAATCTTAAAAATATGGGGTATCAAAAGAAAAAAAAAATCATGGTCTAGTTACGAAATCGTACTTTATTCTAATAAATATCAACTTTTTTTTAAATGCGTTTAAAATAATTCATGTTAAAGTTTTTTTTAACAAACTGTTGCTAATGCTGCTATCTATGAGCAGACTGTTAAACTCTTTATATTTTTTGGCTGTAATGGATGGGTATGTAGATAATTATCTAATTATCGTACAATAATGCTAGTCCGGTATATTCACATTGGATGTACACATTGTAGATGTGTAATTTTTTTTTAAAGAAACTAGTTAATATATTTTTTAATTTTGTAACATCCACAGTTTAATTTTGTAACAAATTTACAAACGAAAACCAAATGCATATATGTAAAAGTAATTGTTTTTCCATAAAAGCAGAAGGGAGAAAAAAGTAATTATATTGAAATAATTTAAGGGAAACAGGACATCAATACGAAGATGATCCATCAATGTCATTTGCAGGTTCTTTGAACTGTTTCGATACTTCTTTTAAATAACCAATAAACCACACGCGGTGAAATTATTGTTTTCGAATAAAGAAATTCGTTTTTGAAATTGAAGTTGACAGGAATTCTACTTTCATTTAATATGCCAACACCACAGTCTTTTAAAACACAAACAATTATAGAAAATTCATTCGAACTATTTTCGAATTTCACATCTTTTGTCTGGGATGCGAGTTATTTCGAAATACTTATTCGTTACTTTTCGTTTATTTTTAATTATTATTTGAAAACTCTGTCTCATTTTCGTTTAAAGTAAGTATCGCATTCAATATTGCGTTCATATCGAAATGTTTTACTTCTTTTCAAGTAAAATAAATATTAAATTCAATATTGCATTCTTTTATAAAAGATTTCTTAGTAATGTACGGCAACAATACGAAAACTTATATTATAATTATAATTACTAGCATGCACGTACGAGAATTATCTCATGCATAACCCTGAATCTTCCCACACACATTCGTTGTAACTACTCATAGTTGACACTCCGTTTAAAGAACTCTACCCATAGAGGGCAGCATAACCAATGGCTCGTTTAGAAACTGTTCGGAAACTAATTATTTTTAAACGCATTTAAAAAAACTTTAATAATCATGAGACAAAAGTATGGTTCGTTACTGGTCCGGGAAATTTTCTTTTTTTATACCTCACATGTAAATAAAAAATTCGTAGTATATGACACCCGCAAAAGCGATCATTAATATTCAAAATAATATAAATGATATATTTTCATGAAATAGCTAAAAATCATGAACATTAAATACAAAAATAATTTTGAAATTGTTTTTACATGTGCAATGAGTTTTTAGATTCAGATTTTTTAAACCAATTGAACTATAAGAACGTCTTTAACGTTTCTGTTCTTTTTATAGAGCAGTTATTTATATTTCTGTTCTCTTAATCCACATCTTTAAGGTTTCTATATAACAAAAATGATTGTTTTAATGTTATATAATAGAAAAAAACTGATTGTTTTTAAACTCAAGAACACGTTGTTCTTGTTCATTTCGAAGAGTTGACATGCAAAAATATATATTATGTCACATGTGAGGTGATAAGGGAGTATAAATAATTAAAAGCGATAAAATTTATCTGTTCTTTAAAGAATTTTTGTTTTCATTTTTCAGTTATAGTGTGACGTAAATTCAATTAATATAATAAAAATTCATTAGAAGCTTTAAAAAAATGCTCAAAACCACTCGGGAATTAAAAAAAAATTCTCTTATAAGTGTTGAAGATCGTTGACATCAATAATCCCCTGAATGGGTTGGCGAGTGTCAACTTATCTTCATCCCTCGGGCTGACACTTAACACGCGCTGTGTAAACAACGGTCGCCAACATCTGGCGCATTTCACCCTGTGCTGAATATTCCCCCTGTGTTTCACGCTTTATTGGATGAATTTACGATCCTATTTTCCATCCCATAAAAACCAGAGAGTTGTAATATTAAATAGAGAGCGCCTTCAATACCAGACTCTCATAAGGCAGCGGTGTCAAAATTGAAAGGAAAAACCAACATCACGTGGTTATAGCGCTGCCACATTTGGCGTTCAGACATCCGCAGGAGTTTCAAATTTGGCGCATTTTCTTCTTTTTTGGTGATAAGGAGTTCTGTCCGTATTCAACTTTTTAACGTATATGTACGTATTTACTTATTTTCAAACAATATGCGCTAAATATTTCCTCTTCATTAACGAAACGAAAATATTTTATTTGTGTTCAATACTCGAAGAAGCGAAACTCTTTATATTTCTCAGGTTTTATTGTTCGTATTTTCTTATTGAAGTATACAAAATAACAATTGAAAGAACTTCGCTTATGGTAAATTGTTTACATAAAAACGTAATGCAATTATTTCAAAACTACAAAGTAAGACAAATCTCCTTAATATATCTGTTAAACTCCCTTAAATTGTGCCACTCGTTCAAAAAAAAAACTATATTTGAATACAAAATTAAACACAAAACCATATTACAATACTTCGATCTCGTTTAGTTCTTAAAGTCGCCAAGGCCTGCCAAGTAATATTGGCGCATGAATGAATTGGCATTTCCACATATCACGTGGTTTCAATGATGGACACAAGGAAATCAGCATTTTTATACCTCTATTTGTATCATTACTCTATGATAAAAACACGTGGATTTGGGTGCAATGGTTAGGGAAGTTGTTTTGTGGGCTGCTATATGAAAGCGGACTGTGGAAATTGGAAAGGGCTTGTATACACGAGCGAGTATTTACTCCTCAGACCGAAAGAGACAAAACCAACTATCCGATAGTTGTTAGCTTGCAATGAAGAAAGCTTTACATTGCTTCATGAGTAAGAAATCGCATTTGGTGTAAACGTTTGGCGTGTTTTTTCGGGTAATTTTACAAGTTTTTGTCACATACATAATTTACATGTATTTTAAATTGGTTTTCCGTAAAGTTATTTGTTTTTGAGATATAATTCGAAGAAAAACTCGAACGAAATCAAATAACTTTGAATATAAAAATTAAAACAATTTCTTTAAGACAGCGTTCTAATACTTTTAATTCTTGATATAATCCTTTTAATAGCAAAACGTAATTCAATGCAGATGTAATTTAATTTTTTTTCAAATCAAACAAATTCTATGACGTCATGTTCATAGTGTCTATAATGTAAATATTTTTTTTAATTGCAAACGATATTTTTATCCATGTTAAGTGAATGAGATATATTAAAAACAGTCATAATATTGACGCACAATAAAACAATTTCCTTTAGACACCGTTCTAATACTTTTAATGCTTGATTGAATCCGTTTAATATCAAAACGTAATTCAATGCAGATGTAATTTAATTTTTTTCAAATCAAACAAAATCTATGACGTCATGTCTATAGTGTCTATAATATAATTATTTTTTTGTAATTGCAAACGATATTTTTATCCACGTTAAGTGAATGTGATATATTAAAAATCTTCGAGCATGGATTCTTCATAGTAGAGCAAACAATGAGATAAAATCTCGCTGACATCAAAGTGAGGCCAACATGTATCGCTACACACATGTGACTAATGACGTCATTTCATTCATAAATTTTTTAAAGTTCATTCATGAAAATATTCCGTATTTTATGAATGAATTTCATAAGTCGTATAAATGTTGTTTGCTTAGGATGAGGTGTAAGTGGATTTTCGAGATGGTAAAATAATTTTGGAAAGGTTTTCTTTTGGTTTTTCCTTAAATAACGCCACACTAGAGCTGCACAGTGGGCTATTGGCCACGGTTCGGAACCTATGTCGAAGGAAAGACCCGGAAACGATGCCTCGTATTTATGAACCACGGTCAGATGACGCGTTTTTTTTCTTCCGGTTTTTGTTAATTAACGTCGCATTAGAGCTGCAGAGTAGGTTATTGGCGATGGTTTAGGGCCTATGTCGAAGGAAAGACCCGGGAACGATGCCTCGTATTTTTGAACCATGGTCAGATGAGGAGGTTTCTTTTTTGGTTTTTGTTAAATAACGTCGCACTAGAGCTACACAGTGGGCTATTGGCGACGGTTCGGGGACTATGTCGAAGGCAAGACCCGGGAACAATGTTTCGTATTTCTGAACCAGGTCAGATGACGATATTTTTTCGGGGTTTTGGTTTTGGTTAAATAACGCCGCACTAGAGCTGCACAGTGGGCTATTGGCTAGGGTTCGGGGCCTATGTCGAAGGAAAGAACCGGGAACGATGCCTCGGTATTTTTGAACCATGGTCAGATGTCCAGTTTTTTTGGGGGGTTTTGGTTAATTAGCGCCGCACTAGAGCTGCACAGTGGGCTAGTGGCTAGGGTTCGGGGCCTATGTCGAAGGAAAGACCCGGGAACGCTGCCTCGTATTTTTGAACCAGGTCAGATAACGATGTTTTTCTGGGTTTTTGGTTTTGGTTAATTAACGCCACATTAGAGCTGCACAGTGGGCTATTGGCTAGGGTTCGGGGCCTTTGCCGAAGGAAAGACCCGGGAATGATGCCTCGTATTTTTGAACCACGGTCAGATGGCGAGGTTTTTTTTTTGGTTTTGATTTTTGTTCATTAACGTCGCACTAGAGCTGCAGAGTGGGCTATTGGCGACGGTTCGGGGCCTATGTCGAAGGAAAGACCTGGGAACGATTCCTCGATATTTTTGAACCATGGTCAGATGTCGAGGGTTTTTTTTGGTTTTGAATTTGGTATTCAATTTCATCGATGTTCGATTTCGTCGATGTTTGATTTAATCGATGTTCGACTTCATCGATGTTCGACATTATCGATGTTCCAGATCATCGATGTTCGATTTCATCGATGTTCGACTTATTCGATGTTCGACTTATTCGATGTTCGATTTCATCGATGTTCGATTTCATCGATGTTCGATTTCATCGATGTTCGATTTCATCGATGTTCGATTTCATCGATGTTCGATTTCATCGATGTTCGATTTCATCGATGTTCGATTTCATCGATGTTCGATTTCATCGATATTCGATTTCATGGATGTTCGATTTATTCGATGTTCGATTTATTCGATGTTCGATTTATTCGATGTTCGATTTATTCGATGTTCGATTTATTCGATGTTCGATTTTATCGATGTTTGATTTTATCGATGTTCGATTTCATCGATGTTCGATTTCATCGATGTTCGATTTCATCGATGTTCGATTTCATCGATGTTCGATTTATTCGATTTCATCGTTGTTCGATTTCATCGATTGTATCGATGAAATCGATTGTATCGATGAAATCGATTGTATCGATGAAATCGATTGTATCGATGAAATCGATTGTATCGAACATCGAATAAATCGAACATCGTATAAATCGAACATCGAATGAATCGAACATCGACGAAATCGAACATCGACGAAATCGAATAAATTGATTAAATCGAGTAAATCGATTAAATCTAATAAATCGATGTAATCGAACAAATCAATGAAATTGAATACCAAATTCAAAACCAAAAAATAACCTCGTCATCTGACCATGGTTCAAAAATACGAGGCATCGTTCCCTGGTCTTTCCTTGGACATAGGCCCCAAACTACCGCCAATAGCTCACTGTGCAGCTCTAGTGCAACGTTAATTAACAAAAACCGAAAAAAAAAAAAAAAAAAAGCGTCATCTGACCATGGTTCAAAATACGAGGCATCGTTCCCGGGTCTTTCCTTCGACATAGGCTCCAAACCATCGCCAATAGCCCACTGTGCAGCTCTAGTGCAACGTTAATTTACAAAAACCGAAAAAAAAACCAAAAAAAAAACGCGTCATCTGACCATGGTTCAAAATACGAGGCATCGTTCCCGGGTCTTTCCTTAGACATAGGCCCCGAACCGTCTCCATTACCCTACTGTGCAGCTCTAGTGCGACGTTAATTAACAAAAACCAAAAAAAAAACCTCCTCATGACCGTGGTTCAAAATTACGAGGCATCGTTCCCGGGTCTTTCCTTCGACATAGGCCCCGAACCGTCTCCATTACCCCACTGTGCAGCTCTAGTGCGACGTTAATTAACAAAAACCAAAAAAATAAACACTACTCATCTGACCGTGGTTCAAAAATACCGAGGCATCGTTCCCGGGTCTTTCCTTCGACCTAGGCCCTAAACCATCGCCAATAGCCCACTGTGCAGCTCTAGTGCGACGTTTATTAACAAAAACCGAAAAAAAACGCGTCATCTGACCGTGGTTCAAAAATACGAGGCATCCATTCCGGGTCTTTCCTTCGACATAGGCTCCGAACCGTTGACAATAGCCCACTGTGCAGCTCTAGTACGATGTTAATTAACAAAAACCAATACCAAAAAAAAAACCTTATAATCTGACCGTGGTTTAAAAATACGAGGCATCATTCCCGGGTCTTTTTACAGTTTCGTATCTAAATAACTACTATGAAACTCTATTAGCGACTCTTATTACTGCTTGTTTGTTTGTCTATTGGTGCGTTTCGCTGTTGGTCACCATTCCTTATCTTGGAAAAAGAATAGGTATTACAAAATATAGAAATCGCCAAGTAAATATTTCTATGAATACAAATATATAAAACATTTTTTAAGCTTTGTAAAATAAGCCACATATCGAGATGTTTTTTTTTAAAAATTTGTAAGATATTACATTTTTTAATTCATTAAATGGAATATGAACGTAATTTTCAAATCTTGATATAATTAAAACACTTTTATTGAACTAGAAAAAATAAGACTTTTGTGTCATTTTCTCTCACATCAAATCTAAATTAAAATATGTGTCTTTGGATGTAAGTGAATAAAGCGTAAAAATAACACTCCTATATTGAAATTTTAATTTTTTTATCGTATTATTATTTTTACTTTATAGTAGAATAATTCGCATGTTATTTGGGCCCTTTAATAAACGTAATTTTTAAAAGACCTTGGAATAATTTAAGCCAGAAAAAGACAATTTTTAAAATAAAAACATTTTGATTATCTTTTAAAAAATATTACATTTGAGTGTGATCAGTTTGCAATTTCTACAAGAAGGCAACGGATTAGAACTTTAATTACTATAATTAGCCTAAAACTTTGCATTAGAGAAGAAAAAAGTAATCCTAATTAAAAAAATTATCATTAAGTTGACTTAAGAAAAATAGCACGTTTGAAACTTGTGTCTTTGACACAGAAACACACTTAAATATATTAAGATCGTTTTTTTTTTGTAGTTTACTTGTGACGACTGTCTAAACGTAGAAAAAAAATTAATTTTCTATCACTTTTTGTATATACTTATGCGGATTGGCTGCCAAGTAGAAAATCACATAAAATAATCTTTCTAGAAAAAAGGAAAACCGACTTTAAGGAAAATGCGGTAAAAAGTAAAAAATAATTTTTAATTTTACGAATGAGTTGAAAAATTGAATTATTGAATATCAATTTTATACTTAGTACAACTTTTTTAAATCGGCGCCAAAATTTGGGTATGATTTTTTAAATTGACACCAACTTCAAAAAGTTGTACTAAGTATAAAATTGATATTCAATAATTCAATTTTTTCAACTCATTCGTATAATAAAAAAATATTTTTTTACTTTTTAGCGCATTTTCCTTAAAGTCGGTTTTTCTTTTTTCTAGAAATATTATCTTAATTTTCCCTTTTTAGTTTTTAATTTAGCAGGGGGCTTCCCCTCTCTTATTATTCACCAAAAAATTCAAGTAGCAACTTCTACTCAACAATGCCAACAATACTATCAATGCCAAAAAAACTCCGGAAAATCGACATTTTCGAATATATAACAGCCGGATAAACGATTATTTTTTTGCAGATTTTGCCTAAGTGGATTTTTCTCTATCCAACAAAAAAAGAATTTTCGAAACTGGACAATATTTTTTTTTAAAACGGTCCGGTTAATTGAGAATTCCAGGTAGTTAAATGCCAGATAACCGGATTTTTTAAAAAAATTGCTCCCAACTGAAACATTCCCTATCCAACAAAAAAAAATTATGCAAATATCTGAATTAGAAGCGAAATCTCGCGCGAACATACATAAAAAAAAACATAACGGTTGAATCTATAACCTCTCGACTTGGCACGCGATTTGGCGGTTTTAATTTAAAATTTCTGGCGGTTTTATTTTGGAGTTTTGGTAGACGCGCTGTTCAGTAGGTTAAAAAGCAAGATTGGCTCTGTCAATTAGCAATGTGCTGTGGATCCTAGTTCAATACGTTGCTCAATAATAATAAGAATGCCATTTTACTTAAGATTAAAGCCAAAGCGAGTTGCAAACTTTAAACGCTCTTATTTCGAAACTCTGTTTTTGGATTTAAATTTCTTGTCAGCCAAGCCGCCCACTATTCACTTTCCATTTCTCTCTCAATCTTGACGCGTGTACCCAAAGGCAAACCCCTTTGATATGGCTTTTAAAAACTTTTGTATCTAAAATTATCCTCGCTTGTAATGCAATACCCTACCCCAAATGCAGATCAACGTGGTTCACAATTCCTTTGTGATAAAATTTCAAATGAATAACTGAAATGACTCCAACCCTCATATTTCTATAAATATATTTTCTCGTGAATTTCTAAGGCTGACGCGTCAATACAAAATGCGATCCGACTTTTCCAAAAATACTCGATAAAGAATTTTTCTTGTTCATATTAACATGTGAATGAATAATACCTCCCAATCATTGAGCAGCCCCAATATATGTCAACATTCTTTTAGACAAAGGACTGAAATGGTGACAGATTTCATTTTGCCACTGGCAAGATAGCGGGAAAGTACAATCGTTTGACATCTTTTAAAGTGAAAACATTTATTATTCAGGATATTTCTTTATCGATTTCGAGTGTTAAATTTTTGAAGATTTTAAAATGTGCTGATAAATGTCGAATATTGTTCATTAACAGATTTTTTCATTGAACGTGGTGTAGAGCATTTATAACAGACACATATTTAACACATATGTTAACAGACCATTCAACTTCTAGTATGGCAAACGTATGGACCTGAATTGACATGGCCTGTATATGGATTTGCTGACTAAATTAAAAGTTAGGAAAAGTAAAAATAAACATCATATCAAATTAAAAATCGGGTAGGTAATTTTCTTTTGCAGCGTCCGAACTTTAAGGGACATTTTGGTTTCATACTGAAATCTTCAAAAAATCGTCACTCATTCTACACCACATAATTTATTTACAAATAGTTTAAATTGTAAACTAGGCAAAAGAAATTCAAGAAATCGTGATTATCTTCAATTAAAGCATATACTCGTCACGATCCGTCGATTAGGACTGATGTTACATCGGTAAAAGAAACCGGATTACGCACGAAATGTGATAATTATTTTCCCATCCACACGGTACAAAAGTTAGAGGAAGAAATGGGTTAACAACCGGCCTGGTAGAAGTGGCCTACTGTTCACTGCACGATAGCAATAATTTATCCTGAGTTGATTCTAATCATTTATCCTAGGCTGATTATCTCTGAGTTATAGGGGCGGAATCGCATACTTTAGTCATGGCCAAAATTCTCACCTGCGGTGCAAAGTTCATGGAGGGAAATAGGTTAACAACCGTTCGGTATCTTCTACACGATAGTAGGTTACTTATCACTTTATAGGGAGTTACGGGAGTTATGGGAATTTGAAATATTAATTTGTTTATATTGCTGAAGTTTCTGTGTATGTTCGTCATATGACCGATGTTAAAGATGTATTCATGTCAAAATTCACCTTTCACTCGATTTTTAATTGTGTTTCAATTAAGTTTTTTATTTGATTTTTCTAATTAACTACTTTGAATTTTTTCCATGTTTCGCAAAGTAGTCCAAAGGAGGGGATGTTTACACATAGACATTTTGATCTCTCAGAACAGATTGTGAATAAATTTGGGTAGAGAGTGTGCTCTACGCAGGAGACTAGATGAAGTACCCGGCGTTTCCCGTGCTTTACACAGAGTTTCACAGTAGGTAAATAGCGACGGTTCAGGGTCTACTTCAAAGAAAAGACCCGGGAACATTGCCTCGTATTTTGATTTGGTTTGGTTTGGTTAATTAACGTCGCACTAGAGCTGCACAGTGGGCTATTGGCGACGGTTCGGGGTCTATCTCGAAGGAAAGACCCGGGAACACATACACATTCACACACGCATTCATACATGCACCTCGTTATTTTAGAACCATGGTCAGATGTCGAGAAAACACCAGAACTGGCACCCAACGCTTTCAATTGACGTCGGGTCTTTGGACCCCGATCATATTTATCGTGTATCAGTCCCGTATACACGCAGTTAATTTTTTTGCGGATGTTCTGGACGACTTTTCTAGCGTTTTGTAGCGAAGCTGGCAACCCTCCGATCACAAGATCACTACTTTTTTTACTTTTCTTTGTCAAGTCCATCGCCTAGGATCGAACCCTCGTATTTTGAACCATGGTCCCGAGACAAAAAAAAGGTGTATGCCTCTAGTATGCCGCATATATGCCGCATACATGTGGCATACGTATGCCTCGTATGCCCTGTGAGAATATCCCATATTACTCTGGCATACGGAGGTGGTATGCGACATGTATGCCGCTGGCATATCACCTCCGTATGCGACATGTATGCCGCTGGCATATCACCTCCGTATGCGACATGTATGCCGATGGCATATCACCTCCGTATGCGACATGTATGCCGATGGCATATCACCTCCGTATGCGACATGTATGCGGCTGGCATATCACCTCCGTATGCGACATGTATACGGCTGGCATATCACCTCCGCATGCGACATGTATGCGGCTGGCATATCACCTCTGTATGCGATATGTATGCGGATCGCATATTATCCATTGTAAAAGTTACATGACGGCTTTTTTCCACGATGTTTAGATTAACTTTTGAAAAACATATCATTATTATTTTTATTTCACATATAAGTATTATTAAAAAGTTTTGTGGCATGAAATGTAATAAGAAAAAAATACTGCTTAAATAAAAGTTACTTACAAGATTTAAAAGTTACTTACGAGATTTAAAAAATAATCTCAATGTATGACTTTAAAATTTCATATGAATATAATTAGGACATGTTAGTTTTTAGTTAGCAAAACAAATTTTTCTCTCTTTTAACTCAATATCGACATTTCTTAAAAAGTATTTCTTTGAAGCTCAAATTTCTACTTTAATAATTGTAAAACTATGCTATGTATATTCATATGAAATTAAAAAGTCATACATTGAGATTTTATTTAAATCTTGTAACTTTTATTTAGCCAATATTTTTTCTTATTACATTTCATGCTACAAAACTTTTTTAAAAATACTTATATATAAAGTAATTACTGTTTCCAAAAGAAGAAAATAGCATTATACTGTCCACCAAATGTGAAATAAAAATAATAAATATGGATATTTTTTTTTTCTGCTTAAAATTTTAAACCTGCACCTGGGCTTAACATGAGTTTTAAATTAATGTGTATTAGGAATACTCTACGTAGTATAAATTAAAATTTTGATATCAAGGAACTAATTTCTATCAATTGCAAAATAATAGCTAATAACACTCAATTGAAAGTTTAGTGATTCTAACAAGAAACACACTACTATATAAATATTCCATTTTGACTGAACACAATTTTTGTGTTTTTGTGTCGACTCAACTCATCAAAAAGTAAGGCTTTAATATGACAACGAGGTATCAAGTTTTTTTTTTATCCCTTGTAGTAGGTTTTCAGGGATATAGTAAAGGAGTTAGTTCTATGAACATATAAAGTATAGTTCTATTATATAAAGTGACACACTTTGTGTCTGTATAATTTTATTTAGTATATATTTGGGAGGAGAAACTTGTATTTGAGAAGAAAAGTTTACACCTTACTTGTTGATAATAAATTTAAAGTAAGAATACTTTTATTTACATTACAGTTTTTAATGTTTTATAGTTATTGCTCACAAATGAAATTAACTTTAAAAAAAACTTTTATAGTAACATTGTTTAAGCACATAGACAATCTGTTTGGAATATAGACAGTTACTTATTTTGTTCAGGAAGAATTATTTCATGGATGATGGCAATTTTTATTTTACATTTTAACTCTAGAAATCTTTTGTAGTACCATAATAATATATAAAGAATATTTAGAAAATTTTATCAAAGATAATTTTGTGAGAGAAAGTTATTGTATTATTTATCAGAAAAACAAACTATTGAAAGTTAATGCAATAAAGTGTAATTATTGCAAATTTTAAATATTAATTAAAGTACTTTAATTATAATTTGCATTAAATGATCTTTTAAACATTTAAAGTAGCTGATGTGGACTATTTTGAAATGGTGCTCATACTTTTGGAGAAATTCGAATAATATTTAAAAATTTACTTCATACGATACATTAAATTGGCCTACTTCTCAGATATCAAATTTTAACAATATGAAATGTCTGATAAAAATTCATTTATTTAAAATATAAAGACATTTTTATTGTTATGTTTAGATAAAACTCATAATACACATTTGTTTTTAATTTTAGCTTCAAAACTAATTTTTTTGAAGAAAAAAATAATACTGATTTATAATAAATTAAAATTTATTCTTAAAAAATTTTTAAATAAAAAACGTAAAATTGGAATGAACAATGTTTATTTTTAAATAAAATACATATTTAAAACATTTATTTCATAAAATTATAAATCCTAGATAAAGTTAACATGTAGCAATTTTGGAGTTCAAAAATAAATTCAAAAATAACCTTTTCAATTTTGTAAATCCTTCAATGTAGAATTTGTTGGGTGTCCTGATGAAACGTAGAAAGCAAGATCGGTATAACCAAACTCACATGAAAACACAATACTGCTGCATATTTTCTTAAGAGACCCTCTCTTCTAAGCATTCACAGGCTTATGTTCACCACTGCTCGACCGGATAAAGTGTAGGACCGTAGCCCACACTGCGTTACGGAGGCACACTGCGTTACATTGGGTTTCGCGTACTTTTCTACTTTCTAAGTTGGGAACATTTTAATTCATCTGTAATGAGATTAGCAGGAACAACATCCTTTTGCTTGGTTTTCGACTATGGAAAAATCCGTTAGCCATTGCACTGCACGTCAACCAAGCCTAATCCAGTCGAAGTCCAAAATGGCTACCTACTTCCGCGTTCCTTCTCTCATTGCGTAATTCACCCACACATGTCTACAACTCATGATCTTCAAGTGGAAGTGAAACTATGGATATTTACGACTCAACTTATACATCCAATTTTAAACATCGCGTTTAATGTTGCAATAAATTGGATCGAAATCGTAAGCATTGTAAAACTATGCCTTTAGTTGAATATACCACTATCATTCCCCGGGATCGGCCCGTCGCACGGGGGAGGGGGGGGGGGGGGGGGGGCAATTTTCTGGAAACCCTGAAAGTTGGGAATTTCAACTTCTAAAAACCCCGAGTTGGGAAACTTTATGCCTGATGGAAATTAACATTATTAACAAATGAAAGCTAGAGAAGATTAGAAATTTGTAAGATTACATTTAAATTAGACCTCAAAACGTACACTGCATTTGAATATGGGTGTAACAAATGAATGCTTGTGAGAGAACTATTTAATATTACCTCTAATATATTAAAAAAAAAGATGAAAAATGTCGATAAGTTGGAACTGGGAATTCTCAGCACTGTTGAGTTGGGAATTTCAAAACGTTAAGTTGGGCAATTTCTTTTATTTCAACTCCCCCCCCCCCCCCCCCCCCCCTTTCCCCTCGCTCGCTAGGTCGAAAGCATACTCGGCATATTTCTCGCATACTAGCAATTGGTCTGGCATACGTAGTGCATACACGCGGCATATTAATATTTTTATGATTTTCATCGTCCTCAAACTATTACTATAATGCAATGGTTTCAAAGAAGTATAATGTAACTAGATATACTTAAAAATCAACTCACACAATTATATAGTTGTAAACATTAATGTCGCAATAAATTGGACCGAAATCGGAAGCATATGCCGTTGGCATACTCACAGCATACGCCTCCGCGGTCATCAGTTCGATGGCATATTTCTCGCATACTAATAATAAGTCTGGCATACGAAAGGCATACACGCGGCATATTAATATTTTTGTCTCGGGAAAAATTAGTCTGGCATACGAAAGGCATACACGCGGCATATTAATATTTTTGTCTCGGGAAAAATTAGTCTGGCATACGAAAGGCATACACGCGGCATATTAATATTTTTGTCTCGGGAAAAATCAATCTGGCATACGAAAGGCATACACGCGGCATATTAATATTTTTGTCTCGAGAAAAATCAGTCTGGCATACGAAAGGCATACACGCGGCATATTAATATTATTGCCTCTGGATCGTAAAAAGAAGCATATGCCGTTCGCATACACCGGGCATACCACCTCCGCGGTCATCAGTTCGAGGGCATATGTGGCATACATCTGGCATACGAAAAATCCGCTGGCATACGGAAGGCATACACGCGGCATACGAAACTTTTTGTCTCGGGGTCATATGAAAAGGACAACACCTGATCTGGCACCTGATGCAACCTCACTAAGCGTCAGGACATTGCACTACGATCAAATTTATCGTGCACTAGTCCCATATGGTCAAATAACGAGGACAACAACTGAGCTGGCACCCAACGAAAACTCAATAGACATTTGACTACGATCAGATTTAACGTGCATCAGTCCCTTTTACACAGCAGATGGATATTTGTAGACGTTTTTTTTAATAACGTATATAGCAACCCTCTGATCATGAACTCGTAACAAACTGTCAACTCCATTTAGATATTCGAACTCACAATTATCCGATCATGAGCTGGATACTTTATCCCTGGCAACCCAAACACTTCAGCCGGAATCAAATCACTTCCATCAGACACCAGAGGAAATTAAGTGACATATAAATTTCAAAAGGGAAATATTGAGGCATCATTTTTTTTCTCCTAAGTCATTCTGATACGTCCTTTCCTCTCGCGGATAGTTGATGTAGTTGATTGGAATGAAGAAGCAGTTTTGTCGGAAGGTAAAAAAACTTTTACATGGATGCAGATGATGTTTCTGCGTTTTGTGTTACGAGAGGATTTTTTTTATGAAAACTGGTGAGATTTCTGTCAAACATGGATTTACCAAAGTCTGCCTTCCGTGTGTACAGGAGACGGCCGAATCAAGATGAGGAAACTGCTGGAAGAAGTAAGTTTTAAACTGCAGTTAAAAGTAGAAGAAAATGAGTAATGTAACAAAAACGACCCGGCAAAAAAAAAATCAGCATAAAACCATTATCAAAATTATCAAATTCAAGGTTTTTTGTAGGTTTTATAAAAGATATTGAAACAAAAAAACTGCAGTTGTTTTTGAGTTTTTAATTTTCCTGCATAAAACCTTTAAAAAATCTGCATTTTCCATTCAAGATTAAAAATTTTAGCTTTTTTGCAGGTATTTATAAAGGTTTTTCGCAATTTTTATGAAAGATATTGAAACCAAAACCTTTAATTTTATAGATCTTTAAAAAAACTGCAGTTTTCCTGTATAAAACCTTTAATTTCAAAATTTTGATGATGCTGACTTTTTTTGCTGGGGAGCAGCAAACTTTCGAAACGTGTTTCGTCGTATAATGTAATTTGTGCCAAAACGAAAATAACTTTTTCTAAATACATTGCCCATCCACAGGTTCCAATCTTTGCAAGTTAATTTCAATGGGACAAAATATATTTTGGAGGAATAAAATAGGTCAGTATTATAAAAAATTCAAAGGTGAATTCAGTATATAGTTCATTTTGAACAAAACGCGTTTTGTATGTTTGCTACTTAAAATCAAAGGCATGTATAATATCGTTTGTTTTGAAAATATTGCACTGTCTGTATAGTAAGCTCTCCCTTTACCAAAATCAAATATATCCACCCATACCCTAGAGCAGCGGTTCTCAATTAGCAAAAATCACGAACCCCTAACTAAAGCTAAAATAGGACCGAGGATCTCTTTTTCATATATGCTCACGGAATCACCCCTCTCCCCCCCAAAAAAAAAATGCAAATTAATTTTATGTAATCTGTTCCTTTTTACGCATTTTTTACTATGTAAAAAAATAATTAAATACGGTCACAATTTTACACAACAAATACATAGAAAATATAACGCCACAATCAGGAGTTAAATTACTTTTAGTATCTTACACGTACATTTGACATTCATGAAAACATTTTAATAATGTTTTTAATTAGTTACTGCACTGATTTTGGGACAGTATGGGATGAGTGAAACCTTTCCTTTTGGTTCATAATCGCGTTTAAAAATCTTGATATCTTGATATTTACACTGTTAAATCAGCAAGAAATTACAAGCTGTCTCTTCACATTAAAAAAAAATTAAATAATAATATAAATGTACCCGAATTTTTCAGCAGTGAATTTTTGTTGTTATTGCAAAAATTAATTGAGCATTATTGAGTTAAAATCAGGACGCAAGTTCAGAGGACGAGGATAATCCAATATAGTGAAAGAGAGGTCCCTGGTCCAAAAGGTACTGAGCTTATAATCAGAAGGTTGCTGGTTCGAAACTCATATTGGGAAGATCTGGAGGTTGTAATTGAAGTTCGACTTCGTCGTCCGCAAAACAAATGCCTTGTGTAAAGGGGGCTGGTGCACTTTAAATCTGTTTTGGTCTAATTGTCTATCTGTCGGGGTTGTAATGTGGACGTTTGGAAAAAAGCGTAGGTTTTGTCCTTGTCATATCACAATTTTTCAAAATTCCATGGTAGTATTCCTGGGTCTGTCTTTCCGGATAGATTCTGGACCCCATTAATAGCTCATTGAGTATCTCAAGTGCAAATTTGAAGTTAAGAGAGGCTAAGTTGTTTAACACGTCCCACTTTTCGCTTCGGGATACCCAGCAAAAAAAGTCAGCATAAAACCTTCATTAAAAACCTGCATAAAACCTTCATAAAACCCTCATAAAAACTGCAGTTATTTGTTTCAATGTCCTTCAAAAAACCTTCATAAAAACTGCAGTTTTTTCGCAGGTTTTATAAAGGTTTAATGCAGGTTTCCTGGTAAAGAAAATTAAAGGGAAATTGAAGGTTTTTGTCTGCATAAAAACTGCAGTTTTCATGCAGGTTTTTTGAAGGACATTGAAACAAAAAACTGCAGTTTTTATGAAGGTTTTATAAAGGTTTTATGCAGGTTTCATGGTAAAGAAAATTAAAGGGAAATTAAAGGTTTTTGTCTGCATAAAAACTGCAGTTTTCATGCAGGTTTTTTGAAGGACATTGAAACAAAAAACTGCAGTTTTTATGAAGGTTTTATAAAGGTTTTATGCAGGTTTTCCGTGAACCAAAATTAAAGGTTTTTGTCTGCATAAAAACTGCAGTTTTCATGCAGTTTTTTTGAAGGAACTATTTTTCTATTTTAAACAAATCAAAATTTAGTCTATTTAACATTTTATGTTGTATTTCAATATTTTTGCACTAAAGAATTTTAAACAAAAAGAATAATTTTTTTCTCTAATCTAATATTCAAAAAGCTGTAGAAAATATTTCTACTCTATACATATAAATGCCAAAAAATAATCATTAGCTTAAAAACTTTATTAAAACTTTTTTTTAAATATCTTTATAATTTCATAGGGTGTATTTTATTGCTAACGAGTTATTACCAAAATTGTAATTAACTTTAAAACTATATCTAAGAATTGAAACTACATTACTTAGAAATCAGGTTTTTAATATTTAAAAATCTTTTGAATTATGAAATAATTTCTAATGATTTTTTTATAAATTACTGAAATTCTTCAATCTAGCCACAATGTAGGTGAAGTTGTAAGCATTCGTAACGCACATGTGAGCAAAGTACAATATGGAAATATTAAATAAAAATAATGTTTAATTTTTTAACATGTATTGTTCAATTTATATTTATTGCTATTGAAATCATCATGATGATTGCTTGAAGCATCTGAAACTTGGCCAAACTAATGTTCAAGCATGATGAAGTTTTATAACAACTAATTGTTCAAATTGACTGATAATTTAAATTGAATTCGGAGCACTTCTGAATTGTTTTCATCTAGCCATATATTTTGTTAATAAGTGCTCCAACAATTTATTTAAGCCAAACTTGCAAAAGAAAGACCGATACAAGAAAAAAATAATAACTTGTCATACACTTGCAGTATTAATAGTACTATACTTTTCAATAATAACATTTAATTTCAAAACCTATTTAGAACAGTTTTATTTTAAAATCAATTTATCAATGGTCAATTTATCAATTATTTTGATGTTATCTATCAATTTTTATGATATCATTTACTGAAAACGCACGTTTTAGGATAAAAAAAAGTAATAATGTCCTATTGCTTTACAGGTTTGATCAAGATATTGAATACCATTTACTTTTTGTATTCCTGGTTAATAAAGTGAAATATATTCCGTTAACATATATCTACACAAAAATATAAGTATTTAGAAAAACCTTGCAATAAATTTTTTCTACTAACATACGCATAACTCTTTTACATTTCGAAAAAATGTGTAAAGTTCGTTTAAACCCTGAAACATGAAAATTTTAAAAATTGTTTTGTATACAGTTTTGCATTTGCAAATACTAAATTACAACTTAAAACAATTACATAATTTTATAACATATTTATAAAAAATAAAAGAATACATAAGTTTAGAATTCAACTTTTATTGTATAAAAATCCATTTACAATAAAGATAAGCACACAGTTATTAAAATAAATAATAAAAACTACCAAATGTCCAAAGAATTAAGAAACTTTGCTACAAAAGATAACAACATTTTACATGAAAATCCAACTTTGGAAACCGCACCTTTTTAAACCGTCGAGATCCAACTTTTTTTGTTCTATTCCAATGAAAAATGAGTAAGAAATGAATGACCGCGTTTATTCTAAATTTCACCATTTAACAAAACAGCAGTGAACACTTGCATCTAATTATACCATGGCATCTGGTTTCATAAATGTGTTTGCAATATTGTTCGAAATCAAATAGAAAACATTTTCCGTTCCATTCCATCTGTCAAGCTTGCTAATCATTTGATAAACATTTCGGGTGTTGCCACTCAATCATAGCAAAATTATATTGGAACTTCAAAACAGTTGAGAGCAAACGATTTCGGACAACCTACATTTTAATTCTTATTATTCTAAACACTCGCTTGTTGTTTTGCTATTAACCATCTGCCATTTACTTGTAATTTGTATAATTAAATTAAAATTTCTTTGCAACCAGACCGACCTACCAGTTGAGAATTAAAATGTGGCAGTGTTATAAAAAAATAACTTTGCTTTCAACGAGCAAAATAAATATAGACGTGTTCGCGAAAAGGTCAAAATATTTAAACGTGTGTTGTCTGCAAATATTAAAAAACAGGAATGTGTTGAGTTTGGGTTACATTATATATCAATAGAAATAAGTTGATATATATATATATATATATATATATATATATATATATATATATATATATATATATATATATATATATATATATATATATATATATATATATATATATATATATAAAATATATTATTTTTGTATTTATATTATTACTTTTATATCACGGATTTTTATTCGGAAAAAAAATTTAAGTAACGAATAGAATAAAAGTTTTCAAATGCAAAAAGTAAAGCTTATCAATGCTACAGATTTATACAACGCGCTTATTTTGTTGACTAAAACAAAGAATAGAGAAGAATTTTATTCATTAGTTTCAAATGAAATAATTTTTAAACGGGTTTGTTCTACATAAATTATACAAGAGAAATTATGTACTTATTAACAAAAACTTTTTAAATACTTATTAGGTATTATTTATGAGGTATTTTTATAAAATGTAAAAAAAATGTATAAGTTAATTTAGTACCGTATTTCAAGAATAAAAAAAAGGTTGAACTGCTCTAGCTCAAGCTTTTTCCAGCCACATGTGCATAGCAACGATTACTCCAATACCAAAAAGGATAAGAATGTCATTATTCGATTTTTAAATATATTTCAAATGACCCCAGAAAGCTAGTTTCGCAATAGCCCTTCATTTAAAAAGACGGCTCTGTTTAGACCACGGCTTATTTAATGTGCAACAGTCCCTTAAACACAGCGGTTACTTTTTGCGGACGACACACACAGACCTTCGATTTCGCGGGGCGCATTCTATCCAAATGCCACCCACTCTGGCCCGTAACTATTTTTAAGAAAAAGATAATTCATATGATTATCTCAAAAACAAAAAAAGTAATTGAAATTTCCGTATAGTTAAATACCGATAAACTTAGTTTCATTGTAAAAGTTTTTGGAAGAAAAATCCTATCTATCAATAAAAAAATCGGTTAAAAAATATAATATTTTGTACAAGAATATAGCCAAATCCTAATTTCAAAAAATTTCATTTCAATTTTTTTTTTAAAAACCATTACTATTCATACCAAAATTTTATTAGAATATTACTACAGTTTGTAAAGTTATTTTATTTGTTTTCATAAAACCTTTAAAAAAACTGCATTTCGCCTTCAACAATTTCAATCCCGAATTTTTCAGTATCAAGTTTTAAAACAACAGCATTTTTTTAACGTTTGTAATTTACAGGCATAAAATTTAAAATTTCACAATTTTATTTAAGGTTTTATTCTGACTTTTTTCTGCTGGGACACACTAATTTTTTAACTATTTTATCTACCAATGCAATGTCGGATTTTAATGTGAATGTCGGGATAAATTAAAGGTTAGTAATATTTAAAACAAACGATTAATTTTCATGATATTTTTGTATTTTAAGAAACATAATTATCCTTTTATAGAAAAGAAGGAATTGATGGTTAAACTTTTCAATTAAATTCATACTTTTCTTTCATAACGAGCACATAGTCTCTAAGAGGACCTACTTCCGCATAAATTTAGAAAACAAATAAAATATTGTTGCCAAAATTAGTAATTTTAAATTAGGAAAATCTTATTAAGAAATAAACCAACTTTTGTTAAAGTGAGAAAAAAAATCGGATAAAAGGAATCCTCAAATGGGAGCTTTAGAAACCTCCCCTTCCCTTCATTATTGAAACAAAATTTCGCTTTTATAAAACAAACAGGTAAAATAAAGCTTTCAAAAAAAGTTCAAATATCAATTTTCCTAAAATTTACTTTTAAGAAAATCTTTACAAAATTTACACATTACCTGCCAATAATTTCCATGCTAAATTTTTCAACATTAAAAAATAAAAAAATATTGCAGGTTTTTTGAAGTTTTTAATTTGTCTACATAAAATTTATAAAATAAAACTTAATTTTCCTTCAAGAATTTAGATGCTCAATTTTTCATCATTAGAACTTCTAATAAACAACATTTAAAAAAAAAGTTTTTAACTTTTGTTCAAGCTTTATAAAAGTATGCATAAAACCTTTAATAAAACTTCAATTTTCCTGTAAGAATATCATTACTAAATTTTTCTACATTAAACCTTCAAAATAACTGCAGTTTTATTGAAGGTTTAATGTAGAAAAATTTAGTAATGATATTCTTACAGGAAAATTGAAGTTTTATTGAAGGTTTTATGAAGGTTTTTTGATGGTTTTATTTACCTTCATAAAACCTTTAAAAAAACTGCATTTTACCTTCAACAATTTCGATGCTGAATTTTTCAGCATTAAACCTTAAAAAAAACTGCAGTTTTTTTGAAGTTTTTATTTTACCTGCATAAAACCTTCAATTTAACAATTTTAATGAAGGTTTTATGCTGACTTTTTTTGCTGGGTAGTAGGTCATTTATCAACAAAAAGGTTAATTTCAGAGAGTTGTAATATTAAATAGAGAGCGCCTTCAATACCAGACTCTCGTAAGGCCGCGGTGTCAACATTGAAAAGAAAAACTCGCATCACGTGGTTATAGCGCTGCCACATTTGGCGTTCAGACATCTGCAGGAGTTTCAAATTTGGCGCATTTTCTTCTTTTTTGGTGATAAGGAGTTCTGTCCGTATTCAACTTTTTAACGTATATGTACGTATTTACTTATTTTCAAACAATATGCGCTAAATATTTCCTCTTCGTTAACGAAACGAAAATATTTTATTTGTGTTCAATACTCGAAGAAGCGAAACTCTTTATATTTCTGAGGTTTTATTGTTTATATTTTCTTATTGAAGTATACAAAATTACAATTGAAAGAACTTCGCTTATGGTAATTTTTTTACATAAAAACGTAATGCAATTATTTCAAAACTACAAAGTAAGAAAAATTTCTTTAATACATCTGTTAAACTCCCTTAAATTGTGCCACTCGTTAAAAAAAAACGATATTTAAATACAAAATTAAACACAAAACCATATTACAATACTTCGATCTCGTTTAGTTCTTAAAGTCGCCAAGGCCTGCCAAGTAATATTGGCGCACATGAATGAATTGACATTTCCACATATCACGTGGTTTCAATGATGGACACACGGAAATCAGCATTTTTATTCCTCTATTTGTATCATTACTCTATGGTTAATTTCCGTGAATTTTTGGGGCAGAATAATTCCGCGTTGAGTTATGTAAGCGAAAGCGACATTGAAGCCAAAGACGACATTCCCTCCAACGTGGTACAATAATCAGAGGGTGGAATGACTTAGTAATCTGCCTGGTCGACGTTGTCTGACTTCCATTACACGATGGCCGGGGGCCGATTAGATATATATTAGTTTGAAAATTGTTATATTGAGTTGATACTCATACGTTTGAATTGAGGAAAAATTGCGTCGGCCTACTGTTCCACCTCCAAGTGGTCCCGGCTGGGCAACACCCAAGGGTGGCAAAGTGGACCGATTACGAATAAAGGATTCAAACTAATCTGACTTGAGATGCATAGAACTCCGGTCTAGACGGCGCACGAAGCGGCAAGACAGACAGAAGCAGAAAAACAGGCAGAAGCCGAAAGGCGGAAAAGGGACACTATAGCGAAAAGCAATCTCGAGAGAAAAATGGAAGAAGTGAGGAAAAAGACAATAGCTCTGCATAAAGAAGTACAGGAGTCGAGTTTCGAAAGAAGGGAAAGAGGGCGTAAAAGAAAAGAACTCATCCCAAAAGAAAGTAATAAGACCAATGTTTCAAAATATAATAATAGTAATATTAGTAGTGAGGATGAAGAAACAACCAATAATAGTAATAGATGTCTCTGGGCAGACAGAGAAAAAGTAGCAGTGGACTTGGGAACAGAAGTACATGGTGAAACGGGTGGTGGTGAAACGGTGTGGTGATACGGGACTGAAGTTGAAAGTGAAGAAGAAGAATCTATACATGAAACAGAAATTGTAAATAGTGATACCTTTAATAGGGCAATGACCAATCAAACACTAATAATATAAACACTTCAAACAACCCCTAAGGGGTTTAAGGGAATGATCCTTAAGAATGTAGCTGAACTAATTAAAATAATAAATGACCAACAAAATGTTATGAACAAATACACAGGTTATATTATTTGCAATAAAGAAAAAGCTAAAGAAGAGAATATACCAGTGCAAAAGTCCTATGCACAAGCAGTAACAAATCAAAAAGTGAAATCAAATTCTGCACACTTTCTGACAATTTATCTAAATAGAGAGGGAACAAGTTCGACAGAAACAAAAATTGATATCCAAAGAAAAATAAATCTGGGTAAAGCAGCCTTAACATATAATAACATAAGAAATATAGATAAAGGTGGTATCCTCATTGAAGCTGAAACACAAGAGGATATAAATAACATAATAAACAAAATTGAGAATAAACCGCAAGCAAAATCAGCTTATACTATTAGAAAAAAACACAAAAACATTACCAACACTGATAATATACGATGTCGAGGAAGAGTTTGAAAATGAAAAACTTATTGAAAAGCTGGATTTAGCGAATGAAGAATTCGAAAAAATTGAAATTGAGTATTCGGGAAAAATGAAAAATGGAAATAATAGCTTTAACTACATAGTGAAAATGAAACCTTAACCATTTAATAGAATGATGGTAAGAAAGAAAATAAGAATACGTTGGAGTTATTACAGATGCAAAGAATATTTAAATCCCACTATTCGCTTCAAATGCGGTGTGTTTGGACACATAACCAAGTATGGTGAGGCAATTTTGAAGCATTTCCCACCCCACTTTTCCCATGCAAGTAAGGCGCCATGGTGGGCAATACCGTTTGAAAGGACACCATGACAAAAAGAGTCGACTCGGGGATTTAGGGCCCATAAAGTGAAATAAATGTGGTCCTATTATCTCGTCGGGCCCAATCGTACGAATAAGTCGTATTACCAAATCACGGGCAAGCCGACGGGAGGTACATTATCCAGAAAGACCAATAGAATGAGGGGGAAAGATTCAGAGGGCGGGCCCTCCGCCCCGCTCGAAAGATCTATACTCTCCACATCGAGAAACACTTCACTTAGACTTTTACACTTCACTTAGACTTCAATACACTCTTCAGACTCTTAAGAAAACTCTTAAGTCAGACTCTCGACATCTATGTATGCAACCAACGTTAATTAATCTCTCATGTTGTAGATTAATTCTATGATCGACTGTCAGCCCCTTTCCAGTCTGGTGAGTCAAACAAACTAAGTTCTCACACGGGTAATAAATGTGTATATAATGAAAGTTTAATTGTTCCTTACTTTTATTATAGTTAAGTTTCTGCATTTTTATGCCCTTTCTCCCCAACAGGAAAGTCCACGTTCCGGGTACTTTAATATTGTTAAATCACAACGCAATGGCCGTAAGGTTATCATATACGATCACGCTAAAGTAAATATTTGTAATCGGTCTATCTTAATGTTAATGCTAACAGCACGTTCCGCGTTCAGAATTTCTTTTACATTAATACACCAAGTTCTGCAGAAGCGAGATTGAAAGGTGCCACAAATGCGGGAAAGCAGCACATGCAGACAGAACAGCAGCCTGCAAAGAAGAACCGACATGCTTTGGATGTGAATTAAACAACTAATGAAATGGTTCAGCACAGTCAACTGAACATTCATGTTTTGACCGGATATGTAAAGACTATGAAAAGGAAATAGTCAAACTCAAGAAAAGAATACAGTACCTGTAGTCAAGCGCAATTGGAGCGAATCATTCAAAACTAAAAAGAAAATCAGAACGCCTCTTAGCACAGTTTCTCTTAAGTTATCCATTATTTATTGTTTGATTTTGCCTGACGAGAGCGCAGTAGTATGTAACAGCTCTACATGCGAGCTGAGTTTATTGAAATGTATTGTCTTTGTTAATAAACTAATAACCTTTCAGTCAGTGGCAAAATTTGTTAGGTTCAAATCAATAGTAATTTAATAACCCGTCTGCGCCCCGTTGGTGGTGGTTCGCGCCGCGGGTCGCTCGGGTTTAGGGGCCGGGTGTCTGCCGGCGTCCTTTCGGCTGGGCTGGGTTGCCTTCGTGGCGGCGGAGTCACCATGAGTGACTGTAACATATCGCCGTATGCCTTTTGCCGTGCCGGCTGTAGAAATTTCTTCCTCTACACGATGGTATGCCATCTATCAGCATTGGATAATTCCACGTGGAGCTATGATAGCGAAAGCGATAATTCTGCCAAGGGCAACACATTCTCCCCAAGTGGTACAAGGGTCAGAAGACGGAATGAAAAAAAACCTGGTCGACGCGGTCTACCTTTCGCCACACATTGATGTGTCATTTATCCCCATAGGAAGATTCCACGTGGGATTATGATGCTGAATAGTATACTGCAATTGGTTGAAGCTCCTCTTCCACGTGGTAGAAAGGTCAGAGTGCAGAATAGATTAGATAGATTAGTAATCAGGCTATTCAAAGCGTCTCACCACCCCCTGTAAGAGGATATTCTATTTATTCCCATTGGCTGATTCCACGTGTTGTTACAAAGATTTTACAAATGTCCCCCCGAGCAGCGCTTATTATGTGAATAACTGTTTGTTTATATCCACTATTAACATACATGAGTAGGTACCATCAATATGAGACTATGCATTTCGTTATCCGATAATCACGATTTAGACTTTGAGGCTCATTTCTTATTCGTTTGTTTAATAATTGTAAACCGCAGTTTCATTTTATATATTGATGCTTTACTACAAAGATGTTGTTTGTGACAATTCACAAATTTTTCAGAATCGCCATGTGAGAGTGTGTAGAGTTATTAAAAGGAAAAACAATCTTCAAAAGTTTCATGCCAATTAAAATATTAGTTTTCTTCCTACCACAATTAGGTAGTATATACACTGAGTGGTCAAAATATCATGGCCATTCCCATATACCATACACTTTTATATGCCATACGCTGAAGTGTACGTTCAGATATTCTTTGAGAGGATTCTTGATTAAAATCTGCTATACTTTGTTGCACTCTTGCATTTCGGTTGTCCCAAACAAACATGGCCACTCTTCTTTCCGCATGAGCATTCAGTAGCTGCAGAAGACCACTTATGGCCCGATATTCTGGCTAACAGTCCAGTTTTCAACCACTTTCACTACGGCTGCTCTTGAACATTTCACAAATGCAACGGTTTTACTCAAGCTCACTTCTTTACTATCCCCCCACGTTCAAAGTCTTTCAAATCGCATTTTTTAACATGTTCGTACAAAACACTTCTACTAACTTTGCAAGAAAGCATATTACCTCTCTCGCCCTCTGGTGTAAACAGTGAGACTTCATAACTCATTTACTTAAAAGCATCAGGTGGTCATACTATTTTGGCCACTCAGTGTAGGTTACTATTTGAAGATTCAAAAATCGGGTGCTGGTGCTTAATAAATGTATCGTGGTTCTTTAAATAATTTCCTTCAAAAAAGTACATTTAATCTTAATTTTGAACCATAGTGGAACCATGGATGGAGACACTTCCGCACCATGACCAAAGTGAGGAAGTTCGAACCAGGACCGTTTAATGTGCACCAGCTCCCTTTACTCGGCAAATCTATGATTGAAAATGCTCACAATTTTTTCAACTACTCTTCCAACTTTACCTATCAAAGGGAAGTTCGTTATTTGATATGAACAACATTTTAATACATTATTAATTATGCTACCATGTAATCAACTGTTATTTAAATAAATTATATGTATGCACTCAAGAACATATATCTTTTTTATTTGTAAAGAAATAGAAATCGCTTTAATTAAATTAACGAAAATACCTTTTCTTAAATAGAAATAAATTTAACGTCAGAAAACCTAGAAACATGAATTACGATTTTTATCATAACGAAAATCTTGGTAGCATTTATTATTTAGTAAGCCACGACAACAACGAAATGTAATCAACATTGAAAGAACAATTGCAGTTCCTCTGACTAATATAACATAAAAGTGGAATTCCTAAAGCTTGTATTCGTAAATAGAAAACATTGTTTTGGACAATCAGTGACTTAAGTCCCGATGATGTTTGAAGATACATTCCAGGTACGGATACATCAAATTAGTCTCCAATTGACCAATTATTATATTTATTTATTCGTACATAAATGTGAAATAAATTATTACTTACATGTAGGCGACCGATGTAGAAAAGTTCGCAACTGAATTCACTAAATATAACCATTATTAGATGAAATGTTATGTATCGAATGGTTGCATACTATGTTTAGATTAAACCAAATGAAAAATAAGTCATTTCAAACTTGAATAAATCAGGTAAAATGTTTGTACGGTAATCTTCTGTTCGCAAATCGTTTTAATACATTGGGAAAAGTGGTTGTTACATTAATACCTAAATACCTAAACATTTCCATATCTCATTTTCAACTGTAGTAAATAGTCAGGTTTCAATAATAAATCCATGTTAGTAATTTCTTTATTATAATAAACAAGTTTCTAAAATTAAAGTTTCCAATTCAAAGTATGAAGGATAGTATATACATTTTGAAATGAGTATTTTTTCCCCACAGTTAATTTGAAACTTTTGTTTGTAAACACAGTAACAAAAAACAGTTTTGGAATTTCAATAATGTACAAGTAAATTGCAATTATCTTATTTTTACCAGTTCTAACTTTTATAATTTTACTAGCTGAAGCGTTGTCCAAGCTGTACTAAGAGTTTTGGATGACTTATTTACCGTAGCGCCATCTAGCGGTTTTAGTAAGAAGTCATTTTTGGTTTAAGGGGTGGGAAGAAAGATGGGGGTGTTTTTTCAAAATATCATGTAGCGTAGGAATTTTCTTTTGTTATAAAAGTCAGGTGTGCAATGTATAGAAAAACTGTAACTGTAGATTTATATGAAAAACAAACCTACATACACTGTTCTTAATATTATATATCTTCTTTATATCGTGATTACAAAAGAATATCATAACTCTGAAAGGCTATATCTTCTCAACAAAACAACGTAGAGTGCATTCTATATTTACTTTTCAGGAAAATATTCTAAAAATTTATTTGATCTTTAGGCGCTTCCTTCATCACACTTTGTATTAGAACTTCTGCCTTTGTTAAAAGCACCCTTTCTCACTAAATTGACAAATCCGACTTAAACGATACTCCACCTGCACGCCTCCTGCTGTGCAGTTGTTATCTCAACACGAAAATACAATAAAGAAGAAACTCTTTTGTAATGCAATGAAGACATTTTATGCCAAACAAATGCAAATTCAGAATGTCCTCTTTGTTACCCGCAAATTACGAAATCTAGGCTTTCTACAAAATACCTGGCGTAGTAAGAAAGGCATGGGCAAAGAATGAAATAAACGAATTCTTTTAATGTAGTATATATTTTGCATAGGCAATCTATAGAATACCTAATACTGTTTAGGCAAATTATGAAATGAGGTTCCTGAAGCTCATAATTATGATATAAAACTTAATTTGTGCTATTAGGGTGTTAATTTCCGAGGATATACTCCGTATCAAATAGCACGATTGAAATAAGAATTTTTGAATATTTTATTTTACGAATGACAATTTTTTTGTCCCGTCCCCTTTTTGATTGGTTTGGTTTGGTTTTGTTAATTAACGTCGCACTAGAGCTGCACAGTGGGCTATTGGCGACGGTTCGGGGTCAATCTCGAAGGAAAGACCCGGGAACACACACACATTCATACATGCACCTCGTTATTTTAGAACCATGGTCAGATGACGAGGAAACACCTGAACTGGCACCCAACGCCTTCAATAGACGTCGGGACTTTGGACCCCGAAAAGATTTATCGTGCACCAGTCCCGTATACACGCCGTTAATGTTTGCGGATGTTCTGGACGAGTTTTCTAGTATTTTGTAGCGAATCTGGCAACCCTCCGATCGCAACCCCTTTTTGAAGGGAGGGATTCTCAAAATTTGAAAATCCCCACTTGAACAATCGTTTTTGGTTACTCATCCCTTCCAAGTAGTCAGTTTTGGCGCCGAGCAATAACACGTTGCTTTTAAAAACAACTGGTACCCCCCACGAGCAGTCGTTTGGGGCTACTCATGTCTTCCAAGGAGTCGGTTTTGGCACCAACGAAGAGGGTAACAGACTTTTTTTACAGGTAATGTGCCCATCCTGGAGACATTTTCAGACAAACAAATACGACTTCAGAATGTTTCAAAGTTGTGATATTCTTTTGTATTCACCTTGTATAAATGAGACCTGTTCCAAAAGTTCGTTAATTTTATTTTCGGAAAACTGCAATAACTACACACCATTAACTTTTATCACCCTAAACTTTTCTCTAATGAGCGACTTGTGAAATAAGTTTTGTAATGTTTAACTGGAATTTCTTACAAATTCCATCGATACATTCCCTTGATGTTTTTATATTAACTTGTTGTACAAGTTAATATAAAGACATGAAAGGAATGTCCATATCTGATTTAAGTTTCGGAATAAAACTTTATCAAAGGAGCTAAGTTTATTGAATACAAGAGGCGAGGTCACAAACTGTTTATCAGAAAATCTTTAATAATGACAACACCGAATTAGGTCGGGAATTTACATTTCGAAGTATTTCAATTGGTTTCAACAAAGTTGTGATTTTTTCAACCTAATATCCACTAAGCAATTAAAGAATGTTACAGTAATATTAATAAATGGCAGCGATTTTTGCTGTTAAAAATTTTGGGGTGGGATAATTAGGTTATAAATTATACCTGAAGTACCCAGCGATGCCTGGGCTTTAAGCAGAATGTTGAATAGTGAGAAGTCATTTCTGCTTTGAGGGGTGGGAAGGCGGATGCAGTTGGTGTCTCGGAGACCTTCCTCTCGTTTTAAAAATCAAGTGTGCAAAGTTTCACCAAGCTCGGAATAAAACTGTATATTTGTATAATAAACAGACAAACTACTTACTGACACTATATATATATATATATATATATATATATATATATATATATATATATATATATATATATATATATATATATATATATATATATATATATATATATATATATATATCGGCTCGTTTAAAAACTGCTGTGAAACTAATAATTTTTTTTACACCACACACGTTAAGATTCGTAGTGCGTGCGTGAGACCCGCAAAAGGGATCTTTACTACTGAAATAAAATATAATAGGAGGCTGTTCCCCCTTCTCTCCTGACGTTCCGCCAACCATAGAGGATTGTTACTCCTATGTTTGCTTTGCAAACCAATTCTAGCTTCGCTCGCTGTAAGATGGGCACAATAACAATGTGTCCTAGTAACAATACTTTTAAAATTATATTAGTGAAAACTGTAAAAGTTGAAACGGAAAATTTAAATAACAATTAATTTTGGCATTAAAATATTTTTTCGCCATGTAAATCAATAAAAAAACGTTTAAACTATTTTTTTTTAAAAACTACAAATGGAAAACAATGGTATCACTGACATGCTTACCGTTATTGATTATTTTTCACATTATTTTCGTGCTTTTTCTGCGTTTTAGCTCAATTTGTAACATTATTGGTTTTTTGCTTTGGATATACTTGAAGTTATGTTTACCATAATCTTGCTTACCAGAAATATTTAATTTACTGAGGAATGACACATATGGAGTTTATTGGAATGTAGTTTGAAAAACTGTCCACAGATTTTTTTCGCCCACAAATCGCCACCTCAATTTTCAGTTCGTTTGCAGTTTGGAAATTATTTACAAAACTTCTTTTTCTTAAATATAATAAGACTTATATTCTTCCTAATTTAAGCTGACATCATCAAAATAATTATTCACCAATGGATTGAAGGGGTTAAACGTCAAAATGTCTCACATAACCAAGGATAGTGGAGACTATATATAAAACGTGTGCTGGTTCTCGCGCTTTCTGACTGAGGGCGGGGAAAAGTATCTTTTTGACGTTATAGTGACGCCTTCCTCCACCTTCAACTGTCTGTGGGCGTGTCTAATGCTCTCGTTTGTACAGTCGTTTTAGGAGTAATTGTCGCTATTGACAAGGAGTACTTAATTTAACAAGAATTCTTGTTTTTAACTAATCATGAATTTATTTAAAAGAAAACAGTTAAAATTTGCTTCAAAAACAATTTTAATCGATTTGCAGAGTTGTTTCGTTAATAAAATATTTCGAAATCGATTTGAACCAATGGTTCTTGACGTGCTGCCATCTATTCGTTTTTTTGTGAACTATTTAAAAGTGATAATCGTTAATTTTATTTAGAATTCGCTAAATTTTAAAAGTTTAAATTATATTTTAAAGATTGTATTTAGTATGTAAAAATTGCAAAAGAGTTGCTTAATAAATTAAGAGTATTACCTGAACAGCTACCTGAACACAATTATTTACAGATATTTACATTATTTTGCTAATTAAAAAATTAAATCACCAGTTGTTACCCAACTGGGGATCGAACCTAAGTAGCAATGCTTGAAACACACAGCCAATGAGAATGATCAAAAACTCATAGTAAGGCGGAGCTAAAATGACGTCAAAAGATACTTTCCTTGCCCCTTTCAAAAAGCGAAACACGAGCACATCTTATATATATATATGGTCTTCACTATCCTTGTTACATAACGGCATAATACAAATACGACGCAAACTGATATTGCCATTCCACGAAAAGAAAAGCAGCGGTTTTCGATCACCGCGTAAAAAAATTATTTTTGCAGATAATGGATAATGCGATTAATATAACGAAAGTTTTAAGAAATTATACTATTAGATAAGCGGATATTTTAATTGTGTACGTTTCAGGTAGAAAGTTATATCTACGCTGCTAAGATTTTATCATTTTAACGATTGCCATGTCATTTTGTTATCGTAAAACGATCTAGAGTTATTATATTGCAATATCCTCTACGTATAAATAAATATATTTTTTACAAACTCCGTGAATCGTAAGAACAGAATATGTGTTGTTACTTTTAAAATATAATATCAAAGGTTATAAAAAGCTGTTATTGCAAAATCTATAGACGTCGTCTTATCCGGTAAATTTAGAATTTCACTTCAGGGAACACAAACTTTAATAATACCTTTAAATATTAAAATTTTGTTTAAAGCTTTTAATTTTAGAATTTGATTCAAATTTGTTGTTTGATTAATACCGTGCGTGAATAAACGAAATTTGTTAAAATATTTTATTATTATTTTTTATTAATTCTATTTAAAAAAATTCTCTTTTGTCTTTCATATCCGTACTTTTGTATTATGCGTTTTTGTCTTCCATATCCGTAATTTTGTACTTAGCGTTTCTGTCTTTCATATCCGTACTTTTGTATTATGCGTTTTTGTCTTCCATATCCGTAATTTTGTACTTAGCGTTTCTGTCTTTCATATCCGTACTTTTGTATTATTCGTTTTTGTCTTTCATATCCGTACTTTTGTATTATACGTTCTTGTCTTTCATATCCGTACTTTTGTAGTATGTGTTTTTGTTTTTCATATCCGTACTTTTGTATTATGCGTTTTTGTCTTTCATATCCGTACTTTTGTATTATACGTTCTTGTCTTTCATATCCGTACTTTTGTAGTATGTGTTTTTGTTTTTCATATCCGTAATTTTGTATTATGCGTTCTTGTCTTTCATATCCGTACTTTTGTATTATGCGTTTTTGTCTTTCATATCCGTACTTTTGTATTATGCGTTTTTGTCTTTCATATCCGTACTTTTGTAGTATGTGTTTTTGTCTTTCATATCCATACTTTTGTAGTATGTGTTTTTGTTTTTCATATCCGTAATTTTGTATTATGCGTTCTTGTCTTTCATATCCGTACTTTTGTATTATGCGTTTTTGTCTTTCATATCCGTACTTTTGTATTATGCGTTCTTGTCTTTCATATCCGTACTTTTGTAGTATGTGTTTTTGTTTTTCATATCCGTAATTTTGTATTATGCGTTCTTGTCTTTCATATCCGTACTTTTGTATTATGCGTTTTTGTCTTTCATATCCGTACTTTTGTATTATGCGTTTTTGTCTTTCATATCCGTACTTTTGTATTATACGTTCTTGTCTTTCATATCCGTACTTTTGTAGTATGTGTTTTTGTTTTTCATATCCGTACTTTTGTATTATGCGTTTTTGTCTTTCATATCCGTACTTTTGTATTATACGTTCTTGTCTTTCATATCTGTACTTTTGTATTTTGTGTTTCTGTCTTTCATATCCGTACTTTTGTATTATGTGCTAGCTATGATTATTATTGCAGTTAATCAGAAACGAGTTATATTTACAAGACATATTACGTTAAAAAAAGTGATTCATTAACTGTTTTGTAGTCTAACAACTCGAGACGATTTCCCGTATTTTTTTTTGTGACTTTCTTACAACTAACCATCGCATCTAACCGAGGGGTGTCGGAGATTAACCTCTCGACCGTAAATGGTTAAATAATAATTTTATTTACAAAATTAGTAATATTTTAATAAACGAGTTATATGAATTACCTAAATTATATTTATTACCTATGTATCTTTTTTATGTTATGAGAATGTAGTAATCCGGGGCTTGCCGAATTTTCAATTTTCCTAGGTTAAAATAAGTCGCGAACCCTTGCTATAGAGTAAGTGATCGAATGCATATTTCGAGGGGAGAGGGCGATAAGAAATGAGGGATGTAGAGCTCTCGTAGTTCTCAGAAATAGGGAGGGACTTGAGTTACCAGAATTAGGAGGGGTTCGGATATTTCTTGGTAGGGAATGGTCCCTTATCTGGCTCTCTTCGTTCCTTCACGCTTGGAGTACGCAAAACTTTTGTGAATCTCCCCTTGTTTAAAACAGTCGTTTTATAATGGTAATTTTTTCGGGAATGTTTTAACAGAAAAATCCAGTAAATTGAATCAGTCACAAGTATTTAGAGATGATGCAACAGTGAATTTGTTTTCAAAGTAAGCGTTTCTTTGAGATATATATTTTAAAATAAAAGTAAACATGATTAATTTACCATACCTATATTTCGTTCTCTAATAATATCAAATGTGGTGATTAACTATATTGCAGGATTAACAGTTGCGTATGATAATTAACGAACCCGACTAGTAACATAGTTTTTAAAGAAGTAAATTTGCAAGATTACAAGAAAAATTGGGAACTGGTTCTATGGTAATATCATACAGAATCAATGACTTTAAAATTATCTCAAGGGTTGTTCATACACTACTTCTGTTGCGTGTAACGTGAAATACGGTAAACATTTTCCTAGTATTACCCTATTACGAAAAGTACTACCTTTTTTTTAAATAAATAACAGTAAAATTGCAATGAAAAACTAGAAATTAATTAAAATTTTACAGAATTGAACATATACTGTTCAATAAAATTTGAAGTCGTGTATACCATTTCATTCTTAGTGATCATATTTTTTTTCATTTCTATCCACAGAAACAGAAATTTATATAAAAAAAAATACTTAGAATAGGCAGTCTTAAAATCTTTTGTATATCTCTTTGATCATCTTACAAACAATATCTTTCCTAATATTAAAATATTTCTGCTTTTGAAATACAATCCTATAAAGTTTTCTTTCATACGATACCTTTTCTTATGTTACCAGTATTTTGATTTCTTTAAACGTATTTTCGAAATGAATTTCACATTTGCAAAATGGAAAGAGCTATATACCATGTACACAAGTTACTTTGGCCTAGGGGTAATACTTTGTCTCAAACGAAAAAAATGACTGACCTATGCGTGCTACAAGCTAATTGTTATACAAGCTAATTGCTAGGTTAACATAGTAACCGACGATTGAAGTCAAGCTAGTTACATTAAATTGAGTTCTAATATTTGCCGCTGGATGGGACAAAATAACCCGTGTTTACGGTCAGGAAATACTTTTAGGATATTTTTTTATTTAAGGGGTATACGAAAAAAACATATATTTAAGGAAATAATGTATTTATTGCTTTCTCTTAAATCAAATGGCGTCAACATGGCAGTGACAGTCTGGTGGTAATGGTAGGGGATGTGGAATTAGGGAGTTCAGAGTTCCAGTTTGGCCAAAGTGTAGAAGGATTTGGTGCACGTTAAATCTGTTGTATCAAATGCCTTAACATTGATAATAGTTTATAGGTTTGCAAATTTGGGTGTTGGCTCAGGTGTTGTCATCGTTTATCTGACAGTGGTTCAAAATTACGATGTAGTGTTCTTGGGTTTTTCCTTCTGGATAGATACCGAATCGTCGATAATTCCATTGTTTAGATCTTTTGTGTGGCTTTAACTCAAACAAACAACGAACTGTAGCATTATTATTGATTTGAATCATAAAAATATCAAATATTTTTAAGAGTTAATTTCTGACATTAATGTTTTTATGGGTAATATGGTAACAACCAAATGTAACCCTTTTAATGTCAGTGATAAAATTTTCCATAAAAACGTAACATAACGTTTCTATTCTGATACCCCACATAGTAGATTATTTTAAAGACGTTCCATGTCTAAAATTTAAACGTGTTCTTCCCCCCCCCCCCCCCCCCCTTCTAAAATCTAACTTTTGCTCTTTAAGACATATAGTGACCCATTGAGCTACATTGTGGCGTTAATTTAACCAACCCTAAGACATATAATTAAGACAAACAGCGATGACAATTGCCATTTGAAATGACCGATTTTCACTTAAACAAGAGCTAAACACAAGTCATCGACAATTCTTTCCGTTTGGGGCACCCCGAAGTTATTGGCGACAGCTGCTGTTAAATGCCCGCAGCGCATAAACAGTGTCAAATGCCAAGTCTCCAGTGGATTGATAACACCTGTGCGGTGTTTCCTCTTCCTTGACGCTATGGGGTATCGAAGGAATCGGTTTCAGCTGTTGGAAAGAAAGGTTTCCTGCATAAACTGGGGAAGAGAATATTCTCGGCGCTTTTATAGCCTTCTTATCTTATGCTTAAACTCAATGGATTATTTTGTATTTGTGATATACATTTTCCAGACGAGTTGCCTTATTATTTTTACTGTGAAAAGGGTTTTGATAGCGTGGTGTGGTTGTCGTATCTATTGGACGCCTGGGTGGAGGGTTTCAAGTTTGAAACCCAGTTTGACTAAACGATATGTCACATGAATACCTTTACATGATTCCTAAGCGTGCGTTTTGTCACAGAGGACCGTGATTGCAGGTTGGGCATTACGGGGATTGAACAAAATTGGCGCCACGGAACACTTTCAACCTATTCGTAAACCGCCATTACGATATTGTAGTCATCTGCAATAACATGTTATGTTAGCTGTTTTCTAATATTCACTGATTTAGCATTTTTTGGTTACATAAAAAAACTTTTGCAACTACAGACCTCATTTTCAAAATTAACATAAATTTTTTAATGCTAACAAGTTTTGGAAACACAACTTATATGATGATTATATATTGAAATTGACAATTATTTATATTACAAAATACTAGAGATTTTTTTTAACACAATTGCACGTGGATGAAAGAGGTTTCAGAGTGACCTGTAATATTTTAAATAAATGTGAGCAGGATTTAATTTCTAAAAGGTTTTCGTATACAGTGCTTTTAATTTGCGAGTTCCCTTGCAGATTTCATATATTTTTTAGTGTGTTTTATGGGTAACTGTGCCCATTCTTTTTAAGAGAGACCCGAGTCCTAAACCCTAATTTGTTTATTAATGAATTCAGAAATATAATTATTTTATATTATTAGAACATCTTTATTCTGACCAATAATTAAAAACAAAAATATATTAATTTTTTATTTATATTTTTTGCGTTTTTTATGTTTAAATAGACTTTTTTAAAAAACACTACTCCCCCTTCAATTTTTAATGTTTTAAATTTTTTTAAATTGATTAAATAACGTCATAAGTACGTACAACAGACGTATGAATAGACTTTTGCAGATTTGGGTTTTCAAAAACTTTTTTTAAGTTCAAAACCTAAAAAAATATTCAAATTTTTATGTTTAATATTTCGTAAAAAAATAATTTATAACTTAATTTAAAAAAGCTATTCATACGTTTACAAAACAAATATTAGAGCTTCAAAAACTATTAACAGTTTAATTTTAAGTTAATTATTTACAAAACCTTAGCATTTTAAACGTGACCATAATGTAAAAAAAATATTTTGAGTAAATGACGATTGTTGCAGATGAAAAGTGTGTAGAAAGATGATAAATGGTATATAAATTGGGGCTTGGGTCTCCCTTAAATCTCGATTTGTTTTATTTGCTAAAATTATAGTTCGAAATATTCTAAATATATATATTTAAAAATAATCTAAAGTAAAAGAGTTTTAGGCAAAAAAAATTGTATTAATATGAATAACTATTTATATAAAAATCTAATACATGTAATCTGATATCATGTAATCTAATACACCTGAGAAAAAGTTTGGTGATAAATTTTAAATTAAAAAAGCCTTAACTTCGTATTTTAGCGTGTTTTTAAGGTTTTGTGCTATAAGCCTTACATTTTATAACCTTAAAAGCGTTTTTTTTTTAAAAAAAAGGTTAAAAAAATTGAAAATTTTTAATTTGAAGAAATACAAAAATTTATGGAATTTTTGTGTAAAATATTGTTTTCTTATATAAATTTTAAAAATGTAATCTAAAATTTTAATTAAAAAAATTTAAAAAAAAGTTTTGAAGGTACCGCGTTCCTTTAATTTATTGAAGTTACTGAAATTAAAAAATAAATTGTACCTGTTTTCAAAATGAGATATTTTTGTTCAGTTTTCATTATGATAATGGTTTGGTACTCAACTTAAAATGAAAGTGGAATCCCCTTTGGTGAAAAAAATATGAAGATCGTTGACAATGCTGAATATTGCTCTTTCGCCAGTAAATTAAATTTAAATGTTTTTTTAAACACATGTGAAATGTTATATTACCGTTCATATTAAGTGGTAACTTCAAAATTTAAATGAGCGAGCACTATACTACCACCAATTACAGCTTAGTATTAGGCAGAGCATGTTGATCCGGTTTTGTAGGTGTTTTAGAATACAGTTTTTTGTATGTAAACTTGGATAAAGCTTCCCTTCACCATCAAACGATAAATAAAGAAGGAAAGATACGACCAAGGCAGTAGCCTTACAGGGAGAGTTACAGTAGACTTTTATGGCCGCAGTTCATAAAACAAAGACATGGCAATGTGGGGAAAGTCCCTAATTGAAATCTTTTACCAGATTTTGTTGTCAAAAACAGCACGTAAATTCACATTGAAACATTCGTTATTAATTGTTTAATTTTCCACTTAAGTAAAAAAAAATTCCACTTAAAGTATTTTAAGAATCGAAGTATTTAAAATAGAATCTTATTTTACAAGTAACAAATTCTAATTCAACTTGAATGTGTAGAATTACATTTCCTCCCCTCAAAATGTTTGTCCAAATTCGATCCACGTTGCCTAGCAACCGGCATTTGCATTTTGAACGATAATTTTAGAAAAGTATATAAATTTAAACTGAAATAAACAAATCGTTTGAAAAATAATATTTAACCAGCTCAATTTATTTTGTCGAACATTCCAGCTGTTTCTCAAAAAAAAAATTGTCCTATTATTAATTCTATGTAATTCTCTCTTGTAGGGAAGGAACCCCAAGTTAAAATATTTTGTTAACTGACATTAGGAATGATATTTATAGAATTATTTTACAAAAAAGTAGTTGTAGTACTGGAATAAATGACGGCATACGGAACATTTTGATTATTCTTCAGTTGGCGAGGTTTATTATTTCTTCCGTTGGCGAGGTTTTTATGAAAATCAATTCAAATTTATATAAACTGTTAAAATTCCATTTTGCCTAAAACATTCGTTGATGTGTTCCGACACTGCCACATCCGACATTTTAAAGAGATTACGATTTTTATGCGGGATAACTCCAAAATTTTTTTAATCTTAGAGCACTTGGAACAATTAATACACCCGTTGAAGTCAAATCCTTTTTTTTGTGTGGACACTTTACGATTGTTGCTCTCACTGTTGTTGTGTTGTATTCAGAACCCCCTTGACAATATTTATGTCACATGCAATTACCAAACGACTTCATCGTGTGTAAAAGTCAATTTTCTGGTGATAACAGTATAAAAAGAATAATTATATTTTCATAACTCTCAACTTAAAAATTTATTTAAAATTTAAAAATACATTTTAATATCAATCAAATAATTTTTTTTAAAATAATACAGCTTTTTCAACTATGGCGCAAACAAATTCTGATTATAATTTTAAAAAATTATATTTTTTTCAAAATTAAGAATTATTCCTTAATTAAAACCCCCACATTTTTCATGTTTAGAACCTACTTATAAAATAAATGAAACATATTTGTAATTCTAATGTTACTTCCTGTAGTAAAAGAGGATAAAGCTGGAAACTAATCAGCTAATTTACAAAAATAATCACTGATTTTGTAGAGTCTTTCACATAATGATTTACTTGTAATCATTCATCATCGTTTATTAATCAAAGGGATAGTCTTACCTGAACCTAAAAAAACCCTGCCTAAAGATGCCCAGTTGCGAAATCCGTCACTGATTGCTTGCGAATGCATTCATCCATCCATCTACATTCATATAATAAGAAATTTATCATTGTAATTTTTTTTTTGTAAAATTAAAATTCCTTTATAAAAGGAGGAATAAAATGTTCACTTATTCCCCGAAAATATAATCCTTCATTTTTAATTAATATTGAGGTTCATAAATATTTTTAATAATTATTTTTCCTCTTCAATTCGTTTTATTTTAAAAGGTGGGGAAACGGGAATAAATAATAATAAATAATAATAAAATAGAATAAATAAAAATAATCTACTTTTGAAAACACAATATATTTGAATATTAAGGGACTGTTACTGTAAAAGTCGTTTCTTATGAGTAATCCGCCATTTTGAAAAATCGACTTTTTTATTATTCATGAAAAAAAAATACATGCTAGTATAATTTGCGGTTTATTTTGATTCCAGAAACTATGCTGCATTGATTACATTATTTTTTAGTCTGTTCCACAGACGAACTTTTAAACTATTTGCAATATCAATTTTTTTTCTAACAATTTTAGCAAATGACGCTCATTTTGTTATCAAAATGTATTTTTGTTGACAGTTTTTTAAAAAACGTATGTATGTAACTTAATTGTAATAATAAACAAACAGTTTTAAATACATTGTAGTTAATTAAAGTCATTTATAAGCTTCGAAATTCACATTTTTGCCAAAGATTGCACTTTTTCGGAAAATTGTTAATTTTTTTTCAAATTAACAAAATTTTAACATTAATAACTTGATTACACATTTTTCACACTTTGTAAATCATTAAAATATAGCTAAATATAGTAGATTTGTTTCATTGGAATGTATTAAAATATTTCTCTTATACAAAACCCAGGAATATTGAAAACAATATAGAAGTTTTTATGTATCAAACTATCACAAGTAATTTTGTATACTCAAACAAATCGACTTTTGGCTTTGAATTTTTTACTAAAATGTACTTCATTAAACGAAATAAATAAAAAGAAACCTAAACATACGTTTAACAATGTGGAAATTAATATTTAATTTCAAAATAACCATTTCATCAAATTACCCATTATTAACTAATCTTATATCTCAAAATACCATTTATAATTAAACTAATTAGTAGCGAAATTGCCGTTGTTAAGAAATTTGAAACTGTAACCGTATCGTTTTGCAGCTAATTTATTAAAGTTGTAATGACGCATGAAAGAAATAAAGTTCGAAAATTAAGTAATTGTGAATTAAATATTTTTCTTTTTTTTAGAATCATTTGCAATGTTTTAATTAACGTTCGTTCGTGTTCAATGTCTTTTATTCGTTTCTCAACAGAATATGGGCTTTGGATCAAGTTATATTTGTCGGAGGTATAATCAAAAATACAATCAATCTAACACAGCATACATTCTAGGAACTGGTTATAAGTAAATATTAGTTTTTGGAGTAGAATAGTTTAATTAAATTCCATGGAACTGATATCGGAATAGATGTAGTATAGGACATTTGGCGCGTTTTTGTTTTTGGCGACGAAAAATTGCCGTTAAACAGCGCTATGACGTCATAGGGTTGCCAGATTGAAAGTCGCCACAAGAATCGGAACATACCAACAATATCAGGTGGGGTTGCCATACTATAAATTATTTATCGCCCCTATAAAACACGCCAAAAAAAATTCCGCGCCAAATGTCCTATACTACATATGTACCCTGATATCTTATGCAATCTAGAAGATGAAGGTGTACGTATGTACACTGCACATGTACTTAAAACTGACATGTTCAAACATGAAAGATTGCTTTTTTAAAAATTCAGTTTATTGTGTGTGCACAAAGATTTCGAATAAGCATGAGTACGTGTGACAGCACTAAGTTCCTGAGTTATTTTGAACCTTGAAGCTTCGATATTGTGTTACAAAACATGTGTATTTCCATAAATTGTCGAAATATTTATACTAGGATGTGCTAAACTATTTTATACGCCGGAGAGATAAGTCATCGATGTCGATAAAAAAATTTAATTTTTGTTAGAAATTATAAAATTACAATAAGAAAAATCGAGTGTGACTGTGTCGGAGCAAGCGTGAAAAATGTTTTAAGTGAAACTTCATTTTAGAAGATTATATAAATAGAAATTGATCGAACTTCTTCAACCGAATCCAATAAACAAGCTATTCCGTATAATGCAACTGACCCCACTTTATCATTACGTTTAAATCAGTTTCATCAACAAAAAAAATCTAACGTGATAAAAATTACTAAAAAGAAGTTAATTTGATTCCTTTTCGGGAAAAAAAAGACGATGTGGCTAAAATATTTATCAACATTTAATATTTTATATGACTCAGTAAACATATCAATTTAAAACCCATTTTTTTAAATCATGTTTTCAGATTACACATAGGAAACATATAAAAACGGGAATATTCAGATTGCGTCCGAAGTAATTTCCGGGTTACCATATTCTCAAAGAAGAACAAATTTGTTTATCACCCCGAAAACAGGTTGTCATGAGGCTCAGTCTAAATTTTCCGATAAAATCATTCATTCTTGGACACACAAAAAAAAAATTAAATAAACACACTAAGCAATTAAACAATGCAAGAACATTTTATATAAAACTGAAGTGCCCAGATCTCTGTTTGTCAGTGCAAGAAAGGGTCTGTAACTACAAAACGTAGAGTTTTAAAATTTACAAAATAATTTTTAAAACTTAGAATTTTAATGAGAATACTTCTACTAGTTTAGATTTTCACACACTTTTTACGCTTTAAACGTTTACAAAATAATTCTTACTCCTACCATAATACATATCAGTAGTTTTATAACAGAATCACAACAAAAAGAAAATTATTTGACAAAACAAATTTTAATTTGACAAATTTTATTTTAAATATTATTAAGTAAAGCGTCAAATATAAAATAGCTAATTAAATCTTGTTTCAATAAATCGACAAGCTAAAAATGTTAATTGTATCCTTCGGTTACAACAAATGATGCGATACTCATTCAGTAGAATTAATCTGTCGTTTTTTTTCATTTTAACTCAATAATCAGACTTTATCTTACTATATAAAGAAATTATTGATCGGCATGATATTGAAATTCAATACCGTTTTTTCGAATTATAAATTAACTCCTACAATAAACAATCACAGTTGTTGCCATTCCTCAAAATAAACAAAACACCAAACGATACAATTATTAATATAATTAAAGCGTAACTAAAAAAATGAATGGAATAATAAAAACAGTCAATTTTAGTAATAAGTGAAGAAAGAACAATTGTTTAATGAATCAGCCGTCGATACTTTTTTATATATGAGAAAATAAAAAAAATGAAAAATAAGAGGGCTGGAGGTTAACAGATTTAAAAAAAATAGATGCCTTTATTTTAGAGTTACATTATATTACATTTGGGAGTTTTCAAAGAGGTTTTATAAAAAAATGTAATTTAAAGTTTCTCTTAGGGAACTATTTTATAATTATAAATGGTAATGGAACATTTATACCAAACTATAATCAGTTTTGCATAAAACTTACCCTCTTTCTTTACCAAACTACAGATCTCTCACTTGACATATGCAAAAACATAATCTGTGTAAATATTATAAAGTCTGTATAGTAATATTCGAGTTGGAAGTCTTCAAGAGATACTGTAAATAAACTACTCTTGGATTTACCGTTTATACTCCACAATGGCTTTCAGATATCAAAGATGTTAATATTTGTAAACTGCAAATATGTGTATGTATTATACTTTTAACTACAAGCATATATTTAAAGTTTTTAGGTAGCATTGATTTTGAAAGAGTGTTGTTATTTATTAGTTTCAAACCTTTATCATTGCGTTATTTGTACGTTAATTAACTTTCTATAAATACTACAGTTGTATTTTAAATAAAGAACTGAAAATAGTTATTACACACCGAGTGTCTTGGTAATTAATTTTTCTTCACTTCGATTGTCTTTCCTGTTATTGTTCCTATTTATAGAAATACATCATTTTTAATGCAATAATGTATTTTGTGCACCAAAATGCTGTTAATTTCACATATAAGATATAGATAATTATTAGCGTCTCATACTGAAGTTTTTAAGCTATTGCAGTATAAGTCACCTTTTGGATTAAATACCTCTATCTCAGAGACTGTTTTAGAAATGAGTAGATTTATTCTTTGCGGTTTAATTATTAGGTTAATACGATATTAGTTATGAGTTTCACTAATCTAGGAAGAATATTTATCCAGGAATACCTATTAAACTTTTTTTTAAACATAATCATTGACGCCTTCTTTAGCCATATTATTTAAGAATATCTTTTTATATAAAAAAAAGTATATTAATATACTTTTTTTTATATAAAAATATTTTTTTGTCGAATAGAAGGCTATTTGACAAATGTAAAGCGTTGATACTACTTATACCTTAAAACCTACTTATACTTATACCTTGATACTACTTATACCTTGATACTACTTATACCCTGATACTACTTATACCTTTAAACATATTTTAGTTACCCCTTTTGATATATATATATAATCACAGAATAAATAATTTTATAACTTACAACAATTAATACCGTATAATGAAAATTAGTGTTGATTTATACGTCACAGTAATGATTCATTTAAAAAATATGTTTTAGTTATTTTAATTTTATATTGCACTTTCCGGTTTTGAAGCAGTTTCACCTGTAATTGCAAAGTTCGCTTGATATGATAATTATAGCAATATGTACACTAAATTATTTAACGTTTTATATTTAATTAAAACTTAGATTATTAAAATTTATATTATAGTTTCATTATTACAGTATATGGGTAAACGATAAATTAAATTTACTATTTTAAATTTACTATTTTTTTTTAAATATTTCTACAGATAAGAAAGTATTTTGTTCTGTAATGATAAAAATGTACGATGACGTACAAAAACATTAAACTTTAAACAAACTTATCACTTCTTTCTAAATCATCAGGATTTTTCAAAACTGCTAAACATATTTTTTTTTTAAATTTAAATCGTGAAAAACTACTGTCAACTATTAAATTACATGGAATTATTAACAAATTAACCAAAGTTACTCATGCGTTACATTCTTAACAGTTATGTTTATTAACAGTTTTCGCCCATTAAATTCGATACGTTGGAGGGTTTTGTAATGTTTTCAAAAGAAGAAGGGCCCAAAAAAAGTAAAGTAATAAGCCTGGTAACTTTAGATCCGCAACTTAATATCAAAGGTCAGGTGGGTTGCTTACATAAATTGGAAATATTATCCGATTATTGAACATGCAATTGCTTCCATCTTTTAAGTAATTATAGATAATATAGAGTGAAAGTAACTTCTAAAGGGTGTACAATGATGAGAAAACCTTTGGTTTCAATAATTAATCATTATATTTTAAGGTTACGTAACGTGAAGTTACGTAATGATATGTCAATAACGATACAAATCTAACTGATTACGAATCAGTCAAATTGGTCAGTTAATTAATACTGATCAGTCAGATTAGCATACTAACTAGTCAGATTAGTATACTAATTAGTCAGTTAAGTATACTAATTAGTCAGATAAGTATACTAATTAGTCACATTAGTATGCTAATTAGTCATTTTAGCATGCTAATTAGTCAGATTAGTATACTAATTAGTCAGACTAGTATACTAATTAGTCATATTAGTATGCTAATTAGTCATATTAATATATTAATTATTCAGACTAGTATACTAATTTGTCAGATTAGTATGCTAATTAGTCAGATGTGTATGCTAATTATTCAGATTAGAATGCTAATTAGTCATAATAGTATAATGGAAGTATCGTATTTAAAATTATTATTGCTTGTTTCATTTGTAAAATAAGTAACTTATTTGGAATTCTAACCGCAAATACAGATACGAAGACAGATGGGTGACTAAACGTCGCACTAGAGTCGCACAATGGGCAACTGGTGTTTGTTCGGGGTTTATCTCGAAGGACAGAACTAGGTACCATACCTTGTAATTTTAAACCATCGACAGATTATTAGCACAACACTTTGGCTTCTACCCCACGTAACTTTTATAGGCGTGCGGACATTGGACCACGATACATTAACGTGCACCAGTCCCGGCGGATGATTTTTTTGCCCACAATCTCGAACGAAACTGGCAACTCTTCGATCACGAGCTTGGTACAGAGGCCATATACTTGCCAATGGTTTTCTTTATACTGTCTAAATATTGAATACATATATATATAGATAGATATATAGATATAAATATATATAGATATAGATATATAGATATAAATATATAGATATAAATAGATATAGATATATAGAGCTAGAGCTAGAACTGGAGCTAGAGCTAGAGCTAGAGCTATATATATGACGATTGAAGAAATTTCAAATTTAAAAATCCGATATTTCGAAATAAAATTCTGTGAATAATTTATCTTTTCATTTTTACAAAGTGTTGCTTTCATTTAAAATAATACAATGTTAACGAATTAGTTAATTAAAAATTAACAATTCAAATTTATAACTAAAATAATCTCAAAATATAATTTATTTATGTTTATTCAGTAAATAAAATATTAAATGTTTTTTTTAATGAAATAAGCATTAGTTTGCTTTGATTTGATTAGTAGTTAGGAGACAATGTACACAAATATACACCCATATTACAAAGTATTTTAGAACCAAAGTCAGATGACGATTTCACATCTGAATTGGCAACATGACATTAGATTCCAATCAGATTTAACGTACACCATATCCGTATACACGCCTTCGGATTTAGGGTAGTTAAGACGACATTTTGTTATTTCTTAGAAAATCTGGTAATCCTCCGATCGCCAGATCGATACAAGTTTATTTTATAAAAAATATATAATTTACTTTCCATTTTGTTACTGTAGTAATGCCATTACCATTTCTATTTATTCCATTGTATATTCCCTGAAGTAAATTTCTATTAAATAAATGTTACTAAGATAACTAAAGAATACGAGAAATTGTAATTCGATGTTTACGTTATTAAGGACGCTAATTTAAAATTTAACTGCATTATTACTTATTGTAAAGGTAAAAGTTCAACAGTAACCAAACTCTTGGTTCTAGATTTTCGTGAAAATGCTCAAACGTCTAACATCATTACTCTAATGAAAGACAGTTTTATAACCTTCGATGCAATTTTTTAAACAATATTTCTGGATCGGCGAAATCAGATCATGACAGTCCATCTGATGGATAAGGGGCAAAAAATCCGTTTCCTCATTCACATGTCACTGGTTCGAATCCTAGGAAGTAGAGGAACTTTCTTTTAGTTTGTAATGTTTTTTGTTGTTGATTGATCTGTGTAGAAAGAATATATTTTTTTTTAGATTCTGTGTCCAAAATTGTACGCACACTCAAGAAATTACCTACCATACCTCTATACAACCACAAAAATCTTTAGATTTGAGTAAATATTTTCCCTAATACATAATAAAGAAACTATTAGAATATAACCGCTACAACAGATTATCGATTGGTTTTAAAATCCTTAATTACTAACAAAAATGTCAATTACAGCCTAGCTAATAAATAAACAAAAATCCGCTAGTCACAGTCCACGCTGTACCGAATGGTTTGGTTTGTGAATACTGTATATGAACGCCGGCTCGTCCTGCTCCTTCTTGCATCTTCGGTAAGCAGTAGATATCTGCGCACTCATAAGCACTTAGACTATTCTTGGTATGTTTTTATTGGTCTTGAACTGCTCTTGGAACCTGTTTAAGTTTTCTATGCCGCAATGGAACCTTAAGGTGATATTTTGGCTTCATAATGAAACCTCCTACAAGTCGTCACTTTCCATTCCACCCAATTTTCACACAAATGATTTAAACTTCCAACTTATCAAATGGAAGCACAGAACTCGTAGTTATCTTTAATTTAAGCACACATTCCCCACGACCGTAGAATAGAACTGGTGTAACATCGCTTAAACAGGTTCATTTCAAACTTGATTCATTTCTCCCACCAAGCGATACAAATGGGAGTGGATAAGTGGCTGACTTGGTCTACGCGCCTCCCTTCGATTTCCCCTGAAGTAACGGATTATTGAAATTTCAAAACTTTTCGGGTAGGACAAGATTTTGCAAATAACTTTTTTAATAGTCAATACGACAAATGACCCCGACCTATTTTAAGAACGAATTTACAGAAAATAATCTTTTTATCACCGTTTTTATCCACCGTTGCCACTCACTCCTTCCAAAATATACACAAAAAAGCACGAGAGCATTGTAGATAACATAGTATAAATCAATACTTATATATAAGAATGGAGTGCCTGTCTGTGGAATCGAACAAAACCCCTCATTTTGAGTTTTCTACACGAATTAGGATACACTGATTCCGAAAATAGCATTAAATTTTTTTTGTCTGTCTGTCTGTTTGTCCGGATATAACTCAAAAACTACTGCACGGATTTTTACGAAACTTGCACCATTTGAACAATATTTTCTTAGTTTAAAATCTGCACTTTGTTTCATGTGGATATCTACAACCATTCAAAAGTTATAGAACTTTTTCCATTTTCTCTAACATTACTCCTATGGGAAATTTACATCTCGATCTTCCCCTCATAACATTAGTGTTAAAAATCACCTTGGCGACCAAAAATATTTTTCGACAATACTGGATTAAACGATTCATTTTGATTGGCCGATGAGTAAATGTCGCCAAATGAATTAAAAATGTCGCCACACGATTTAAAAATGTCGCCACATATTGCCAAATGAATTAAAAATGTCAACAAATGTCAACAACTACGCTGACAAGACAAAATCGCGCAGCTCTTACTGTGCAAAATGACCACGAGCAACGCCGGGCCATATTGCTAGTTATAATATAAAATTAAAGTTATCATCACAACACTTAACAGTACTAGAAAAACATGTATAATCACAACATTTACAAAAGTTTCTTTTACAGATTCTGTTAGTTAAGAGTTTTTTTTATCATTGTTTTAATCTAATGTAAATCGTACGATACTCTACTTGAGTTTTATAGCCCTTTATTTATTTGAGTAATTAAATGATGACGTTACATTTTAATTTACATTCTATGTATAAAGAAGGTAACCTAAATGTGAAAATCCTTAGGAACATTATCACTGCCAAAAAGCTATTTTAAGGCATTCATTTATTTTTCAAACTTGTATATTTTAGAGATTGCATTTAGTTATACTCTATTGATAAAATATGATCCCATTTCCAAAAAAGAAAAAAAAAATCAATTTTCGCGAAATAAATTGCGGAACTCGCAGATTACAACTTAAAATAAAAATAAAAAGATGCAATCTGGATTGGAGAGCAAATATTTTACGTAAACACAAACGTTAATCGCAATCAAAATATATTTTATATAAACTATTATCATTCTCTGGAAAGGCAGATTTCAACATATCATTTTAAAATTGAATGTGTATAGAAATGATAAATAATCTATGATCATTTATTTATATTAGTATAGAGAGCTTACTGGATTCAGATAAATGGGGACTTCAAATATGTGTTTCAGCAAGCAATGTAAATAAACCTTACATCCAAGAAAAGTAAAGACGATAAACTGAAGGAATTTTGACAAAATAAAAGCATGTAAAAATGTTAGATTTATGAGTTAAATTCAATATTCTTATTTTCCAAATGAAGCGAGTGGTATTTGGAACGGATTATACATTCCCTTTTGGCGCGAGTACAGCATAGCGATAAGCAAACAAATCCTGCCAAGTATTTTTCATTAACATAGTGCTCTCTTCAAATATATTTTCGCGGATAATGTGTAGGTGATTGATTTTATGTTTCGCATTTGGCACTTTAAAAAACAGTTTTCTTAGATTTCTTCAGTAGGTTAGAGACAATGATATTTCGTTTAACCAGCATTTATTGGCATGGTTTTACAATATACATTGTTGAGCAGAAGTTTCTATTTGAATTTCTTGGTGAATTCAATAAGAGAAGGAGAAGCCCCATGCGAAATTAAAAACTAAAAAGGGAAAAATAAAATAATCTTTCTAGAAAAATAGAAAACATACTTTAAGGAAAATGCGCTAAAAAGTAAAATTTTTTTTTTAACTCTACGTGCGAATGAGTTGAAAAATTTAATTATTGAATATCAGTTGTATACTTAGTACAACTTTTTGAAGTTGGTGCCAATTTACAAAAATCATACCCGAATTTTGGCGCCGATTTAAGGTACACTGCGAAAGGATTTTTAAAAACCTTTCCATACGATTAACATGGAGAACATGTAACAATGTATCATTCCAAGATTGAAACAATACAAAATTTTAATAGTATGCAAACTATAAGGAGCAAACTTATTGGCTGATGATTAAATATCGGCTTATTATATATTTATTTAAGGGGGACCCAAGCCCCAATATCCGGAAAAATTGCTAAATTTTATTTTTCTTCATAAAACGATGCTAAATGTACGTAAGATGATGTGTACAAAATTTCAAAACGGTAAAAGAAACAGAACATGTGTTATTTTAGATGTTTATAAAACATTTATCATCTTTCTACATACTTTTCGTCTGCAACAATCGTCACTTACTCAACATATTTTTTTAAAATTTTGGTCACGTTTAAAATGTTAAGGCTTTGTAAATAATTAACTTAAAACTAAACTGTTAATAGTTTTTTAAACTCTGATATTTGTTTTATAAACGTATGTATAGCTTTTTTAAATTAAGTTATAAATTATTTTTTTACAAATTATTAAACTTAAAAATTTTAATATTTTTGGGGTTTTGAACTTAAAATAAGTTTTTGAAGACAATTAAAACACAAACCTGCCAAAGTCTATTCATACGTTTGTAGTGTGTACTTTAATGTTATTTAATCAATTAAAAAAATAAAAAACATTAAAAATTGAAAGAGGAGTAGTGTTTTTAATAAAATTCTTTTTAAGCTTGAAAAATGCAAAAAATAACAACTTTTAAAAAAAAAATATTTTTGTTTTTGATTATTGTTCAGAAAAAGATGTTCTAATAATATAAAAAAAATGGTATTTCTGAATTCATTAATAAGCAAATTAGGATTTGGGGCTCGGGTCTCCCTTAAAAAAATATATATACACTTGGCACTTACGTTTTTTTTTAAATTCTTGCATGTTGAGATTGAGTTAAAAATGGGGAGTGACTGTGCCGTAGCATGGACAAAAGGGTTTTATGGGACATTTCACTTTAGCATGTTGTAGAAATTGAGATCGCATGGCAACAAAAACCTCTATAACAGGAAATAAGAACAAGTTGTCCGGGCTATTTCCTAGGCCGATTTGCTTTATTTTACGATTTACTCACAATGTCCCCGAGACAAAAATATTAATATTCCGCGTGTATGCCTTCGTATACCCGACTGATTGTTAGTATGCGAGAAATATCGAACTGATGACCGCGGAGGCTGTATGCCAAGAGTATGCAAACGGCATATGCTTCCGATTTCGATCCAATTTATTGCAACATTAATTGGAAGTTTACACCTTCTTCAGTTCCACTTCATTATTTATGGGTTGTTTGAGGCGCCCACGGGGAGAATTAAAAAAAAAACACTGACTCGGCATTTTGATTCCTACGATCTTATTTTACTCTATAGACTTGACTTGTTGGAGTGTTTTGGTGAGACGGAGTGGCCAACGGTTTTTCGAATAGTGGTTTTTCGAATAGTATTTCAATTCCGCTGTTTGCGTTGGTTACACGGTCAAAGACAAAATAAAAAATTGTTGTTTCTGCCAATCTCATTAGAGGCTAGTTGAGGGACTGTGAAATAATAACTGTGCTGTACGATGAAATACTGTGAACTGTTCAGCAAAATACACAGCGGAATACATCCCACAGCGGAGAAAGGAGCAAGCTTAACATGAATAATAAATTCAGGTGATTCCTCAGTAGAGTCCCAAGAGAGGAATGAATTTATTACGGCATATATAACCCCAGGTACTGGTGGAATCAAGGTATGAGTTACCAATAGGCACATTAGGCCCGGGCATAGAGGCCACGACTTTTATTTTACTAACTAATATTCATTCAACTTATATTTATTTGGTAGTGTTTCTTATGTAAGAATCACTAAACTTTCCCTGAGATATTAGTAATTATTTTGCAATTGATAGATATCAGTTTCTTGAGATGAAAAGTTTAATTTATACTACGAAAAATATTCATAATACAAATTTATTACTCACATTAAGCCCAAGAGCAGGTTTCAAATTTTAAGGGAATTTTAAATCTTGTGAAAATTACATGATGGCTTTTTTCCATGATGTTTATATTGACTTTTGAAAAAAATTTCATTATTATTTTTATTTCACATTTGGTGGACAATATAATGCTCCTTTCTTTTTTTTTTGGAAACAGTAATTACTTTAAATATAAGTATTCTTAAAAAAGCTTTTGTGGTATGAAATGTAATAAAAAAAAATACTGCCTAAATAAAAGTTACTTTTAAGAATTAAAAAAAATCTCAATGACTTCATAATTTCATATGAACATACATAGAATAGTTTTACATTCACTAAAGCAAAAGTTTGAACTGGTACAGTTTTTTTCCAAAACCACTAACGAACCATTCGGCGCACTAATAAAACATCAACACACTGAGCTTTCTCGTAGGGATATGTGTATGAAAATTACATTTACGACGTTGACACGCAATAAAACCTAAAGGAAATAAGCTAGTAAATATATATTGTTTGTACATGTCACAGCAACACATAAAGTTTTATTTATAAGCAAAAATTTTTTTTTACCGTTTTTATATATTTTAGTTTTTTTTAACTGCTTACAAATAAAACTGAATGTGAAAGCTATTACATGTACCAGAAACGTCACTTAACTAACTTATTTATTTTACGTTTTATTGCATGTCAAAATTATAAAAATAATTTTTAACACCTTATATATCATTTCTACCCAAATCACATTTCATATCACACTCCATTAAATAATATCATTTTCTACAAACGCCACTTAAAATAATATCATTTTCTACAAACGCCACTTAAAATAATATCATTTTCTACAAACGCCACTTAAAATAATACAAAATACAACACCCGTAAACGCATGTCGATTAGTATTTTATAGCCGAATAAGTACTTTCTAATTGCACTATGACAAACACAAAATGAAACTTTCCCACTCTCAAAAAGAAAGTGAAAATCAATGTCTCGTCCCCTCAATCCCCCCTCCCCCACTGGGCCGCGAAACTAGCGCCCTCGTCCCACCCTACAAGAAACCCAAACTGTACCACACTCACTGTCCCCACTAGCACAGCTGGAACCGACATCCTAGCCTGTCTCTTTCCCTGGGTCTAGTCAAAGAAAGAAGGGGGCTAAAGCATGGACTGTATCAGGCATCAACAACGTGGGAGGATGAGATAGGATTGCTCCGTCTGAAGTAGGGTTCGGTATTCCTGTGGATATTTTGTGTGTGAATTTTTGTGTTGTGGGGAATTTTTTTGAATTGGCTAATTTTTTTTTGGCTGATGCGATATTGTTGAAGTTTTGAAGAATGGAGTTTGGGAATTCGACCAATCAAATTCTTTTGTTGAAGAAAGATGGGGAAGTGGATTCGGCAGGTGAGATGTTGTTTTGTATTTTGATATTCTTATTTTTGTAATTGTTATTTATTACTTTTAATTGCTTATTGAAATTAGATACGATATTTAGAGAATTATTAAAGTTCTCGCATGATATATCCCTTTTTGTTTTCCTAATCGTGTGTTTTTGAAATTATATGTTTTTCAAAATTATTGTATAAAGGAATGTGTTTTTTGAATTTCTCAAGTATTTCCGAGAGATATACTTTAAAGTATTTTATTTTGTTTATGTATTTGGATCTAAATTTATTGCACTATAAATATAGTATTTTTAATAAGTAAAAAAAGTTTATATAGTTTCGAATGTATTTTTTATTAATAAAACATCAACTAGAATGGCATATATTTCAGAACATGTAAATAAAATTTCTGTAAATAATTCAGTAAAATTTCATTTTTTGAGTATTAATTTTAAAACAAACTATTTATTTCATAACACATTAAATTATGACTTTTAGTTGAAGATAAACTTTTTTTAGTAGAAAGAAGAGATTTAGAAAGAAAAAAAGATTATACTTTTAAACCTTAAGATACGCGTCTCATTTATTTTAAAGAAATTGTTGTTTATTTCAAAACAACACGTAACAACATTACCATGAATGATTCGGAATATTAATTATAGATCAATACAATAAAAAAAGTTTCTTTCACTGTTAGTTTAAAATTGAAATGATTTTTTTAAAATTTGTGTTGAATTTTTTTTTTTTGTAAATCACTGAACTTGCTATTTTGGTAAAATGAAGCTCTAAAGTACATGAAATATTTTACATAATTTTTTCGAAGTTAAAGACACTAGGGAATGTTTTACTAACTTAAGAATACTGTGGATAAATTAAATCTGACATATTCTACAGGGTAATCTAAAAATCTCGCTGTCTATAATACTGTATTTTTTTTATCAAAAGAAATTATATTAAGAGTACATTTAAAAAAATATATATATCTATGTTAGTTAAATGATATAAATACAAATACAAATACAAATATTGACGACCAACAACAGGCTCAAGGCCCAACAAGGTTGGTCCATCTAGTACCTCTTAACTATCCCCCAATGCATATCTAACTTCTTCTTAAAATCCGTTACTCCTTTACAATTAACAATATTCACTGGCAAGTTGTTCCATTTGTCTATTACCCTATTATAGAAATAGTGTTTTCTCCCTTCCCGATTAAAATGGGATTTGTTTAACTTAAACCCATGACCTCTCGTTCTATCACTCATATTAAAATCTAAACCCTCCACATCTCCTTGTTTGATAAATTTGAATAGTTGAATCAAATCTCCCCTAACCCTTCTTTCTTCCAGAGTATACATATTCAAATTTCTTAATCTATCTTCATAATTCATGCCTGAAAACCCTTGAACCATTTTAGTAGCCCTGTGCTGAATTTTGTTATGTTAACTAAATGTTAAAGATGGTACTTTATTAATACGCTCGAGATCTCGCAATGGTCAGATCGAAATAGCAAAAAAGCTCGTAACCGGTGGGATTTAGTATCTAGTCTCTTCGTAGAGTGAAGAATAACTGTATAGTGGGAGCTGATACACGTTAAATATGTCGTTATTGTAATGCTAGAATAGGCTGTCAGCTCAAATGCAATCCTTGTCAACCTTTCACGATTAAAAACTTCGGGAAAAATTTTCTTACATTATATATTTGTGTTAATATCCTCAACTACCACCAATAGTCCAGATGTAGTTCTAGTGCGACCTTATTTTAACAAACTAATTTAATATACCAATTTGTTTTTCCTATCATGGGAACATAATAAACCGATTTCGATGAGTCTTGGTGAAGTAATTTTTTCTAATCATAAAACATATTAATGTCGATTTTCTTTGTTAATATGTTAACTAGAAGATTAGTCTGTTACACTAATCTTGAACAGCTTAAAAAAAAGTTCTGAAGAAATTGTCAGGTTCATTTTGTGGCAATATTCTAAACAGAAACTGAACTATTATAACTTCAGTCTTATTTTTTTGTTGGCATAATTTTTTTTTATATTTAATATGTATAATTTTAATAATTCTTGTTTTTAAATGACAGAGAGATATCGCATGGTAGGGACATCTCATAGATTTTGACGTGAAACGTCTTTAAAACCAGTTACATGCAATGCAATATTAGAAACATTAAGTGAAACTTTTAGAATTACTCATTCCGACACTATAACTCTGGGGGAAGATAGCACGAATCACTTATATTTGGTAGCTTTTAATTAGATATTAGGTTTCGATACGTATGAAATCTTTAAATAAATAAAAGCACTTACGCTTCCTGGATGATACCAACGAGAAAAAGCTTGCATTTCAGCTGGCAAGACTTTTGTTGACGATCAATCATTTTCTATAATCTAATGAATCTAAAATATTATGAATTTAGTATTAGCTACTTCGGATATATCAGGATTGAAACATCATGGTATGCTTTTAATTTGATGTATATTCTGACATTAAAACTCCGAGGAAAATAACACGAATTTTATTCTATTGGGAATTTAGTGGCAATGCATTTCAAATCTCGAAATTAAGCAAAGTGCGTAAGGGACGTGAATGGAATACTGCACGTGACATTAAACGTAACAGTTTTTTCAAATCCAATTGTTGATGTTTCTGTTGGCGGCCAATCCTTTTCCTATAATTCGTTAAAAAAATATTTCGTATAACATTCTTTTGGGCGTGCTCCGACACAGTCACATTCACTTTTTCCCAATACAAATGAATTACTAATCAATTGATATATAAATCTTTATATATATTTCTCTTACGCGGTGATTGAAAAACGCTGTTTTTCTGTACGCTGAGTGGCAACAGTTAGTTTGTTTACAAAATTCGGTTGCGCCCGCATTTTTATTTTGCCATTATGTAAGCCATTTTGACGATTAGCCCCTTCAATTCATTAGTAAATAATTATTTTGTTGATGTCAGTTTAAATTAGGAAGAATATAAACCCTATTACTTTAAAAATAGAAGTTTTGAAAAACGCTTTTCTAAACTTTATATGAGCGGAACATTGGGGTGGCGTCATCTGTTGGCAATTTTGAAAACTATATTTCTATGAACTTAATTTTTATGACGTATTAACTTAGTAACGTACACACTTCTGATAGGCAAAAGTATGGTAAGCTTAACGTCAATTATGCCAAAACAAACTGCCAATAATGTTATAAATTAAACTAAAACGCAGGAAAGGTGTGAAAATAACGTGGAAAATAATAAATAATGGTAGAAATAAAATTATAAATAATGGCTTGCCAGTGGTTCCATTGTTTTAATTTGTAGTTTAAATGAAATTAAATTAAATTATTTTATATTCATTTACATGGCGAAAAAATGAATGGATGTCAAGATGAATTATAATTTAAATTTACAGTTTCAACGTTTAAAGTTTTTGGTAATATAATTAAAAAAAGTATTGTTACTAGGACACATTATTATTGTGTCCTACCTTCTTTTAGCGAGCGAAGCGAGAAGTGGTTTGCGGAGCAAATCTATGAGGATTGCGTAGCAATCCTCCGGGGGTTGGCGAAGCGTAAGCGGAGCCTCCTAGTATTGATTGTTTTGTAAAATAGGCATTAAATATCATCAGTTCTCAGCTCAATGCTATGGGTTAAATTAATAGCTAATTTTTCTTGAAGTGTGCAACGAAGGGTTGAATCTAACAACTTATTGCCAATTTAAATTTAAATTCGAGAGAATAACTAAATAAGTTGAGAATACACTTTAATTTTACTAATGAATACTGTAATTAAAATAATTTCTAAAACTCCACAAAATCCTAGCGCTGACTAATTTTTTTCGAATAAAATTTTTATATAAAACTATTATGGCTGTGCCAACACCACCTAAACAAATTCCTCTACATACACCAACACCTCGTAGTCTAGACACATTACTTGAAACGCCATGCCAGCAGATTATACAGAAATAAGCAATGTTCTCCAACCGGATTTTGCGGGCGCCATCAATTCCATGTACTTGCTTTAATTCATTTCAAAATTATTTATACATCGGTGCCTAATGTACAATCGAATGAGACCAAATGTGTGTCAATCGTGCTGATTGACACGAAATTGCAATGTAATTTCGGATTGGGTCACACTAAACTCTTAAAATAATATTGTTATACTAATAAGTTCTACAAAGAAACTGCACGTCAAACACAATGGATAGACTAATTTTCTTAGAAAAAAAAATAACCACGTTTTCAATTGAAATACGTAAAAGTTAGGTCAAGTGGATGTAAAATAAATCACCTTATACCTTTGTTGAGGTGTTCTATTCTACATCTTTACAATCAGTCAAGGACGTCACACCCTTCAACTTGTATGTAAAACCATATATTCATACGTCCCTTGAGGTATTTGTTCTCTCTATTCCTTCAAATACATCGTAAGCGTAAAGAAAATATCGCATTCAGGTTTGTTCCAGTTACAATATTACATCGTCACGCAGGTTTGTTGTAAAATCTGTTGGACATAAGGAGCTCAACGGAAGTGGGAATAAATATATTCCCTAGTGAATTCTGGTGTTAGAGAAATCTTTAGATTGTTTCAAGGATTAGTAACGCCCACGATTCTGTGGTTTAGGAATACATGAAAGCGTTTTATTGCCTGTTTGCAATAAAACTAGTTATAAATAATTTTCTATTGTTTAGAATGCAAATTCTGTTATGCAATTTTATCATGTATTTAATTATTTAGCTTGCAATACTTTTTGACTATGTGAAGTGAATTGAAATGAAATGTTCATCGAAACAGTCTTTAATGGTATCACCAAAAAACGTATACTAAACATTCAAAAAACTAAATTGCGGAGCATGTTAAAATATTCAAAAATGTTGTTACATACGAAAATTAATTATATTTATTACAAAGTCCACATAGAAATGTGTGATTACTTTTTTATAAAATCTTTTTTTTTTTTTTTTTTTTAAATATAATGACTTGACAAAGTTTATGGAAAAATAATAATAATTGAATAACAGGTTATAGGTTGCAATAATGCAATATATGAAGTGTTATTTATGAAATCATTTGCGCGTTACATATATTTAATTTTTTAGAACATTTTTATGTGTAGTTTCACTGGTATTTGGAAGCAACATCATACAAAAATTGCGGGATTTTCTGTTTTGTCAATTGGCAGATAAACAAATCGCTAAATATATACCTTTAACATACTTTAAATTTAGATGGCCATGCCTTTTTCTTTTTTCAAGTTATACTTCACTTACTATGGATAAATTACAGTTATGCAAAATCCTAGTTAACGTAACAAATAAGGGGACAATCCGCAAAGGCGCCAAAATGAATGTCACAAAATTTTATTTCAGTTCAAATTTTCAAACTTGTACAATATTTGAGTAATATGTTTTACATGCGGGCGAAAATTCAAATGAAAATCGTAATTTCGTTAGTTTTCCAATCGCTATTTTGCGATTAGTTATTACGCTAATATTACCATTCGCTATTTTGTAACTACTTATTACTTCAGATATTTAGTAATATTTCCGTATAAGTTATAAACCATCGCCAAAATGACGTCAGGTAAAATTTTACATTTCATGAGTTTAATCTACAGAAAGTAGCTCCACACACTTGTTTACGTGACACCCATATAGGTGTTGGAAATGAGAACCATAGTCCATTCACGCCAAAGTTGTCGATGAAAGTTAATTTTGCGTAGTGCTCCCTTATTCTTTACTTTTACAAAAAACACATGAAAATTATTTTAAGATAATTAATAATAAATATCCTGAAATTCAAGCTTTTGCATTTGGAAAAGAATTATAATTAATTATTTTAACTAAAACATTTTAAGCCGTAATTCATGTGAGATAAGCAACCAATTAATAATTGTATTACATTTTTATTTTTCGCAAACAAAAGCTTTTGAAACAGCATTAAATATTACACAACTAATTAAATATGTTCTACTACCCCTCCAAAATGCGTGGGCATTTATTGAAAATGGAAAATGAAATAAAATATCAAGTTCTCAATAGAATCTATTTAAGCATTAAATTATTGCTTTTAAAAGAGGATGGCGCAATGATATCAACGATAATTAAATTTGGAAATCCGTTACATGTAACATGTTTTCGCATTTATGCTAGTTTGTAATTTTAACTTTGAAAATAACATATAACGTTTTAAATATGTCTACATACTTATTATGTAAATATTTGTAGTTATTATTAAAAATGAATTGATTAAATTTAATTTCTATATCTTCTCACTGTAAAAGGCTTTTTTATTAATATTTATACATTTTGTATAGAAAAGAACTATTATTCATCTTCATTTTCTGCTTTTATTTTGGGAAACTTGACCTTAGCTCAAACGGAATTCGAAATTATAAAGAAAATACTATCTTTTTTACCTTGCTCATTTTGGTTATAAGAGTTTTCTTAAAATAATATACAAAACTTTCTAAATTTTCAACTTTTTTGTTCTAAAATTTTTTTATGAAAAATTAAATATAACGTACACATCATTATTTTACTTGTATGAAAAACGGGATTCAGTAAAACAAGTAAAAAAAATATTTATATTTATCTAAATTGGATTCGCATTTGAATCGTTTATTTGAGAAATAAGAATCTACAAATTTTTAACGAAAGTAATTTACTTCGTTTGTTTTCTTGTGGTTTTGATTCTCATGTGTATATTGCCACAATTCAACGGCCATTTTGTGCACGGTTGATAGCGTGAGTGGCTTTGGAACAAAAACAAAACAAATTTAAAGACTATTCACATTAAGAAACAATAAAATCTTCTTAAAATTAACTTCATTTGTATGCTAAGACATCTTCAGTCCATCTTTTCTTTAGACAATTTACAAGTGAATCCAAGTACGATGTCTCAGGATCAATATATCTGTATAATTCCCTGTTGAGTATAAACTCAATTTGCAAATGCTGCTCCACTCATCTTGATTTGGAGAACACAGAGAACTATCTGTTCCGTACCTCTGAGAAATATAACAGTGTCAATGTGTTGAGATTACTGCATGGTGGGTAGGAATAATACTCAACGTCTGCTCTTATGTAGACATCTTAAAGGAAAGTTTTGCTACTCATCAATAATAAGGTATCGGGCATTTTTTCAAGGTAACGTGTTAGTTCATATCGGGTTAAATAGGGTTATATACAAATGGAATAGTTTGCCTGAGTATATTGTTAATCCTTCAGGAGTGGGTAGTTTTAAAAAGGCAATTGGATGTGCATTGGGGAATCATGAGGATGATGGATTGACAGGACCAACCTTGCTGGGCCTAGAGCCTGTAGTTGGTTGACATTATTTGTATTTGTATTAACTTTAACTTACAGATGTTTTTTAGGAAGGGAATACTTAAAGAATCCCAAGTCAATCATAGTCTTCATATAATAATTTTATAAATTTTGTGAGGAATGGACTCGAGATAACAATGTATTCTACCTAACTTACAAATAACAATCGCATACGTGGAAGTAATGATATTGAACAAAAGTTTACAAAAGCAATGTAAGCTGTAGTATCCAAGAGACACTATATAATAATAGACAATACAAATTAAAATACAAATATTAAACTACAATATTAAAATACAAATGCAATAAAGTACAATCATATACAATATTAAAATACAAATGCAATAAAGTACAATCATATACAATATTAAAATACAAATGCAATAAAGTACAATAATATACAATATTAAAATACAAATACAATAAATTACAATAATGTACAATAAAATACAAATAAAAATACAATATACAATATCAAAATACAGTAAAATACAATATTAAAAACAATAAAATGCAATATTAAAATACAGTAAAATACAATATTAAAAACAATAAAATGCAATATTAAAATACAGTAAAATATAATATTAAAAACAATAAAATGCAATATTAAAATACAGTAAAATACAATAATACACAATATAAATTATATAAAAGACAATATAAATTATATAAAAGACAATATAAATTATATAAAAGACAATATAAATTATATAAAAGACAATATAAATTATATAAAAGACAATATAAATTATATAAAAGACAATATAATTTATATAAAATACAATATAATTTATATAAAAGACATTATAAGTTATTTAAAAGACAAATTTAATTTTTTAATATAGTAATGATTTTTTTATATACTATTGCTAATATTTTAAAAACTGCATAACTTGTACAGTTTTTTATTTATTGTACAGCGTATAATACAAGCATCCTTATTCGATAATATTTTTTTAAGTAACTGTTATCAGAATATTTTACAAGTCGAATTTTTTTTGTGCCAATGATCCAACAGCAGTAAAAAAAGTTTTTTAAAAAATAGTTGTTTGGCTCTAAATTATTTGGAAGTATAGTTTAAAACATTTTTTAAACAATTGAACTGATTTAAAATATTATTTTTTGTTGATTTGGAATTGTAACTTACTTTCTATTTTTTTTACTATTAAATTTCTAGCTATTTTTAGTGCATAAATATAATATTTTTAATACAAAACATACTGCTAAAACCTGAAAACTATTTTTTTTATTTAAGTATGAAAATACAGCTTATAAGCTGAAAATCCACATTTAACAAAAAAGAAACACGATTTATCGCTACTTTTGTTTAGAATTCTTCTGAACTTCCTGTTAGAAACTATATGTCCCGGCCTAGAGTAATAAATGAGACTCCCAGAAGAAATATATACTTTAGGCCTTTCACTAAACATTTCACGTAATTTATTTTCCGTGAAAGTGACAACGCAAAGAAGCGGGGCGTGACATCAATTCAACGGAATCACGAGTGTTGGAACTTTCTCCAAACACTTCTGGACCTATTTGTATATTGATTGTTCCCAAAAGGAAATAATAACTCTTTGTAAGTATACAAGCAAGTGGAGAATAGGAATGAGTGAAAGATAAATATCCAAACTTATAAAACCTAAGTAGCTACTAACCGGCGTTGCTCGATCATGAGTCCAAAAATGTTAGTGAAATCTACGTTTAAGTGTTAAAAAGCCTTGTCAGTGGTTCGCGAACGGTCTATTTTGAATGGCGTATCGCGAAAAAACAAACGTGCGTTTTACGCGTTCTATTTATACCATTCACATTAATAAGGTATCTTTGGACAATATCAATGCTTCCCTACAAATTTGTAATTGATAATTTTTGTGTGTTCCCTATAATTTTAGATACAGGCATCTAAGTTATTATCTAATTCTGCTATTTTCCGCTACTGGAACTGCGAATGGCCTCATAGTAAAGAGCTTGCGATCGGAGGGTTGCCAGCTTCGCTTCAAAAATACTAGAAAGTCGTCCAGAATATCCAACAAATTATACTGGCGTGTATACGTGACTGGGGCACGATAAATCTGATCGGGGTCCAAAGTCCCGACGTCTATTGAAAGCGTTGGGTGCCAGTTCAGGTGTTTCTTTCGTCATCTGACCATGGTTCTAAAATAATGAGGTGCATGTATGAATGTGTGTATGAATGTGTGTGTGAATGTGTATGTGTTACCGGGTCTTTCCTTCGAGATTGACCCCGAACCGTCGCCAATAGCCCACTGTGCAGCTCTAGTGCGACGTTATTTAACAAACCAACCAACCAACCATAGTAAAGAGCATCTTCACTTTAGTATACCTGGACAGCAATTTTATGACTATAACTTTTATGACTATAGAAGTTACAGACTTCGAGCATTAATGGACTGTAGTAGAGCGAATATGACGTCATAATCGTGAAACCAACATCTCTGACCGAATGGCCTTACACGTGACTTCTTTTCAAAATTATGAATTAAAAAATACTCGCGATTGGCTGACGAATTGGGAAATGTGTAACAGTGAAAATTTATGAATAGAATGACGTCATTAACCCCGTGTCTGAGGCCATAAATGTTGGCCTCACTTTGATGTTAGCGAGATTACAAAGATATGTTTTCTCTACTATGAAGGATCCATGCTCGAAGGTTACGGATATGAGAAAGGAAGTAGACACCTTGTATAAAATAAGCTTTTATTGTAATTAAAAATATTTTACTGAAATAAATTACTCGTGTCAGGACTTTTTTTTAGTTAGTTGTTGTTTAGCAATACTTGATGCCTTTAATTCTCTCAGAAAAAATATAATAACCAGTTACCTTCAAATTGCCTATTAACTAAAATGCAACTTTAGGTATTTATGAAGCCAGCCAAAATGTATGATGAGGACTATCTTATCTTAACAGATAAAAAATAAAGATGGCCATATGCTGCTTTTGAAGCCTTCTAAAAAATAACACTAATTTTTTTGTATTATTTGATCGTCAAGGCTACTTTTGTCAATTTTGACAATCGTTTGGTCATTGAATAATTGGTTCGGCTTTTGACAAACAAGCTCATTCGGTTTAAGTTTTGTTTGTATTATTGCCACAATTCATAAAAGCTTTTTGGCTCAGTCGATAGATCCCTGGTTCCAGTCGAAAAAATTGATTTTTATTTGAAATCGTCCTCATTTTTGGCGAAATAAAATTCACGAACATAACGACGAAATAAATGCTCTTAATTTGACAAAATGTTTTATCGGAGCATTTGTAAGACTTTAACGATAATTCTAACACTATTTCGACGTAAGTTTCCTTAAAAAAAAAGGAGGATGCGTTTATAACAGTGAGCCTGTTAGAGAGAAATATACTTCTTCAATACTGCTTTGAAATAGATTCAAAGTTATAAAGTGATATAATAAAGTCATTAGAGATTTGCTAATTTTGCAATAATAGTCAAACAAGAAATGCAGTTTTTAACTTTAGACATATATTTCCTTTAAGGAAATATTTCATTTTCGACCGACAAAGACAGCATATTTTTTTGCTTTATAATGTTTCTCTATTCATATAATCTTTCAGTTGATACAAATATTGAATAAATATTCCAAAAACTTCAAGATTTACAAATTGATATTCTAGGGCCCTGCTTGAAATGGGTATATGTTTTGTAAGCTTTAAACTCAATTTCTAAAGAATTATATTTTTACTATATCTTGCTTCATTCCAAACATGATAACGCAAGTTCCCTAAACTTTTGGTGAAAATTATTTTCGCATTCAATTTTATATTAGTAGTGAGATGTTATGAACTTCCATCATAAATTTTTTTTAAAACGTGTTTTTCGATCTTATAAACGATCGATGGTTCATTTAATGAAGTTGTGAAAGCCTTCTCTCTTTTAACTTAAATAGTTTACTTCCAGACTTTGTAAAACATTATTAGAAAACGTAGTTTAATGAAGTTAAATTAGTCTAGTTTATTTTAAATGAATACATCATTAGCTTAACACAGCGATTCTCAACCTTTCAGTATTCGCGGCCCAGTTTTCAATAAAAATTTTCATCGCGCCCCCCCCCCTTTCCCCCCCCCCCTCCCGCTTCCCCCGCTTACAATAAAATGTATACAACAATAATGTATATTGAGTACTTTGGATTCTGTTTTCAAATTATTTTTAACTAACTGCCAAAACAAGAGTAAAAACAAGCCAACGTTGGCGAGAAACCACATCTGGCATTTTGCCAAGCGGGTGGGTGAACAGATGAAGCGAATGAAAAGTTAATCTAGACGGGGTGGGCTAAATTTAGAAACTGAGAATAAATTTTTTCGAATAATAAAGAAATAAAACAGAAGCATGACTAAACAAAAGAGAAAAAATAAGTAATGTTTGTGGAAGGGAATCCACACGACCGATGTCATCTCGAGCCAGTGGCGTACGCAGGAAATTTATAAGGGGGGGGAACGTCAGATTACTTTACACATGTATATATATATATATATATATATATATATATATATATATACAGTAGACTCGCGATAACTCAAACTTCGATATCTCGAATTTTTCGATATCTCGAAAAAAATCAATTTCCCTGCACCTTCATTACTTATTTAATGTAATTTTATCTCTTTAATTCGAAGTTTTTCGTCGTTATTTTCGATAACTCGAAGTTTCCTCGGAACTCAAAATTTTGTTTTCCTCTTAAAACTACGGATTTTGAAGAACCTTTAGCACATATGTAATTGACACGTTCTTCTTATCAGTTCTCTTTCTTATTGTGCGTTACTGAAAGGGGATACACAACAATGGAATCCTACCTGTGCCTCACCCTTTTGTTTGAATGTCGCCAGACTGGATTCCCTGAGTTGTATCCCCTCCTCTTTAAGACAGTGAGTCCAACAAAAAATATTAATGATTTATCGTCCCTCAAGCCAGCTGGCATTTTCGGTAAAGTGAGTCACTTTCTTGCAACATTATACCGACCGTCCAGAAAGCAACTCACTAAAAATATGAAGACGACACTCGAACTCGACCCCTTCTCACTTTTGTTTAGGCTTTCGTGTGGTGTTGATTTGTCTCTGTGAATAATGGCGACAAAACGAAAATGCAATGCACTCTCTATAGCTATTGATCGCTCTCAAAAGAAGAATGATAATGAAGAATGCGAATCTTCTCCAATGATAACTTTGTAAGAGGCTCTATCTTCCATAAAATATATGCGTGCATTCATTGAATCGACGCCGGAAATGAAAACATCACAGACATTTCAAGCAATCGTGAATTTGGAAAATATAATTGATTCCGAAAGTAGAAATACCCACCAAACTATTTTGGATAGAAATTTAAAATGAAATAGGTAAGTATACTTGTTTTTATTTTTACCAAAACAGCTTTTTTATAGCATTTTAGATAACTCGAATATTCGATATCTCGAATTTTTATACACTTCCCCTTCAAGTTCGAGATAAGTAGAGTTGTCTGTATATACATATATATATATATACACACACACACACACATATATATATATATATATATATATATATATATATATATATATATATATATATATATATATATATATATATATATATATATATATATATATATATATATATATATATATATATATATATATATATATATATATATATATATATATATATATATACATATACATATACATATATATATATATACATATACATATATATACATATATATATACATATATATACATACATATATATACATACATATATATATATATATATATATATATATATATATATATATATATATATATATATATATATATATATATATATATATATTGAATAATAGAAATAGACGAAGTCCCCTCTTAAATTATAAACTAAAAAGAGATTTAAAAAAATATATATACTTTAAGAAATACAAAGTACAAAAATTTTAATTTAGGGACTAGTGGAAAAAAAATAATCATTTAGAATTAATTTTGTACTTTTTACCACTCTTTAAAAAATTCATGCCAATTCACAAAGAAAACCACACCTAAATTTTAGAGCCAATTTCAAAAAGTGATAATGACCATAAAATTAATACTTAAATATTAAAAAAAATATTACACTTTTGTTCCTGAAATTAATAATTATTTTTAAAAAAACGTTTTAGAGCTTTTTTTAGAGCCGATTTTTATTTTGAAAAAAAAGATTATCTTATACTATATTTTATTCACATTAACTATTGATTATTATGCTTGAATTTACTTGTCATTCGAGCCCAATTAATTTTCATACTTACAAATCTGCTATTGTTTTTCACATACATTAAAAAAAAATTGCATATGTTTGCACAAAATATAAGTCATTTGTATTTTAGCAATTGAATTTTAAAGTAAAAGCAGTACAAATGTTATAATTCTTCTAAATTAGTATGCAACTGACAATAGGAATGAAGTCTTTTAAAAACAAATATGGAATAATCTCACCTTTCCTAATTGATTCATTGGGTTGTCTTTTCCTTCGCTTTTTTTTAAAAGAAAAAAAAGCAACTAAACTGGATTGTTTTTGCTTTAGCTTTCTTCTAGAAAATAATTTAACACAATCATCTGATACATGTTTCATTTTGGCTTTAAAAGGCAAAACAAAGCACCATAACTTTCAGAAATACTAAACAAATAAAAGGCCTCTCAGCGGATGTACAGGAGCAAAACTCTAAATATCTCTTAGTCAAGAGCGTGATCAACTTGAACTCAGGACAGCTTATATTTTGTTAACTGGAATACCTTTGTAGATGTACGAAGAAGAGTATAGAACAGTCGTTCAGGATGATAACTTTTCCTCAAATAAACCGAAAACAAATTCGTAATAAAAAAAATAATTCAGTTCTCTTCATTAATCATAGAACATCACATGTATACCAATAAATTTTCTTCTCGATGTATTTGACTGAAAGTCTCGACATAAAGACGCCAGTTGTTACTTAACAAAAAAAAAAAGATCTGGAAGAAAAAGCATAGTAGAAATATTCAATTCCCAGGGATTCATAAAAAAAATAATAGCATATGTGACGTAATGACCAATCATTGCAATCCCCGACAGGATGCATAAAGTGTGCACTGAGAAAAAGCAACAAAGTGCTTGGAAAAGAAGAATATCTGTAAAAACAAAAAGAAGAGGGGTCGGCAAGCATTTGCTTGATAACCTTGGTGTTTTCGCTTTCATTTGTTAAAAATATTAATTTTCTTCAAACACACATTTTCCCAACTCGGGTATTTTCAAACCCCGAAATTCCCAACTCGGGTATTTTCAAATCCTGAAATTCCCAACTTTTAGGGTTTTTAGGGGCTTTTTACCCCTCCAACCCCCCCCCCCCGGCGCGACGTGCCTGGCTGTCTGCTTGTTGGGAAAAGATAATCCCCCAAAAAAACTTTAGAAAAGTAAAAAACGCTAAGCCCCCCCCCCCCAAAAAAAAAAACTTCGAAACTGTGGCTAAAAAAGTTGTGATATGAAAAACAAACAAGCCAAGAGCTCAAGCGTGCACACCCACTCACTAGCCTTTTCCCGGAAAAAAACTGCGCTTTCTTTTCTTAGCTCGATTAAAATTTTATACACACATAAATTTAATTTTTAATCGAGCTAAGAAAAGAAAGCGCAGTTTTTTTCCGGGAAAAGGCTAGTGAGTGGGTGTGCACGCTTGAGCTCTTGGCTTGTTTGTTTTTCATATCACAACTTTTTTAGCCACAGTTTCGAAGTTTTTTTTTTTGGGGGGGGGGGGGGGGCTTAGCGTTTTTTACTTTTCTAAAGTTTTTTTGGGGGATATCAGTCTTTTTTTTCAACCCACCATTTGGAGGATGTCAGACCAATCACCATTTAAACTTTTTAAAAATTACTATTTGTTTTCCCATGTCATTAGTAAAATCCGATTATTCAAGGAATAATTAATCACACGCGAAGTATTAAAAGATAAATATGACCTCGCTTCCTCCTCCCCGAGTCCCACATGCACACTACTTCTTTCAGCTTGAAATAGTTACTGTTGAGATGTTTCACCCTTCTCCCGCGGAAGAACGATAGGGGAAATTTTTCAATGTTCTTATTTATTTCAAATGCTTCCATCTTCATTAATAATTGTCCAAGTTACATGACAATTGATCCATCGATTAAAAGGATTTTTAATCTATCGGGTGGTATAATTTTTATTTTGTAGAGCGTATTATTTAACGATAATTTTAACTTTTATTAAGCCGCTCTAAAACATAATCTTCTTTGGCGCCCGCCTAGTGAAGGGATTTCATATTTAGATAAAAATCGCCTGACGGCGTAAAAATTTGGCTTAAATTATTTAATAACTTTTTTAGCTAATTAAACATATTAATAATTAATATTATAAAATAAAAGTAACATGTGACCTTAGTGATGCCATAAAGCTATCATATAAGCTATTAATCAGAAAAATCGGTTGAAAATTGTAGTGTCTAGGGCGTTTGACAAATTTGGGCTTCATAATTTGAAAAAGTGACAAATCGACTAACTTTACGCAAATTAAAAAACTCCGTATCTCCGTTAATTTTCAATTAAAAAAAATATTCTTGTATTAAATTAAAGGTTTTACAGATACGGTTTCACCAATACTGGTTTTATTTTTTTACGAAATGTAGTGTGGCTTCTGGAATATATTTTACGGACGCACTTTAACATTATAAGTTGTGCGGAGTAGAGATAAGCTCTACCGGTCGGGCGTTCGTTTCTTGTTGGCTGCTTTGACGAGTTGGCGTTATTTCTTCTTTTTTTGGCTTAGCTTTGCGAACCCGACCGGGTCGCTTGATACGAGACCCCCCCCCCCCACACACACAGACTTTTAAATGAAAAAAAACCGTTTATATTTTTCTATACTTTCTTTTTGTTTTGGAAATTTTTATTAATTGGGGGAAAAAGCATTATTTTTGTATTAATTTTTTTAAGACTTCATACCGATGGGGATTTTTTTAAATAATATTTTCTCTTGGATATTCTCGCGCCCCCCCTATAGTGTGCTCGCGCCCCCCTAGGGGGGCGCGCCCCACGGTTGAGAATCGCTGGCTTAACATTCACCTTATAAAGATGATATATTTTTAGAGTTAAAACATCGTTGACTGATGAGTATTAATTTAATTGCGTGGGGGTGAATAAATAAATCTTATATTTTTATCTTTTACATAATATTTTCCATCTGTTTGCTGTTTCTGGGAAGAAATTTAAATGGCTCCCGTTGGGAATAGAGCTCGCGACCTGTTGCTCCTACGTAGACCGCCCGATACCAACTACGTTACACCGGCACGTTCTAGCTGTATATTTGCTTGAAATATTTTTTAAAGATATTTTATATACAACAATAATTTTAAATGTTTTTAAATATAACTGTTGATATTTATTAGATGAACGTACGATTCGTCAGTGCTCGGGTAATTCTTTTCCTTTAGATACCTCAATTCTTTAGATTCGTCACGTGAAAAAAGTCATAAAATGGATAGGGTAAGGTGGAGGAATATATGACTTGGAGTAAATTTTAAAAAAAAAATTAAATATTGAATTACACTATGTTAAACTTATGGTTTGATTTCGTTCTTTTTTTGTTAATTTAATCCGTTAGTGAAGTACATTATTTTGTAAAAATTACATTTCTGGGTTTTTAAATTCAAGTACAAATGTCGATTTTTTTAGTGTACAAAATAAATTGTGATAGTTTGATATAGGGAAACTGCTGTGTATAAACTAGAAAAGTCGAATTATTTACGAATATTCCTGGTATTTGTATAGAATATAATCTTTTTAACACATTCCAACGAAAAAATTATAAACGATTCTAATTTTATTTTATTGCAAAATAGATAAATGGATTTTTGAACTTACAACTGACACTACAATATATTTAAAATTGTTTATATGTCATTATAATAAAATTACATACTAGTTTTTTTTAAATAAACTATCAACAAAAGAAAATATTTAAATACAAAATGACTACCGTTTGCTTGTTTTATCAAAGTTAAATATAATGTTTTAAATTAAATAAAAAAAATCGTCTGCGGAAAACAATAAAAATAACGTAAATAAATAATAAGTTTCTGACTCAAAACAAACCTAGAAAATTATTAGCTGTTGTTCTATTTCGAAGGAAATACAGTAGGTGATATTTCAAAAGGGCGAATGGCGCATTACAGATTGATTTTAGGAACAAAAAACTTCCTTTTAATAATCAAATATATTGATTTTTGTAAGATTTAAGGGTTGTTAATTGTTCTATATCAGTCAAGTTAATATTTTGAGTTAAAAGTTTGTTCTAATAATACCTTTTTATGTGAAAAATTCCATAATTCCAGCAGGGCACCCATTTTACCCCATCTATGAACCATAGTAGGTTAATACTAAATATTATTAAAATTAAATAAAAATAATTATTAAAATTATTTATAAACTTCAGAACTAAATAAAAATATACGATTATGTTTTTTACAAATAAGTTAAATGTTTTATAAAATAATTGTAATTTTTTTCCCATTGAGAAATTGGACTTTGAACGTCAAAATTCGAGTTTTAAGACACATTTCCCCCCCCACATAACCTTATACTGTAAAAATAGTATATACGAGGATATTTTGCTATATTAAAGGTTTTATACTTATATCAATTCAAATACGTTTGCATGGTTTTTAGAATGCACCCTCAAATAAAATTTCGTACTCTATATTGTGTTCGTATTTTAAGCAAAATGCTTAGTAAACGTTTTTGTTATTTAATAGAGATTTTTCAAAGAAGTTACATTGGAAATCGATTTCATAAATGCTCTATTACAGAAATAAAAGTATTTTTCGATTTATCGATTTTTTTTATTTATTACTTGAAAGATTCGTGCCAGATATTTGTTTAGGAAAGTTATTTTCGATTTTCGAAATATACAGGAAGTACCAGCGTCGTTCTAACTTACTCTTTTTAATTAAGTGCATAAACATCTTAATTTTGTTCCGTAAATGGTGTTTATTCAAGTTCTCGTCTATATGAAATTGATACAGTAAATTACTGTTAGTAAATTAATCAAGTTAAAAAATAATTTCAAAAGGACATTGCATATATTCGAATTTAAATATTTAATAATAGTTGTTCTTAGTGGTATTCATGTTCTCGTGAAAACTATTGTCAGCTATATTGTCGATTTTGCGTTTTATTGTATTTTGTAACAATACATGTTTGTTTGGGATTGGAACAGAATTTAAAAGAAAGCATTAATTATCAAGAGTAGGCGTAAGTGCAGTAAATTGGATTTAAATTAGATATAAATTACACATTGCCAATCTTATACTTTAATCTCGTTCTTTTTATTAATTACTTCGTTTAATGTAGTACATTTCAGCAAAATATAAATTAAATTTTTGGATGATTTAAATCAAATCAAAAAGTGTATTTGTTTTCAATGCTTATAATTTCGCTACTTATAAGTTATAAGAATAGCCACAGTATGTATAACACATTGTTTATATGCTAATGTATTTAAGTTACATACTTGATTTTGAAATCACATTGTCAACAATAACACATTTTGATAACAGAAAGGATGCCATTTTCTAGTTTTGTTAGAACATAAAAAGAGTTTTAAATAAATTAAAATATCATCTGCGGGACCAATTATAAATAACGTAAATATAATCAAAAGTCTATTTGTTTGAATTTATAAAAAAGTTGTTATAGTTTGATGAATGAAAACTTAAAAGCTTAACTGCTAAACTAAAAAGGGAGAATAATGTATCAATATTAATGGGGTTTGTGTATAAATCTTATGTATGACAAATCTTTTAATACATTCCAATGAAAAAACTTAGAAAATTATTATACTTTTTTTTAAAAATGATTTGAAAAGTGTGGTAAAACGGATATTTGAAATATTAATGCTAAATAATATGAAATTCAGAAAAGTATAACAATTTTCGAAAACAGTGCAATATTCTACAAAATATAATTTCAAAGCTTATAAATTACAAGTAAAAGAATTGCTACAGTATATATAACATTGATTATGTTTTAATAAAATTGACTTACATATTTGATTTTTAAATCAAATTGTCAACAAAAACACATTTTGATAACAAAAAGAACGCTATTTTCTAGTTTTGTTAGAACATAAAAAAAGTTTTGAATGGATTAAAAGATCGTCTGCGGAACACATTAAAAATAACGTAGACACATCAAATAATTCTGAATCAAAATAAACAATAAATTATTGTAGGAGGTGTTCTTTTTATAAGTTAATAAACAATAAAAAGTCGATTTTTCAAAATGGCGGATTATAACTTATTTTTAGAAAGTCAGTTACAATAACAGTTCCTTAATAATAATCAAATATATTGAGTTTTTAAGAGTGTTTAGTGACAGATAAATTATAACCCTTAACATTAAATAGGTTTTCGCCTGACCCCGGAAAAGGTTTGTATCTCATGAAGCGGAGTATTAAAATTACGCATCAAATAAAATAACTCATTTGAAAAATAATTCGTAATATTTTTATGTACTATTTTCTAGCTTAAAATTTTAATAAATACTTCTATCCAATGATTTTATGTGACGAAAAAGGAAAGTTATATGCGTGTCATAACCTGTTACAATGTGTCGTTCTAAACCAAATTTTCTCTATCTTGACATGTGATGGAATATGGTGCCTGGAAAAGTAACTAAAGTGGTTTGGCGATCATAAAAAATACCGTTCCTTTAAGGTTTTGTTTTAGCCGTATTTAGATGGTATTTTCTGGGTTAGCACTTCAGAGACCCACTACGTAGTGAAGGGAATTCAAACTGTATACTTTTAGCAGAGAATGTTATTACTAAAATCCATTTTTTCTCCTGAAATTTAAATTTAACCCTCTGACGGAGCTGAACGACTTAAGTCTCCATGGATTTCCAGTTTTTCTAGCAATACACGTAAACTTTAAATTCTTAAAAGTTTACAATGTTGAAATCTTTTTCAAATCTAAAGCATTGGTGTGTTTCTTGGAAGCTATATTTATTAAAATAACAAAAATTAAAGAATATTTTTAATATGGCATTGGTTTTTGGTTTGGTTTGGTTAATTAACGTCGCACTAGAGCTGCACAGTGGGCTATTGGCGACGGTTCGGGGTCAATCTCGAAGGAAAGACCCGGGAACACATCACATCCACACACACATTCATTCATACCTGCACCTCGTTATTTTAGAACCATGGTCAGATGACGATAATATAGCATTGGACATATAAAGTAAAATATTTTAGTGGGAAACACATTGTGCTTTTTATCTAACCGCCAAGAGGGTTAAAATCCATGTTTTTTTAGTTTGGTGTCAAGAATTGCAAAATGACGTAAAAATACTAGTAGGTTGAAGGAAAATTTGTTAAAAGTACATCTTCTTAAAACTCCCCAAAGGTTTTGGAAAATATAAAAATTGTAGAATTATTTTCTCTGCAAAACAATTTACTATATATTTCCAATATATGTAATTAATGTGTATATTTCTTTAAATTTTAATTATTTTAACTGTTACATAATTTAAAAAAAAAAGTCATAAGGATTATATTTAAAAACATATTTTGAAGTAAAATATGTAATTATGAATTTAAAGTGTATTTGCATTGCTAGTAAAACTGAATATCCATGAACATCTATAGACGAAGCCCGCAACCCTTAGATAGATAAAGTATGACTTCAGACTTAGTGAATTGAATAAAAACGCGTCTGAACAAATGTGTCAAACAAATGAATTTTCATGAAATTTGAGCAGCTACAAAGAATAATATTACATGATTTGTCACTCTAAATTTGTTTATTCTACAATTAGCTTAAAATTTGTGAATATTGCACGGAATTTGAATCACTGTCCATACCGTGTGATTTTAGCTATTTTCTGTGCAATGCGGGAAGAGGGAAAATATTGGTTATTTTATATATTTTAAGAATTGAAATATTCTGTTGGTTGGATATTCTATAGATTTTAGAGATGCATCTTTCTGAGGATGAAGAAGGGTTGAGAGTTCGATGAGGATCGAACTCTCAACCCTTCTACTGGGTGACCACAAATTGATGGGCGATGGTAATTGTTAGGCTGTTTAACCACACATATACCGTTATTTTCCTTATGATTTAATTATTTTACTGATACTAAATCTAAACGACTTCATTAAATATAAGCGAAGTAGTTGGCTAGAAATAACGTTTTATTATTATGCCACAGATAAATGTAAAAAAAGCCCCAAAAAGTTCTTCTGTCAAAAATTTGTGAACACCCTCTACTGAACACTCTTCAAAGTTCTAATCAGTTCATCTCGAAATGTAATGGATAACTGTAGCATTAGTCTTCAAACTGTGTTTTCTTTCAAAATTCAATAACAAGGGATACTCAAAAAGAAGAAGAAACCTTAGCACAATTGAATATTCATATAAGATTCTTTTTGAAAATGCCTAACTATAATTATTTTGTAATATAAACTCATAATTAAATTTGCGACTCCTTTATGATTTACTGTAAATAATCTGAAAGAGATTAGCTATTACGATTTACATATAAAGGAAAAATTTAGTTGCGGTTATTATTATCTAGATATCCATTTCGATTTTTTAATCAATCGTTATTTCCAATTCTTGATTTCTTACTAAACATATCGACAAAACATACTTTATATTAGTTTTATATGGCTTTTATATTTCGAATACATCAATGAGATTTAAATTTTATTAGAGAACACTCAATGAAAAATATCTTGTTTCTAGAGAAGACGTTTGTAAAACAAGGGTTCAGTTGAAATTAGTTCTCGAGTTTGAAAAATGTCACTTTGGTATTTTAAAAGTTAAGAACGTCGAAAGAATAAAATACTTTAACGTCCTTTTTAAATTAATCGCAAAAAACAACGTATTTTAAGATCATTATAAAGTATAAAAGGTAACTATTGAAAAAGAAAACCCCCATAAAAGAAACCTTATATAAAATAGATTATAATTAATATTTCGCCATAAATAGATTTCACTGCCAAGCTCTTTACCCTAATTGGTCAACCTTTCAATTTTTATCGCCAAATTTAAGTTGGCGAAAGTTAGATGAAACAGTGTAAATATCTTGTCTATAAATACTGCCTAAAGCGTGTCGAGATACCTTTTATTCTTAAACTCCCAATATTAATTTTTGTCGATATTTTTAATCTAAGGCATCGGCAGAACTTTAAAAAAAACAATCTTTTTCGAAATATGAAAAAATAATAAAGACTTAATTTAAAAATAAATTAGACATATAAAATATCTAGTCATGTGAAAACAACTTAACCATTTCATTAGTATTCTCTTTGCTTGCATGAGCGTTTAACACAATGACTTTCTTAATGCACATCATTTTATAACAATGTTAATTCTATTATATGCAAATTATCTTTCGGGGGATTCGAATCCACTTAAGAATTAAAAAAATATTTACAAAAAATAATGAATTAGCTTTTTTGTGAAGCCCTAAAAAATTCAAAGAAACTTAATGAGATAATAAAAAAGTACTGGAATTTCCGTATCCTGCTTTTAAATTGGCATCAGTAATGTTTTTTGTTTCGTGTATAACATTAAAGTTCATATGAGCTAGCACAATATTGCAGGATTCCATTATTCTTAAATTTATGTCGACAAATTGAGTTACGAATAATAAACTATATAATTTGCTCATATATAAACGTATAAAATATTTTTTTAAATTTATAACTGCTGAAATTTATTAGATCCCCTAGCGAAATGGATGCAATATTTTTACTAACTTTATACAGAAGTTTAAATTAAACCTTTGATAGATTTGGTTGTACCTTTACTACAAAAATTAAAGTTAAACTGCACTAAAAAGGAATTTGTAAGTGATCGTGTTTGTTTAGTGACTGCGGTAAGTTTATATATATATATATATATATATATATATATATATATATATATATATATATATATATATATATATATATATATATATATATATATATATATATATATATATATATATATATATATATATATATATATATTATATATATATTATATATATATTATATATATATATATATATATATATATATATATATATATATATATATATATATATATATATATATATATATATATATATATATATATATATATATATATATATATATATATATATATATATATATATATATATATATATATATATATATATATATATATATATATATATATATATATATATATGGGTAATTCCACGCGTGACTTACACTACATTTGACAATTTATACCACATTGTAAGCTTAATTAAAAAAAAGCAATTTGTGATTTAAAAAAACTTTTTATGTCAAAAGACATACCAGACATATGTTCTATTTTTTGACAATGTAAACTTTTTTCATTTTATTTAACTTTAATTTTTAAAAATAAAAATGTCACAGTGTGACTTACACTACAAAAAAGGACACGGTTTTTTGGATATCATTTCAATTTACGTTTTCTTCCTCATGCTTTGATATAAAAAAAATTATGTTATGCCAGTTTCGTTGTATAGGGTTTGAAGTTTAATCAGGTAAAAATTATATTTCTAGATGTATTTTCAAATTATTTTAATTTAAATTAATCTGTGTGACTTACACTACAACTGAAACGTGACTTACACTACACCTCAAAATAGGCACTGGTAAAATGTATAAATAAAATTAAAATATGACTTTACATAACTTGAAAAATTATAATGTGAAAAACTATAATAGAATTTACAATCAAAGTTTCAGTCAGGCAACTTTTTTTTATTTTTTCAACAATTACAACATTTGCGGCACCTGCTTTTTCTGGCCAATGAAAAATATTCCTTGTACATTGCAAAAATCCACTTTTATTGTAGAGCCTTCTTTAGAAATGAATTGTTCAGCAAAATATTTCACTTTTCTTCTTCCTACAAATGAAACCCAGGCCCGTCGCACCGGGGGAAATTTATGCCAGAAGAAAATTAATACTGATGAAACCTATACCCTATTGCCTCTTTTAAGTTCATCTCGATGGTTATCTTTTTCTTAGGTCTTCTCGTTTTTTTTGTTCAGTTCTCTAAAAATTACAAAATCCTTGATTACTGGAATATTATATGCCTCTTCATAAAAATCTTTATCAAATATTTTATTTCATTCCTTAGTGCAGTAATTCTTGAATGTTGAGCAGGCAGGTTGACCTATCTCCGGTATAAACTGATGTGCTAGTTTCTTTGCAATGGCCTGACATTTATTTGGGCTTTAAGGTGGACTTTTCTTGACTCTTGCAATATCTTTAAAAAATGAGCTACAATTTTGATTGGCTTTCTTAGGAGAATCTACTGAATTTGGATTAGAAGGGCTTGGTTCATTTTAAGCGGTTGCGGAAATTCTTTTTTACCTGTAATTTTTTTATCTATTCCCTCTTCTTTGCTTTAAAAATCCCTTTGATCAACTTTCATTGTAATTTCCACGTTCTTACACCTTTCCTCTTGCTATCTAGATTAATTATCTTTAAACTGCTTGAAATATTCCATTTGTTTTTTTCTTTCTCTAATCTCTATCTTTCATTTTGCTACTTTTTCCCCATTTACAGTTTAAATAAGAAAAGTATAATAAATAACAATATTTAAAAATAAGATCACTTATGATATTATTTTTAAATATTGTTACTGTGCATTTTGTAATCGTTGTTGTTCTAAAACACAGCATATAGTTGTGACTTACTCTACGCTGTGACTTACACTACAGTTTTAATTTATTTAATATTCACTAAAAAGTTTCCTTCTTTTAAAAATCAAAACTACAGTCCGATAGAGATTAGTATAGAGGAGGAAATCACGGATTTTTTTTAATTGTGGCTCAATTTAAAAAAAATAGAAGAACTTTTGTTCTTTTTTTGTGACTTACACTACGTTTGAAAAATACATATTTCATTTGGTTCTAAATCAATAATTAAATCAAGATAAATTTTTATAAAGTAAGGAATTTGATTGTACATTAACTGTATTTCTAAAAACTCATACTCAAAATATTCAGAAAATGTAACTTATATTAGGAATCAAGGAGTAGAAATAATGCAAATGTAAGCAAGTTTAGTTTCATTGCATAGCAACCATTTTGAATTTGCACCATTGTCACAAAATATGCGCAAAATTTATATTAATGCAAAATATAATAAATTCAATTATTTTTCTATATTATATAAAAATTTCAACTTTGTAAAAAATTATTTTAAAATTCACTCTTAGTACACTTTTACGTGGTTCGTAAAATACGTGGTACATAAAATACGTGGTACGTAAAATATATTACCCATATATATATAGGTAATATATTTTATAACTCTTTCCCCCCTTTAAAATGTACTTTAATTAACTTTCTTTAACTTAGTATATCGCCCCTTTTCCCAGTACAAAAGCATCCCTCATGTGACTCCTTTCACACCCACGCCACTTCAAAATACCGAACCCAAACCTAAAAATGCTAACCAAAACCGAGATGAACCAATCAGAGGCGTCCACGGTCCAGTCTCCTTCTCAAAGTATCCGTTATCCACAGATTCAAGATGTAACCTCGAGCTAGCAAGTCGGGCTGTGAAGTCCGGAGAAATAAATGTTGTGAACATGATCTGTCGGCCTTTAGTTTATACCTGCATCATGGAACTTATCATCTAATAACTAACGACTGCAAATCTAAATAATAAACATTACAGATTTCATCTCGGCATGGGAGTTTGGGTTGTGGAATAGTCCACGCTGTGGAAGCAGGCATTTCGTCTGGATCGGTAGTTTCGGCCGTTGCTGTCTGGCTTTGTTTATACTTCTCGTCGGCTCTGGATTACGTCGTTTAAAATATTATGCGGTTTCCTCGTGTGTGTAACATAGTCATGTGTGTGTGTGTAACATAGTCATGTATCATGAATACAATATATAATCGTCTGTTGGCAGTGGCGAGGCGTGATTTTTTGCCATGGTCATCGCTCCTAGCCGAATCCCCCCCCCCCCCCCCCATTTTCTTGTAATTTTGTCGTAAAACTTTAAAAATTACTTTTAAATTAAAAATATTACTTCTAAATTCTGATATACATATTACTCAGCTTACACATTCAATAAAATAAAATTCATTGATTTCCGCTAATTTGCGAAAAAAATTACCAGTCTGCGAAAAATGGTATAGGGAGCAATTATAAAAAATGCGGACATTTTCGCCGCAAACGTTTAAATTTGCCACTTTTCATATAACTCAGGATCTTTCTAATGATTATTCTTGAGGCTTTAGGTAAAAAAAAAATACCAGACGTTTTATAAATATACTCAAGTACGCAACAAATATAAAATGACAGGAATATACTAAAAATAATACACTTTATTTTACAACGCAAAAATGCTTAAAATAAAATAAGCATATATTTCTAAAAAGTTTATATAAAATAAAATTTTGTTAAATGAAAAATTTCATATTATTATATTTACTTTTAAATAATAATTAATATTCAATTTATTCAAAACATAACACATTAAAAAAAGATTATTAAAGTAAATTAAAAAGCGTTACCCATATAACTGTAAAAAATATTTGTGAAAAAAGTGTGCATGGAAGGTAGAGGGAGTATAAAAAATAACAGGATGTGCAGTGCAATAAATGAACGATCCTTTTTTTTTCTTCAATATTTAAACAAATAATTGGCATGCTAGGTGCATAATTAGAAGGAAATTGTTTATCTTGTCAACAAATTTCCTTACCCATGCAAACCTGACCATACATAATATTTATATTTGTCCACTTACGTACCTTTTATACCGTGTAATTTAGTATTTTTTTTTTAAATCTTAATTAATAAATTCAATTGCATTTTTCTTATGAATAACAACATATAACAGTCAAAATACATCGTTTTTATATGTCCATGTTCTGCTATATCCATTTATTTTATCCATTTATTATTTTTAAAGTAACAGCAGAATAAGGACAAATGGTTGTATTACTGAATACAATTCAAATTTTGAAACCGAAGGAATTGTTATTGCTCAATATTTCTTATTCCTTTTTTTTTTACGATCGGCGCAAATTTACGTATTAGATGGGCAGATATTGTAAGTAATAGTTATAAAAATAATAAAATATATTATTTACTTGATTTTAAATTAAACAGAAACCTGATTATCCAAAGCCTAGCTATTGTACTGCGATTAAAAAACTAATGTTCATTTCAAAATAAAGCAGTTACTTAAGCAGTGAACAGCGTAATAAAATGGACAATTAATTAATTGCTAATTTTATTAGAGAGAAAAACCATTTTCCATAATGTAATAAAATAAATTAAACACAAACAGTTCCTTAAAAAAATTAAAGTCAGACTAACCCAAACACAAAAACAAGCGAACTTTACAACGATATGACAAGTCAGTCAGACGATATAAAGAAAACATTCTAAATCTGTGAAAGACAGCTACGGAAAGTATCATATTTGAATATACATTGAAAAATATATTGGAAAGTTTTAAGTTTAATCTTTATTGCCAAATGAGGCATTAACAAACCAACATGGCAACCATTCCTGTTTTCAAAACGAAGGAAGGTTGCTTAAGGGATTCGGTGATAGAAGCAGATGACCGGCGAGCTTTTTCAATGTAAATTGTCTAGTGAACAGGGGGTAGAGGATTTTGTAAGCGTCCACCTGATTGGTTAATGCTCTCAAAATAAAAAAAACAATAGATTCTGTGGCTTTTGCCGATGACTTTGGCGGAACTTTCAGAGACAGACTCACGGTTCTTGGCTGGTTTTGAAATTGCGGGTTTATTTTAGTGTTTTCGGTGGGAATTTAATAAAAGGTTTAATTTTTTGACATGATTTAAATGTAATAATATAAGAAATTTTTAAAATAAGTAGAAAATATATTTAAAGCACTTTTTTAAATAGATAAAATATATAAAAAATATTTTTTTTAAATATTTTTTTTTCTTTTTTCCGTGGTCATCGGCGAATCTACCGATGACTGGACCCTTCGCCACTGTCTATTGGTGGGTTTATGAAATATTTTTTAATTATTTTTCTTTGCGAATCAGAATATAATATTTCCTATATGTTACACATAAAAAGATACGTGTAAAAAATATATTTAACAAATATTACACACATTTTTATGCACAATTCCGTTGACTGCCATTCCATCAAATGCCAAATAACTTTAAAACGTAAGTTTTTACTATTTAAAACGTTTTTACTGCAGACTAGCTAATTACATTTTTTTAAGTCAAAGTAAGGAATAAGTATAATTATTTAATTATAGGCAACGTCCACTTCGAGAAGTTGTCACCTGATACTCTAAATTTGTTAAGCGCCGAAATACATATTAAAATCAAACACATAATGTTTTTTGTTTGTTCCCAAAAAATTTTAATTAGTACATTTAGCGGGTTTCTGAAATAAACGATTCAATTGTGCTTTTTCGATGACAAGAATTGAACTCGCAATCCTCCTATTACGACTCCATTAGCCAATTAGCTGTTCCTTTCTTTTAGCGATAATAGGTTGACGCATATTGTCGGTCTCGTTCTTTTTAACTAATTTCAAATTTTTAAAAAAAATACGAATGGAAAAAAATAGGACACTGGAAATGATAACAGTATTTTACATACGGGTAATGACATAAAAATAAAAACTCAGTGCATACGAGAAAATCGGTGATTCAGTGAACGCACACGAGTGGCGATAGGGAAAATCAGGGACATCCCAAAACAGAAAAATTTCACTGTTAAAAATGCATGTTTAAAAATAAGTAAAATATACTCATTTCTGAGTACATTCGATGCTTATCATACCTCTGAATACAGAAGTTTCATTTTCATTTTTTTGAAAAAGATATGTACTCAAAAATGAGTACAAAGAGTAAAAATGAAAAAAAAGAGCAATTGATTGCCTGCGTATGCTTTCTTAATATGTCACTTTCAATAAATATCAACAATTACAACTAATACGTACCGGGAATCGCACTCAGATCATCAAGCACCTCAGCCCGGTGCCTTATCGGTTGTACTACCAGGGCGACGTGAAGAAGTTATAAACAGAAGGAATGTTAAAAAAATGTGCCAAAAGATGGGAGGTTTGATAATTGAGTTGTAATAGGTCAGTTACCATTTAAGCAATCGACATCAACTAATGTGAAAAACCATCTTCTGAACAACTATTTTAAGTTTGCAGGTCGCTTTGTTAAGATGGCGTGTGAGCAGAAGCTGAGATTAGCAAAAAAAATAAATCACGCTGATAAGTTTTGAGAAAATACGATTGCTGAAATTTGAGTACATCATCGCTCATTTACGATGCAATTGTACTCAAAGAAAAACGAGTATGTTAAGGTACTCATTTGTTAGTGCCTTTTTTTGTTACAGTGCACTTGCATTAAATACTAGCGCATGTACAGCCCCCATTGTTCCTTAAGGTTTGGTTCGTGTAAACTTTGCTCTTTCTTGCGTCTTCGTTAAACGCTAGACCTCTCCGCATTTGTCATAAGTTCAGACTTCTTTGGCATCGATTTGTTTATTTTGAACAACTTTTTCTTGCTTATGCCTCAATTGAACTATAGTGTGATATTTTGGCTTTAAATTGAAATCTTCGGCGATTCATCACTTTCTACTTCTGTGCAATTTTCATAGATATAGTTTAAACCGCCAATTAGTCAAATGAAATTATATAAATTGTCCTTTTCTATATAAGCGCGTACGTGCCACGTTACGTCCATTATTACTGAAGCGGTTGAATAGTTCAGCGTATGAATGAAATGTGAATAATATTTTCACATACGCGATTCAAAGGGAGGATTAATGACATTTCTGATTGATGCGGTTATCTTTCTTTACACGGTGGTAAGTCAATTATCTCCATAGGCTGATTTCCCATGGAGTAATGAGACTTAGAAAGACCAGCAATTTTTATGTCGATAAAGTGTCTGTCAATGACACTGCACCTGAACCAATTTTAAAGAAGTAATTACTTCGAAAAACAGGATTCCTATTCCTCCAATCCAGTCTTCCCAATCCTAACACAAAACAAAAGGAAATCGCACAAGCCACCCAAAAGAAATAGAAGTCGAAATAAAGAAGCCAGTCGGGAGTCCTTATAATTGAATGATCAGGCACTCAGCTGGCAGCGTCCTATAGAAAATACACGACGGAGCGTGTGCTCTATTCGCTAATAGGAATGTCCTCGACGTGTTGATGGCAGGTGATTGGGTAGCATTTTCGGGAATCAGCACTGCCTCTAGGCACTCATAGTACTGAGTGGAAGAAAAATAAAGAGTTGGTATTGTAGAAATGATGTCGTGTTTTGATAAACATCCTTAAGGGTCATTATACTCGGATGTTTACAATGACTCTCTTTTTAAGCGAATACACCGATTTTCGATAAGGATAATGGTTTTTCAATGATAGGTTCATCGCAGTCGTTTTCACTGAAATCATTATACTTGTTTACACACGTTATGGAAATTCATGTGAGGACGGGGGTAGAACATATTACTTTCCAATTACGAGTTTTTCTCTCTTCCAAGTAAATCGTCGTGGCTCACAGAATTTTCCAATTTAACTTACATAAGGGGATGTAAAACATTTTCGCGACTTTTTATTCAAATAAATTTTAAAAAAAAGTTGAAAGTGATGGAGCCCCTTTTATTAAATAATCCGATGTTGGGGCGATACTAAGAATGTAAACCATGACCATTCTGGGACATTAGTCAGATTGTATTAAAAGTAGGTCATGCAATCGGTGATAAATTCAACATGCTTTATATTCATCCCCCTAGGAAAACCTATTTGGGTTTATTTGATGTGATTTCGTTTTATATGGAATTTTACGAGTAATTTGCGTCGTTGCTCAGTTTACAGATGAACTGTCGGTTTTTGCCGGGATACAATTTATCCTCGTTCACATTCAGTGTCTCAATTTAAGGTTGGTAACCATAGAATTGCTGACCTATAAACGCAACTAGACCCCGCGGAGCCATTTTATCGTTTGCTCTTAACTGCGTAAATTGAAATTCGTTATTAAATATCCCAGATATAGGATGAGTTGCCATATTTTCGGTATAAATTTTATAATTCAGCAGAATTTTCATAAATGTTATGTTTTATTCATGCGAATCTGATATTTTTCCACAAATTACTTAATTACCTGAGAGCTTCCATGGCCGAGCGGTTAAAGGCGTTCTGGTACTAATCCGAGGATTGGTGGTTCGAACCCGTGCGATGAACTTCACCAAGAAAAGTAAAAAAGTAGTGATCTTGTGATCGTAGGGTTGCCAGTTTCGCTACAAAAATACTAGAAAAGTCGTCCAGAACATCCGCAAAAATTAACGGCGTATATACGGGACTGGTGCACGATAAACGGGTCCAAAGTCACGACGAGTATTGAAGGCGTTGGGTGCCAGTTTAGGTGTTTCCTCGTCATCTGACAAAGGTTCTAAAATAACGAGGTGCGTGTATGAATGTGTGTGTGAATGGTGTTCCCGGGTCTTTCCTTCGAGATAGACCGCGAACTGTCGCCAATAGCCCACTGTTCAGCTCTAGTGCGACGTTAATTAACCAAACCAAACCAACTTAATTACCTGATTTTCTTTAAGAAAATTTAAACCAACCAAGAAACATTTGAACATATTAAGTTCTTCTGTAGTCATTAATGGCGCCATTCAAATTAGGTAACTGCGAGACTAGTTAAGCGAGGCGCAGTTTGTTTATAGGTCAGTGCATAGAACTCATAAAGAAGTATAGAATAGAGTTGTGTCGAGTGAGGGATCAATCAAGATTTTGTATTTAGGGTGCTGCTAAAATAAAAGTATTACATCACCGAAAACGACAACCTGAATGTATTTCGAGGTTAATGGTGAATTTTTATAATACGTTTAAATTATTTTTTGTAAGATTTTTTGTTTAAGTTCGTCTAAACTGTTGGCTGTTTAATAGTTGGAACTAAAATTATTATACTTAAAGTAAAAAGAATATATAGTATATTAAATAATTTTATTAAAAAAAATCCTTCAGAATAGTTCTATAAAAAAATAATTGTCTTTGATTGAATTTTGAATTGAATTGCTGGAAAATTGTTGTTGATAATGAAACAAAAATTGATGAACTAATATTTCATACCAAAGGAAATAGATTGCGATAATAAATAATTGTTTATGAAATTGTCCACTTGTGCAAATTGCCGCAATTATAATCAGCTATAAAACAAAACACTTGATTGCCAGTCACAATATCTTTATTAATACTGAATGCCGAGTCAGGTTTTATATGTTGTCCATGAAACTTCCAAAAACCGGATTCCATATTCAACCGTAAAAAATTAACAAATCTCCATCGATGTGCTTTATATGAAATTAAATATCGATAACATTCCTAACCATTTTACAACTACGAAGCTGATGTCTAGTGACTGAAATTAGAATATTTTCGACTTAGATAGTGAATATGCTGATTGACGCGATACGCAGCGCCAGTTTTCCCCTCTGGTGGCTAATTTAGGAACTCCTTTTTTTAAAGCAACCAAATTCGGGTGGTTTGTGACATATGTACATCAACTTTTGTTTAATCAGCCACAATATTTTTTCAGTAATCGTACTCTAAACAACTCATATTTAAAAACAACCAACTGCCATATTTGAAATCTACACAGAAGGTATTAAATTTTTTAATGATATGCAGAATGTTTTAGAAATCAGTTATCATATATTCGATTTGAATTCTAGAAGGTTTCCAATTGGCAACCACGGTAGTTCGGTGCTTAATCATGGCTCTGAAGAAGTTTTAATTATGAAATAGGCAAGTACTCAAAAGTGAGTACAATCAATAAAAAGAGCAGATGCTAGTCTACAGATGCTAGATTATCGAGTTTTCATAAATCACTTTCAATAAATATCGGCAATTACTACCGACTTACCCAGATCCTAAGGCACCGCAATCCAGAGCCTTATCCGTTAAACTACTAGGGATACTTGAAGAAGTTATAAGCAAAATAAATGTTAACAAAGAATGGGAAGTAAGATAATTGAGTTGTAATAACTCAGTTTCCATTTAAGTATCGACATCAAATAATGTAGGAAACCATTTTCTGAACAACTATTTTAAGGTTGTCAGTTTGCTTTGTTAAGATGGCTTGAACAGAAGCTGAGATTAACAATATTAAATCACACTGCGCGTTTTTGAGAAAGTACGGTTACTTAAATTTGAGTACGTCATCGCCCATTTAAGATGCAATTGTACTAAAAAAACATGTAGGTTTAGGTACTCATTTTTATGTATATTATTTTACATTGCATCTATTTGGAAATACGGCACATGTTTAAAGATACTTCACTGTATAAAAAATAATGATATAATCTTCTTACAGTAGTAGAGATTGTATTCCGATTTGAAATGAACGCAAGTATTTTTTTAAAGAGATTAACTGGACACAATACTCAAAAAATTGTAAAATTAACAATTTTTTTTCTTGAATTTTTTTAAAATTATAGTTTGGAATCTTCTAAATATGTTTGCAAAACTTTAGAACTGTATTACGCTTTTAATAAGTTATTTGAGATTATGTTTTTCAAGCAAAGAAACTTCAAATTGTTTTTTCTCTGTGGTTGGTTTCTTTTAATATGAATTTTTTCGAAACAGTAAGGCTTCAGAATTTTTGAATCATTCCGAAAAAAATATGTACATTATAAATTAGGGGGTTGGCGGAGCCTCCTAGTATTCATTAATGTATGTGCACTTTGGATTTCAATATTGTCTTAAAAATAAAATATTTTTTTAAAAAGAAAAATGTTTAGACTAGACAAACTTTTGAATATTTTTAAGAAATTATGGAATGATATTTGTAATAAAATGGGTACTTTCCTATCTGAAATATAACATTTCAGATGAGAAAGTATTCTTTTTCAACAAAAATGTCCTTCGACAATTTCTTAGAAATATGAAAAGTTCGTCTAGACTAAAATGTTTTATCGAAAATAAACGTGTACTTGCAATCATCGCAAGTTCAACTAAACCATTTACTAATACAGAGATTTTAAATATTAAATGACTACTTTAAAGTAACCAAACCCAATGCAAATTTTTTTTTAAAAAGTATTTAAATTATCATCATTGTTATTAAATGAAATGCTTTTGAATTTATTTAAAAATGGGCTAACGAAATTCCAAATTAAATTGTATTTTATTGTATAATAAATGGTTAATTGATTTATCTAAAAAACTATGAAAAAATTTGTTGGATATCAATGCCCATTTTCCCCTCACCCCTGCTTGTTTGTAATAGAACAACCCATACATATAACTTGTAACTTAGTGGTGGCAACACCCTATCTTTCATGTTTACAATCTTCATGTGATCGGTCCTGTGTTTCGTCCAGTGGGTCAATATCGTAGGCATCCACTCAAATGTTCCGTTTTAAATATTATCTTAGCTTGAACCTAAAGTTTAAATATATTTCAATAATGTAAAACACCTACAAAATTTATACAATTTTCTTTTTGATTCAAGCACAAATGTTCTTTTAATTTAAACTGGGTTTTTATTTCAAATTTCAGATAGATAATTGTTTCTCTCTCTCTCTTTTATTCCCAAAATGCAATATGTTCAGATTTCATTTCAAACAATATAATGCAGTGGATATTGCTTGTTTTCCAATTTCAGTTACATTCATTTAAAAAAAAAATTGAAAAATGAGAGAGAGAGGGAGGGTGAGGAATTGGGAGAGAGGGAATGAGAGAGAAAGAAAGTTAGGGCGGGAGCGATAGAAATATATATAGAGAGAAGGAAGGAGAGAGGAAATACATGGATACAGAAGGGAAGGGGAAGAGATAAAGATATATAGATATGGAGGGATGTTGGTTGAGGGAGAAAGAGGGAGGGAGCTGGGGGGATAGAGAGGGAGAGATGGAGAGAGTGGGAGGGAGAAAGATGGAATGAAAGAGGGAGAGAATGAGAGTGAAAGAGTTAAAGAGAGAGATGGAGTCAGAGAGGAAAGGTGAGGAAGGGAGAGTGCTATAAAGAGAGGGAAAGAGGGAGGGAGATATAGAGGGTGAGAGAGAAACGGAGGGAGAGTGAGGAATGTCGATAGAGGGAGAAAAGGGGGAAAGAGGGAGGGAGATATAGAGGGAGAGAGAGAAACGGAGGGAGAGTGAGGAATGTCGATAGAGGGAGAAAAGGGGGAAAGAGGGAGGGAGATATAGAGGGAGAGAGAGAAACGGAGGGAGAGTGAGGAATGTCGATAGAGGGAGAAAAGGGGGAAAGAGGGAGGGAGATATAGAGGGAGAGAGAGAAACGGAGGGAGAGTGAGGAATGTCGATAGAGGGAGAAAAGGGGGAAAGAGGGAGGGAGATATAGAGGGAGAGAGAGAAACGGAGGGAGAGTGAGGAATGTCGATAGAGGGAGAAAAGGGGGAAAGAGGGAGGGAGATATAGAGGGAGAGAGAGAAACGGAGGGAGAGTGAGGAATGTCGATAGAGGGAGAAAAGGGGGAAAGAGGGAGGGAGATATAGAGGGAGAGAGAGAAACGGAGGGAGAGTGAGGAATGTCGATAGAGGGAGAAAAGGGGGAAAGAGGGAGGGAGATATAGAGAGGGATAGTGAAAGAGGGTAAGAGAGACGTAGATAGGGAGGAAGAGACCATTTAGATCGTAATAACGATTGGAGGGATATGTGGTGTGCTGTAATAAGTTTTTATTATGAATACAAAACATGACTAAACTAAGAAACTTATTTTGTATACACCCCACATAATTTGGTGCTTACACAGAGGTGTAACCAACAGAAACACAAAACATACATGAGCAAAGAAGCTGTACCAAATTAGTCTCATTGTGATAAGTTTCTCAAGCTTTTACATATCTGCCCAATCTTAATATGCGTGCGTTATGCCAATTATGTTTGACTACTACAGCTTACTGGACCACATTTTCGCCTATACCGACCACTTTTTTTTAACTATCATTTTTATCGCACCGATCTTTTTTCAAATGTTCGAAATGTATATTATCCAAATTTGGAGATGTTACGTTTAAGAGTTTCCAGACCGCACCAAACGCAGATACATTAATCAAATAAACTAATATTCGTATAATTAGTGGAATTACTCAGAAGTCATTAGCGGCTGTTTTAAAATATCATCCTTTTCTTTCGACAGAGTCATTGAACACTGTAAATCTAAGTATTTCCATTAACACTACTTCCATTAAAGCAGTCCATTATGTGAATTTCTGAGAAAGTATCACTGAGAATGTAAGTTTTATTTTCCAGAACATTTAGAACTTCTGCGAGCATTGTTCAAACACACGACAACTATGTAATTAAATATTTGCTAACTACTTAAACATTAATGTTTTCAATTTCTCTCATTCTTAACATCGCGCGTATTTAAGTTATTTTATCTATGAAAGTAATTGAATTTTAAAGTAAATACTAAACAGGAAAATATTCCGGCGTAAACGAACAACGCCAGTCTTTGTAAGAGCTTACGTTAAAACTAAATATTTTAATATGAACCGTTTGTGAGTAATATTTTAGTTTTGCACAAATGTAAAAATGTAGTGATTGAGTATCGCGTTCAAATTATAGTTATGCAGTATAATTAAGTAATTTATTTCTGTATGTTTGCAGTAATGACATATATTTATTTTAATAAATATAAAACTGTAAAGCAAATAAATATAACATTGACTTCGGAGAAAATGTGCAAAACATACAACTTTATCACATTTTTTAAAAAGTAAATTATAAGTACAAAGAAAAATATTCACCGCATTACGGTTATTTTTGTAATCTTAATGAGTATGAAGTACAGTTTGAATTTTTTTAACTAGACTTAAAAAAATAAATAAAAATCCACTAAAAAAATTTACTGAACTTGAAATGGAAAGCGATCAAATACTATTATAATTGAGTTTTAATAAACTCTTTTCGTGTACTTTAAATTGTAATTAGCTTCAAATTAACTTAATTTTTAACTTTAGATTTAACTTAATTTTTTTACTTTAAATTTAACTTATTTTTTTTACTTTAGATTTAACTTAATTTTTAAATACGTCTTTTTAAGCATAATTCATTGCAATACTTGAATAAAATGTAAGCATTACTCAAGTCTGAATTTTTAGTTACTTTTACAATATTTTTAACTAGTTGTTTGGTTGCGTATTGCTGCGGAACCATTTAGGGAATTTGCATTAAAAAAATTGAGTGGCTTTAGTCAGAACTCGAACCTGCAGCATATTGCTTTTCAGTTTCGCGCTATCGACGAAGCTACAAAACATGTTCTATATAGAACTTGGAAATATTTTAAAATGGGCAACATTATATGCAACATTTCTGAAATTGTTAAAATCATTTAAAAAAAAAAACTAAACTAAAGTTTACAATTCTGAGCTTTAAGTGCACATATTGAGGACGTATAGTATGTATATGTAAATTTTCAGCTTTTTATAGTCAGACGTAGTAGGTGATTTGCGTACAGACAATTTCTTTTATAATTATGTGTTTACAAAATATCACAGAATAATATTATATTAGTTCAGTTAACAGTAATGCGTTGAGAGATCAAAATCAGGTTAACTAGGTATTCATATAACAACTAAGCTTCCACTTGATCAATTCCCGAAATTGTAGTTAATTAAATCTCCGATTCCAATGTTGGTAATGCATTAAAATAACGATGTTATTGAAATATCATAATTATCTCAAACAATATGGAATTACCTGTTTCATAAGTAGAGGCTTTTGTTTCGAATTTCATTGCTATAGATTATATTCAAAGCAATTGAGCTATTGTGCGGTGTTGTAATGTGTGAATTCGATTTAGCCTGATTTCGAGTTCAATAATTAATTCAGTATTGTTGTTATACGATCATTCAGTGAATAAATGTTAAGAATTAAAAATGTTTATTTGAACTTTAATGTTGTTATTTGGAATTAACCGTAGTGATGACATCAGTTTTATCTTTAATTTAGTGAAAAATAATATAATTTTACCAATTAACTATTAATTATAATGGTTCCGAAAATCAACCTTCTAAAATTATAAACTTTATAATTTAAATATAATAAGTTTTTTATTGTATTTTATAATGTAGTTACGATTAAATTAATCTTAATATATTTTTGTTAAAAAAGGTATTTTTTTAATGATGAAGCTGCCGTTCTCGACTTTTCAATACACATATATTATTTTATTTAGCCTAATGTTTGAAAATGGCTATTTTGAAATTTGCGCCAATTGAGAATATTTCAAAATTTTGTTCCTTAGGAAAGATTACAGAATATGACATTTGCGTAGGTCGTTAGTAGTATGGATCTTGAAAAAAAATAGTTACTTCGAACACATTTTTGTTAATAAAATATTTATTTGAAGTAACATGATAAACATGACATTTACGGTAAATGTCCAATTTATTTTTAAGAATGGTTTTAAATTTGTTAAAATTAATTTCCCTGTGTATATGTTAAAACTCTTTTTCAAGCGTTTAGATTACTATGTACGTTTCAATTGAAAACTCTTAAACGCTTTTTCTTTTGTTCTATTGCAAAATCACGTTTCTCATCTAAATATATGCTTGAAACTAAATATACTTACGTAATATTAGAAACAATTCAGTATTCAGTTATTACTATCTAATACAATTTAATATTGAAAATAATTTCATATTTAATTAGGCAGGTGCAAGGTTATTTCGAACAAATCTTTCAATAAACAAGAAACTTATTTGATGTAACAAAGAAGTAAATAAATTTTAAAACGCATTTATAGTAAATGCCATATTTATATTTAAAAATGATTTTAAATTTGGTTAATGAAAAATTTAATCGCTTTTTCCATTGTTCTTTTGTAAAACCTCATTAGTCATTTTCAATCCCTCTTTCCTGGAAACTAAATTTACTTACGTAATTATAGAAAATTTCATTATTAAATTATTACTAACAAATACAATTTAATATCGAGAATTATTTTTCTACATTGTTACATTCATTATGAAAACATCATAAACATAATTTGAACGATTATCTACTGCTTCAAATTTAAAAATAAATGCTACATTGTACGAAAAGTTATAGAAATGTGGCTTTTACATTCAGAATGTGACAGATTTACTGGTATTTTTGTAAAAAAAAATTAGCATTTGAAACTATTTAACTTTTTCAGTAAATATTTACTCATAATAAAAATGTGGAATAAATAGCAATCCAATTTAATAGACACTATGCATGATATGGTTTATAGATTAAAATTTTGACGGATTAACAAAAACGCATGGTTGATTAGCCTCTGTTAATAACAAACCACGTGGTATCCATCCACCAATAAAAAATGCGCGTGAATTCACTTATATCTTGAAATGACGTCATGTGAATTTCAGCACCAAGCAGGGCAAAATGTCAATGACAAACAAATGCGAATTCTTAAAAGCGCTTCCTTTTTTTACAATTTCTAAAACATATCTTAAAAATTGGAAAACTCAAATTTTTTCCCTGTTTTTTGTTTAATACTATTAGAAATAGGTTTATTTATAAACAATTGGTAAAATAATAATTATGTAGAACAAAATTTTTTTTAAATATATTTAAACTTAATTTTTTTTTATTTTATAAATATTGCATGCAGTTAATTTAATAAAACCTCTTTTAATTAATTCCATTGCAATATAAAAGCTGAAATAAGTATTTCTAATATTAACTTATAAAATGAAAACATTGTAGAACAAAATTCCATTTTAAAGTTAATTAAATATACATTTTATAAATAACACGTAACATTAATTTAATAAAACTTCTTTCAATTGATTATTTTGGAATACAAATGCATAACAAAACAAACGAAATTTCTTCTAATCAAACATATTTTGTTTGGAAAAGGCCATGTTCTATTTGTGGAAATACATATGAATTGTCCGACATCCATGATCTGGTGTTAAAACTAAATGTAGCGGAATAAAAAAATAATCCATTTTATATATATGGAATAAAAATGAACTTACTTAGTTTTAAAACGATATTTTCTATTACTTATTTCTTATACAGAATTTTAAACATTTGCTTTTGTGTATTCCACTTACGAAGTCCCGTGCATAAACATGGTAAAAAAATCCCAGGTTTTAATTTGTTCAAACTTTGATTATTTTAAATGCAAACGATTTTTCTTGAAATTCTTAAAACTTATAATATTTAGTAGACAAAAAATTTATTAGAATATGTTTTTTATATTTGAAATCGCAAACGATTTTATAATTTTAATTTAAATTTACTGACATTTCCTTCGGTTATTTATGACAAAAAAGTACTTTTTTAAGAATAAAAATTATAATTAAAATATATCATCACGATATTTTACACGTTCTGAATTAAAATAACATATGATGAATTAAATAACGTTTAACTGTTATTGCCGTATAAAATATTAATACTCATACTCGATTAATAATTTGCAAAGGAAAGAATTACATCGAACTTTTAATCTTATTATTTCACCTTCCAAATGACATTTTTGGAAGATCAAATCAATCCCAATCGAATTTTTACCTCAAGAGTTGGTAATACATAAACTTTTGTGAAAATCGTTACAGAGGATTTCGAGATCGTGCGAACAAACAAACATAGAAACATTACTCCTTTAATAGTATTTGATAGATATAATCACGCATGCTTATTCAAGGGTAAGTATATTAGAAAATTCATTACTGATAATTTAAGAAGAGTAAGTTTATGTTGATGAAGAACCGAATTGTTACTTGAAATATCCATAAAAAATTTCATTTACAAACACAAAAAACGCAGCAAATTTAGAAATTTTTAAGTCAGTTTTTTATATGCCTTTTATTTTATATTTTTTATGAGATGGTTTTGAAATGATATTTTTTCTCCAAATTTTTTGCCCCTACGTTAAGAAGTAAAACGCAGTATGTTGCCCTTTCTAATCAGAAATAGCTACACATTAAAAAAAAACTAGTAATGCTCATATTAGTTTCACGCTTTAGTGATTGAGCTCGTCTTTAATTAACTCTGGGTGGTAAACAAGAAATGTTATCGAAATGTTAGCAAATTAATGTTTATCGAATATATTTTCCATCGTATTTTTAACTTCTTACTATACTCTATCAATTTGAAAGGTCAACAAATTAACCGTTTTCCAGAGTTGTTTTCTCTGTTAGAGAATTTAAATAACATTTTAATTAATTTTTCTCAAACTTTTTAAGACTTGTTTATTTTTGTAGATATAGCTTTGAACTTATACGTCAATAAAAAAAAAGTTTTAAATATATTGAAAAAAAAATACATTTCTACGAATTTATAAATAGTGTGTTTGCTTCAAAAACTGGCAACACAATTCCGCAAAAAATTGTTTGTAAAGGTCTGAGGGTTAATGCGAGTTTTTTTTACCCATATAGATTTTATAATAACAAGACTACTTCAATTATAGTTTAACTGTTCAATTATAGTTTAAAAATCGGCATATATGTTTTTTTTGCATTATATTTTATTACTGTGTGAAGCTGTAGCGCTCTTGTTCTACGACTGTGTCGCCTTCTGCAGGTTCGTGAGATGAACTACAAGGTTACTTTTATCTTCTCACTTTAGTAACCAATTGTGTGTTTACCCCTGTTTGTAACTTAGAAGTAATTAAAACATGTTACACCCAAAGGCAAAGTAGCAATCCCATGTCTTAATACTAGAAGGACCATTCTAAGTGGCATTCACTAAGCTACATAAGGATTTTGAATACGTAAAAGGTATATTAATACCAAAGAAAAGGCTTTTTTTTATTCTTTTGAAAAAGATTGCGCAAATTATACCCACATAATAACGATATCCAGGTTCTGAACATCTAAAACCCGGTTACCGTGAAATTTTGAACAAAATTGCTAGAAATATTTTCAAGGAATTCCTAAAATTCATTAAAACCATGTTTATTTAATATTCGGAAAATTTAATATGTGTGGCCTTTATTAAAATTTAAAGTTGCGAAATTTTGAGAAATCGGAAAATATATATGACATATGAATTTTAAATAAGTTTCTTAAACGCTGTTTATGAGCAATATGTAAAAACTCTAAACGAGCAATATAGAGCAACCATAATTATTTTTAACATTCCGATTTGATTTATTTTTACTGTTACATCTCACAGAAACCCTTAAACTGTATGTCAAATTTTATTGAACAACAATGTTTTTTTACATCAGATGCCGTAAAGGAAAATAAAAATTAAAATATTTCACATAATATGTAACTCAAATCTACTATTTACAGAATAAGTGTTATTTTTTTTCAAATCTGAAAAATTAGCTGGAATAGGAAGGTTAATTTTTAACTTCTTTGTAAGTCAAGCCCGGGATATAATTGTTAGACAACTAGTTTTTACAGACAACTAGTTTATAGTTTTAAATGAATTAAAACTAGTTATATTTTAAATTATTGGGAAATGACATATTTTGAAACAATATTAAATACTATTTTTAAATTTATAATCATTATAAATAAATCTTAGTCAAAGTAAAAAAAAAACAACTTTTAAATTTTAAACTGATATTATTAAAATTAATTACTACTATTTTCTTTTTCTTTAATTTAAGAATACATGAATTATAATCAAAAACCTGTATTTAAAAACATTCATTAATATTTAAAATGATATTTGCAAATTACCTTTCATACTTCCTACAGTATTAATTTAATAAAATCACATTAAAATGAACACAACATGTAAAACTTATTTTAAATTTTAATCTCGCATTCGAAACGTTTTTGGGTACGTCAGAGTATTTGGTTATTAAATTACTTCTTCAACTCAAAGAGATGTCTAATTAGTTGTCTAGAGTAATATGTTGAAAAAAAGTCTTCCCTAGATCATTCCTAATTACCTAATTCTCAAATTTGCGAAATAACTTTACATTCGAAACTCAATTTATAAAGATTAGTGGAATTGAATAGATTTTTTGGTTTAAGAAGCATTTATTGGCATAAATATGGTTACATTTTGTTATTTTAGAAGACAAAGTTTCACAATTTCAACAAACCGATCAAAAAAAATAAGAATGATTTTTACATGTTAAGGGCACAGTATTTAATAAACTTGAATTTGTTTGCTTAGTATTCATTTTAAATATTGTTTGAAATTGTTTTGATTTATGTAAGCTATTACGAACTAAAAGAAAAATACGGTAAATTGCAGTTATTTTCATTTGAGGAAATAAGCCTATGTTTATTTTAAATATGTGGCATTTTGTATATAATCATAGAGGCAACTTGACAATCGCAAATGCTGGTCTAAGCCCTAAATATTGACGGCACGTTTTTATCGAATGTAGTTTACTATAAGATTATATTAATTACTTTCATTTTGGGCTTTTTAAAAGTTTTACGTTTATTTTATATCATTTTTCTACAACGTTACATTTTCAATTACAATTTGTTAATTCGCATGAATTATCGTGTATTATCTAGCCCAGCTAAAAAAAATTAGCATTGACATTCATAAAAGTTGTAAAAATTAAGGTTTTAATTCTGAAGAATTGAGCTTTGATATAATTAAAAGGATAATAAAGGTTTTGTAAAGGTTTCATGCAGGCAAATTAAAAACTTCAAATAACATACTTTGTTTATAATTTGTATTTGGAACAACATGTAGGTTTCATGAGGGCTTCATAAAGGTTTTACGCTGGTTTTTGATGAAGGTTTTATGCTTTTTGTAGCCGAGAGTACCTACGTAAAAAAAAGAATTCGAAGTTAATGTTAAATGAGTATGATCAATAAACAGTTCCGGATAATTAATTCTTAAATAACAGGAATTACTTTGTATCACAAGAAAATGCCAATTTAATGTATTTATTTTATTATGCAAGTATTGTTACAGTTTTATAACCCCCATTTTTACAATAAAAGAACGAAAACGTCTGGCAGACATTAAAATGAGAGATGTTATCTTTACAATCATAAAAAATAATACTAGCGGGACATCATTAATTCGTTGTCCGGAAACAGAAAAGTCTTTTTAATCTCTCCGTTTTTTTCTATTCTTTTTTAGTTAAGAATTTATTTGATGCGTATCAATAAAAGGATTGGGATTACCACACAAAAATCAAATGTTTTTATTTGTTCGCTTAATAGTGTCTCGAGTTCGCTTTTTTTATTGAAAAGATTAAAAAAAAACAATTTCTTTTGTTGCAAACTTTCGTAGTTTATTTGTTTGGTTAATGAAAAGAAATCAGTTATTTTTTTACAAGGGGATTGATTTTTTTAAAAGTATTAAATTGAACACTACTGTCCGATTTAACTGAATGCACGCTGGTTTAGTTGGATATACTCCGTTCTTGATATTTAGTGTAAAGTCCACTGCAAACTAGGCAATTTATTATAAAATATCTGTAATTACGTTGAAAACAAATATGCTAAATTTACTTTTGTAATATTATCTACTATATTTATACAACTTTTCGAGATATCTCCCTGATGCATTCAAATATCCGATTATCGCAATGAAAAAGAATAAATATTTTGTAAAAAATGTGTATATAATTTCAGTGCTTGCACTGTTAAAAATAGGTATTCAAAAATAAGTAAAATCAACTCGTTTTTGAGTGCATATCATAGCTCAGAATACATAAGTTTCATTTTTAAAAAAGGAATGTACTTAAAATTAGTAAAAATTAAATAAAAAGAGCAATTGGTTGCCTACATAGGCTGCCTTCATAAATCACTCTCAATAAATATCAACAATTACAAACGACTTCCGGGAGACTAATCGAACCCAAATCCTCAGGCATCGCAGTCCAGTGTCTTATCTGTAGGACTACCAGGGCGACGTGAATAAGTTATAAACAGAGGACTTGTTTAGAAGGTGTGCCAAAAGAATGGGAAGTAAAACAATTGATTTGTCATAACTTAGTTACCATTTAAGCAATCGACATTAAATGATGTAAAAAAACATCTTCTGAACAACTATTTTAAGTGTGTCAGGTCGCTTTATTAAGATGGATTGAACAGAAACTGAGATCAGCAATAATAAATCACACTGCTCATTTTTTAGAAACTACGTTTATTTAAATTTGAGTACGTCATCGCTCATTTACGATACAATTGAACTCAAAGAAAAAACGAATAGGTTCAGGTACTCATATTTAAATACATTATTTGTTACTGTATGTGAAGCGAAGTGAACCGTAACAAAGGTAGAACATTATAACACTTTCATAACTTTGTACCTATAAATGATACTTAGATTATGTTATTGTTGGGGTAAGGGTTTCGTGCATAATACCCAAGAAGTAAACAGCAAACAGCGGGACCTATCTCGAAGTAAAGACCCGGAGACGATGCTTCGTATTTTAAAACCATGGTCAGATGATGAAGAAACACCTGAACTGGCACCCAACGCCTTCAATAGACGTCAGGTCTTTGGACGCCGATCAGATTTATCGTGCACCAGTCCCGTATACACGCCGATAATTTTTGTGTAAGTTCTGGACGACATTCCTAGTATTTTGTAGTGAAGCTGGAATCCGATCACAAGAACACTACTTTTTTACTTTTTTTAGTCAAGTCCGTCGCACAGGATCGAACCAGGAACCCTTTGATTCCCAGCTGACGCCTTTATCCACTCGGCCACGGAGAAATTTAAAAATGTGTTCGGAATTTAAAAACGACGTGCACTCAGTTGAGTTTGACGTTACACGATTTAAACCACTGGTGATCGCAGTAGACACGGCTTGCCTAATTTCTATCGTGTTGGTCAAATTTTTTAAAGTTGTTGTACGATGACAACTTTGATTATAATTAAGAAATATTCAACAACAAATGCAAAAACGTTTTCTGTCCAAAAAATCCATCCTAAATCCCTCAAAGTTTTCCAGGCAAACTTATTTATAACTAACTTAAAATCTCCCAAACCCGAATTTGTTCTTTAGAAAAGATTCTTATTTATAACTTCTATATAATTTAAAAACCATCCGCTGTTTTGAAAGTTATTATTCCAATTGTAGGGAAATATTTTTGAGCAATTTCATTTGTCTGTGGAAATTTTCCGAAATATAATCAAAGATAACGATTTGAATACGAGTTATATTAAAATGCTAAAATTTATGAGCGAACGTATTTTAGACTAAAAGAAGAAAACAAAAATTTCCACTACATTGAAGTTTCCTTGCGAATATCGCAAAATAGATTTTTTACCCGACACGATATCATTCGTTTCAGAGTTAAAGTCACGGATTAATTCTTGATGGTGAAATTGAAAAAAATATTCTTACGGAAACATTTTAATATAATAATTTGCCCCTCCTCTCCTTTTCATATTTTGATTTTAAATTGAAAATGTTTATATTGTGTTATTGTCATATTGATATTTAGATTTTTAAAACTTCTCAAGCGCTCGAATAATAGTTTTGGAAATATGGTCGAAATATAACTTTTATGTTCTTTCAAAGTTGTATTTCAGATGTTTTTTGAATGAAAATGTCAATATGTTTTTCTTACCTTTGATATTTAATTTGGCATGTCATTTCGTTTTTGATAATAAGAAAATAAATTTGAAAAAAATCGTACTCAGAAGTAGCTGTTAAATATACAGATAAACTACAAAATAGCAAAAATCCATCAAAATTATGTTTATTTTATTTTTTGCAATAAATAACATTGTTGTTAAATCTATAACTATACAAATGTTCATTCTAATGTGTATAGAATCCATATATTTTGCAAAAAAAAGGCTTCATTAATACAACTTTCACAAAAATGCATTTTTTCTCATCTTGTTAAATTTGAACGCAGGTAATATCTCGAAATGTTCCATGCACATTATTATTATTTATTTTTTCTTGGGGGGGGGGGGGGGGTAGAATTATTTTTAAATGTTCCCCATACTTACAGTAAAAGTTTTTTGCCTGTTTCTTATATGAAAGTTGAAAAAAATGTATGTTATGAATATTATTTGGAAATATCTGTTTTTTTCCAAATTTTTTAATCGGATAAATTATAATTTTTTTTATTTTACACGTGCAAAAATTTAGTTAGGTATGTAAAACGGTGTCAAATATCTACCAAAAAATTTCCGCTTAGAACATTTCAAAAATTTAAATTTATTGTATGTTTAATTTTAAATTAAATTAAAAAGTTTTTATTATTTTCAAACCAAAATTTTCTTTTATGTTGAATGAACATTATAAATAAATGATAAAAATTTCAGAGTGTCAGCTTGAAAAAAAAGTTTTTGATAGTTCACTGTACTCTTAAAGGAAACTTAGATATATTTGATACTCGTACTATTATGTAGAGGTGTCATGTAACTTTAAAATAGACTTGATTGTTTAAAAGGGATTTTCCGTTTCTAAGAATTAAAATAATGAAATAAACGCAATTTCTTTATGTACCAATTATATTACGTTTGTTTATTAGGTGGGGAAACAAAGCCAACAAGTTTTGGTTTAGTCATAATTTATACAATGCATTTCGTTTAATTTTTTGTAACAAATAAAAATGAGGAAAACACATTAACATGAAAATAAATTATATAAATAATATTATTTTAATATAATTCTAATACACATGCATGGAAAAGTACAAAAGATCTGGACGCTCATTGAATATTTAAACGTCGTAAATTATTACAAAATTTCATCAATATTCCTACCTATTCCCATACTTTCAATTTAAGCATTTTTACATACAAATAGTGAATTATGTCATTATATTAATTTTTTTTGTGGGAATGGTGTTCACTGAAAATTCTTGTAATACCATGAAAATGTAAATTATTTAATAAGTAAAAAATCTATATAAAATTCATAAATTTTAATTAATGTAAAAATGTTGTAACGCCGTTCTAACTTTTAAAATTTTAGGAAAATAAAAAAATGAGTTGATAAAAAATTGATCCTTATTTTTAGGATTGGCACTGATACAAAGAGGAAAAATGATCTATACAATTATTTAGCCCTATTAAAAAAATCCTGTAAAGTTTTCCTAATACTTACACCTTCAAGTTGTGATTGAAAAAGTAATAAAAATAGACTAAATAAGTTAAATAATAAATAAATAAAACAAGTTATAATAAAATGTTTTTTCAATTTGGTTTTTTGGAATATATGAAAATAATATTCTATGGATCGGCAACAAATTATAAATTTTATGGGTAATTGGGTACATGAACAATGCTGTTAAGTCCCCTTTACTACCTTCAGCATCTCAACAGCAGCGCTCATGCATTATATTTACCCATAACAATTCTGGTTTCTTACTGATCCATAAAATTACTTTTCTACGTTCACCCAAAATCAAATTGATTGTATAAATATTTAACTATTTGTAACTTTTTTTAAAATTAAAATTTTAATTTTTTTTAATCACATATTGATACTTTAGACATAAAAATTTTTTTTGGAAGAATTTTTTTTTAAGAATTTTTTTTTTGGGGGGGGGGGGGGCGAGAGGGGGAGTTAATAATTCTATAGATAATTTTTTCTTGTTGTATCAGTGCCCATTAAAAACGTACTCCTATTTTTTTTAATACAAATTTTGGTTTTGTTTTAAGTTTTTACACTTAGAGGGGGGCAAGGCAGGTATTATTTAAAAGTGATATTTTTTTTAAATAGATTTTAAGTTACTAAATAACTTAAATGCCCATGCAATTTCAGGACATTTTCATGAAAACTATTTCCACGAAAAAAAAAAATCATAAATAGCTTTATTTTGGATTTTTTACTTTGTTTATGTCAAAGGGGCTCGGCAACAACTTTTTAAAAAATTATAAAATTTTGTGTATGTTTTTTAAGGCAACTTGTATAATTTTTTAGGCAACTTCTATAATATTCTGCAGTGTTGGCCTTTGGTTGTCTCTTAAAAAATGTAAAACTATTTTTTCGCTTAAACACTTAGTAGTCACTAACTATAAAATCACGTCATAACTCAGTGGTTTGACTAAAAGTTAAGTCTTTTAAACGCTTTCACTACTACCTTTGAACATTTCACAAATGCAGCGTTTTATTGATGCTCACTCCATTACTCCGAACACTTATAATCACGTCCAAAGTCGGTCAAATTCCGTTTTCACCCATATCTTTTCGAGCAAAAACACTTCTATTAACGTTGTAAGCAAGCACTTTTTTTTAACACGCCTCTTAATCTCTGTCGGAGACAGTGTGACGACATATCTCATTTACTTAAAAAGTCAGGTGGCCGTAACATTTTGGACACTTAGTGTACACAATTTTGTCGCGTGATTGGATAAAAGTTTTTGGCATTTTTAACATTCCTGTTCTGGTAAAGTTTTGCCCGTTTACTCTAAAACTATCATTATAAATACTTTCACAAGCCCTACTTATTGTTCCGGAGATCATGCCATTTGCAAAGGTTGCCTTTTATCAGAGGCATTAACGGTTACATGCTCCCCCATCTACTTTCGACACATTTGTACCATTAACTAAGTTCGTTAAGATCTAGATAATGAGGTAATATATCGGGCATGTCTAGCCGATCCATTATGACTATATGCAAATGAGCTTAGAGATAAATGTCGAGTTGTTCTTAAGAGTTAAAGGTTTTACTTTTGAAATGTTTACTAAAATATTTAATTTCTAATAAACTTTTATGTCTCATGCGCCATACATCCGAGTTTAATAATTCATTGACCTTGTCGTTTGAACACTTTAGAAATTTTATAATTCGTACTTTTTTACAGTCCTGCTATATCGGGAGTTTTCATCCCCTGCTGCCACTATAAAAAATAAATAAATGATCTATTATTTCATAGTTTGTAATGAATTTGATTTTGAAATGTTTACTCTAATACTTTATTTTCTAATAAACTTTTATTTCTAATAAAACTTCATCCATACATCCGAGAATAGTCGCCTTTCAAGCGCCAACATAACGACTTGTTATTTTGGTTCCCTGTTCTTTAAAATAAACGATAAAGGCGTGATCTTGTGTTTAAAAAACATAATTTTTTTTCAAATTGTTCTCTTGCAGATCCGAAATATATTACATAGCATAAAAAATTGTGGGTAAAAGAACAGAAAGAGGAATAACTGTTCCGTGGAAAGAACGCAATGTCAAAGAGGTTCGCGGAATGCAAAGGGTTAATAATTCATTAACCTTGTCGTTTGAACACTTTAGATATTTTATAATTCATACTTTTTTACAGTCCTGCTGTATCTGGAGTTTTCATCCCTATAAAACATGTTACCATTTAAAAATTTAAACAAATTATCTATCCTTCCATAGTTTGGCCATATGACTGAATTTAATATTTATTATTGTCCTTGTCGTTCGAACGCTTTAGCGAATTACGATTCTCTAGTATTTTATACTTTTCTGGAAAAGCCCAATACCTCTATGTATTTTTTTTGTCCCTTGCTGTACATTCCAAGGCGGGGAATGTGTTTTAAAATAGATTTTCAGGAGTAGAGTCGCTCATGCGTGTAGCAGATAAACATTGAGTCGTAGGAAATTGTCTCGGAAGTGTAAGAGATCGTGTTTTGCAGTAAAATCGAAAAGCATGAAAATGAGAAGTTTTCCGTTTCAAAGTGTGTTTGTTTTTGTGAATTCCTTTGATGTCTGGGCAGGGTTCTTTTAAACAAAGTAGAACTGTAAAATGTTGCATAACATACAAGCAACGCAATTTGCTGAATTAATTGTGGGTTAATATAAGGGTTTAGAGTTCGAAGTATTTGCTGTCCATAATCCCAGCATTTTTAATTTTCCCTAAAGATTTCACATATGAAAAAGCTTTTGATTAAATAGAAATTACCTCCTGCTCTCAATAACATTGGCCCGATAAATTATAATTGCATCATTATCATAAGATAATTGAGTTGTAAAAACTCAGTTTCAATTTAAGCAATCGACTTCAAATGATGTGCAAAACCATCTTCTGTACAACTATTTTAAGTCTGTCAGATCGTTTTATTGAGATGGCTGGAACAGAAGCTGAGATTAGCAATATTAAATCGCACTGCTCATTTTTGAGAAAGTACGATTATTTAAATTTGAGTACGTCATCGCTCATTTACGATACAATTGTACTCAAAGAAAAACGAGCAGATTCAGGTACTTATTTTCAAGTACTTTTTTTACAGTGTAACTATTTGTGATTTATCATCCTCCCAAACAAGGGATGTTTTATAAAATACATGTTGAGACGTCAAAATCCCAGCATCGAAATTTTGGCTCAAAACAAACATATTTAAATGGTAAAAAAAAGTAAAAACTACACTAAAAAAGAGATAACTTAAAAGAAACAGTAGTCCTCGGTAACTACAATATGTGTGGTATTGCATTTGAGTTAAAATTGTTCCAAATTATTTAATATTTTATAAATAAAATATTACAGGGAATAACTAAACATTTTTTACGATTATTACACTTCCAGAATTCAGTTTTTTATAAACAATTTTTATCAATAAACGTTTTTTAGGTTTTTTTCAAAACTTGTATGTTCAGTATATTGGTACGCTTTTCTGAAATTCTTTTCAATATTTTCATTTAACTTTTTTAACAATATTAAAAATACATAAGCTTTACACAGTAAACCTATAATATTTCTTAAATTCTGAAAAATAGTTATTTAATGTGACATTTTATGTTGCGAAAAATATAAATTTTTGTATATGCAAAATATTTTTTTTTTCATAAAATAATATTGGGTAGGAAATTAGGTTCACTGTGGGAATTAGAAGTGTTTATTTGCATTTGGTGGAAGTTTATGTAAAGTTATTGTATATTTAGACTGAAAATTGTACCGAACCAAACGTTATCAAGTTGAAAACTCTATTTGTCAAAAACAGGTACATATTATTTAAATGTGTTTATAAAAAAACTAAATTTTTGAAGTGTAATAATCATAAAAAATAGTCAGTTATTGACTATATTATTTTTTAAATAAAATATTCTATAATTTGGAGCAATTTTAAGTTGGATGAAATACGACAGATTTTTGTTGTCGAGGACTGTTTTTTCACCTTAAAAAAGATTGAAAATCATGGTATATCTTTCTATGTGATATTGCTATAGTATACCAATAGTCCAAAACCGTGATAGACGTATACCTATAGGGCACATAAAACGAAAATGCAAATATAAGTGCTGAGAAATAGGATTTCGCAGAAGCGATTTCTTTCCTTTTTTTATGAATACAAACACAAGAAAGTCGTATGTCTTTCATATTGTATCTTTTGTATAGAATTCAGGTATCAGAAAGACATTCCTGGTTCCGTGAAATGAGTCTTTGGTACACGAGAAAAGTCTATTTTGATACCTCTTACAGAACAGAAATGTTAATGACCAAAAACTGGGTGGAGGCCCAAATAGGTTGGTCCAAACTAGTATTTACTAACTATCCTTAAATGAAGATCCTATTGTTTCTTTAAACTACTAACTCCTGGAGAAATAAAACTATTCATTGTTAAGGGAGACTCGAGCCTTGATCATGCTAAAATGCTACGGTTTTATCAAACATTTACTTAAAACTAAACTCTTTATAGTCTTTGAAACTTTAATATTTGTTTTATAAACGTTAGGAGAGATTTTTTTTAAAGTTAAGTTATAAATAATGTTTTACGAATTAATGAACATAAAAATGGAAATATATGTTAGCTTTTGAACTTAAAATATGCTTTTGAAAACAACTAAAACACAAATTTGAAAACATCTATTCATAAGTATGTAGTACATACTTTTTCATTATTTAATCAATATTTTTTTTTAAATTGAAGGAGGAGTATTGTTATTTAAAAAAAAGTATATTTAAGCTTAAAAACCGTAAACATATTAAATATTATTTTTTTTGATTATCTTTCAGAAAGAGATGTTTTAATAATTCAAAAGAATTTCTGAACTCATTAATAAAAATATACCATGTTTTTCTATGAACATCGGGGATTTAGGAGTTTTTATTAGTATTTATTTGTCAAATAAGGCCTTATTTTAACAAAAGCCGTCTCGAACTGCTAAGGTCAATATAAATATCGCTATAATACAACATTATTCACGATTTAGGGATTTTTAATATTTTCATAAAGGTGCATTTTTTAAAGACAAATCGGGTAAGCTAAAAAAATTATTAAAAAAAACGATTATGAGCTTTTTTACTTACGACGGCATTACAATTTATTAGGATTATTTCCAGCTTGAATATTTGTTTAAAATGTCAACTTTTATACTTAAAAATTAAAAGGTTAAAATAGATTTATATGAATAAAAGTGTTTTATATTGAATAAAAAGCATGGTTTATATTTTAATTATAAATTTGTAACTAATTTAAAAAGTTGTTTAATTTTTTTTAATCAATAGCGGGAAAGAGTTCATTTTTAAATGCAAATTGTATTTTCTGTGAACATACTATTGTACCAACAATACTTGGAAATTGAAGGTTTTAAAAATATATTTTTGAAAGAAAACGTTATGCTATTTTACGCATTTGTTATTAAAACCAACTAATTACAGTGATAGTTGCTGAAATTGTTAGAAGAGCTGCAATATAACGTTTCTGTACATGAAAACTTTGTTTCGCATTTTAAGAAACTATAAAACAATTAGTCCCTATTCAGAAATTTATCATGATACTTATACAACTAATTACATAACTGAAAGAAAGTCAAAGGACTAACTCAGTTATTTATAAAACGACAAAATAGTTTGTATAGTTTTTATTCTGTTGTAAATTTCCAGCACTTCTACGAAACAGACACATTTAATTTAAATTCGCAGATTTTGAATATTTGCTGCTATTAGCATTAACAAGGAAAACACATTTTTGGACATACTCTGTGTTTTAATATAAATGTATCTAAAATAATTCATGGCATTCTGACATTTGTTGCGAAGTCTTCGTCATTTTTCTTTTGAATAAAAATAAATAAAACATTCTTTACTTTAACTTTAAAGTAGACACTTCTCTTTTCGCGAATCAGCTTAATTTCAACAATGAGATGTATTTTATTTTGTATTGCCTATGTGTCAACCACAATCCAGTAGCATCCCCAAATTTTTTTTATGGCATTGCAAATATCTTTGAAGTATTTTATAAAGTATCGTGAGAAGTTTTATTGTGTTTTTGAAGAGTTATTTTTAAAGAAGAAAATTTATTTCGCGTCTCACGTGGTGTGCAAAGAGCAAAAGTGGTTCAATGTATTTCAATATCCTTCAACCATTCTCCTATTATACTGGCGTGTATACGGGACTAGTGCACGATAAATCTGATCGGGGTCCAATGTCCTGACGCTTATTGAGGCTGCGTCGGGTGCCAGCTCAGATGTTGTCCTCGTCATCTGACCATGTTTCAAAAATACGAGGCATCGTTCCCTGGTCTTTCCTTCGAGATAGGCTCCGAACCGTCGGCAATAGGCCACTGTGCAGCTCTAGTGCGACGTTAATTAAACAAACCAAACCGAACCAAATCAACCATTCTCCATCTTCAAATTTAAATTTTGTTTCCTTAACCCACTAACGCTCACACGATTTTGGCAATTGTAAAACTGTTTTCACTGCTCGCAAGTTTAAACAATTTTTTCTAGGCGTGCACTTTTATTTTTTAATCAAATTTTTAATTCATTGTAAAGAGATAGCTTGAAAGGTCTACATACCTAAAACAATTGGATTAATAAAAATATTGTAAAATAGGGTATTTTCATGAATTCAGAAATTGAGTGCATTGATGAGAAAATCTAAAGATCATTGGACGTGATATCAAGTCTATGAGCGTCAGAGGGTTAAAAAAATTTTGCGAAAGAAGTGCATTTGATGTTTATATTGAATTCCGACAGTCTGAGAACAACACCTCATGCATAATCTAACACCAACACCTAAATTAAAATTGTTCTAATTTAACGTCAGACATCCATAAACATGAAGATGTTTCCCTTTCATAGCTTGTGTCTTAGTCATTTAGATTTTTCTTTCAAGCAAAACAGTACTCTGACCACAAATGGCTCGGAGTAACACAAAAAATATAATCATCCCACTTATTTCGACACCTCTCCTTTTGCAATTTCCAATATTATTATATTTCATTAACTTCAAATATATATTTTAATTCATCGTAGACCGTAAATATAGTAGAAGGACATGTATTGTATGCTATAGACAGTTTGATTATGATAGATATTCATTCTAGAAAGGTGATTTGTCGGAATTTATAAATAAAAATAATGTCGAACAACAACATGCTCTAAGCCCAGAAAGATTGGATTTGTCTTATCTAACACATCTTCACAATTCCCAAATGATGATCTAATTGTTTTTTAAAACTATCCACTCCTAAAGAATTAACATTTTAATTATGCAAACTATTATATTTGTCTATTACCCTATTTAAAAACTCCCGATTAAACTGTGATTTGTAGAACTTTAATCCATTACCTCTAGTCCAACTGGTAATATTACATTACAATCCCTCTACGTAACCCAATTTGATAAGTTTGAATAGCTGGATAAAAGACCCCTATAATCCTTTCCCCCTCAAGTGTACAAATATTTAACGTTCTAAACCTGTTTCTCTAATTCATCCCCAAAGTATACAGATCAAGTTTAGTGACCCTGTGTTGAACACTTTTTAACAAATCAATATATTTTTTTCAGATAAAGGACCAGGATTTTATTATACATTTAAAATAAGACATATCCAAACTCTTTTCTATTGGTAAAATTACATTATAAGATATAGATGATACATTTTAAATAAATATATTTTAATCACCCACACACACTAATTCTAATTGCATACTATATCAAATTTGACCAATTATACGAGGATATCATGTGCGGTGTTTATCGAACGCCACATATAACACGAAGAAGGAAATGATTTACTCTCTCAATAGAATAAATCACGGATTGCCTTCCGCTTCACGTAACAAGTGGATATAAAGCATTGTGATTGGACGCGGGGTCCCTATCAGAGTTGAGGTGAAAGACATTAGATTAACGGATTGTGTTGTCAGTTGTTGAGTTGTCCTTGAATTAATAGGGGAAATGAGATTTCCTTAGGGCAGGACGCATGGAATAATGTTTTCATATTTAATTAGGTACATGGGTTTTCATTGTGGATTTTATAAATGCTAAATAAAATACTCTGGATATACTCTCTTAGAAATACAGGGGGGTCACAAATTGTTGGGCATTGTCATTGTTTGGTTAATTGTATTGATGTGTTTTAGTTTCTGTACGTTAGTTTGCCCAATTATTTCCCTTATATTTTAAATAAGTCGCTTACTTTTAGTATAAACAAACAAAATAGTTAAATCATTGCAAAAATATGGGTTTATTATGTTTAGTTAAACAGCCAAACAATGACCATTGCCCAAGCATTTGTGATCACCTTGTAAAACATGGCTCTAACTACAAAAAACCTTAGAAAGGTTTTTCTGAAAATTGCTCTTTATTGCGAAAACTAGTCTTCATTATAGAACTTTCCGAATTTTTACCTTTAAAAAATTGAAGGGTTTCAACAGTTTTTATTTTTCTTCATAGAACTTTTATTGTGTTTCAAAATCAAGCATTATCGCAAATCTTTTTAATTTTTTTTTTAATGTTTTTAGTAGGGTTTTAATTGAGCAGCATATCCAGTTATAACTAAAAGTTCGATAAATCAATTATCAATAGGTACTTTATAAATATGGCTTTAATTTCAGAACCTAATAAAGCGCAAAAAACATTTTTACTTATAAAATCCGAAAAAAGAAACCCTTGGAATCAAAAGTAGCTATATCCAGCGAACTTGAACATCATTGTTAGCAATAGTTTAAACAAAAACAAGTTGTCGACGCATCCAGTTTTAGAAACCAGTTAAAAGTCATCTTACAGTTGCACAATAAGTTATCTGAAAATTAAAATTTACTTAAAAACTAATTCTAATTCAGTAATCTAAGAACATGCACATTTGAGAATTTTTTTATTTATCTTTATTTTAACAAATTAACAAAAGCTAAGTTTTGACAATTTTTTACGATTTGCCCAAAAGATTTTTTTGTACAAATAGCGCTTTTGCACATGGACTGCTCAATTGTGAGTATATTTTTTTATATATAATATTTTTATTTATACATAATATTTTTATTTATATATAATATTTTTATTTATATATAATTTTTTTTCACAACACAATTTTTTACCAATCAACATCCATTTAGATTTATCGGAAATATTTCCATCACTATTGATAATTGATGTATGTGTGTTGGCTTGAATAACAACAGTAATATTTAATTTTTCGAAGAATTATTTTTAAGCTTTTCAAATGCTATGATTAGTATTTAAATATTTGTAAAATATTATCAATTCATTTAGTTTTTACATGAACGTTAAAGAAAACGATCTTTTTTTTCATTTTCCATTATGTTACGTTAAGAATTAAAAAATATTGTATTTTTTATTCAACCTCTATCAATAAAAAAAATGACAAAAACATAATTTTCTTTCAGAATTGCGATTAATGAAACATTTTGTTAGAAAACTTCATACCCATATGATAATAAAAGTAAATATTTGTAATTATTAAGATAAATATTTGCTATTTATAGCGGCAAAGATAATTAATTTCTTTGAATATCTTAAAATAATTTATTGACACAAAGCATATTAAAAATTAAGTAGCGAACATAGATTTAAAGCTTTAATCTAGGGATATTTACCATGATAATGAAAAGCCAACGGCTTATTTTTCCTGAAAACCCATTTTTTACCAATATATATATATATATATATATATACAAGGTGCGTTCCATAAGTAATGCGACAAAATTCATAAAAAATCATTTATTGGACATATTCGTACAATTAGTTAAAAATCTTCAAAATAGCAACCTCCTGCGTTGATACATTTATGGAGGCTGTATTTCCAGGTCTGGAAGGCATCCTGGAAGGCCTTCTCCGGGAGGTCCTTTAGAGCCGATGGAACATGAGCCTGAATGTTTTCTATCGTGTCCCAATGTTTCCCTTTCAGGGTTCTTTTTAAGCGAGGAAACAAAAAAAGTGTGAGGGAGCCAGGTCAGGACTATAAGGAGGCTGGGGAACCAGTGGGGTATGGGTCCTGGCCAGGAAATCGTTGACAACGAAGGCGCTGTGGCTTGGCGCGTTCGTGATGAAGTTTCCATGCGTCCTTGATGTCATTTCGGCAGCGCGAGACCCACCTTTTCAGCAATTTTGAGCACTTCCAAGTAAAAAGCTACGTTCACAGTGGTTGCGGTAGGTACAAATTCGTGTTGGACAATGCCTTTGACATCAAAGAAGACAATGAGCATTGTTTTGATCCTGGACTTGATCATGCCTTCTTGAACGACTTGTGCCATCTGTGAACTTGTGATTTGGACAAGCTATCACTCCCAAAGGCCTGCTGAATTAGCAGAAACGTTTCGGTGGCGGACTTCCCAAGTTTGATAGCGTAAGGTTGCTCCATAGAACGAAACATCGCACCATGTTCCATTAAGCTCAAAACGGGCTTCAGAGAACGCACGCCCTGTCTTTCCGGCAGCTTGGATACGACTGAGAATAAGTGCGTTATGAAGCTTAATAACCCCCTCCACCTAGCCCAGCAGATTAGAGGGCGCTGCAGTGTATAGTCGCCCTCAGGAAAAAATTAGTCGCATTACTTATGGAACGCACCATGTATATTTCTCATTTACTTAATTTTATTTTAATGCAATTTGAATTACTTTTAGCATTCCTAATTTATTTCGTTCACTTAAATTGTTTTCGCGGAACTCAAATTGCCCAAACGCCATTACTTGCGTAGTCTCAATATATGACATATCATCCTGATTATGAATATTTGTGTTGATACAAATGTGGTTCAATAGGGCGACAAATAAATTAGGTTCCCGACATACTTCTCTCATGTACTCCTTGGTAACACATTTCATGTATGAGTAAACTCTTCTCTCATAACACTTCTCACTCATCCATCTACACAAAACAAAGTTAGATTTGGTTATGCAGTGATTTTCTTAGTTTAGTGTGTATTTAGTTTTATGAGTTTTCCTCCATTACTAATATTTACGCGTACCCCAATGGGTCCGCCATCCTCCCAGGGGATTTTTGGGAAATTGTCCACCTTAATCTTCGTGCCCGGGTAAATGTAACAACGACTGCATATTTTCAACAAACAACAACGTTTATTTACTTAGTGGAAGCATATTATATAGAGCACCCAACCGCTCATAACAAATTTACAAGTGCTTCTCCTTTTGGCCTTGCAGAGCAGTGCTTTCGAAATACACCCACGCATGCGCAGAACACGTGCGCTTACATTTGCCATATATTCTTAAGTGGAAGTAATAAATAAGAAACTCAAACTTAACTTACAGGTCCAATTGTTCGCAACATGTATCAAAGTTTGAGAACCGATAACCCACAGAATTAACAATTTTATACAAAAGAGTATATTATGTATGAAGAGAGTCCACTAAAACCAAATATGTCAGACTGATCTGAAATCGCAGAAAACAGCAAACATGTATGACACATGTATGTATTTGTATAAACTTACGTTTTTTTTTTTTTTAAATGAAGGGGATGTGAAGGGAAAAGATATAGGCCAATTTTTTTAAATATTAAATTCAATGACTAAATTATTTTTTTTAAATATTTCTTACATGAGTTGTTTTGCATGAGCCTCTACGTACGATAGGGTTTCAAGCACTTTTTTGGAAAGTTGAAATATAATTCGTAGGTATAAATGTTGGTTCTTGTTGCATTCTATTATTTTAACTACTTATTTTATCTATTCTACTATCTCATTTCCTATAGATCTTACCATAGAGTCCCCCAAGATAACCCCTTTCGTCTCATACTCCACAATTGTTTCGATGCTCTTTACCTTTGCACGGGAATTCATTTCGCCTAGGCCATCGCAGTCTGTTGACACCTCACAACTCTCACGAGACTACTCTGAACGAGAGGTCATGGGTTTAAGTTAAACAAATCCCATTTTAATCGGGAAGGGAGAAAACACTATTTCTATAATAGGGTAATAGACAAATGGAACAACTTGCCAGTGAATATTGTTAATTGTAAAGGAGTAACGGAATTTAAGAAGAAGTTAGATATGCATTGGGGGATAGTTAAGAGGTACTAGATGGACCAACCTTGTTGGGCCTTGAGCCTGTTGTTGGTCGTCAATATTTGTATTTGTATTTGTATTTGATGGTAATATCTCGTCCTGGAATATCCACTTCTTCTGCAATTGCACACAATTTTAAACAATATCCGGAAAGTCAATTTCTTCAAAAAATAATTTTTTTTAATATTGTTATCTAACGATTTATAAATTTTGTTTCTACAATAATTTGAAGTATTTAAAAAAAAATTATGTTCAACAAAAAGTGGTATCACTAATGTTAAAGCTATTTCTGTTACTTTTGGTTATTTTATAACTACGTTTTATAAACATGATGTACTTTTTCTCATCGACTACTATCGTTAAAACTTTCAAAATTTTACAGCACCATTACAACTTACGTGAGTTAACTTTAATACTTGATCTTTGCAATATAACAATAATTTATTTAGTTATGTTTTTTTCAAGATAAAACATTGCTAATTTTTTTAAACTTTTGTTAAGTAAATACATTTTTTTTAAATTTTAAAATATTTCAATTGTTAAATGAGATTATCAGTGTATGTAAAACTGTTCCACGAGTACATATATACCAAATTTATACTTGTACCTTTTCAAACTTCTGCGAAAAAGTACATAAAAAGTGCTTTTTAACATGGAAAATATAGGGTTTTCTGCGACTTTCCGGTTCAATTTAAATTAATGAAAATACTTCATTTTTCAATATATTTCAAATACAACGGATACAACTTAAAAGTTACATATTAAACGATTATTATATTGTTATTTAAAATTGTAATTATCAATAATATAACTAACCATTCATTGTGAGAACCTAAACCAAGTACATGACATTTATTTAATCTTTCAAACAATGGAAATAAGCGAAAACTACTTGTGCCATGTTCAAACCATGTTCTTAAATAATATATTATAATAATATATTCACCTAAACATATCGAAAAATGTTACATTATTTTCTGTCGTGATAGAATTCCCATGAAATCATTCATTCATTCTAGGAAAAGTTCGGTATAGCCATACTTCCCATCTGGACATAAGGAATCAGTAAAAGTTCTTTTCTAGAGATGTTCTCTTCTAACTGTGCTGTTAAAAATAGCCATTACAAGCCGTAATACTTTTGTTGATTTATTCGACGCGATGCTCTATTATATTGATATTAAAGATAAATTTTAACAGGGTACATATTGGGTTGTTACTGATGAAATGGCCGTTTATTATGTGGTGTAGGGAAAGGAAAAATAACAACGAAGCGCTTATTTAACCGAATGCATCTTTAGCAGAATCAATACATTAGTTTCAGTGAATGGACAGTTGGTGCTAAAGACTGTTGTGTAAAAAATTCAACTATATATGCATTATAATAATATATACATTGAACATTGTGACGACACGTATTTGTTTAAAGGTTGTTCAAGAAGTATTCTGTATATATATATATATATATATATATATTAACCGTTAATTTTTAATAGGAGCTGAAAGTCCACGATTTATTTTCTTTCGTCATTCGTCTCCATAGAAACATTGTAGAATTATTGTCATTTGATATAGACATTGGAGAGCAATTTAAATATACGTCGCACTTTTCCACAATTATTACACAACGTTTAATACATTTCCGTAACAGTCCAATTAACGGAATAGAAAAACAGGCTCTCAAATTTCCGGTTGTTTAAACGTCAGATGGTTGAACTTTTTAAATTTGAGTAATCATTATTCATATCCTAATTGGAAGATTTCTCAACTTCAGGTTATGTGACAATTCTGAAATTTTTATATCATATAAAAAAATGTATTTCATATTATCCATCGAGAATCAACAAAATTATATCCAAGGATTCACTACAAGAAAAAGGAATTATTCAAGTATCTGAATAAAAACCATTAATTTTTGTATGATCTGTCAAATGTTATTAAATCAAAAACTATTATTGTAATTCTCGGCATCTGTTTAAGCCATTTCTACATTATTTGATGTCGATTGCTTAAATGGAAGTTGAGTTATTACAACTCAATTATCGTAGAACAAAGTGTGCCATTCTTTGGCACAACATTTTAACACTTCTTCTGTTTATAATTTCTCCACGTCGCCCTGATAGTAAAAAGGATAATCCGCTGGACAGCGGTGCTTAAAGATCTGGTTTCGATTCCTGGTAAATCTTATTTGCAATTGTCTATATTTATTGAAAATGATTTATGAAGACAACCTATGTAGGAAGCAGCTGCTATTTTTATTCATTTTACTCATTTTTGAGTACGTCTTTTTCAAAAATGAGACTTATATATGCGGTGGTATGATAAGTATCAACTGTAAAAAAATGAGCACATATTACTTATTTGTGAATACCTATTTTTAACAGGGCAAAATCAACTTTTGAATTCAATTTTCTTTAATAAATATGAAGTAACAGCAAGGTGAAAAAATCATGTAAACACTATATTAAATGATTTTCCACTAATTAAACTAATACTATATATAAAAATACATTAATATTTAATATTAACCAATTCGTTTCCTTTGTTATTTACGAATTAGTTCCCTGCTAAACATACATAAGTAAATCTTACGCATTCCGTGCCACCCTTAAGGAAATTTATTGTTTGTAGATGAAATAAAACACAGAGGAATATTTTTTCCTGAAATCCGATTCAGAACCTCTTGGGAACTTTAAAAGCTACCAGACGCGTAACAAACAGCTGTTGCTCAAACAGTTTCTTCGTGTGGGGTTTTAAGTTGTTAATTTACATGCTTAATCATTCTCCGCGCACAACGTTAGTCGAGTTTGTGTGTTACAGGCATTGTGAATGAAGTAGCATGGCAAGGTTAAATCTAAGGATACTCGTTAGCACAGAACGAGGTGGGTTAATGAATTCAAAACACGTATTTCGTTCACACCCAAACCTGAACAAGGATTTCATTGTAAAGGGATTTTGCATATAGGATTAAAGATATTTAACAACTATTTAATGGTCGATATATAAAGAGTTATTACAAAGCTCTTATATGAACATGATCGATATTTTTTATGTGAAATGTATTTAACTACGGTTTCGTCGAGCATCAATATATATCCACACATTTACGCTTTTAAAGTTATCCATTCCCAGTGGCGGCAGGGGGCCGGATAGCCCAGTGGATAAAGGCATCAGCTGGGAATTAAAGGATTCACGGTTCGAACCTGTGCGAGCACTAGACTAAAGAATAGTAAAAAAGTAGTGATATTGCGATCGGAGGGTTGCCTACTTCGCTACCGAAATACTAGAATGTCGTCCAAAACATCCACAAAAATTATCGGCGTGTATACGAGACTGGTGCACGATAAATCTGATCGGGGTCCGAAGTCCCGACGTCTATTAAAGGCGATGGGTGCCAGCTCAGGTGGTGTCCTCGTCATCTGACCATGGTTCAAAAATACGAGGCATCGTTCCCGGGTCTTTCCTTCGAGATAGGCCCCTAACCGTCGCCAATAGCCCACTGTTCAGCTCTAGGGCGACGTTAACTAACCAACAAACCCAGTGGCGGCAAAAAAAGTTATCCATTCCCAGTATATAAAGAACAATTTTATTCCAGAAGCATATGTATCTAGAGAGAGAACAAATGAACTGTTTATTTACTTCAATATTTTAAATCGGATAGATGAAAAAGTAATAAATATATGTACATTACAAAACGTTTTAAAAATTGGCTAACACATTTCGTAGTCTTACTTTCAGTAGCTATTTAAATACTATAGTTACAAAGACTGGACACTTCACATGATGGCCTAACCTTGTTTAACTACTTGCGATGGACGCATTTACTATTCGTTAAATGCGTTTATCGTATGTATAGTAGTGGGTGGGGAGGGGGATACGAAATTTTTCCTGGTTTTAGCAAATGGAGTAAAACAATTGACCTAAATTATGTTTTTAAAAAGTGCTATATTAAAAAAGTGAGGGGGCAACATTCGAAAAATGTGCGGGGGCAACCGCCCCCGCTTGTGCCCCCCTCCGAATCGCCGCCACTGTACATTCCGACATTATAACTCCCTGAAATATACCACGATTGAGGGAATTTGGTACCGTTTCACAATAAATTAGACACCGATATGTGTTGAAACTTTAATTACAGCAAAGAAAGTACAGGGTGTGGATGGAGTGAAATATAATAGGCTGCGTATCTTTCTTCTATTGGAAAATATTTAGTTGGTGATTTATTATTATTTATAAAATCAGCTAAAAAGATATGACACGTAAACAATTTTATGCGTGCTTCAACACTGCGAAACCCGAATTTTTTAAGCCTTCTAGGAACCTTTTATTACGGAAGGAATAATCAATTTATCAAGCTATTTTCGATTTTAAAGCAATAAAAAACTATTTTTTCAATTTTCTGTCACCATCCTACGAATTCCGTAGAGATCCGAAAAAACATAGAAGCTTTAGAAAAAAAATCTGGATTCTTAAGAAAAAATTAAGAAAATATTAAATTATTTTTGAAAGTGAATATTTTGAAGGATATTTTTCTTCAAAATAATCTGGTGTACTTAGTAGAAAAAAATAAGGAATTCTACTATGCACAACATTTTGAGGAATTTTTGTTGATCTATTTTGATTAAAACTGTAAAAATAATTGTAAAACCTATTTTTTTATCACTACTAAATCAATTTGACTCAATATTTATGTTTTTACAAAGCCTCTAATATACTTTAGACAAGATTTGTTACTTAAAGCATTAGAGTGGCAGTCATGCATTAAATCGGAAATAAAATATCATAGCTCGAATAATTTTTGTTTGCATGGTTTAGAAATGACACTTTAAAAAAAAACGAAACTTCTTTTAATTCAACTACATGGTTAATCAGGTTTGAAGCATCACTTTACGCCTTTTTCATTCCGACACTATAACTCAGTGACAACACGATTTACATGGTCTCTTTTAATAGAAAATTAGGCACAGATGCGTGTAAATTCTTGAATTAAATCGAAGAACGTAAAAGGGAATATATCGGTGACGTCAGACGGAACAGCTTGTTTAATATCGTTCCTTCTGTTGACGACCAATTCCTGTTTCTATAATATGCTGAAATGACGTTTCAATACATTCTGTAATGAAGTTTCAAGTAAACCCTTTTTGTCATATTCCGCCACATCCGCACTCAACTGTTTCTGCAAGCTAGAATTCAAGTTGACTTTATTTCGATCGGTTCTTAAAATTAGACAATAATTTTACAAACTTTGAGAAGGCGTTGGAAGTGAGCATTTTTTTAGTAATTGCAAATATTTTTAGTTATTAAAGCCAACTAAGTACCAGAAAAAGAAAGAGGTTATAACGTATTTTTAGGAATAGGACAAAAATCAAAGTAAAAGGCTTACCTTTTGAAAAAATAATAAAAAAAATCTATTTTTTTTTACTTCTGAGTTATTAATAGTAAGTAAAAATTTTGGAATTTTAAAAAGAGCACAAAGATAAAACAGTGATAAAATCTTTCACAATGATAAAAATTTCCATTTTCATGTGATAACTAACTTGAGAAATATACATTTTTGAGTATGGTAACGGTCGTACTAATTTTTTACATGAGTTACACAAGCATTCTAATTGAGGCTCAATTCCTCTGAATTGATAACTGTTTTTAACAAATATATATTTTGTTCAATGACTTGAATGAATTAAGTTAGAAAAACTATCACTACATTTCAAGAAAAAAGAATTTTATGACGATAAAAAAATATTTTGTATCGGTAACGGACGTACTAGCAATGGTAACGGACGAACCTTTTCTAAATTTTTAATTAAAATTCACGTTATTTTCATCATTTTCTAAAAAATATCAATTATACACAAAAGTATTTATTTCGTAAAACTTTTTTCATATTAGAAGAATTACTTTAACAAAATAGTTAGTTACATTAGCACATGTAAAATAGGTTTTTCATTGACAAATGGTGTACATTCACAAAAATTTAGGAATGACCTTGTTTGGGCACTATTAATGAAGATTCAATGAATCCCCAAATAAGAAGGTTGATTTACCATTTACCATATTTAAAGGAGGGGGGGGGGGGGGGGGAGAGAGAAGGGGTTAAATTTTGGAAAACCGTAACTTTTTTTAATTAGGTCGAGTTTTGTGTTAATAGTTTAATATTAACCTTTTTCCTTTTTTTTGTCCAATCTATCTCTGATATGCACTGCCTGTTTCTAATTGACTGACGTGTGTGTTAAACATGAATCTGTGAACCAAAAACTACTTAAATTATTTATATTTAAAATCAGCAAACTGTCACGTTTAAAATGAGGTATCATTTATGTATCTACTGGGATTTTGAAATTTTAAGAAAAAATTGACTTTTATGTGACTTTGCCCAATAACTTCCGTTATAGAAGGATATTTCTTCATCGTTTTATTGAGAAAGAATTCTCAGTGGACCAAATGCAATAACACTTCGAAAAAAGTTAAAATTTCTTTTAAAGATATGACAGTTTTCAAAATGCTCGAGGTTCACTGACAAATGTTTATGTGGCTATTGCTCATTAGTATTGGCGACCAACTTATTCTTCGCCAAATGGTGTTTTATATTTAAGTTTCATCTCTTGCTCTAGTCACTTGACATTAAAAGAATAAAACATTTAGATCGTTCGATTTCTCTAAATTAAAATCCCATGCCTAAATTCGAGTATAAATCTTAATTAAGATTTATACTCGAATTTAGGCATTAGTTAGTTTATTAGATAGTTTTCCGATCGCCATTTCGTTGTTATTATTATTGCGCTAATTTTACTATTCGTAATTTCGTAATTACTTATTGCTGCAAATATTTAGTAGGGTGGAGTGTGGTAAGTGCAAACGGGTTAATTTTTATTTCATTTTTAAACTGTTACTTTGAGATAATTATAAAGAATACAGAAAAAAAAAGTGACACAAACACCATTGTGGTACATTTAAATATTGGAACTAGCAAATACATATTTTATATCATCTACCATTGATGTTCTCTATTTTTTTTTCTTGTTCAATGTTCGCCGGTTGCGCTTGCCCCGGAAAATCGTGACAAGTGCAACCACATCCCTCAAACCCCATATACTGCACACAAATAATAATTATTTTATAGCTTGAATTATAATGATTCTGATTGTTGTTTCATATTTTTTTTATCTCACACCGTTTGGGAGACTGAACCCCCGCTCCACCCACTTGTTTATGTGATATATAAATCGTTATTGTAAATGTAAACCCTATGCCTTCCACGGCAAAGTTGTCTATGTAAATTTTTTGTCGAAGTGCTCCCTTATTCTTTAATTTTAACTATCGCGCAAGTGAAACCATTATTAATAGCTAGTTCATCCACATCGCATTGTTGGTTACGTAAATGTCGCGAATTTAGACGCAATGCGTAACACACACAACTTTAACAACATCACAAATATAGTTATTGTCGCAAAGCGAAAGCGATGTTTCAATAATATTTTTACGTCACAAATATAGAATAAGGAAGATTGCAGTTGTTAAGGTTATATTTAACATCACAAAAATCCGAAAATAAAACAACACCGTTTTCCACGAATAGTTATCTAGAGCTATCAATTAGCCAAGTAACGTGTGTCATAGTTCAATAGACTGCCTAATAAACAGTTGGATGTCATTCTCCTAACCATTATAGCCAAGGTGAAAGAGTTTTAAGGTTTTAATCGTTAAACTCACTAACTTCAAAACTATGTTTTTGGATTTGGCGTTCAAGCCTCCCATAAAGTGATTGATAATGTGTCACGTTTTGTCTCAATCGTCACATTGTGGCTAGAATAACCCATGAGAAAATTAATAGGTTCAAGTTACAAGTTATCATATCCATCTCCAATGCTGGACTATCTGGTAAACTTGTTTACTAGAGAAACGTTACTCAACGCTCTTGGAAACCTGCTCTGACATAATATCGCTTGGCTATCCTGCATATCGTGTGATGTAATTATCCGATATTTGCGCTAATTAGAATTTATATCTTTGAATGTCGATTATTGTGTGCCAATTGGCGACTGTAAAGTACTTGTTATTTTATGGCCGGGACACACACCGATACCTGCAGTTTTTAAATTTGTCTGATTTGGCGGCTGTTTCCTCCCCCAATTCTGTGATTACCCACCATGAAGATGATCATTTATGTTAAGAAAACGTACTTTCTTGGTGAGAAGGAATCCAATCGTTAACCGTCCTCAACTTTTAGATTTATTGATGCCCCCGTTCCAATCATTGACAGCCAGTCGATTCTAAACAGGGCTGTGGTGTACGCGTCTGCCCAATCAATCAGTGTTGTTTTACAGAAATAAAATATTTAAAAATGTCGAAATTGCGCATTTACTAGAATAACATTCGCATTAACATGATTTATTCCACATAAAAACTAATTTGTCAAGAAATTGTACATCATATTTACAGAAAATATATAAATAACGCAAGGTAGTTAGAAAAACAATTTGTCGAGCTGATTAGCAGCAATCAAAATAGTTTTTTTCAAAACAAAAATTAGCCTCTAGTTCAGTGAATCTTCAACAACAATGACCAAGCGACAAAAACCGCAAAGACACTAACTACTGCTCCGAGAAACATCTTTCTGACACACCCTTCCCCAATACGCTGTTGAAGTTGACTGTTCTTGTTTGTTCGAAGAATCACATCTGACAATTCAGCAGAGTATTTTTCAGACTCTTGTATTGCAGGCACAGGTTTGGGCAGCTTCGAAACCATTCCAAAATCTTTTACCCTTGTTTTTAGATGCGCTGTGTCTTCCACAGCTTCGCTAGCCGATGGTTCCACCGGAATTTCTCTCAGTTCATTCCCAATCGTCCAGGAGCTTTTACCTTTAGGGTGAAAGTCCCCAGTCTCTGCTTGAAAGAACTTCGAATTGTCTATTATCTCAGAAACTGTCTGTTCTTGAAAGTGGTCAAGAACATCAAACATATGCTGGTCTTCCTGTTCCGAATTTTTTTCAAGATCTCCAGACATCTTTACGCCTTCTAGTTCCGGAAAGTTGACAAGATGGCCAAACATCTTTCGGTCTTCCTGTTTAGGAAGGTTGACAAGATCGACAAACATCTTTTGGTCTTCCTGTTTAGGAAGGTTGAGAAGATCGCCAAACATCTTTTGGTTGTGACAAGCATGTTCTGGAAGGTTATCAAACATCTTTAGACCTTTCTGTTCTGGAAACGTATCTGTATTATTAAGCACTTTTAGATCTCGTTGATCACGAAGCATATCAGAAGTGTCGAGTAGCGTTTGACTTGTATTTCTTTCAAAGTTATCTAAATTTTCCGGAACTGTCTTTTGGGTGAGAATGTCTGAATCCTCATGCATGCTTAGATCAATCAGATCCGAAAGGTTATCAGAAGTTTCAAGTATTTTTGAATTTGTGTGAAAAATCGATTTTGTGTCTGATCTTTCTAGTTGCCAAGCGCCAGTTTTGAAACCGTTATCAGATATAAATTGCTTTGTCACCTCTTTGAGGCTGTCTGTTTTAGTTGTAACATTCTGCTCGAAATACTCACTTTCTGGTGAAATTCTTTCTAAATGCTTTCGCCTGCGAGCTAGTTGCATTTTAAATATCAAACTTTGCCTTTCTTCTTCGGTCACCTTTGATTCATCTAGCGGTAGCCACAATGGCGATGGGGAATTGTTCTTGACAATTGGGGCCATTTCCGTACACGATTCGTCTGGACCGTGAATAAGAAGAAAATGGGAATTGTCTTCTTTTGGATAGAGGGAATCCACATCACTCTTCGCTTCTTTCGTACATAGATCCTTTTTGATGGAACATGAATGGTAATCCCGCTGGACAGTAGCGCGGCCAAGGGATTTCTGCGACTTCGTCTCTCTGCGACTCTTTTGTCCGAGTCTTGCGATGTTTTCAAAATATTTCACAAGCGCAGAAACAGAAAAGTGAGGCGCTTTGTCGCCAATGTCCGGGCCAGCTTGGAGATATTCCTTTAACGACTTAGAGGTTGTTCGATCTCCAGAAGTACAAACACAAGCACTTTTGTTCGTCTTCCTGGACAATACGGAATTGGGGCAACTGTCGTTCTGTGCAAAACGTCGACGATTGAAGAAACTATTACTGATCCACGCATTCTTTGATCGTTTCCATGTTCTGACAACACTATCAGCCAACGAGAAATTATTAAAGTTGCTTGTATTACAGCCAATTTTGGAATTATTCGAGCCGTCGTTGTTCGGCAGGTGCGTCTGAAGTTTGCTGCTGACAAAAGACACAGCCGGTGATGCGTTACTGATAACCTTCTTTTCAGCAAAAATACTTAAATTACAATGTTTACAATGATTTAGTAAGAACCGTGCGGTATTAGAGTTCTCGTTTATTTTGAAATGAGATCCGCTTTCACCGTGATCATTTAAGATTATTTTCTTCCCATTCAATGTTGCTACATGGTGGCCAAAGTCGGGTGATTTGTTATTTTCTCCACTATTCTCCTTATCTGTTTCGCCTATTTTTCCAGACAGTGAATCTCCCTGCGTAAATGTTTCAGATTTGTTGAGATCGTTTATTTGTGAAGATTCTAGTAGTTCTTGACAATCGTCGTTAGCGCACTGGAGAACTTTTCCTGGCGATCGTTTAAAGCACCTGCCACATATGTAGTAATCTGGTTTAAAAGAATTAACGCTCCCAACGTGATCGTTCGAAAACCGCTGTTTGCACACAATAAATGTAGCTGGGCATTTGTGATTCAATTGAAAATCAACAGAGAAGTCATTCTTGGCAGGACTGTTCCCAGTATTGGTGTCGCCAAGCTTGACGTGTTCATCATCTACAATTCCAGTTTGGGATTGGTCATCTTGTACGAAGACTTTACTGCATTCAAATATATCTGGTTCGTCCGCATCTAAGGTCGGCAGTTGTTGGTAATCTCCGTTATTGTATTGGCGATCTTCTTCACTTCCATTGTCTGTTTCTGAATGCTGACAGCTCACTTCTCGGTCTGGTGAAGAGAGTCCATTGATATGAAATTTGTTTGGACTATGGCGAGGCAGTTGGGACTCATCTGACACTTTATTATTGTCCCTCGGAATGTTGTGAGGATCGATATCATAAGCGGGACCTTCGTTTATTCCTCCAGACCACGATTTTTCTGATAAATTGTGTTCATCTTCCTCTGTAGTTTGTTGTTGGCGCTCATCACTGGCGTGTTGGCGACTCTCTTGAAATCGCTTGCTGAAGTCAATGCTTAATTTCTTGGAGACTATTCGGTAATCTTCGATCCCGGAGGACTGCATTCTGTACTCTACAGTTCTGTACTCACGGCGCGTTTGTCTACCGTCAGCATTATCAATTTAAGATGTTTCATATAAGAAATTTGGCAGACGTAACTTTACCGATTAATTTAGACAATGGATTTGAAATCAAGTGAAACGCTGGTGATTTTTATACTTTAATTAATCTGTTGCCAACTGCGTTCCAGTAATAAAGTATCAAATAACACTAAGACGTGATGAGGTGAGATTAAATTTACGAGACTAAATTAAATAATTACTCGTCGCTTTTATTGAACTGTCACAATTATATTTTATTTTCAAATAGACCATATGCACTACCTGATTTCGGGATTTAGACACCGTAGTCGATTAGCCATTGTGTTTCGTGTAATATTCTTATTTTAAGCAATATTTTGTATTTAAATACTTTTCTAATTCTATTGTGTTGTAGCGAAGTGCGGTGATTTGACGTGTAAGCTGCAAAATCATTTGCTTTACATATTAATAATTCTATGCTAACTATATTTTCTTGGATGATTGAGCCAAATAATTAAAATAACTGAAGAATATCAATGATATAATGAGTAAGAAAATAATCAATTATTTACAGACAACTATTTATTGCTCTGATTGTATTGAACGTTAAAGCTACTATTTTGTTAATGAACTCAATTTGTATAAAAATCATTCAAACAATTATACTTATTTAAAAAAAAAACGTAAACGTTATAGTACAAGTCTATAGATATGATTCAAATATCTTGGACCAAAGCTTACCGGGTCATGAAACGCACCTAGAAAAGTACAATTCCCTATAAAAAATATTCCCTTTATTAGAAAAATAAAGCTCTAGAGTAATAGCAGTTACTGTGTCAAAATGGCGGAACACAGAAGAATGAATGAAACAGTTATAATAATTGGATATTAAGATAATAAAATAAAATTTATTAAACCAATTACAGAAAGCACTGAATCTAACAGTGACATAAGCTTCTCACTGTCGAATATCAACAACCGTCTCAAACAAACTTTTTCTGTATTTCTGTTTATCAAACTTATTTGATAATCCTTTCAATTAAACTTACGGTAATTGAATATTAAATTATAAAAATATTAATTACTAGCTGAAATACCCGTCCTACGCACGGGAAGGAAATAAGTTACAAAATAGATACAAATACAATAATTATTAGCTAAATAAATAATATTCTTAATTTGTCCCATATCAGATGGAACCAAAGAATTAAAAGTTCCAATATGTAACGAAATTTTATTAGCAAGGTCCCGCAAGAACTTGAAAAATTGATAATATGGAGAAGTTGGCTGTAAAATACTGTGGATATACATACTGCACTCCAGTTGATTAACATCCATATTTTTACCTACAGTAACAGCTCAGAAGTTTAAAGATAAACAACTCTTGTAATTGATAATAATAACTATCTCCAAAAAAATTTATTAGACACCTACGTCAACATTGGTATTTTCGTTATTGAAATTGGCAGGAATATTAAGAAGAAAAAAACGAAAATGATTTTAAAAGGTTCCTTTACCAAAATCTAGATTTTCAGATTTTTTCCCTTGTTTTTATAGTAAACCATATCAGTACGCAAAATTTTAAGATTCTAAAGAATTTCGAAGTTTTAAAAACTAATGTTCCGTTAAAAACATTCTCAGCCAATTTGTAAAGATTCCACGTACTAAAATCTAGATTTTCATATTATTTCCTTTGTTGGTATGTAAACCCTACATGCATGCGAAATTTCACGATTCTACGACAGTCACAATTTTCCAAAAATATCGTTTCGTGAAAAAAAATTTCAACCGATTTCTAAATATTCCAATTGCACAAAATTATTGATTTAGACATTTCCCTTGTTGGTATGCTAATACGTATCAGAATGCAAAATTTCACAATTCTAAGAAAATCTGAAGTATACTAAACTAATGTAAAATAAAGGTTTTTCCGAAGAAAATGAAAAAATTCGAATAATATCACATGGATTATTTAGAAATTATTTAGAATTAACATGATATAAATAAATTCGTTTGTCAAGAAAGTAATTCATTGAGAAGTAATTCCCGCTTTTCCAACCAGGCCACGCACGAGGCCCGCCAGTAGATAGAAGAAGACGCTTACTCACTGGGAACGTGAACACTGGTTCAGTTTTGAATTTTAAGTTCTATGCACGGGAAGAAAATAACTCGCAAAAGAGGTACAAGTAAAACATATTTAAGCGGATGAAAAATAATCTTAATTCCTCACCCTTCAGAAGATAAATAAAATAACGAACCCAAACAAATTAAATAAATTTTATTAGCAAGTTCTAGCTGGAACTGAAAACTTTATAACACGGAGAAGTTGGCGATAAAACAATGCTGACAAATAAATGATATTCCCGTTGATTAACATTCGAGAAGTTTTACTTTGTTCGGTAAACCCTATCAGTATGTGGAGTTTAACAATTCTAAAACTATCCAAATTGTCCAAAACTAACGGTCCGTACAAAAAATCCCACTGTCTCATTGAACACTCCCTTAAATACGTTAGATCGGTACAAAAATAGCTTACTTTTCCTATTTAAGGTATAAGTAACAAATTTGCCAAATTTCATCTTCATAGGTATACAGAAAATAAAAGAAATAGTAATGAGTCAGTGGATAAGTGGCGAGGATTTTTACTTTTGGCATTTACAGTTCGAATTTTTGAAAATCATTTCTTAGTGAGCAATTTTGGCTTAAAGTGTACCTCCACGCCAAATTTAATTTTCATAGCTGATGTAGTACGGAATATCCTGTTACCCAATCATATTTTCACCATTTTGACATACATTTTATCATTTTTTGACACTAATTTCGCCATTTTTATGGTATTTTTACATATGTGTTCATATTTTAGTTCATTTGGCGATGTTTTATTAATTTGGCGAAATGCTTTATTCATTCGGTGAAATTTTAATTTATTTGGCGAAGTTTATTAATTTGGCGACAGTTTTTAGTTATTTGGCGACATTTTGGCGATATTTAGTCATCAGCCAATCAGAATGCTCCTCGTACGTTACATAATATTAAAAATTTCCATTGTTTAAATTTTATATTTTGCATTGTTACATGTTCTCCATGTTAATCCTATGGAGAAGTTTCGAAAAAGGGGTTTTACACCCCCTTAAATCCGTTCGATCGGAACAAAAATAGCTTACTTTTCCTATTTAAGGTATAAGGAAGAACTTTGCCAAATTTCTTCTCCATAGGTATACGGGAAGTTGGAGAATTAGTGATGAGTGATGAGTGGGGTTTTCGCATTTATATATATAGATTATCTGTAAAAATTAATATTTATTTATTTAATATTGATAAATTGAACAATGGAAAAAATTAATTCAATTTCCCGTTATCAGCAAAATACCCATACAACGTGCTTTATGCAAATTGTTCTCATGGGATTATGGGTTTAGAGATAGCATTGCGAATAAATAGAATTATTAAAATCCATATGCAAATTAAAACCAGCGGTTGTCACAAAAGCATATTGTCATCCATTACTAAAAAAACTTCCTCACAAACTCATTTACCAAAAGATAATTTCCCACATTTCGAGAACAGCCGTCAAGGATTTTTGTCAATAATTTATTAGCTGTACAATTATAATTACTCTTTAAGAACTTTTTATTGATCATCGTATTTAAAACACTCCAGTAACGACAATTATTGTACTTTCTTTTAATCTGTGTACTGAGCTGTGGGCAAAGTATGGTTGACAATGAACATGCCATGGCTTCTTGAAATAAAAGCGAAAGGAGATCCTTATAATTAGTTATTTCAGAGGGATTGTTTTCAGTAAGTGAAAAAGAACTTGTCACATAGCAACTAAAAAGTAGCATAGTTTGTAGAATATAAATGGGGATTGATTTTAATGAAGGGAGCAAATAATTAGGTATTTAATTCTGGGTGCCCCCTAAAATCCTTTCTCCCGCTCTCTTAAATTTTGAACGACGACAGCTACAACTATAAAAGTGGTGTCTAGGCTTTGTACATTGACTAAGCACTTATAAGTAAAACGGGTACAGTGCCCGCTTCTTCGTTTGACTTGCTAATATTTATATGTCTCTTTACACCTACCGAAAGCGGTGTACTCTGTCCTGTCGAGTATTTTGGGAGCCCGAACAAACAAACGACCGTTCGCAGGTTGTATTTTCGTACTAAGTTGTTGCTTCTCGACTACATTGTAATTAACTATTTAACATGTATGTCTTATAAATGTAGAAACTGGCACGCTCTAATTTTGGATAGTTCACTAAGGAGCGTTGTAAGCAAATTTAACGGAATACGCATAGTCACTCTACTATACCTAAACACCACTTTTATGACTGGCAATTAAAAGACTATAGGGGTGAGATAAGTGCTTATTAATGGATTAATATTAGAGGGGAGGGAAATACAGGCCTTTAAAAGTGTAGGGGGCGGGAAAGGAATTTAATGCTTCCCAGTATATAAAATTATTAAATGGTAGTATTAAAGAAACAAGAATAGAATAAATACTCAGTTATTTATTTTTCTCTCAGACAAAACGAGGAGTTTAGCTGTTCTGTTAAAAAAATTAAGTATTATAATTTTTTTTTTTTTTTTTACATAAACCATAAAATTGGATTTAATAAACTTTGTTACAAGCTTCTTAAAATGATATCCTGAAGCTTGTTTTTCGTTACCTAATAGTATTAGATATAAATTAGTACCTAGTATAATGAAATATACATAAGAGAAATGGTGATAATTAATAAGTAATGATTCATTCTTAAACAACTGGATATATTTCAATTAACATAAAATTAACATTATCGCATTTTAACCAAAGCAATGGTTAAAATAAAAAATAAAATAATTCGTAAAATGTTTTTTTTATACAAAGTATCAAGTTTGATTTTTTTTCATAAGGAAAAGGAAAACTTTTGATTAACAAATTATCAATTAGTGTAAAACCTCATATATAAATATACATTTCAAATTTTTTTTTTAAGATTTAAAATCTCAAAAAGATCTATAATCCCTTTATAGTTCTACTGTCTAAATGTATTTCGTCTAAAACTAACAGAACACCAACGCTTGTAATGAACAATTCACCATCACCACCAAACAATAATTTGCAATTTATATTCCTAAAAAAAACTACAACACTTTCATCATAGTATAAATTACATTTTTAAAATCCCAAACACAATCCTTTAAAAGCCTACTTTCCCTTACCCATTTATGTAACTTTCTTTTAGAATTATTTTGCAAAATTCTCAAAGGGGCTTCATGGAATAAAAAATTATATTCCCCTTTAAAAGAGGGTTCTGCTCTTTTTGTTGTACATTAAAGGATATAAATCAGCAGGATTTGGTGATCAAAATTTTTTGTGTGAAGTTAGGAACCCATTTTCTCTTTATCAATGTTTTTGTAGTTAGTTGGTAGATCTGATTAATTTATGTATTTTTGTTTCTGTTTCCTTTGCCCATAACTAAATCATTTTAAGTACGCGTCAAATATGTAAAACAAGAAATAGACGACTTTGTACATGGTGATAATAATAAGCTATTTTTCAGTAAGCTAGCACATACAAAAAGGAGAAAAAAAATTATGTAATTTATATTAGGGTCTGTTCAAAAGGGCAGTCGCCGCTTAATTGGGTAATCGTAAATTAAAAACCGGCAGTCATATATTTAAAAAGGGCAATCATTAAATTTGCGATTGGATGTTAATAAAAAAAATGATTTGGAAATATCAAGTTCCAATAAAAAATTTCCCGTTTAGAGAAAGTTGAAGTATGTTAATTTGATAAAATTCTTTAATGATGAAAAGCATACTTGAACATTCAATGAAAGATAAACTAAGGCAGACTCACTTTTTAGAGATTGTCGCGGCGAATACCCCCACGATGAAACAAGCTTATATTTATGTTTGTTAACGAAATTTGTTTCTAAGAAGTATTTTCGGTATTACACACATAATCAGATGAATTATGTATATTTTAATAGGAACCTTTTTTCGGCGTTGCTGGCCTTATGAGTCACTGTCAGGGCCACCCTTAGCAGACGAGGAGCCTGGTGCGAACTTAGCATAGCGTACCTTTTTTTAACATCCTTTTTGAGAAGCCAATCGGATTTTTTTATTAACCAAAAATATTTGATGCTGCTATGTATCATTTGAATGGAATATTTATTCGAGAACTTCGTTACATAAAATCTATATTTATTTTAATTTAAAAAATATATATTTTTTATCTATATAAGCCTAATTCTCTATCGAACGAGACCAAATTTTGTCAGTCATAATATTTGTCACGGAATTGATCCCTCTATGAAATTAATGATGGAACAAGCCAAAGTTTTTCCGTAGGTACTTTTGTAACATAACATACTTTTGCAACATAACAACATAACATACTTTTATAACATAACAACATAACATACTTGTGTAACATAACAACATAACATACTTTTGTAACATAAAATACTTTTGTAGCATAACAACATAACATACTTTTGTAACATAACAATATAACATACTTTTGTAACATAACAACATACCATACTTTTGTAACATTACAACATAACATACTTTTGTAACATAACAACATAACATACTTTTGTAACATAACAACATAACATACTTTTGTAATATAACAACACAACATACTTTTGTAACATAACAACACAACATACTTTTGTAACATAACAACATAACATACTTTTGTAACATAACAACATAACATACTTTTGTAATATAAAAAATTTACACTTGGAATTTCTAAACTACTTTTTATTTCGCCAACTCGGAGCTTTCTGAATTTTCTCGTGGTAGTTCCAGCCGTCCTACCAGAAGGAAGATAAAAAAACCTCCAAACTCCTGAAAGGGCATTGTATGTTCAATCAATAACGTGATACTTCTTGTAGCTGATTTTTAAAACGTTTCATGTTAAAAGCAAGAAAAATAAATACTTTTAGCTGTGACTTTCTTATTTTGATGATCGCGGGGCCTCTTCAGAATGCACGCGCCGCACACCCATGAGGGTGGCCCTGATCCCTGTCACATTTCATATAATATCGTATTGGAGATACCTATTTAGCATTTTCCACAGAAAGTGCGTTCAATACAGTCTTTTCTCACCACCATACATTTTGAAAGCCGACAGCTATAGTCCAGTAGAGTAATATGTGTGTACTACAGTACGATATTCGACGAGACGGTTTATAGCTATTCTATCTGAAATTCACGGAGTTAACATGCCTATCTCTAAAATTATTTGACATACATGGAAATATTAAATTACAGAGTTGTCTAGAAGCATCAAATTAGTACGAAGAGATACCATGCGAACGATTGTTTGTCTGCTAGCGATTTCCAGAGTTACCTTTCAAAATACTTCGCACAGCAGATATTAAGATTTGTGTAAGTCAAACAAACAAATGAGCGATGTACTCGTTCAATTAATAAGTAATTCATCATTGTATTCATAGTAAGTGGTACAGCTCATAATCAACCTAGAAACCGCTTTTATTGTCGTCGTTCAAAAGGAGTGGCAAAGGATTTTAATGGATATCTTGAATTTAATGTATGATTATTTGCTTCCTTCATTAAAATCAGCCTTCCTTGAGCTATTTACAAACTGTGATACTTTTTAGAAGTCCTGTGATAAGTTCTTTTTCGCTTACTGAAAACCACCCACCTGAAAGAATAACTATAATGATTTCCTTTCGCTTTTATTTCAAGAAGCCATCAATGTGCATTGACAACCTTACTTTGCCCACAGCTAGGTATAGAGGTATTGAAAAGAGTGACTGAAGGAAGCCAAGTAAATACAAAATAACTGACAAAACATGGATGGACCCTAAGGCGCATCCAGGAAAAAAATATATGGGGAGGGGTGCACAATGCAGCAGTACAACGGCGTGGGGGGTGCAGTAAATGTGAACGTGATTTTGACACACCTCGAAATAAATGTAAACAGTTTTCTTTTCATAAATGTTAGGTCATTAATTATCTAATTAAGTAAATAATACGTAAAATTATTTAATTAAGTCAACAAGGTGTATAAGTAATTACCTAATAGGTATTAATTTCGTAAAATTCTTAATATTTTTAGCTTTAATTTTCAATAATTAATAGTTTTATGAAATGTTTCCCCCGCCTTTATCCGCTTCGAAATAAATTTCAACTTTACCGAAAATGTGCCTTTGTGTATGGCTAACATTACCGATAAAACACGAAAGTGTCAATTTAGAAAGTCATTAGGCAAACAAAGAGGACCACGAGAGAAGGACAAGGTGGCCATTTATTCTATTGTAAAGACGTGACTGACACAGCCGACCTATCTTCCTCACACTTTGATGGTCATCGCTTCCGTGTAGAGGGAAGACGGGGGCATTTATGAAAGGACGGTGGTTGTGATCATTTCAGAGCAGAGAGAGATTGATTGATTTAGAGGTTGTTGTCCAGTATTGGTTAATGCTTGACTTCCTGATTTTGAAGCGCAGGACAAAAACTAGGCTATTTTATTTATCTTACATAAGTACTTTATAATACTTCAAGTTAATATTTGGAGTTTTAATTGTATGTATGATTGCTATTCAGAACTTGGGTTTATCCCATCACGTTATACGTATTTTTAAACTAAAAAAATCTATATGTTTTTGTTATCAATAAAACAAAACTTAAGCCTAACACTCAAACTCAAGAACGTGGCTTTGGGGACAAAATGAGTCGGTGCAAGCAAGACGGGGTGCCCAGTGACAAGAATCCAGTGAAAATGAAGAACTTGAAGACGACCAATGACTCTACTGTTAATCAGAGGAGGGTTGGATTAAGTGCAATGATTGTGGACAGTGGCCTAATAACTCTTGACGATATGTTGAAAATGTAGTTGAAGAGTTAGTTGTTCCGCATATGGGAAAGGCCGGGCAAAAGCTCTTTTTTGAAGAAATTAACAATATATATATATATTTAGTAGTCATACAATACAACCAAACCTTAACTACCCCGTCCTCCCCCTCCTTCCCCTAACCATGCTAATATGTTTTAAATTTTATTGCAGAAATCGACAACTGCGACCTCAATCCACATGTATGCGGCATGGAAGCGGGTTGCCTTAGTACCAAAGACGGATACGTGTGCATATGTCAGGATTTAAAACCCACCGTGAACAACAGCTGTGATCGAACTAAAGGTAAAGCATGCTTCTTTTGATTGTTTGTATCCCATAGTATCCCATAACGTTCAATACTAATGGAAATGATATATTGATTAAATCGGACTGTTCAGTTTATATCTCAATGCAAATAGTTATAAAATTTAATTTTATAAATGAACTGAAGAGGGGATAGTTACAGAACGTGCTTCATACATACAAGCTGTTTTTAAAAATCTATAAGATTGTCACTATTTTAAAGATACATGTATGTTGTTTTAGAACTGCTCTGCTCATTAAAAAAAATCGGCAGGTACAAGCAGACACTGCACTGTACAGCTTGGTTCTTAAATGCTTTTGGGCCCCACGCGGTAAAAGGTCAGAAGGGGCAGTGAATAGATGACCAACCTGATCGATGCGACCAACGCTTCTACTACAAGATGGTATGTCATATATCCTCATAGGATGATTCCACGGGGAGTTATGGGGTCGGAAGCGTATACTGCAGTTAAATGTAGTACCTCATACCGATTTTATAGTTGTATTCACGTCAAAAATATAAACCAAGTGGGAGAAGGTACGCTAAAACCATAAAACTGTGTGCCTCACCATTTTAAAGCACGGTTGAAGCGAAACTTTGTTCGTTAACTTTCTTAAGCGTCTGTGAAGTCTAACCGTCAAACAATAAGAAGTTAATATAGCGGATAGAGACGTAGGTGGTTCGAGCCTCGGTAACGACAAATATTTACCCAAGAGTCCAAATTTTAAGACTTTTAATTATTTAAACGTTTAAATGATATCAAACAAAAGCACTGATCACACAGCAGGTGACGGATCGACACCAACATAGTTAGCTTGTACGCATGCGCTACTCATCCTTCCGTTTCATGTTTGAATTTCGTATCGAGGTCATTCAGATTGTTTAGCCCCGCTAAAAAAGTTTCACTTCAATTATTATACTCTTTATTGAATTGGCAAGTTTGTAAACACAACCAACTAATAGTAAAATAATGACTTATACAAACATTAAAAGTATAAAATAACGTCATAAATCAGCATATTTTGAAAGAAAAAGAATGCAATTACACTGTTAAAAAAAACGTAAATTTACAGCATGACACATGTACAATAGCTGCACAAATTGCGATATATCTGACACAGACTGCACTGTTCCCAATGTTTACAGCCAATAGTTCTGTTATTTTTCAAAATTACCATGCTGCTTTCTATTCCTACAACAGAGAGCGTTGTATGTGCTTAAACCATCTAAAAGTTGTATTATCCATTTACTTCAGAATGTGTAAGAATTCGCTAGGGACGCTCGTGATAACCACAAATTGTGATGTTATTATTATTTCAATTAATCTGAGTGTGAGACTATTTCAATGTCCGCGTCTGCCCAAACCATGTCTGTCATGTGTGAAAGGAACTGTTTTGAAAGAAAAGTAAGTGATTTATTTAATCTTTTCACATATTATTTCATGACTTGTGTTTATTTATTCTCTGGATCAACGTTATTTCTATTTCTTATGATATTTAAACTTTCCTCTATTTGAAAACATTAGACCTAATATCTAGATTCTGTCCAGGTTGGGCAATAAGCGATGGGCTTGTTTTGTAAACATACCGGCTTCTCGGAAAATCTTAAGACAGGTGAAACGTCGTTCGCTGGTCAGCGTTTAACATGGGTTTAGCATGTTTGCGATCGACCAATGAGTTAATATTCTATTTGAGGATTACTTGAAACTAACTATACTGATTAAAAATATAATTTATAAATAAAGTTATATATTTATTTATATTTTGTTTATTTAAGGAAATTTTAATTATTTTTTTAGGTTTTTCTGTTTATTTTAAAAGTACTTTTTATAATGTGAAATAGGTATAACTTTTTGTTTCAGAAGTGATAGTTTTACAGAAATATTTCAAACTTATGTGCCCCAGTAGACCCCAACCGTCGTAGTACCTATTTTACAGACAGTACCTTGAAAATGCTAGAGTATCAGACTTTTATTTGAATTATTAACTATACAGAAAAATTATGCGGACTAAAATGTTTGATAAGAAAATTTAAAAGCATATTTTCTGGTTATTTTGTTCACTAATATAATGAGGTCTCCGTGGCCGAGTGGATTAAGGCGTCAGCTGAGAATCCGAGGGTTCCCGGTTCGAACCTGTGCGACGGACTAGACTAAGAATAGTAAAAAAAAAAGTAGTGATATTGCGATCAGATGATTACCAATTTCGCTACCAAAATACTAGAATGTCGTCCAGAACATCCACAAAAAATTAACGACGTGTATACGGGGCTGGTGCACGATAAATCTGATCGGGGTCCAAAAGGTCCCGACGTCTATTGAAGGCGTTGAGTGCCAGCTCATGTGTTGTCCTCGTCATCTGACCATGGTTCAAAAATACGAGGCATCGTTACAGGGTCTTTCCTTCGAGATAGGCCCCGAACCGTCGCCAATAGCCCACTGTGCAGCTCTAGTGCGACGTTAATTAACAAAAACAAACCAAACCACTAATGTACAGAAGGAAAATTAAGATTGTGATTTTATCTAATTTGTCTCTCTATAAAAACTATACTTTTGTTAAAGAATACTATACAACAAAAAGAATTTAACGAACTAAATTAAATGTGCACTTATTTAGTCTTTCGCCTGCGACTAAGAAAATAAATAAGATTTTTTTTAATTTTGAAACTGTGTGGTTTTCTTTCCAAACTTTAACCACAAAAAAAGAAAACAGGATTCTATTCTGGTTTGGTTAATTAACGTTTGCAGTAGAGCTGCACAGTGTGCTATTGGCGACGGATTCGGGGTCTATTTCGAAGGAAAGACCCGGGAACACGTTCATACATGCACATCGTTATTTTAGAACCATGGTCAGATGACGAGGGAACACTTGACCTAGCACCCAACGCCTTCAATAGACGTCGGGACTTTAGACCCCGATCAGATTTATCGTGCACCAGTCCCGTATACACGCCGTTAATTTTTGCGGATGTTCTGGACGACTTTTCTAGTACTTTGCAGCGAAGCTGGCAATCCTCCGATCACAAGATCACCATTTTCTACTTTTCTTTGTCAAGTCCATCACCTAGGACCGAACCAGGAATCCTCGGATTCCCAGCCGACGCCTTAACCGCTCGGCCAAGGAGGCCTTGGATTATATTCTGATAAATCAGGGTGATCATCTGTCAATGCATTTTGGAGGACTCCGTGGCCGAGCGGTTAAAGGCGTCAGCTGGGAATATGAAGATTCCTGGTTCGAGCCTAGGCGATGGACTTGACAAAGAAAACTAAAAAGTAGTGATCTTGCGATCGGAGGATTGCCAGCTTTGCTACAAAATACTAGAAAAGTCGTCCAGAACATCCTCAAAAATTAACGGCGTGTATACGGGACTGGTGCACGATAAATCTGAACGGAGTCCAAAGTTCCGACGTCTATTGAAGGAGTTGGGTTCCAGTTCAGGTGTTTCCTCGTCATCTGACCATGGTTCTAAAATAACGAGGTGCATGTATGAATCTGTGTGTGTATGTGTTCCCAGGTCTTTCCTTCGATATAGACCCCATCGCCAATAGCACACTGTGCAGCTCTAGTGTTTAATTAGCCAATACAAACCAAACTGTCAATGCATTTTGGTGTAATTATATTGTTTTAAAGAAGTTTTGTAAATATGTATAGCAATAGAGAATAACCGCTTCAAATGTATTGACTTGCACCTTGACAATGCTGCGTGTGGGAGAACTTTTATCCATACAGGCCAATAAATTTTGTGGCAATCGGTTTTGTTGCCAATAACAGAACTATTTTAATTTCTCCTGCACGGTTGATGAAAAAGGTAAAGAGATTTGGTGAAAAATCAGAGGAACTGGTCATTGCATTTGAACATATTATTCTCTGTTACCACTGATGTTCAGTGTTATTCTAGGAATACATGCAGACTTTCCAGCCCTTTTGTCAGTATATTGTGCAAAATGAGCATTCAGTCATAAGAAATTAATCTTTTGGGCTACTGGACGCTCTGTCTGAGTGATTCATACTCCCTCCCCTAATAATGTTTTTTAAAGAAGTTTTGTAAAGTATTGTAATAGAGAATAACCGGTTCAAATTTAACTTTTTAGAACACAAACAATGGTTATAAGTGTCGGAATGCCCTAGTGCGGATACACACCACTAGAGGGAGTTACTTTGTAATGTGTTCCAGCGCCACCTGGGTGTCGCTGGCAACACTGATCAGTTGTAAGAGAGAGCTAGAGAAGTGTTGATGAAGGAAGGTGGATTTCTATCCACGGGAGCATGGAATAAAAGCGTTGTGGCGTAATAATCTTGTACTGCCCCTTATTTCGTTCACCATCACCCATCTCTAACTCCACATAAGTTAGTAAATATGAAAGAAAATTAATTAATATATTTTTTAATAAAGCGTGTTATGTAAGGTTGGAATTTCTTGTATTTTTTTATTTAAATCTCTATTACTTAAAAAAAAATATTTTAATATTCGTTTATGTGAATTATTTCGTATAACACCAATGTCCAACATAAATACCAAAAATAATATTAAATATAACTTTTCCCAATGCCATAAATGTAAGTAAGGCTATCTTACCAAAACAAATTTTAAACTTTACAAGCTACAAATTGGGGAAATGTGTATGCTCATTTTCTGTTAAACCTTGCCTAACAACGTTTTAAAACTCGTTATTTTTTATTTCTTTACGTTTGTGTATTTTATATTATAAATTTAAAGTAGTCGAATTCTATGAGGATTGTTGGAAAGGGGGCTATAGCCACTTTGGAAATAGAGGCTAGTTACACCAGTGAATTAATGTACCTTTTTCAATTTCAGAATTCGTCATGCCTCTCGTAAAAGTTTGGAACCATGATAGATGTATCTGCAAGTTAGAAAAGGCTAAGAGTTACTGGAAGAAGGGGGATTTTGAAACCATGAAAATGACTTTACTTTTTCACAAATGATGGTTTCTCCACTGTGTACTTGAGAAGGATGCTTACTCAGGGCTGATGGAATAGCTTATTTTATGTAAAATCCCCAAACTAGTAATAATGCACTAAGTGTCCCAAGAGTATGTATATGTACAAATTAAAATTTTGAAAATATGTACAATTGAGAATAAGGTACAATTTAGCTATTTTATATACAGTTATAAAAAAAATAAGAATTTTGTTATTTTTTTTAATTATCCTTCTAGATTTTCATAAAAGTGTTGAAATTTGGTATATGTAACTAAGTACTTTTTCTTTGACATATGTTATTATTCAATACATAATTGCCAGGCCTGAATAAAGTATTTATGAAAAAATATCTGGTATTTTTCATTTGGTATAAAAATAATTTTTTGTACCGTTCTTATTTGACCACCAAATATAGCTATTACCAAGAGTGAGTGATTGTGATTCTGAATTTTAATTGCTTTAATAACATGGTTTTAATATAGTTTTAAGTGAATATCTGCAGTTTTCATGAATTTTTTAATCAGTTTGCGATCACCCTGGCAGTCCTTTTAGGGCATATTAACCAAGTTAATTCATGCAAGGTCGTCTGCCAACTTCTAAGAGCTGCTGGTGTAAGTAATATATATATTTTTAAAAATCGTGAAATATTAGATTGCCTATCTTTTCAATTACAAGAAAAATTTCACGACCAAACTTCACACCCAGAATTCGGCAGTCGAATAACAAGTACCCAAGGTAAAGGTTTAGGACGTAAAATTATCATATGTGTAGTATAGTATTTGTTTTGACTATAAAATAGTAAAACTATGAAATCTGATAATAAATATAAAAATCTATATGTTCAATTAAATTTGAACTTAAAATACACATAAGTATAATTTATGACTAATGAAAATAAAAAAATAATTAATGGTTAGGTTTGGTAATTTTTTTAAGATAGTTTAATTTTAATCACAGATAAAAAAAAGCAGCATATTTCTGAAAGTGATTAAAAAATAATACATTTCACAGACTTAATTTAAATTCAGCTAAATTTTTTTTTGACTAATTACAAGCAAACAATTTTTCAAATCTTATTTTTGTTTCTTCCAAATCCTGTTTTTAAGAAAAAATATATCAGATTTGAAAAATTGTTTGCTTGAAATTAGAAAATAAATTTAACTGAATTAAAATAAGTGTGTGAAATGTACTACTTTGTAATCACTTTCAGAAATATGCTTTTTTTATCTATGATTAAAATTAAAGTATCTTAAAAAATTGCCAAACCCAACCAGTAATTTTTTTGACAATTTTTGCTGTAAATACGTAATCCGCACATGTTGTAAAAAAACGTCACTTGCTGTAATGTTTAGGCACATTTGCTGTAAATACGTAAGCAGCACACGTTGTAAAAAAACATCACAAGCTGTTAAGTTTAGGCACATTTGCTGTAAATACGTAATCAGCACATGTTGTAATAAAACATCACATGCTGTTAAATTTAGGCACATTTGCTGTAAATACGTTAGCAGCACATGTTGTAAAATAAAATCGCATGCTATTAATTGAAATAAACACATTGAAGTTTTAAGTTTTACAACACACTGTCGTGGCACAATTTGTTACCCGGACAGTGTGCTGTTTTCAGTCTGATTTTTTTTAACAGTGTATATAAAACAGGATTTGGAGTGACGACTAAATTAAAAAAAAAAAAAAAATTAAAAGGATACACATATTATTTATCTAAAACTTTATTTTACTAAATGCTCATTTGTACTAAGTAAAAAAAAAAAATTCTTATAACATTGTAATTCTTAATAAGAAAAGTTTTCAAATTGCACTCCCTAATTGCATTTAAATGGTTTAATTATCTTCAGGATTTCCCAGAAAGGAGCAACGCGTTTAATTTTTTATGCCAAATAAAATGTAAAAGGATTAAAATTAATATAAGGAGTTGGAAAGCGACTTTAAAAAAATTATGTTTTTTTTTAATATAAAATTTAAATTTCTGATGATGTTGTTGTAAGATATATTGTATTTCTTCATGTTTTTAAAATTTTAAATGTACAGAAACACATAAAGATAACCCTTTCCAAACGAAATAATGATTTCTAAATCTTACTATATGCACAAACCCAAGGATCAATCAGATATTTTATCTTTTAAGTTTCCCTCGAGAAAGAATTATTGCATATTTAAAAAAATTACTTTTAAGATTTAAAAACAAATTTGGTTAATAATTCTTTTTAATACACAGTAGGTTCTAAAAAACTATTAAAAATATCATCTTTAAAAAACGAGTCGAGTGCATGAGAAAATTTTTTTTATATTTTTGCGTTTTCAATGCTCTGTGATGATACTGAAACGCAACCTACAAATTATGTGTACAGATACTTTAATAAAAAATACTTACAATTCAAAAGAAATAAAAATTAAATAATTTTTAAAACCCACACTTCGGATATCTAAATCAGTTAGTAAGATATAGCCATCTAATGTAGAACTTCTGTACATAAAATTTTTTACAACGGAAAAACCTCTATACTATTGTAAAGATGAGTCTTAGGCTGATTTCTTTCTGAAAGACATTGTACGTTTGATCCTTAAAAAGATTGATATTGCCAAAGACAATATATTAAACAAGTCTAGGAGTCAATTTTTTAATAAGTAATATATTTTCTTAAATAAAACGACATTTATAATTCATGCGGTAATACTAGTATGTATATTGCCATATGAAGGATACACTGCAAAAAAAATAAGAGTACAGTTTTACTGATATCTAGATCTCGCCTGATATTAATGAAAGAGGGCTGACTTTTCAGTGTGCATAATTGTGGAATGGGAGGAGAAATGGTATTTAGTACCAAAAAAATTTAAGACAAAAATCCCGTTGTTGGGTCGTGGAACGAAAATGTGCTACCAGCACTTGATCAGACTAGTAATGTTTATAGGGAAAATATTATCGAAAGAAAACAGTCTATACCAGGTGTATTTATAAAAAACAGAAAAGACAATTTATTCTTTCTTATTCCTCAAAATCTCCTCTTACAACTTTTTTTAAACTTATTTTTTTTTCTTTTTTATGCACCGTTGCCACTCACTCCTTCAAAAAAATACATAAAATTCAAAAGGGCATTGTAGATAATATAGTATAAATTATAATATAAAATTAAAATTATCCTCATAACACCTTAACACCTGTTTTTGTCTATGTACATAGTTATAAAACGGAAAAAACATCGACATTCTTTTTTTAAAAAAATTACAGGTTAGAATCTTGTGTACGTTTATGATACATTTTTTTCCGTTTTTTGCCCAGTCGCTGTCATTGTTCTTCTCCAGGACATTCATGTAGTTTCCTACATGTTATTTACATAATCTCAATGTTACTGTTGTGCTTTTAAATTGTTACATTTAATCTTCGCAGCACACATTGTGAACAGATGACGTAGTTTACGATGTTTAAAACATAAAACTTTTCAAATAACCTGTATTTCAGAGCTTGCTGCATCCAGTTCATCCACACAGACAAGCGCGACAGAAATCTCTCGTCCCGTCGCACCGACAAAGGGCGCCTTCGATTCAGGGCAACTCTACGGGATGCTGGTCACACCCAAACAGACTGTTACCAGCATCAACGATACGGTGAGTGCAGATTCTAGTTAACTGGGTTCCAACGTTTACACATAATATCGTTACTGGTGTTTTAAAAAGTGTTAGAGGTACATGCATTTAATATAAAAAGTGGATTATATTTCAGACTGCCAAAGGCTGTTAGACGAAACCCTAATTAATTATTGTTCTACCGCCAGCAAAAAGCCCGGCGACAGAATTCAGTTGTATGACGATTGCCATAGAAATAGATTATTTTACTCAATTCTGGGGTCGAATATAAACAGATATAAGGCCCCAGTTGCCCAGTTTCGGATAGCAATCATAGGATTGTCAGTTCGAAGCCGACTGAGAAGACTTGACAAAGAAAGGTAAATATGTAGTGATCCTGCGATGGGAGGGTTGACAGATTCGCTACTAAAAATACTGAAAAGTCGTCTAAAAATATACAAAAATTATAATGGCTTGTATGTGGGACTGGTGCATACTAAATCTGTTCGTGGTTTAATGTCCTGACGGCGTTTCAGGTTGTGTTGGGTGCCAGCTCAGCTGTCACCTCGTTATCTGACCTTGGTTAAAAAAAATAACGAGGTATTTGTGTATGTATGAATGTGTGACCGTGTTAAACGTCTTATAAATGGGGACATAAATAGACAGTCGGAAACGTATAAATTAAATCAAAAGGATAATATGAAATCTAAATTCCTTTTATGGCTGTGCTTCACCCCCAGAATTTAGTAAAATGGCCCGCTTATAATAGCGGTGGGTTTTCTGCTGGCGGTAAAACAATAGAGTCGGCTGTTAAATACATATGGGCAGTGCTGTCTGCCTAATGGTGTAAATTCCAAAATCCAGAAAAATTTCTTAACATCATTTTCCCTTACTAGGCAGCAAGATCTATCATTTGACCAAGTTTTGTGGATCCTACTTCAACAGATTGTCCAATAATGGGTTGAATGATATTCCAATTAAAATTATGTCCAATAATAGTTACAAAGTTAAACTGGCATATCACGGAACTCAATTTCTGGACTTTCAGAATTCGGCAAATGTGCCCCGATTAGGCTTTTATTGAAAACATTTATATGTGAAGAAACTGAATATAGAAATGTCGTCAATGTGACAAAACTTCAATCAAGGGTATTTTAGAATTTTTTTTTTATCAAATTTAACTTATTTAAATTAATTATCATGAATTCTATGTTAAAGTTAATTCTCTTTAGTATTTATAAACGAGGATATTCAAGAGTATTGACTATTGACGAGTATAGTAGAAAGGGGCACAACATGTTGGATATGAATCTACTACTATTTATGTTTCTTCCTAATATAGTACTTTCATATTTTTATTTAAATTTTATGTAATCTTAATCCGCTCTAACTGAAATTCCCTCCTTCCAGAACACAACACAGTCCAACGTATCGTCCACCCTAGTCTCCCAAACCCCGATCCCCGTCCACCACGGCCCCTCGTCTGTCGTCGTAGCCTGTCTGCTGGCCGTCGTCTTCGTCAGCGTCGCGAGCTTGCTGGTCTTCTTCTACAGGAGGCACAAGGGGGACCTCCTGTGGTGGCTCCCTCGGCGCAGGGGCCACGCTGCGGCCGTGTCGCTCAGCAAGTGCATGCAGCATTACATCGCCAACCCCAACTACTATTCGACGTCGCCTGACGCCCCTCTCCTGCGGACGCTCAGGAACCTGCAGATTCCGCAGGAGAGCGTCGTCCTGCTGGAGGAGATCGGGGAAGGGTGCTTCGGAAAGGTGCACAGAGGTGGGTGGTTTTTTTTTATGTCCAACTTTTTCTGTTTGATTTTAGTTGGTGGTTGAATTACAGTTTATGAGATTTATGTTAGGATTTGGTGCGAACCCCCACTCTCTATGAGGCCTAGATATTTAGGGACCAGCAACACGGAGTAAAGAAAACGGTGGAGATGATTTGGTCAGTTTTCATGAGACGTAAGTTAGCAACCCCAAACTAGGCACAAACAAACCTAGTTTGCAGTGATTTTTCTACGACGGATGCATTATTTTCAAATTAACAAAACGCATGCTAACATTTATAAAATGACTATTTGTGCAGTTGTGGCATGCAGTACAAGTTCCAAATCGATAAAAGATGCTATTATTTCCACTTCATAGGAAAATTAAATTATAAAATAAATTATCGCCAAGTACTGGTATAAAGTAGTGCTTTGGAATAGCGCCAAATACTTCGCCAGTTCCTACTTTTTAAGCGATTGCTTACTTCGCATTGCAAAACGGTTTTTGACTTGATCGCACCTCCACCTTCTTCTTTACTCCGTGACTACCAACAGTACATCCAAAATGTGCCCTCAAGCGCTTCGACAGCCCAATGAGAACATCACCCAATCAGACGGGAGAGCACGCGGCGACACGCATATAGCCCCGGCACATCGTTAAAAATTCAAAATTATACAGGTATTTTATATAATTGCATCTTAGTAGCATGATATGATATAATTTATAAAACTCAATGTGGAACAAAACATCTGCAACGACGAGCAATAAGGAAGCTCGCACATGGGTCGAAAGCAACGTAAGAGAAAAACGTCTTTATGGCGGAAAAACATATTTTTCAAAAGTCAAAGTAAATATAAACAAAGCAAACACGAGTTGTGATCAAATAAAATTGCATAAAATAAATTATGAGGGGCTCGGACAAGTAAACTACAACGGGCATTATGACTTTTTATTGTTATATTATGATAAATAGCAACATTATTGTTTTGTTTTGTCGTTTTCTATTTGAAATATCCACTTGTTTTAAATGTCCTCTTGAATGACATTTCTATTTTAAATATCCTCTTGAAGGACATTTCTATTTTAAATGTCCTCTTGAAGGACATTTCTATTTTAAATGTCCTCTTGAAGGATATTTCTATTTTAAATGTCCTTTTGAAGGGCATTTCTATTTTAAATGTCCTATTGAAGGACATTTCTATTTTAAATATCCCCTTGAATAACATTTCTATTTTAAATGTCCTCTTGAAGGACATTTCTATTTTAAATGTGGCATTTCTATTTTAAATGTGACATTTCTATTTTAAATGGGACATTTCTATTTTAAATGTGACATTTCTATTTTGAATGTCCTTTTTAAATATCCTCTTGAAGGAAAGGAAGGATATCCTCTTTTTAAATATCCTCTTAAATATCCTCATTTCTATTTTAAATGTCCTTTTTTAAATATCCTCTTGCCTGCATTGCGTTTTATTTCTACAGCGGTCGCGTTTTACCCAAGACGATGAATTGGTTCATTGATTGAATTAACCGATGAATTAACTAATGTTTTACCTTTACATGTTTCACTCTTTTTCTCTCTTTTTTAAGAACTCTTTACTAAGAAATTTTGTATTTTAGTATTTGGCAAGACAAAGTGGCTTAAGAAAATTACTTAGGGTGAGCAAAGTAAGCTTGTTAATTGCACAAAGTACTTTGTGTGTGACGTCGTTTCACAATCCAATTTTTATTTACATTTATTAGTAATTATTATTATTATTATTATTATGAATGCATATTGTATAGTCATATGGATGACTTATTTAAGTTTATAGTAAATATAATAATTTAAAAATTTTAATTAAATTTTAAATAAATCGAAACGGAAAATGTGAGGCCAACAAAACAAAGTGAGTGAAATACTAAAAGCATATAAAGAAAACATTTCTTCGACGAACAAAACTAAATATGCATTTGGCATTTGCATCATACAAAATAGTGGATTTAAAATTCAATTTATTCAACAATAATAATAAGGCCCAGATAGAAATGACAGTTAATTACTTTCTCTTTTCTGAGAAATTCGTCAATTATTTATATCAAAATCGAATTACTTTCCGAGAGCAACTCTGTTTTTTCAAGAAATATCCAACATGCAAATAACAAGGCAACTATATTTTATACAAATAACATGAATGGATATACGATGCCAACCGAGATTGAAGAATCATTTTTTAAATAAATAACTTGATGTAAATGCCAAATATCAAGAAAAAGAATAGAATAAATATTTACCGTCATTAGAGATATTTTCTTCTTTTCAATTTTTATTCTAAACAAGTTATCGGAAAGCTATTGTAAATTTAAGTAACTATCTTTGGTTAAACTTAAAAGGCTACGTTTAATGTTGAACTGGGGACCAAGGTATTCATTAAACCATTTTATTTTATATTCGTTTAAATCAATGCAGTTTTTAAATGATCCTTCAACAGTTAATAAAACTAAACTATCAAAAATCGCAAGTCATTTGTTCTAATTTGTAAAATTCGCGCGTTATACCTAAAAGGATCATTTTTATTTAGAAAACAAAATTTATTTATCTTCTAATGGACATTTTTGAAATATTTATTAGTAAGACTGTGGCTGATTCAAATTCAATGGAGAATACCAATGCAAATGCTTACCAATGAAACATACAATAAGGGCGAGCTTGATATTTGAATTATTGAAATGTCAACAATCCTCCTGAATTTCCATGTATTTGAATATATATAATTTTTTATTTTCATTAAATATGTTTTTCAGAAATTATCTAAAACTCCTTTTGCTATATATTTCGAATATTTTTTTTTATTGCGAAAGTGAAAATATTGTAGAACAGTTCACCGACTACTGATAGAAGGTAATTTCAATACTTTTGAATAAAACCTCTATATAACCAGGCATCTCGATCCTATTACAAATTAACTTGGGTACGCAAACCTCGGAGAGGTAAGCAGAATACCGAATCTGCAAATTTGTTTTCCACACCAGGAGGTTTGAATTCATATTTCTAACCCATTCTATTATATATATTATAACTATTGTAGTAGAGAACGTATTGAAAAATTTTCATAATGATTTGAATTTGGAATTTTTTTCAAACTAGAGATTTTTTTTTTTACTTTTAAAATATATGTACCGCCTAGAAAACTGGCGATACACAAACGTATACAACAATCCGTATCCCTCAAGTCTTAAAGAGGAATACAATTGTTCTATTATCATCATTTTTTTATCTATGTAAATAAATAATGCAGTGAAATGCAGCAGTGAGTATTTCAGTTTTATAAAAGGCATCCAACTTTAAAATAGTGTTTATTATAATTCCTTCAATTGAGAATCGACATTTTCCGAGAACTGTGGATAACTGATCTTTTTCCTATAAATTCCAACTAACATAAAATTTAACTTGCTTATAAATAAACAAAATGCCCTAAAAAGTAAAAAATTGTTTTTTTAATTTTATGAACAAGTTGAAAAAATTGAATTATTTAATATCAATTTTATACTTATTACAACTTTTTTTTAAATCAGCTATGAAATTTTAAAAAAAAATGTAATTTGGCACCGACTTCAAAATGTTGTAATTAGTATAAAATTGATATTAAATAATTAAATTAATTAAAATTTGACACTTAAAATTAAAAAAAATATTTTTAACTATTTAGCGAAGTTTTTTTAAACTCGATTTTCCTTTTAAAAAAATACTTTATTTTCCCCTTTAGTTTTTAAATGTTGCAGAAGTCTTCGCTCCATGCCGTTATTCTCCAAGAAATTCAAGTTGTTGCTCCCATTTTTTCACGTATCGTATACGGTTTAATAACTGCCGGGTAAACAAAAGTAATCAAACTAAAAAAAAAACTAAATCAATGTATTGTAAAGCAATGTTTATCCATTCTAATACGACGGGTCAACGAAATGTTATTATTTTACAATCTTTATTCAACAATGAAAATATTTTGAAATCGGAGAAATTGTTAAAACAAAAGTTATGTTAATCGTTATTTCCGGCAGATAACCGATTTTTTAAAGATCATTTTGCAGAAGTGGATTTTTTTTCTAATAGCAAAAAAATAATTTTCTAAATCGGACAATATTTTTTCCAAACGGTCTGGTTAATTGGGAATTCCGGATAGCTAAATGCCGGATAACAGGATTTTTTTTCAAGTAGGTGCCCATGTATATATATATATATATATATATATATATACATATACTTGGGCACCTACTTGAACTTGAAAAAAAATCCTGTATATACATATATGAATATATACATATATATATATATATACATATATATATATATATATGTGGGATTATGAGACAGTAAAGACAGGCTTTGAAGATATAAATATAGGTTTATTTGCCTAAACCGCAGCCAGGCTATTATCTTAAGGACCGCAATACGTCCTATCTTCTCCACTGCCTCACCTAATCTGAATACATTCCGCCAGTGACACGCTAGGTGTCGCTGGTAGACTTACATTTAGTGTCGCCATCTGGTGGTGACTTCCAACACTACACTCGGCCATTCTCGACATTTTGACGTCCGCGTAAAATTACACTAATAACAATTATTATTTCAATTCAAAACATTATTAATATACATTCATAACATAAACACATCATCATTTTTTTTTTACTTAAAATTATTTTTCATAACCTCCAAAAATCAATTACCATCTTATTTTAAATTTAAAATCTCAAAACATTATCAAATCTATTATTGTAAAAATTTAAATAACTAAATCACTTTTTATCACTAGAGTTCTATATGTTCTAAAAATAAGTGTTCCAAAAGTTTCCAAGTTAAAAATGTTCTAAAGTCTTCCAATGCTCAAAAAATTCAAATGTCAAATTTTCAAACCTAAAAAAATATTTAACACACAAAAGCTCTTATCTTCACCAATAGATTCTTTTCAAATCACTTTCACAAATAAAACTTTTTTCCAGAAAAAAAATCTCTCCACCAATAAAAATATTAAAACGGCTGTTCGATTCACCAAATAAAAATAAAACTTTCACAACTTCAGATAAAAATAAACAAATCACAAAAAAAATATTCACTTCTTGACGGCTGCAAGGTTGCCACACACAAAAAAAAAGAATCTCAATCTTTGATATGGCTGCTCTGCACTAATAAAATAAAAAAACGCTGAATACAACAGAAAAAAAATAAAAATCACCAAGGCCACGTCTTCCTCAAGTGATATGCAGAAATGTCCATTTGGCTCGCACGTCGCCAAGCCGTTGGCTGGATTGGCGCACCGCTTTCTGTGATAAAGCATCGTTGGTTGCCAAGTCGCCAATTGCTTTCGCCTCGTTTGGCGATGTCTCGCCAGCTGAGATTGCCGTCTCTTTGTTGATGAAACTCGCATGGGCACGTTTCTCGACGCTTTTTTTGGAAATGTAGAAATCTGTTCTGTGGTGGTCTGTTCCATGGATTTTTGACTTTCGAGCTTGGATGGATCTTTTCCGTTCTCTTGATATTGCGTTGTTTGTCATTTGCTCCAAATCGATTAATTTGGAATGCTCTTTTCTGTGCTGCACAATTTTTTTGTTGGGTTGCCGATCGCTCGTTGGTTTGTAGATTCCTGACTCGTGTCAGACCGCATCTCAAGAAGGTTTTCTGCGGTGCACAGTCTTTTTCAGTCTGACGCGCCGTCTGTGTTTGCAATGATTTCACTCGTATCAATCCACATCGGACAATGTTCGTACTATTTTCTTCACTGTCGTCCTTATTTTCCATGCACTCGAACGATTTATGTCCTAAATTACCACACGAAAAACAAACTATTCCTTTGTTTTTATCCGTTGGTTGATTTGGCTTTCGGAACGGTTCGCTTCTTCCCGCGCCGTTGACTTGTCGATTGTGCTGGTTAGTCCCCGCTGTTCGGAACGAATTTTCGCTGTCCCTTGGATGGCAATTTATCCTGCTTCTTTCTTCAAATATGTTTCTTTTTAAGCTTCTCACGGCATCAAAATCATCAAGTTTACGTATCAGTTCTTCTACACTTTTAATTTTTGGCAATTCATCCAAAAAATGCTCACGTGTTTCTTTAGGCAGTTTTCTCCTAATTTGATCGACTAGAACTAACTCTTTTAGTTCTTCAAATGTGTTCACTTCAACACCATGCAACCATTCATTTAAAAAGTTCTTTAGAATATACGCAAAATCTCTCCATGATTGGTTTTCCTCTTTTCGTTGAAAAGTAAAGTTTAATCTAAATTGTTCCGGAGTCATTCGGAATTGTCGAAGTAGCACCTGTTTAATATGGTCGTAATTATTTGACACATCGTCAGGTTCCCGTGTTATCAAGTTGGCAATGCCAAGTGGTACTAAGCCTATCAAATGACTTATCCACATATCTTTGTGTATATCCAGGCGATTTACTTGTTTTTCAAATAATGATAAATACATACTAATATCACTGCCGTCGAACGGTTTCATAAAGGACGTTAAGTTGGTATTCGGATTCGTAACGCTTGTTTGCGTTATTGCCGTTGCACCATTTTGCCGACTTTCGGTTTCGATTCGTAATTTTGCTAACTCAAATTCTCGAATGTCCTTTTCTTTTTCAATCTCCCGCAGTTCTTTTTCTTTTTCAATCTGTTGAAGTTCTTTTTCTTTTTCAATCTGCCGCAGTTCTTTTTCTTTTTCAATCTGCCGCAGTTCTCTTTCCCTTTCGATTTCTCGGTGCTCTCGTTCCTCCCGCTCCAACACGATTGTGCTCATTAGATTCTTGGTCGTCTCCTCATTATAGTCAGCGTGCTCCGCAATTGTTTTGCTCATTTGGGCTATCTTTGGATTGTCCGGATGAGTTATATCCAGTTCACTCATCAGCACCAGCAAGTCACATTTCCGCTCGTGCTAAGTAAGCCATTTCCAAAAAGAAAGTTCTGTATTCTTTTGACACTACGGGATCACTGTAGTCCGCCGAATCGCTGTGCGATTTCGCTTCCGCTGCTTTCGGATTCCGTACTCACGCTGGCCACTTTCGGTTCCGCACGTTTTCCTCGTGGCGTTAGGCTTAACGATCGGATGTTTCTGTTTTCACACCGACGCAAATTTTTACAACCGCTCGTTGATTCAAATCCGGCCCAGAGCCCCCATGTGGGATTATGAGACAGTAAAGACAGGCTTTGAAGATATAAATATACGTTTATTTGCCTAAACCGCAGCCAGGCTATTATCTTAAGGACCGCAATACGTCCTATCTTCTCCACTGCCTCACCTAATCTGAATACATTCCGCCAGTGACACGCTAGGTGTCGCTGGTAGACTTACATTTAGTGTCGCCATCTGGTGGTGACTTCCAACACTACATATATATATATATATATATATATATATATATATATATATATATATATATATATATATATATATATATATATATATATATATATATATATATATATATATATATATATATATATATATATATATATATATATATATATATATATATATATATATATATATATATATATATATATATATATATATATATATATATACTGAAAACAATAAAATATATTAAATTATATAATATATTAATAAATAAATATATTCTGATTATTCCAACTACATTGATAAATCATGTGGACATATTTTAACTGGAGATATCAATATTGTTAGTAATGGGGATTTACGTGACATACTCCTTAAAGGCACCAAATTTCGTCCAATCCCAAAGACTAACACAAAAAAACTACTTGGTTCTTTCCTCCAAGACTTGGATCTATTTTTGATTAAATGTTCTAGAATCTCTAATGAACCTTTGATTTTATTCGTTGACTGGAAATGGTCTATGTTCTACAAATTTAAGGATTTCATTCATAAGAATGCTTCACTTTTGCAGAAATCTAATTGTGTTGACTCAAAAGTTTTGGATTTTGCAATTAAAGATGTACAAAGCAAATTTATTATTGCTCCTATTGATAAAGCTTCAAATAATTATTCTTTTATCTGTAAAAAATTCTACCTCAGTCTTCTGGACAATGAATTATCCAACTCCACAACCTATGTTAAATGTAATGATAACTATTGTACCATTACCAAAAGAATTATTGCTTTAAATAAAAGAGTCAAAGTCTCTAATAAAAATATTGTCTTGCCTTACATGACTATTAATCCAAAATTCCATAAAACGCCAATTAAATTTAGATTCATTACCTGTGGTTATAATACTTATATGACTCAATCTGGCGATATTTTTGCTAAAGCACTTAAAACTATTCTTACATCCATCAATGATGTTGGTTTTATTTGGTTAATTGATAATAACAAACCAGTTATTGAATTTATCAACAATAATACTATTACACATATTGAATCTTATGACTTTAAAGACCTATTTACTAGTATTCCATTGGATAAACTTAGGGATGTACTATTATCGTACTTTTATGAATTTTTGAATATTCTTGATTTTGATTTGGATTATTGGGAAAATCTCATTAATTTTTGTCTTTTCAACAATTATTTGTTTAATGGTGAAGATATTTTCTTACAAGTAATTGGCATTCCACAAGGTTGTAATTTTTCAAGTCTGCTTGCTAATTTATTTTTACATTATTATGAAAAGAATTTTACTTTCATATATTCCTCTGTATTCCGTTATGTGGATGACTTAATAATATTCAACACTCCAAATTTTGGTTCCTTTTGCTCGGATATTTATCCATCGGAATTAACACTAGTAAAAACTAATGCTTCCGATTCATCCTCCGATTTCCTAGATTTATATATAACTGCAAACAATAACATTGCCATTATTGATCTTTTTGATAAACGGAATGCTTTTAATTTTCATGTTAATAGATTGATTTTTTGGAACTCTAATCTATCAATTACAGTTTACAGAAATATTATTATTTCTCAAATATCACGAATCAAAAGAATTTGTAATTTAGATTCCAATCTTCATAAAAATATTTCAGTTCTAACAAATAATCTTTTGAACAATGAAATTCCATTTAATTTTATTAAACGTTACTGTGGTAACACTGATTCTTTATAAGGATTTTTCATTGATATTACGCTTCACTTGGTACTGCTTCCCATTTGCGGTATGCGGTAACTGATATGTCTGGAGGTCGAGGGAGAGAGAATTCGTGGAAAAAGGGGGTATATACCCCGGCTAGACCTCACATCGTGCCTTGAATTTGTTGAGTCAGGATGCTTTTTTCGTTTGCGTCTTGTAAGTTTTTATATTTTCCATTTGTTGTCATTAATTGATCTGTCTAATCTGATGATTTTTTTGTGTATATTGTGTATATACTATGTATATAGTCTGTATATATTCTTGTATATATTTAGTAACTTTTAGACTACTTAAAGAAGTATTTAGAGCTCTTGGGGTTGGATTGGCAATTTGTTTTTAACATTGCTAATACAGAAAGAGCTCTATTTGACTTTTCAATGCGGTCCTACCCCCTGATGAAGTACCGTTTTGATTATGTCTTTCACCTTTTAGTAAAATATTTATTAGTATAATTTTTACTTTAATAATTCATATTTTAGTTTTATTACCTGGATTTTTCACTTTTGCCATTTTTTATTTTAATTTAACTAAAGTGTTTTATTTTTATTTATATTTTTTTAATTTAATATATTTTATTGTTTTCAGTATATTTTTATCATTATGCTTCATGCAGCTCTAGCGCTGATTCATATTTGATTTTCTATGCATTTTAATTTAATTATATAATTTTGTTTATCATTTTCCATTGTTTTCTACTTTGTTTTTATTGTATATATATATATATATATATATATATATATATACATATATATATATATACATATATATATATATACATATATATATATATATATATATATATATATATATATATATATATATATATATATATATATATATATATATATATATATTTATATATATATATATATATATATATACATATATATATATATATATATATATATACATATATATATATATATATATACATTATATATATATATATGTAATATATTTTATAACTATTTCCCCCTTTAAAATGTACTTTAATTAACTTTCTTTAACTATGGATATCGCCCCCTTTTCGCAGTACAAAAGCATCCCTCATGTGACTGCTTTCCCACCCACGCCACTTCAAAATCCCGAACTCAAACCTAAAAATGCGAACCAAAACCGAGATGAACCAATCAGAGGCGTCCACGGTCCAGTCTCCTTCTCAAAGTATCCGTATTATCTACAGATTCACAATGTAACCTCAAGCTATCTAGTCGGGCTGTTAAGCCCGGAGAAATAAATGTTGTGAACTTGATCTGTCGGCCTTTAGTTTATACCTGCATCATGGAACTTATCATCTAATAACTAACGACTGCAAATCTAAATAATAAACATTACACACACACACACACATATATATATATATATATATATATATATATATATATATATATATATATATATATATATATATATATATATATATATATATATATATATATATATATATATACTTGTCTTACTATTGATAAAATTACATTCGGGGGTTAAACCACTTAATCTTTTATCATGGGCCCTCTATGCAAAAAAGTTCATGTTTGTTAGGCAGTAATGTTCTTAAGTTAGCTGGGAAATGAATCGAACTACTCAAATTGATGACACATAAGTTTGTATTTATATTAAAATTATTATTTTTATTTTAAGGGTTTTCCGCCATTACTATTGTTATTTTCGCATACCCCCACTGAATACCTAGACCACACTTGCCATAAAATTTTCAACCCACATCCGTGAGTCATATTTGTCCCAAGCTCCTCACTGGAATTTCACTTATGATATGTGATGGACATCGTGGCAGCCATCTTGAAAAGGTTAAAAAATCCCAAACAACTTCATTTTTGTGAAAGCGTCTTTTGCAACATTTCAGGTCTGTACACCGACAGTTCGGGAGAGACTCTACCAGTGGCAGTGAAGACCTTGAAAGACAACTTCAACCAAGACGCGCAAACAGACTTCGAGAGGGAGGTCGAGATCATGTCCTCTTTTAGTCACGAAAATATCCTCAAACTCGAAGGAGTCGTTCTCAGAGGTGTGTTAGTCTCGCTTATGTCACCATCACATACATGATTTCTCACAAAAAAAACTAACATAAAACTCGTAACTTGGAGTATTAGAGTTACAAACAAGTGATCTTCTATTGCTATTCTATCCCAGCAAAAAAAATCAGCATGAAACCTTCATCAAAATTGTCAAATTGAAGGTTTTTTGAAGGTTTTGTAAAGGATATTGAAACAAAAAACTGCAGTTTTTTTGAAGTTTTTAATTTTCCTGCGTAAAACCTTTAAAATATCTGCATTTTCCCTTCATGATTAAAAATTGAAGTTTTTTTGCAGGTTTTTATGAAGGTTTCTTACAGTTTTTATGAAGGATATTGAACCAAAAACCTTTAATTTTATAGATCTTCAAAAAAACTGCAGTTTTCCTGCAGGAAACCTTCAATTTCAAAATTTTGATGAAGGTTTTAAGCAGACATTTTTTGCTGGGATGTTATTTGTTAAAACAGACATAGTTACACTATGACCTTAATTCAGGTTAGATTTGGCAGAAAAAAAAAACTCAAATTAACACGTATTAGAAATTTTTCGTTAACAATGGAATACTTTATATATGCTGAAATTTTTACGCTAAAATTAAATTGATACGTAAATATTTTATGTATAAGTATGAATAAGATTTTAAATTTAAAGCCATTTGAAACCCGTTTTAGTAACAAAATATATTTATTTTGCTTAAAGATTATGAAATTTTGGATTTGACAGTTGTAGAAGTACTTAGATGAGTTCCGTAAGGAAAACAATTCATTGAATTGGCGCAAGTATCTTTCATTAAACAATCGCACAAACATATTTGCACAGTAGGTATTCAGAAGAATAAAACATAAGAGATTAGAATAAAGATTTTTTTTACGTTATAGACGTTAATGTGTATAGCGAGTAGTTGCAAGTTTAATCTGTCGAATTAGTTGCCCTCATGATGGTTTTGGTATGGAATTACGTAGAATGGTGCAACTACTCAAGTATTATTACTAGCACAAGTAAATTAGAAAACAGTAAATGCAAAAGTTATCTTACATATCGTTATAAAAGAGATTGTGTAATGTATTACATTCTCTCCAAATTGGAGAATACGTCGTTTTAGATATTTAAGTTAGATAAGCTCGAGGGAGGCAAATTCTTCCTAATATCCAATAGCTAGATTTCGCCACTGATGTGTACGCAATTTTCAAATAAATACAATTTTAATGAAATAAAAATAGTATTAATATTGTATTTTATAACAAAAGTTTCGCATTCTAAACGTTCTGGAACTGAAATGTACATAGAAACGGCGTAAATAAATTTCGAAAATTGCCTTTTCAACAGATAACCAAACAACGCCCTGGATGGTGTTTGAGTTCATGCAGTACGGTGACCTGGCACAACTACTCAGGAACAGCAGTCCGTTTCTGAGATCAGAAAGGACAAGTCCATCAATTAAACTGAATGAGGTAATGAACATTTTTAACATAAACTATTTATCTGTTCTTTTGGCCAGTATGTCAAATAGATATTCGATGGATGAATGATTGTGCATCTTTATTTTTGACTAGCAATATGGCCCGGCGTTGCTCGTGGTCACTTTGCACAGTAAGAGCTGCGCGATTTTGTCTGCGTAGCCATCGCATATCACTTTCTGTGCACTGTGAAAAATAAACTTCCAGATTTACTTTGAATATTACCCAGAATTACTTTGAGTATTTTTTGAGATACCTAAATCTATTTTTATGTTCGCGACTTTACAGGCTATTGCGACTACTATTTAAACTGAGGTTTTTGTAAAATGTTTCTTTTTGTGAAATAAAAATTCCTAAAAATTTCTTAAATTGCATATTTTTTGTATAAAAATTAACCATTTAGTAACATAAAACCCTTGTAGAAAAATTTCACATTCATTAGTTTTATTATTGGGGACGCAATAATATATCAAAGAAAAAATATTGCATTGTTCCAAATCAAAATAATTTATCGTATTTCGTGAAGTTTTTTTTTTTTTTGTGTGTTAATTGGTGACCGGAGTCTATTTATCCGTCCTTCAACATAATTTCATATTTGTCAATATTTACGGACAATATTTCTTATAAAGTTGCGGTGATCGGTTTTTGAATTCCAATAATATGTTTTTGAGGTAAATATTTTAAAAATAAGCTACATGGAGGTATAAATATAGAAAACCTTATATTAAACTTTTAGGGTGGCCCATTTCAACAACATAGAAATATTCCACTTCGTAATAAAAAGCACTATTGTCATAAAGTTAAGTTGTTCAGAACATGAATAAACATGGCGTCAGTGGAAAGAGCTGGTTTATCTTCCTCCTTCGGTTGGCGAGGTTTTTGTTAACGACGTTAATTTTATTATTTGGACACTAATTTCGCCATTGTGATGATATTTTTAAATATAAGACCTCTATTTTATCTCATTTGGCAACATTTTTATTGATTTGGAGAATTTTTTTATTCATTTGGCGACATTTTTAATTAATTTTGCGACATTTTTAATTAATTTTGCGATATTTTTAATTCATTTGGCGACATTTAAAAATTTATTTGGCAACGTCTGGCGACAATTTTAATTTATTTGGCAATATTTGGCGACATCTTCAAATTCATTTGGAAACTTTTGGCGACATTTTTAATTCATTTGGCAATATTTGTCGACATTTTTAATTCATTTATCGACATTTACTCATCAGCCAATCAAAATAAATCGAAATAATACCAGTATTGTCGAAAAATATTTTTGGTCGCCAAGGTGATTTTTAACAATAATGTTATGAGGGGAAGATCGAGATGTAAATTTCCCATAGGAGTAATGTTAGAGAAAATGGAAAAAGTTCTATAACTTTTGAATGGCTGCAGATATCCACATGAAACAAAGTGCAGATTTTAATTTAAACTAAGAAAAGTTTGTTCAAATGGTGCAAGTTTCATAAAAATCCGTGCAGTAGATTTTTAGTTAAATCCGGACAAACAGTCAGACAGACAGACAGACTGACAGACAAAAAAAAATTAAATGTGATTTTCAGAATCAGTGTATCCTAATTCGTGAAGAAAACTCAAAATGAAGGGTTTTGTTCGATTCCACTGACAGACACTCAATTCTAATATATAAGTATTGATTAATAATAAACTCTAAAATACTATGACGGGCAATCATTTTTATAAATATGAATCAGCTACTATAGAGGCCAGCATTTCAAATTACAAAAAAATTCAACACTTCAATAATTAGCATATTTTTGAAAAAACGAGTTCAGTATTCCTCAAATCCTAATTTTTTTTAATGAATTTAAAAATACATTTGTTTTGTATTATTAGAACACCTCTTTCTAAACAATCATCAAATATATTTTTTTGCGTTATTTAAGCCAAATAGTTTTTAAAAAAAAACACTACTTCTGCTTCAATTTTTAATATTTAAAAAAATTAATAGATTAAAATATATTTAAGTACCTACAGGCTTATGAACATATTTTTTCCGATTTGTGTTTTAATTATTTATAAAAAGTTATTTTAAGTAAACAATCTAAAAAATATTCAATTTTTTTTGTTGATTAATTCGTAAAAAAATAACTTATAACTTAATTAAAAAAAAAGACTATCCATACGTTTGTAAAACAAATATTAAAACATCAAAAACTATTAAGAGTTTAGTTTTAAGTACATTTTTTACAAAGCCTTAGCATTTTAAACGTGACAAAAAAATTTTACAAAATTATTTACTGTAAATGACGAATTCTGATAACGAAAAGCAAGTAGGCAGGTGATAAATGGTATATAAGTATATAAACATGTAAACAAACAATATCTATTTCTTCAATTGCTTTAAAATTTTGGGCATACCTGCTTTAAAATGTACAACAGCGTTTTATGCACAAGAAAACTTTAGCGATTTCTTAGGAATTGGGGGCTGGAATCCCTTTAAATCAGCACGACAAAAACTCTACAATCTTTGACAATCTTGAATATATATATATTAATCCATGGACGTCTATAGATGTCTCAAACCCTAGGAGGATTAAACAATAACCTAGTGAAGCATACAATAGTATACTTTGCTTCTACTTATGTATAAATATTGAATGAAGTTAAGGAATAAAAATCCATCTTAACACCGTGTAGTATTTTGAGCAAATACATCCATCTCCAGAATCTTTTATTTCTGATATTCATCGAATATTGAAATGTTGATTCTTCTGTTTTATAAATTCAGAAATTTGAAATGCAGCTCCATTGCTTAGGAAGCCAAGTATGAAAAAAAAATTATAGTGTATCCGAATATTACTTTGTTACATGTAAGAGTAATAAAATTATTATATTATTTTATTACGCTTATTTTATTATTATTTTATTATATTATTTACAAACATGCAGTAATGTCACGAATCCCGTAGGCGACAGTGACAGTTTTGTTAATGTCTGAAATGTTTGCAGTTTGATCAGATATGGATATCCAGCCAGATAGCAAGTGGAATGGTGTATTTGTCGTCTCAGCATTTCGTCCACAGGGATCTGGCAACCCGAAACTGTCTAGTTGGCGACAATCTGTCTGTCAAAATATCCGATTTCGGAATGTCACGAGACATCTACACTTCTGACTATTACAAAGTACGTAGATTATGAATTGTCTCTTTTTTGGGAAAAACACAATGTTAAATATTGTGTAATAATCTTTATGTAATATTTGCTATATTATATGTATTTAGATACCATTACAGTATGTTCATAAATTATGAGCGACACTATAAAATTATGAAAAATAAATTATGAGCATTGGCTATTCTTTGTCACGTGTTACTTATACGGTTTCTGATTTTTTTTATGCAGAATTGTTATTCACACAAAATCCTGTAGATGAATCCGTTTTTTGTTCTTTAAAGTACTATTAATGTTGTATATATTATAGAATGGTGTACATTATAGAAATACTTGCTAAGCCCCTATTCAAACTACATTATAACGTCCCCTTCGCTATACAGAATGTCCTAAAGCTATAAAGTCATTTGACTTACAGCTCGAGAAATCCCTTTCATACTAACAGAGAGGAAAAGGCCTTTCATAATTTGACAGTGTTGCTGCTCTACAAATCTGTGGTTGACTATTTCCATGTATATTGTATAGTTTTCGAGGTAGAAACGCTAACTCTCAACTTCACCGCTAGGGACACTGTAAGCGGTCTTATTGTATAGCAAAATTCACGTTACTATATGAATACATCACAGTTACGATTATATCTGCCACCGTTTAAAATTTAAGGGGCTGGCAAAGGACTTCAGTGAGTATTGAACACGACGAATATACAGTTTCACTCTCGACACATAAACTCTTTCTTTTAATTTAACCGATGATTTTAATATATATGATACTTTTTTCAGGTAGGGGGCTCTCGGATGCTGCCCATCCGCTGGATGGCCCCTGAGAGCATCACATACGGTAAGTTCTCCTTGGAGTCAGACGTGTGGGCCTACGGGGTGGTGCTATGGGAGATATTCACCTATGGGAAGCAGCCCTACTACGGACACTCGAACGACGAGGTGAGGACTTTCTCTCGATACTTACTATTGTAAACATACATTTAAAATAAACACCCATTTATAATTAATTTATTTGTATCACAATATTGTAAGGGTAATAGTGTTTGTTATTGTTTGCATAACTGGATTTTAACGGAACGTTTATATGTGGTTATAGAACTGAAGATATTATGGTTTATCTGGGACTTTGTCTCGTATATTAATCTGAAAGCAAGGGATCAAAAGAATATATTTTTTATTTAGGTAAATGCGTCTTTAATGATATAACGTGCAAGCAACATCCTTTCGGGAGGATGCGGCGTTATACCGACAGGTTTTCCTATGTTCTGAGGATGGCCGGTACAAATACCAGAAAATTCTGGGTTGACGCAAAATAAAACAGTTTAAAAAATCCAAACGCGAAAACATTTTATGTACAAAAGTGTTTCCCGAAAGGACGCAAGTATCTAGATACTTGTGCGACATAAAATAATGTTGATATTTCAAACTTCATTACTCTAGTGGGAATTATCACATAATTAATTGGCGTACCATCGTGTTGCGGAAAGTTGGGCCGCACATACTTGGTTAGCAACTGAAGTAATCAATTCCCTTCCTCCTCTCCCTCTAATTTTTGCACCATCTAGGGTGTAAAAAGAGTCACATTTCGGGCATTCTCTAAACGACGTGCGTGCTTAAATTGAAGAGTGCGACGAATTTTATAATACTTTTATACTATTTGACAGTTTAATACTATTTATGTGAAAAATGTGTCAAGTGGAAAGGGGCGATTTGTTGACGATTTCACTATGAAGCCAAAATATAACACTAAACTTCAATTGCGACATATAAAAAACAAGTTTAAATAGCAGTTTAAGACGAAGAAAATTAACATGAAGTCTAAAATTATAACAAGTGTGGAGAGATCTAGAGCTAATCACAAGAAATAGCATGCCGAGCAGGCGCGCGTACGAAGTATTCACGAACCTTACGATGCATTGGGAACAGTGTGCCAACCAGATTTTTATCAACGGAAAAGGGATAGAGGTGTGCAAAAAATTAAAAAATTTCGCATTGTTTGTTTTTTTACTAAGCAGTTCATCGTATAAAATACGCTCCCAATAAAAACAGAGTCAATCAAATAAAACAAAGTCGTTTGTTTTCAGACATTAAAATACAACATCGCATTCCACTTATCTAAAGCATAGAAATAAATTATTTCACGGGATAAAATGAATACTAGAATGCCCGTGGGATTATTTTCGCATGAACCCCTCCCCCCCCCCCCCACCCATTCGACTGAAATATATTAGCGAATTTTTTATGGCCAAAACATTAAAAAGCTTAAACGTCTGCTTGTAGATGTCAGCATTATCAAAGGCTTGTTAAAAAAAAAAGAACGTTAAAATGAATGATTTAAAACGCATTTTTTAAAACAAAAACGTTGATATTTATGAGATGAAAGAAAGATTCGTTACTGGTATTTTCTTTCTTTTGATACCTCATGTTCTAAGATTAGTTGTGACTAAAGGGCATCAAAGGGATCTTCACTGCAGAAATAATATATACGATACTTTTTCATTTTGGGTTATGGAGGTGGTTTTCAGTGAGAATAATTGATATTATTTTTATCAGCCAATTCTGAGATACAATAGGGATTAATGAAGTTTTTCTTAAGAAATCATTACAAAAGAAACTGCATTATCACAATTGAAAATAACCCGGGATTGGGGTGCGTTTGGTTTCTGTCTGTTAAGCGCCATTTACGCTATACGGGTAATTCTTTTTGTTGAAAAAAAGTTGATGAAGTTACCGGTCTAGTGCTTAATGACACGATTCATGAAGTGCTTTTGTAAAGATTCTTTTTTTGCAACTCTTTCCACGAAAGTTTACTCTTTTTTTATCTTCTTAGGAAAAGAAAAATAATTTATTTTTTCATTTTGCGGTAACGTTTTGTTTATTTTGAGAATAAGTTATGCCTTTGATTTCGTAAACTGGCAAAATTTCCACTTTGTTGGTGATTTTGGACCACAAACCTAGTAGTCAGTGTAGATCTTATATATTAATATTTTCTGTTTAAATATTTTATTTAGGATAGAAGATAGAGATTGCAAGTGAAAAGTCAGCAGTATGTGCCATAACATTTTGAGTAATTAACTTTTTAGAAACGCTATTCAAAATGTCGCTTAGGACATTTGAGTTTTCATCTTTGTGTAGCTACCGAAGCGTTAATAACATAAATGTTCAGCTACAGTGCAACATTAAAGTAAATCCGAAATCATTAGAGCCCTCCGTGGCCGAGTTTTTAAAGGCGTCAGCTGAGAATCCGAGGATTCCTGGTTCGATCCTAGGCAATGGACTTGACAAAGAAAAGTAAAAAAGTAGTGATCTTGTGATCGGAGGGTTGCCGGCTTCGCTACAAAATACTAGAAAAGTCGCCCAGAACATCCACAAAAATAAACGGTTCAAAGTTCCGACGTTTATTGAAGGCGTTGGGTGCCAGTTCAGGTGTTTCCTCGTCATCTGACCATGGTTCTAAAATAACGAGGTGCCTGTATGAATGTGTATGTGTTCCCGTGCCTTTATTTCAAGATAGACCTCGAACCGTCGCTAATAGCCACTGTGCAGCTCTAGTGCGACAGTAATTAACCAAAACCCCCCAAAAAATAATAATAATCATTAGAGTATTTAGATGTTATTGAAACTTGCCAACACTTGGACTAACAGCTCACTAGCAACAATTGCTTGCAACTTATAATCAACTGAGCAACTAAAAATCTCACTGCAACCGTTTCTAATTATTTATTACATTCAACTAAGGGCTGCCAGGCCTCAGATGAATGGCAATCCTTATTATCTTACTTACAAAATAGCCAAATTGTCTATTATTTGCCATATCTGCCAGCGCGGTAGAGAGCGAAAGGATATTTTGTCCAATTAAAAAGTTGCTTAGTCAACGGATACCATTTGAGCTTTCTAGTTGCATGCAACTAAATATTTAAGTTACATGACTCATAATTTACAGGCTAGCCTTAACCTTTCGTTTGAACTTGAGGGGATTTTGTAAATATAGGAATCTATTCAAGAGTTTTCTTTCAACGAACAAAAGAGTAAACAAACAACATCCTGAATAGTTAATACGTTCTTCAGAATAAAAATGATTAGCCTGTTCTCGAATTAAAAAAAAAGCTTTGTTTTTTTCATGCTAAACTTCATGTTTTGTAACCTTTGTCTTTCGAACCTAAGAAAACTTTTTTTTACATCGAATATCTCATTTTTTCGTTTCAATATCTTTACAAATTAAACAAGTGCAATTTTCCGCCTAAATGCCATACGAAATAGCTGAATAATTATACTAAAAAATTGATAAAGAAACTGAATTTAAAAAAAATGCTGGTAGCAAATATCTTTTTACTTTTCTTAAAATAAAAGGAAAACTTTTTCCAAATTTTTTTAATCGTCGCCAAAATTTAGTTTTTTTAAAAAAGCCCCACCTTTATTAAATATGCGTTGATAAGTATAAAATTAAATATTTACAGTTTGAGGGCAAGTTTTGAAAATTTAATGTTTTTATTTTGTATACTGTAAAAAAAATATTTTAAAATGAGTACCTTAATATACTCGTTTTGAGTACAATTGCATCGTAAATGATCTATGACGCACTCAAATTTAAGCAACCGTACTTTCTAAATAATGAGAAGTAAGATTTAATAGTGCTAATTTCAGCTTCTTTTTAAGCCATCTTAACAAAGCGACCTGACAAACTTAAAATAGTAGTGCAGAAGATGGTTCGCTGGACCTGGAAAATCTATGGGACAAATGATGCCTACACTTAAAGGTTAATAAATGCCAGATTGTACGATTATCCAATGACGAAACTCCATTCCGACAATACAATCGAAAAAAAAAATATCATTAAATCCAGTTAACCGTAAATTTGCTTGATTAAATTAACGGTTAACAAAATTATACTGTACCTTAAACTAATTCTATGCATTTTATATGTTGTAAAAAAAACCAATTGAAATCGCAGAAAATATATTTTTTTTAAAGTACTGTTAGTCGATAGTCCAGTTAATTGAAATTTCCGGAGAAATCAATATAGTGTTACAAAAGTTTATAATATTTTATTTTAAATGTATATGTATATATATACAAGTATTTCATATTTACCATTACTGATATTTCAAATCGGGATTTCAGGCCGATTAATTGTTTTTCCAGATAATTGAATGCTGAATTAGACTGTTGTTTTTATAACATTTAGTTGTCTTCCATATTCAACGAAAAACAGTAATCCGAATATTAGAGCTAGAATAAAATCAAAGGTAATAGATAAACCCACTTTTTTACGAATTAAAAATGACAAACAGTTTGAATATATTAATCACATTTATACTGACAAATGATGCTATCAAAATGGACGTTCTGAACGATTTTTTTACATCAATTTTTAAACAAGTGTTTCTTTCATTTGATGTTATTTATCACATCTTTCTACACTTTGGATATTTGTCAATTGCCGATGGATCTGTTGTGTTGTTTCCCACTTTTAATATTTTGAAATAGAGTGATGCATATAACACAATCGTCTATGGATTGCCAGTTGTTATATGCCATTATACATAACTTTATTAGACAATTTTTTTAAAAAAGCCCGTATTAGACACTATAAATTAACTAATTTTATACTTTAAACATTTTTACTATGCCGAGACATTATTCACCTCTGAAAATTCTACAAGAGAATCGTATTTGAGTGTTGTAAATACACTGAACAACTATAAAACTTTCCCACTTTTGGCATCAAGCAACTAATTGATAGCACACACCCTCCTAGAACCTAAAAAGAGAGGTTTAAAGAACGTTTTATAAATAAAGAACATGTATATGAAGCGACTATTCTTTAAAAACCTCATTCGATATACCTTGTAAATTAAACTAATCAGGGCTGGCCTTAGCTGCTGTACGAGCCTACGCTTAGGTGATCAGTTTGGATTTGTGAAATAAGTGAAAACATTTTAAATGACAACCTTCTCAAAAAAAGTCAAACGTTTTCTAGCCGACCTCAATTTTATGGCGTTGTGCTGAGTGCATTTTGTTATGCAAAACTTTCGGGGAAAAGCTCCACGGCACAAACGATCGATAAACTTGTATGTCGATGTTCTAGATATATGAATAAACACACATTAAAAACATAATAATGTATTTAAAAAAAAAAGAACAACTGGAAGCGTGGAGGGCCTTTATGCTTTAAATGCCATGTGCGGTGTTACGCGTGACTCTTCCCTAAGAAAGGCTCTAAGACTAATTCTCGATATCGACTCCTTATGAAACCTGCTCGATATAGTCACTAAAACGACAACTTCCTGTAAAGGGTTAAAATATAAATTCTAGAAACAAATAAACAAATTAAGGACTTCCAGTGGTGATCGTTATCAGAAAGAGATAGCTAACCACAGAATGGTTATGTCGACTGTGTGTTTGAAGGAATTTGAATATAACTCTTACTTTTCAGGTCGTGAAGTTAATCCTTCAAGGCATACTCCTCTCCTCCCCAGAAAACTGCCCACCCTTCATCTGCAGCATCATGGCGGGCAGCTGGAAGACAGAACCTCGAGATCGTCTGACATTCGCCGAAGTGTTCGACATTCTCACCCCTCACACTCCCGACAGGGGGCAGCCCACACCTTCACAAGAGGACTCGGACCTCCAGATGGACAGCGCCAACTACCTGATTCCCACATCTGTCACTGTGCTGTAAAAATGACCTTCTGCATGACCTTCAGTGTGCATATTTTGTACCAAAAACCCGAGTTGAGGTTGGAAATCAATCTCGCAATCTCCATTAATGGAGTTGTCCGATCTGGGGATTGGCATGCGAACGAATTAGACCTTGACTTTGAAGTTACTGAACTTGAAAGCCGACATTTGTGACCGCCGAAATTATCTTGGAAGGGCGTCAAAGTGTTTATTTAGTTGGTTTCCAATTTATAATTCAACTTTTTGCAAAATTCGTGATAATATATAGTATAATTTATAAAAGGAAAGGATAGGTTTATGAAGAAAGTATGTAAAAAAAAATTAAGTTTTGAGATACTTGACTTTAAAGTTTTTATTTCGTATTTGGTTGTGATCGCATACCTCCTTGATGACTCTAGTATCTTTGTTAACAAGGTTTTTACAGTGCTGCTATTAGTGTCAAAAAGCAGGCCAAAGTATATTGCCATGGATGAAAGTGCTACTAACTCATTTTTTAAAAAACTTTACATACCTTCTCCATCTACCTACCCCATCAATTGTGCTAAAGGGTTTGCAATTGTTTAATTCCATTATGACATTTTAATTTAAAATACATTTCACCAGCAATTCATACAAGCTATTAAGTATATAATAGTAAACTCACTGTAAAAAGAAGAAAAACAAAATTGAGTTCTTAAAAATAAAATATGCCCTATTGATTTGTACTGATCTCCAGACAGATTTATCTTGGGATAAAATTGCTTAATAAATTATTTATTGTTAAACATTTTATATCATTTGTTAAGCCTGATATTCATATGGACGGCACGGCCATTAAGTGGTATAAGTTTATAAACGCATTTCCGAAATAAAAACTTTTTAAAGTCTGCAACTAGCATTAACTGCAATATTAAGAGAAAATACATTCAACTAATTATTGGGCAATCTATTGAACTTGAGCCCACACTACTTTGCCAAATAATAGATTGATCTTGCTTAGTGCTGGAAAAAGTGTTAGTTGAGTTTCAGATTTTTGTTTCTTATACTACTTGGCTGCCGAGGAAGCCATATATAACAAATAACACAATAGATCTACTCAAATGCAAAAGTTTATTATTATATGGTGTCAACACATGTAATGCTTCTTGTGCAAAACCCAGGAGTAGCTTTCATACCGATACTATCGACTCAGGGTCGGCGGGTGAGGGGAGGCCCATGGATCATTGGTGATTATCTTTTAGTGTTACCATTATTAATTAAAAGAAAAAAAGAAAGCAAAAAGGTGGGAGAAAAAAATCATACGGTATCAATTCGTGCAAATAGGGATTGTTTTGGTCAAAGCAACTTGGCGGCGCGGTTTCAGCGAACACTTCGATTTCACAATCACACGCTAATTCCTTTTATTATTCTTACTACCTTTACTGCTTAACATAATCACCCAATATGTTTACTTTATTTCAACATAGAAAAAGCAAACCGTCACGTGTATCATTTCGCTGGGTGGAATTTCTAGTTCTTGACATGTTTGGCCACAAAATTCATGCAATTGACTTCTAAATGTGGAAGTTGATCAATTGTTTATAAGAGTAAAATGTTTCGGAATACCTGAGATTGCATTTAATACGACGGAATGTGTTAAAGTTTGGAAATCGTTTTGATCGACGAAATAAGACGTAAAGAAAATCGATACCAACTGCAACTTGTCTAGTAACCCCAAAAGATTTTTTTAAGAGTGTTAAAATACTTTTTGGTTAACTTCAGACTTTTTAATGATAATCGGAGTGGTTAGATTACAGAATGCAAACATATTAGAATTGATATAATTGAATTGCCAATTTCGAAAAAGGCTCATCTCGGAAAATTAAAAAAATTCATGAGACACAAAAAGTGAATTTATGTTGAACCATTTGACTTATTTGATCAATTTCTTTTCGAAATTATTGACAATTATTTACATTATGACAAAACAGTACATCTGAAGTAAAATTCGAGGGATGATATTATTGTAACAGTTTTTTTTTGAAATTCATCCGAGAATTTGAGTGATTTCAGTATTAAAATTCATTAGTAAAGAACACGCATTATTAAAAAGAACAAAAACACTAATTTTTTAACACTATACTGCAATTGCATTGCGTTACAAATAGAAAAGTATCCCCCCCCCCCCCTCCCTCACCTAAAATAAGGATTTCATTCAAAATGTTCTTTTAACGTGAAGCTGTGATGCCGCATCTGTCGGCCATTGAAGAATTCCTTCAAAGAAATTTTCAAAATTCTTCTGTATGTATTGTTTTAACTTTTGATGGAGTATTGATTGGAAGTTTATAGGAGTAGCATGGAATTGTTTCAATAGTGGGAATGTTTGGAAATTTTTTTTCGTTTTTGAAAGAACGAAAGTTTTATCATTAATTTTGTTGCCAATGAAGGTATGGAATAATACTCCAATGGATTTTCTAGCGTTAAAGATGAACTTAATAAACTCTAAAATTTAAGGAAAACTTTATTATTTTTCCCCCATAGCATATTTCCGACAATAACTTTTCTTAAAGTTAACTTTGCACCGCATTATTATTAGTGATTATATATAATATAATTATTATTAGACACTACTTTTAACACTGTGTATTAAATCCACGTACTTGCTCATGAGTGAACAAACGATTTTCTCTTCCAATTTGCATTTTATGGTCGAAAACTCTGACACAGTCGGTATAAAGAGTCGCTTCTTTGAGGGAAAAGAAACTTTATTTTTATGTTGCGATTGGATGACAATGCCAGTAGAAACTCGATCTTTGTATTATTTGTATTGTGACCATGGAAACTGCTAGTGTAACCCTGCTATTTCTTCAATGTCGTTGACATGAATATAGTCATTTAAAAATTGTGCTAAAAATAACAACATGCAAGAATAATGCCTGATAACAGATATTCATTACTCAATATTACAATCCAACCAAGAAATATATCCGAAATCTAGAATGTTATTATTCTGAGGAGTGATTGGCGCCTAATGTCTTCAATAAATTTCGAAAAATGTCTCATCTCAGTGAGATGAGCTCGTTTCGTGATTTATTTCAGAAAGTCACGTGTTTTTTATCATTATATTTACCAGATGTTAGTTTTCCTCGCTCATCAAACATCGGTCTATGTGTACATGAAAAAAGAGCAAAAAATTCTCGAGATGAGCCTTTTCAAAAATTGCAATTCATTTTTTTTTTTTACATTATTTTATAAAATAATGTTTTAATTTTAAATGTATAACTCAAAATGGCCGCACATCATAATCTTGTAAAATTGATAGTTGGGGTTTCTAATAAGAAATTGTAATTTAACGTAGATGAAAAGTTACGGAAAACCAGACACGCAAGGTCAAGTTTATATGCATGTGTAGGCGTCATCTGGGTCATTTGGCGACTTACTGATAAAAAACTTTGCCAATCCGTCACGAACTTCAAATCTTTATCTTCATTTAAAAAAGTTCTCTTTTGGAGATATTTGATCCAAACTGGTGATAATGGGCTCTTGCATTTTCTGTACTTTAATATATATATGAAGTTTTTTATTTAAATGTTTTGTATATTGAAGTATGCTTCTTTCAACGTAAGACGGTTAAAGTAATTCGATTCTTGTTATTATATGGAATTGATGTACAAAATGTGTCATGGCATTATTTTAAAATCTCTTTAAGTTCGATGATAGACATTATTCTGAGCTATTTGTTGAAATTCCTTGCTAGAAATAATTTATATAAATTTTTATACCACAACCTCCATTTTTAAATATTGTTAATAGCTTTTATTTTGAATTTTATGCATGGATTAGGATACATTGATTCAGAAAATTGCATTAAATGTTTTTGTTTGTCTATTATTATGTATGTCTGTCGGCTTTTAACTAAAAAATAACAATGCATTTTTTAAAATTTACACCATTTTATCAATAATATCCCAACTTAACATCTGCAGTTTTTTTCATGAGAATATCTGCAACCGTTAAAAAGTTAGAATTTTTTTCTACTTTTCCCATAAATATCACTACAAAAAAAATATATTTTGTAGATAATTTCTATTAAAAACTGTTATTGAGATAGATTATAATATATACATTATTAATTATTAATGATATTCAGTTTTCTGGCTACGACACAAGCAGCAGATTATATGAATCGGTCGTTAACAAAAACCTCTCCAACCGAAGGAGGAAGATAAACCAACTGTTCCCTCAGACCTTATGGGTCTGTCCTAAAGACCCGGGAATCTATGCTTTTCTTTCTATCAAAGTCTTAAACACATCGGTGCCTAATTTCTTATCCCAACGTAATTAAATTTATACTAATCGTGATGTTTATCACAGAGTGGAACAGTGTTATAGTGTTGGAATGGACCCTTGACAGTTTAACTTAGTGCTTCTATCTTTATATCCTACGTATATAATTTAGAAGACGTTTCCCGTCAAAAATTTTTTGATGAAATTAAAAAATTATTCCAAAATCCCTTTTTAATAGAAATATTGTTAGTCAATATTGAAACAATGAATTTATTATTCTATTTTAAAATTCTCTGAAATTGCAGGGTGAATAGTTTTGAAATAAAATAGTTTATTTATTTTTCTCATAAAGAGTATAAAAAACAGACTTAAAGGCTTCTGTCACCTAAAAAAAATTCCGAGACATATACGATAATTTATTTCCAATTTAAAGAATGCAATATTTTTAATTATAAACAATTTTGTTATATATAAATATATGTTTGCTAAGTTATACTAATAGCATGCAAAATCGTGAAAATATAAATTTAAAAGTAATAGGATTAGTTATCTCATCAATAAACGGGAATATGGGGTAAAATTGTTTTGAAGTATAATATCTTTAAAATCAGATCCCGATAAGAAGTGACATGTTGGCAAAAAAAATATCTAACGGAATTTTTTTATGAATAAATTAGCGGAAAAAGTAACGCAGATTATCCTAATTCTCAAATACTCAGGTAAATTAAATTCGACAGAGTGGCTCTTTTATACCATAAATAGGAAACAAAGCTATTCGAGATCTTCTAGCTGATTTACCCATTCTGTACATGAGATTAAAATAAAATTGACTCGTAACTGATTGTTTTCTCATATACCCAGGAAGAGGAAATATAGCAGAGTTGTTCTTTATACTTCGAATAGGAAACATAAGCTATTTGAGTACTTTGAGCTGAAATACCAGATATGTTATCACTGATCACATCTGATCAGTGATCACATCTGAAGCAGGAAAAGTAATTAGTCCTTTCAGGTTTGATGTGTCCATCGAGAGACATTTAAAATAATTTTATTTATATTTGTGGAATATCCCCCCATGACCATCGACAAAGATTTAGACTTTATTAAAAAATTAGATTACGGGATTGGATTAATGAAATATACGCAAACTTTGTAAAGATTTAACCCAATATATTCGCACCCGGATGCACAGTTGAGTTTGACGTTACACGATTTTGCACTGCGGTGTGGTGAGGCAATTAGATATGCCACCCCACCTGTGTTCCCACGCAAATTGGGCGCCAGTCTAGGTATCATAAAACGTTTGAAAAGAAATCCTAGACAAAGGGAGTCGAGTGGGGATTTAAAAGGCCCATAAATGAAAGTCGACTTAAGGGATTTAGTTCCCATAAACCAGGGCCCATAAAAGCGAAATATATGGGGTCTTTCGTCTCGCCGGGCCCCAATCGTGTGAATGGGGTGTTTTTACCAAATCGCGGACGAGCCGACAGAAGGTATTTGATCCAGCGAACCAATGAAACAATCGGGCAAAAATATGGGGCGATTCCCACGCCCCCCATCGACTGAACTGTCTTCAGGTTGAGACACTCTAAGAACACTCACTGACTTACTCTCATAGAACTCGGACTTCTCTTAGAGTTCAACTCTCTCGACTGGACTCTTAAGTCCGATGTTAGATATTTGTACGTAACTAATGTTAAGTAATCAATCTCATGTTAGAGAGATGTTACGGGATAGACTGTCAGACCCTGTCCTGTCTTGTGAGTCATGCGACCAAATGCTCTCGCACTTGTAATGAATCTGTATTTCATGAAAGTTTAATCGTTTCCTTGCTTTAATTATAGTTAAGTTTTTGCATTTTTATGCCTTTTCTTCCCAACAGGAAAATCGACGTTCCGGGTAAATTAATATTGAAATCACAACGCAATGTACATCTTTATATATGAGATCTAGCCAAAGTAAATAAATGTATTAATATTAATATTAACTGTAAACTTAATGTTAATTCTAACATTGCGTTCTCTCTGATCTTTTTACATTTATACATGCGGCCTTCTCGATAAACACAGCCTTACCTTATATTTTACCAATGCATAAATAGCAATATTCGACTTCTTACTAAACTTTAAAAAAATCGCGTCTTACTTCATAATTTGACTACAAGCAACAGCGGACCAAACAGCTATTATAAAATATAATGTGTTTATTTGCGTTAAAAGTAATGGATTTCGATTATTCTATATTACGTATCTTCAGTTTTAATGTGTATCTTTAGAAATGGAAACTGTTACTGCGTAGTTAAGAACAAAAATCGAAAAAGTTATGAATTCATTTTCCGTTTAATTAAATATTTTAATTTAATTTAAAGTTTTAAAGCAAATAGACTTGTTTTCTTGACCCAAGAAACTTAGTTATTAACATCATAATAGCAATTGGCAAAGTGTCAGATACTATCCTACATTAAGGTCTTGTCAGCAGACTAACATACATTAATGGGAATTTTTCATTCGTTTTGTTTATTTAAAAGCAAGAATACATCTATATTTGTGGAAATGGTTAATATTAAAATATACTATTATCGCGTTTTTTTTTTAATCTAGTCATACTATCTGTTCTACAGTGTAAAGAAAAAAAGTACTTACAAATGAGTACCTGAACATACTCTGTTTTTTTAGTACAATTGCATCGTAAATGAGCGATGACGTACTCAAATTTAAGTAATCGTAATTTCTCAAAAATGAAAAGTGTGATTTAATATTGTTAATCTCAGCTTCTGTTCAAAAAAGCGACCTGACAAACTTAAAATAGTTGTTTAGAAGATGGTTTTCCACATCATTTGATGTCGATTGTTTAAATGCAAACCGAATTATTACAACTTAATTTTCTCACTACCCATTCTTTTGGCACACCTTTTTTTAAACATTTCTTCTGCACTGGATTGAGGTGCTTTGGATATGGGTTCGATTCCCGGTAAGTCTTCATTGTAATTGTTGATGTTTATTGAAAATGATTTATGAAGGCAGTCTTCGTAGGCAAGCAATCTCTTTTATTAATTTTTACTCGTTGTACTCATTTTTGAGTACATGTATTTTTCAAAAATGAAATTTTGGTATTTGGAGCTATGATAAGACTTGAATATACTCAAATATGAGTACATTTTACTTATATTTGAGTACATTTTTTTAACAGGGTATGGTGGAATTTTTGGGTGGCATTGAGATACATTGTAATCGCGAATAATTGCGTATAGCATAATATTAACAAACTACTGAAATTAAAAATTTTAAATGTAAAGGCACTTAATCGTTTAACATAAACTGGTTATTTGTAACCACTTTTGTACAAAAAATACTATTGCATTATACTCGTTAATTTGCCATTAATCAAAGTCACTTATGGTGCATATGTGCCAGTATGTCATAGTAACTGAAGTTACACGAATTGAAGTATTTTAAATCCCTTTTATTATATTCACCTGTACCCCCAAAACGCAGTGAACACGACCATGTTAACTAGACAAATATCCACTACAAATGCAAGTTCATTAAATTGCTAACGAAGCACAGAACGGTTCAAATCAAGCTTACCTAACTTTTCAAACCAACTAACGAGGGAACCTTAACATTTACTGTCCTTGAAGTATATTTAAAATCAAGTCCAATAGTAGACGGCCGTTAAGGATTTGGTTAAAATTTAGCCCACGATTTGTATATGCTGAGAATTTTTATACGCTTTTATTAAATTCCCGTTTCTATGCTATTTATATTGTTATTATTGATCTGAAATGTCCTTTAAATCAGCAACACGTGGTAACACGGTAGAAACATAGAGTAGTGATACAAATAGAGGAATAAAAATGCTGATTTTCGTGTGTGCATCACTGAAACCACGGGATTTGTGGAAATGCCAATTCATTCATGCGCCAATATTACTTGGCAGGCCTTGGCGACTTTCAGAACTAAGCGAGATCGAAGTATTGTAATATGGTTTTGTGTTTAATTTTGTATTTAAATATCGTTTTTTTAACGAGTGGCACAATTTAAGGGAGTTTAACAGATATATTAAAGATATTTTTCTTACTTTGTACTTTTGAAATAATTGCGTTACGTTTTTATGTAAAAAATGTACCATAAGCGAAGTTCTTTCAATTGTTATTTTGTATAGTTCAATAAGAAAATATGAACAATAAAACCGGAGAAATATAAAGAGTTTCGTTTTTTCGAGTATTGAACACAAAGAAATCAATAATTTCGTTTCGTTAATGAAGAGATTATATAAATTTAGTCTCTTTTGATCAGAAATTAGAACCCGATGAGTGTAAAATTTCGAAATAAAACAAAGTAACTGGATTGGGGACAGTTTGTCTTTTTCTCATGTTAGCGATGTAAAAGTTAATACACAATCTTTACTTTGAAACTTTTTTCGAATTTAAAAAATTTCGAATTTAAAGCACTTTGCAAGCCTTATCTACAAAAATAACGTTTAAAAATACGTATTTTAAATAAAAGGTATGTATTGTTAATAACAATTAAACACTCCTAAAGTGAAAACAAATATACAGTTTTAATATTGTGCTTATCCTTTCGTAAATTAAATAAACATTACTAAAATATTGAAGTGAATTTTTTTTATTACGTTTGTTTGGATAAAATATTTTCCACATATATTGATATAATATGTAATCAAACATGACAGGACTGCAGATTTCGGAGACTTTTCAAAAATGTAAAGTGCAAGCCAGAGCTTTTTATGATTGTAAAGTAAACCTAAAACAGAGAATTCACTGGAATACACCCTGATATCAGGATAATTATGTATGAAATTTATATAAGGTTCTCGGAATATTTTATTTTCTTAATAAAAAAATATAGGCAACCTTATCAATTATGTGTTACGACGACATAAATCATTCAAAGTTATTATAGCAGTTTTGACACAAACACAAGAACATCACCATGTAATTTAAAAGAAGTATATTGTACTACGACTGTAATTATAAATATTACATTTTAATATTCAAACGAATCGTTAGAATAGATAATTGACTAATTTCTGGTAAAATATTTTATATAAATGTGAAAAATATATTTTCTTTAACCAAAACATATTCACAAATGTGAAAATTTAAATAAAATATATTAAAGTAATGTATATGATTGTTATTTTTTTATTTTGAAATAAACTGTAATGGAAATAAATTATTCTGAAAAATATATTTTTATTTAAAGAAATATTTTATAGAATTTAAATTTTAAAGTATACCTTAAGAGAAAATGTTGTTTTGTATAAAAAACCTTGTTTTGTAATACTAAAACTTAATAAGATTTTTTGTTTACATTATTTGCATTATTACATTAAAAAATTGCTAAATTATATTATTTGATTACATATTAAAAACAGATACAACGCAAAGATATTCATGTATTAATATGTATTTTATATTCTTACGACTAGTAAGATGTTCTTGTTCGACTAGTTTTTATCTTATTTGATTACATTATGCAATGTTTATATTATTGAATTTGTGATATTATTTTGTGTGATGCTGAATTTTAAAGTTACGCAAATAAGTTTTAATGCAAGTAGCTAATTAATAAATAACGAAATATTAATTGCAAATTAATTAGTGTATTTAAGAAAATTTTGTTAAGTCGAGCATATTGCAAATTTAAAAAAAAATAGATAAATTTAACATATATTTAATCCTTTTAGTTTTGAAATATTGTGTTTTGTTAGTTAAAATAAAATTATTTTCTTGTTTTACAGGTACTTAAATTTTTTTTTTTTAGATATAACTGCAAATTTTAACTCCCATGCTACGAATAACGTGGACACATTGCAAACAATTTACAATTATTATTTGACTCAATTAAAAACAATTAAACCCTGGAAAAAAAATTGTTTTGATAATTTAATAAACAATTATTTAATGAAAATTTTTAGAGGTTTAATTTTTAGAATTAAAAAAAAAACATTTTGGTAGATTTTTTTAAAGTTTATATGTATTATCAACACATTGCATGGCATTCCAACGATTTGTGGATTAAATTTGAAATACAGCTAAATCGCATTTATAAATTTATATTTAAACTAAAAGTATAGCATATAAAATAATTTAACTAGCACATTATCCCTTAAAAATTAACATAATTTGGTTCTAGCAATACAAATGTTTATTAAATCCTCTTGTTTCTGCGATTATCACTTCTTGATCGACAAAATAACGATCTGTTTTTTTTTCATATCTGTTTTTCAAAATGAGCAATAGTTGTATGCTATTGACTTTCAAAACTCGCTCTTTCACTTAGATGTACTTTCACTAACTTCCAAAAAAGTTTTTTTTTTTTCGTCAACGATCTCCTTATAAAAGCTTTGATGTTTAACACCAAGTTTTTATTTATACTTGATAAACGTTCGCACACAATTTTTTTTAACGAGAATGCATGAAAACTTCACCTTATGTTTAAATCATCGTGTATTTTTCCATTAGTGTATTTCTAATGATGGAAGCTAAGTATTTGGTACAATAAATGTGCTCTACTTAGCTAGTGTTTGTAAAATTTTTCGAATTGTCATTTTTTTGCTATTGCAGTCAAGTTATTTTCTAATTTTGTACCATCAACATCAGTTTAAGATTTTTCATGTTTAAATTAATATTTTTATTTATTGTGATTCATGTTGTCATTCAAATTGTACAATGTAAATTATTTAAAATATATTGTGCATTGATTGTTTCTTAAATAAAGTCAAATTAAAATGTCAGCTTTTGAGTTACTATCATATATAAAAGCATCTCTCATAACTCAGGTAGAAGAAACACAACAATATTTTGAGTTTATTTTTTAATTTTGTTTTAATATGCTTTACTTACAGAGGGTTTAAACAATAACGATAAAATTTCCGATTACATCACTGAAACTAATTCACTCACAAACAATAGATCATTTCGCATTCTCAAACAAAAGACTTGTATTTTGCTATTGTCAAGGTTACTTCCGTCGTATCTGACGATAGTGTCGTCATTGAATCACATGACTTTTGCGAAACAAGAATCATTAAGTTTTGAAAGAAAGTTATTTACTCGTGTCTTGTCGGCCCTTTTCTAGGCCATCATCTCATGTTTGGTTCTTAAACTTATATTGTCAGAATGACCGAGTTGGTAGAGCGCTGGACTCTGAGACGAGATATCCGTGGTTCAAGTCATCCCGTTGATATTGAATTATTATAATATTAAATTCGTCTTCACTTTTGACGAAATATATTATTTAAAAAACGATGAATTTCCTCAATATGACGAAATATTTAACCGGAGCGTCTGTTTCGTCGAAAAGAACAAAAGTGTAGTCAAACTTGAAAATGCATTTTTAACAGTGCGTTAATGGAAATTCAAACTTCCAATTCAAAACAAGTCTTCCAACTTCAGATTAGTGTGAGCACTGCGCAAGTCCAATTTTTTTCTACTTTAGTGATTTCACCTATTCAACTATTGTACAAAAATGCAAACTATTGGGTTTCTGTGAATGAAATGGCCGATACGAGACACGGGTTTTTCTAATGGCCGAGATGACATGCACATTTAACCGATTTTAAAAATATTTGGTGTCATCAGAGAGGGGATAACAAAGTCGGAGTTAGAGTTAGCGGGTCTCTAGGCTGAATATATTGTGCGTGCCCCCCCCAACTAATGGGTGGTATGAAAATCCCCTCCAGTATAACGACGGAGGGAGGTCTGAGGTTTTTTTTTAAATATATATTCCAGAACTGCATATTAAATAATTTTTGAATATACAACTTAAATTGCGATACAATTTTCATTTGTAAATTTTCAATACTATGGTGAACAATTTAAACGAATTCAAGAAATCTCAATGAGCAGTGACATTTTTGGAATTTTTGAAAATGATAATAAAATATTACACTCGTCTCCGTATTACTCTTATATCGCCTTAAACAGAATACAAACGTTGGAAAAATAAAAGCAACTGATTTTCAAAACAAGTAGCACTTTGCCATTGTATTTATCGCAAATTAAACATATTTTTTTAAAAGAACATAAAAGTATTACGGTATATTTACATTGAAATAAATCTGTTAAGAAAAATAAAATTTTACTGCATAATAAAAATATTGTAGATTACTATTTTCATGACGATTTTTTTTATTTATTAACAAGTTGAAGATAACCGTTTTAAAATATCAATCTCTGGGCTCACAAGAGATAATAAGTTCAGCCTATCTTCTGTTGTGGTGGACCGTAGCCTATTTTTAATAAGTTTAAGCTTACAAAATGACTTTTCACTACTATTTTTTAAAATCATCATTGACAAGTATATTCGAAATTCAAGTATATTCGTCGTTTCAAGTTAGGGAAATGATATTTTGAATGCAAATTTCTTTAACAAGCAGCATTCTTCCAAATAACAATTACCCCCCCCCCCCTATGTGTAAAGTGTGCGTGTTCGGGAAAAAGTTTTCAAACAAATCAGTATATATGCCCGGCAATAGCCCAATTGCGGCCGAAGAGAGCCGGGTTACCATATTCTGAAAGAAGAACACAATTGTTTATCGCCTAGACAAAAGGTTACCATGGGCCGCAATTGGAACTTTCCGATATGCCCATCTCTCGGTGAAAAACACAGCCATGAGCGTTTTATTGCTTCAGCATTACAAGTTTTCCGCTCTGAAAACTTGTTTGGCATGTATAAAAATATACTGCCTTTTTGTTTCAGTGATTTGTTTTCAAACAGGTCGTTGTCACAATTTTCGCAGTTGTTAAAATTTTAAAGTGTTGAAGCAGCCATTTTTTTCAGTAATCTCTATTATATTTGGTGTGTGGTGCTGATCCCTAGGCTGCAGCCTACGTAGCATATGCTTAAATTCGGCCCTGGGGGATAAATATAAGTATAATGATAAGTGTAGCTTGCAGAGCACGTAGAAGAATGATTAATATAGCTGCAAAGTCAGGGGAGAACTATGAATTAAGGGAGCTATTTCATTGAGTTTTAAATAGATGTGACGTCCGCTTGCGTCAAGATAACGTCCGGGCGAAAACGTCCTTAATTAACGAGCAGCACTTCTACCAATTGTATACTACAAAACCGTGCTTGAACTAGTTTAAACGAATGATAATTATTTTCCGCCATTAACTTTAATTAATGATGCAGCACTTTATTAGGTAGAGGGAAATTAAAGAAGTTGAATTTTTCACAAACAGAACTAACAAACTGTCCACTCAATGATAAAAATTACTGATGATTTCTTCAATTGATCTAAAGGACTCAATGACAGCTTCAATCCAGTGGAAGAATTGCATTGAGTCTGGCAGACCGAGCTCTTTAGGGTTTAATAAGTATTTTGATTACTTGTTATATTTGTTTTTTCAATTCCACAGAACATCGGTCATAAAATTTGCAACAACTCATTATTTTGGATATAGAAAAATTGTGTATTCACTTCAAAAACACATTTTTAGAATCAATATAGTGTATTGCACAAAACTGGCGATTCCTTGGTCAAATGTTTTGCAATATCGTTAACAAAAACAGACATTTGTCGGATGGGATACGATATTGTATTGACATTCAGAGACATCATTTAAAGACATAATTTCACTTTGGACATCATTTATAGAAATGTGTTGTTGTTCATGAAGTGGTAACGAGTCATTTTGAAAAGTAGGAGCGAGTAGGTAATTTAACCATTATACCGAGCAAGAATGTGAACTCTTTGAGCATGAACTGTATCAAGCAAAAACTGAAACTCTTGATTTCGACTTTATTTGCAAGTAAACAGATTTTTGCTCGCCTGATTTAGCTTGACTTATCTTTGTTATCTATATATGCTGCTTAATTCTCGGGACTGACAAAAAACACACCTAATACATTCGCACCCAACACCACGTATATTAAAAACACAGTTTTAGGCAAGGTAACACCTGAATTGGCACCCAACGCAACCTCAATAGGCGTCAATACATTAGACCCCGATCAGATTTATCGCACACCAGTCCTGTATACACTAGTATGATTTTAGGATATTTTAGACGACTTTTTAGTAGCCAAACTTGCCATCCACCGATCACAAGAACACTACATATATCCTTTATTTTATCAAGTCTACTCAGTAGGGTTCGAACTCGCAATCATCTAAATGCTAGTCGAAAACGGATCCACTGGGCAACTAGGGCCCTATAAACTCTTTACCGCTCATAAAAAGTGTAAAAATTATTTTTATAAATATGTTTTTGTTTACTCTTGTATAAAAAAAATATGTATATTTCAAACATTTTATAGAATATATAAACTTTTATTTTAATAGACAAATGCTAAAACATTTAACAAACAAAACCAAAACTTTATAACACTTTCCTCATAACGGTGCTATAAACTGTGTTTAGTATTTTAACTCAGACCATCATATAAAACGTCGGAAATTTAAAACTTAAAAAAAACATCAAGAATAATAAAGTTTCAAACTTTTCTTCGACGAAACTAAAAATAAGTGTTTAAGATAACAATTTCTGAAAAAAACCTTTTGAGCTATTTTTCTTTAAACGTAAAAAGTAGAGTTCCACAGAAAAATCTATACTCGACATTTCCACAAAAAAGTTCTAAAAATAATATTTCTAGAAGATATATCAGTAAAACTACTGCAACAAATAAAAGGAATATGATATTCTTATATTTCTCATTTTTACGTACAAGTAGTTCATGTCTTTCCTACTATAAACAGCACATATTAAAGGAATGCCCAAATACAAAACTAAATATGCGTATTAATATAAACGATAAACGAATACGTATATAGTCAAAACGATATATACAATCACCACATTTTATTTTTATATAGAATAAATATATTCTAATTAAACTAATGACCCTAATTTTATTTTTGTTTTGGAACTAGAAAAAAATTACCAAATTTTTTTAAAAAATGACAGTTATTGTTTATTTTTTTACTAAAATTTTCGCACACATATTTTTATTCTAGTACAACAACTAAAATTTAGATTTAACATATAGATTTTACACTAAACTAATAGTACATGAAATTTCGTTTTCACTGGAAATCTACTTTGAGAGAAGTGTACCAAAAGATGGAAAAATACTATTTCTTGAAAATCTGTCAAATGTAAAATCACTACCAATTGACGGGTTTGCTGCAAAAAGGATGTAGCTCCAACCAACTGGAATTTGGAGTTATATGTAATATCTTGTGGTATAAAAAAACTTGTTCGTTTGGTACCAGAAAGATGTAGCTCCAATTGTTAGTTCTCACGTTACTCAAGAAATGAAGCTGTCTGTCTCATTAGTTTTTTTAAATACAGAGGTAGCTCCTGAAGCTACCGCCATTTTCCCCCAAACGGCTGACGTGCCTTGCTTACAGGAGGGTTATACAGCACTTATAAACAGTAGAGTTTTTGGTTCTTTTACGTTTTGTGGTTCTACGATGGACTACAACCATACAACGGAGCAGATGAGCCGTACGTTACAGTGTGATGATTAAAAATGTATTTTTGTTTTGTTTTTAAAGCCAAGTATTATGCTATATTTCAATTGAAGTTTTTTTTAAATTAAATAATATTATATTAAATTGTATTTTTTTGTGAAATATTTTTCATAGAGGTAGACAGATTATCTATTTGGTTGAAAGAAACAATCCAACATGCACCACGTCATCTGGAAGATATATTTTTGAGTGAAAATAATGTCATAATATATAGAAACAATTTAGAAGATTGATCAAAATGAATATCTTCACACAACTTGGAATTTTGAATTTTCAAAGTTTTTTACGGTTTTCTGCAAACTTGAATAATTGGAGCTACCCCCTTTTTACAGCAAATCCTACAATTCTAAATTAATTTTTTGATCTTCCCGTGCAATTATTTTAATATCTGAGTGCACAAAATAGCGGCGTTATATTACGCAATTAAATTTTAAAATTTTAAAATAGTGACTGCTTCCAAAAGGAGGCGTATCCACTTTTGTTTAAATTTTAATTTCGAATTTTATATAACTTAATATGTGAATATTTTCAAAAACTTAATACTAAACGATAGGTAAGAACAAATAAAATAAATGTAATATTATATTTCTTATTTTTATATGCAAGAAGTTTATCACTTAATTCTATACTACATTTTATATAGAGGCCCAAATAGAAAATAAAATACGTATTAATATAAACCCATTAATACTACAGAACGGTTTTAACATTCAAGTTCAACATAAATACTAATCAAAAAATAAAACTTCATATTTACAACTAAATGTATTAAAAAAACAAAAATCTAGATTAAAACTGTTCATCAAAAGATTAGATATTTGAGTGTTTGAATAAGTTGCATGCGTGTATAAACTTTCATTATGAGAAAACAATAGCTGAATATGAAAAAAGTCTGTAATTATGTTAAAATTAATTGAATGAACTTACAAGAGGATTTTTTTACTAGAAAAGCTAACTTTAAAGTACCTAATCCTGAATTTTGCGATGCCGCAAAAGTTAATAATTCTTATAGAGCCAGATCCATCTTTCTACATAAATTTGTTTTCCTACTTAACAGATGGCACCATTATGTAATATTTACCACCATCAAACACCGGGAGTGGTTAATTTATTAAATTATAATGAGGGTAGAGGGTTCTAAAATAAATATTAAATTAGTTTAAAGGTATCATCACATTGGGGTATTAAATTTAATACTCTTGGTTAAAGTTCCTTCCAAATCGAAATTAATTCATATGCACGTATATCGCAGGTTTCGTGTAAACATTAGAGTCGATAATTTTTATTTTGTAAACAAAACAGCGTTTCCAGCTTGTGTACAAAAACCGTTTTGAATATATATTCGTAATTTTTTTTTCAAAGAAATTACTTTGGATTTTTTAAGATAAGTGGATGAAGATATATGCTGCGAATAGTTTTTTTTTGTGTTGTTAAACTTTAAACAAATGTTTTAAAACTAAAGGAAAATATATATTCAAAATTAAAATATTTCTAAAAAAAAATAAGATTGTGTCTGACGACTTGCATTTCGATTACTGACTTCAAACTTATGATCACAAATGTGTAGTCGTAAATTTTCTAAAGAATTGGGCAGTCGTAAGTTTGAGGAAAATTTGGACAATCGTAATTTTTGCTTAGAATAGCAATAAGCCCTGTCTAGTATGAAGTTATGAAGAAAATTATCTGCGAAATATAGATGGAGGTTTTTTTTATATAAGATATGCTCCTATTAAAATACGTGTTCTTTAGAGTAGGTTTTACTAACTTCTGTTACATTCAACAGTTTTCATTTGAAAGAAAAGCTTATATCCAGAAGATAACAAACTGGATATACAGAAATTATCTTGTTGGGCTACCCTATAATTGGACGCTCAGCTGCCAATATCTCATAGAAAATAAACAGAGAAGTGGGCAATAACTCTAATACAATTGGAATCTTATTGTCGTTGGAACGTGACAGAAATGGATTTCTATATATACTGTATTGTCCCTGGTTACGGATGTTTTTTGTTGAGTCCAATGTCATATCAAAAATAGATATATGATTATGTTGAATGCAACACGTTCAATTTAGTGAGAGTTTTGTAGTGATTCAATTTTCGATTGTAAAAGCTTAAACTCGAATTTTCATAGTAAAAAAACAACAATTGAAAATGTATTATATTTCATATTCGTGCTGCTTTATTTAAAACTTACTTATTCTTTCCGTTGCTTAATGCCATATGCATATGAATAAAATAAACTTATTAATGAATTCGTTAAAATTAAATATACTGAAGTTCAAAATCAGGATACATAAAAGGTCACATAAAGTCAAAAATTAAAATGCAATGTTTAAAAGAATTAAACCTAAAAAGTTCATAATTTTAAAACTAATGTCCAGAATAGCTTTTAAAATTTAAACAATATTTTACAAATTAATAAATTTGATATCATTCTTATATTTTTATTTTCCAAACATTTAAAATAAACAGATTCTAATAGCAAAAATAGCTATGTTTTAGTTATTTTTTAAAAATCTATATTTGATCTATATATATTCTTGTATATGAAATCTAAAAACGCCTACGCAAAGTTACTTCATATTTTAAAAATAGTTGACGCGTTTGAAAAATAACAAAATAGCAAACTTCCCAATGAACTGTTATTTGTAATAAAATAATTTGTTTTATTTTGTAAAAATTTTCTAACAAAAATTTTAATTTAATAATATATTATCTGGAGTTAATATAACGAGTTCTCAATTGAACCAGATTTTCCCAAGAAACCAATTTATCTTAATACCCAACTTTTCCCTGCTGCCTATAAATTCGTAATTAGCTACAACAAAAAAGTTCAAAAACTTAAACATGCATCTTTTAAGAATCTTTGCCATTTGAACTTAAATAAACATCAATTAATGGATATCGTTCGTTCAAATTCATCTTAAGTTTACTGATTGCAATTGATCTCTAAGTAAAGAGTAGAAGTTTGTTCATGGCGTCTGTGCTTTTAGAGATACAAGTTCATTAATTACATTATATATTTGTACTCACTTAAGCAAATTTTCCTAATTTTAGGGGATTTCCTAAAATTATTGCATTTATTTTTGTAAGAAAACAATTTATTTAAACTTACTTAATTAATGTTCTTTTTAGTACAATAAATATTATACATGTTTTTATTTGTCAGAAATAGCTTATGTACACAATACTTTATGATTCTGGGAAGGTAATTTTCAAACTCGGATTGTTATCTATTGGTACCCGATTAGAATACCTAAGCCTTTTAGAAATTTTAAACGCACGCAGAATTTAATGAATCGGCGTTATTTTATTAACAATTGCAGGGCATTGAATCAGGGCTAAAATCTAAGATGTTACTTTTTTTTCAGTATCTACAATTTCGTATAAACTGAAAATAAGGGGCCGTTAATGAGTAAAAAAAATTCAGAATATTAAAAATCCAACTCAAAATACATTTTTTTAAATACACAATTATATAAAATACACGATGATAAATTACGAACTAAAAATAACTGTACATTGATGAGCCAGAAAAACTGGTACTACACCTACCTAATATCGTTTAGGTCCCCTTCGAGTACGCAGAACTGCCGCAACGCGACGTGTCATGGACTCCACGAATGTATAAAGGTATCCTGGAGGAATTTCACACCATGATACTTGTAAGGCAGTGCACAATTTTCAGAACGGTGCGAGGTGATATAGAGGTCAAATCGAAATCGCCTGTTATGGAAAAAGTTATGTATTAATGTCAAATGGTTATTAAAAACATTTCTTTAAATTTAAATAAATTTAAACCCATATATAAAATTAAACTAGTCATCAAAAATTTTACATTTCGGTAAAAATTAATATATATATATATATATATATATATATTAATATTACATAATATATCAACCCCGGTAGGTCCTAATTTTTTTTTAATTCGCTAAATATTAAAAGTTGTAATATTTTTTTAAATAATTGTTACCAATCACATTTTTAATTGCCTGTTCTGAAAATGGTTGCATAATAAGACCTTATATGTTTAAATATTTTAATGTCGTATAACATTTATCATCCCACCCAAGTCACAAAGCATTTGAAATTTGTATTGAGTGTACTTTTTTTATATTTTAAAGCAGCTTTTCGCTTATTTTGCCAAAATGTTGGCAGAAAAATGCGGAAATCATCAACACGTGGAGATGGTTCTACCCTGCATATCCAACTCCTTACCTAAAATAAATTGTCATTCAATACATGGAGTCATAAAAAGAATATTAAATTTGCACTTCTACAGATAGAAGTAAAACAAATCTCAATAATCAAACCTCAACCCACAATCTACTTTTGACACCTTGTATCCAAACCAAATATCCAAGCGAAATGTGAGAACTTATCGCCTACGCAGAAGATTTCAAAAGAAAATAAGTACAGAACTTCAGATAAAAATAGCAGCTGAAACTCCGTGAAAGTAAAACAGTGTAATCCAATGAGGTAGGAAAATGGTATTTGGGATTAGAGACGTATTTCCCCACAAGATACGCCATTAGCTCTGAGGATCGGTCAATAGACTGAAAAACTATTCATCAGAACATATCCGCCAGCTGTCCGAATAGTATGGGAAGAGTAAATCGTATCACGAACGAAATTCAAGCCGAGTGCTTAGATAGAAAATTCTGAGAAATGGGTTGAGAAATAGATAGATTACATAATTCTTAAAATGTTATATTATTTAAAAGCTCTTATATTTTGTGATTTTTTCCAGTTGTAACATAATTTATAATTTTACATTAATTTTAGAAGTTCACTTAGATATTACAAATACCATTTATACATATGAAATTTATATTTTACTGTATATATTTATCATTAGTGCTAGGGCAGACTTTAAACCAAGTTTTCAGTTTCAATGTCTATTTTTAAATTTGACATATTTTACTGGTGGTTTCAAACAGCGTAGTCACACGGTTTTTCCACCTGACGGATACAAACGTGTATATCCGTTCGAGTATGTACAGTTTTTGCAGTAGTACACATATTATAAAAGTTGATAAAAAATCCTATTTTTAAAATAAATTTTAAATTGAAAGCATTAGGATTACATTTAAAAACCCTTTCTACTGATATAATTTATAAAAATATTTTTGTAAAAAAGGAGTGTGTTGGAAATATAAACTAAACTTTCCTGCAGTGAAAACAAACCTACAGATTAGAAATTTTGCTTATCCGTCAGAGGGTTAAACAGCGACAAGTACATTAAACGATGAGCCTAACTTTTAAATAAACTACTAAGTTTTTAAAAGAACCAATTTAAAATCCGAGATAGATACTAAAGAGGTCAGTTGGATGATCCGATTATTCAAGATATGTTTGATTATGTTTTTCTGAAAAAGCAGACATTGTCTGACATGTTGTATGACAATTTATTTTTATTTTGCAAAAAAGTCGTTTTTTAAAAAAAAATTAAATATTCCTTCCTTTATTTTTCTTTGTGTTCCGTGATGGCCTGATTGGACGAAGACTTGTTACGATGACTCGAGCGATTTAGAACAAAAATTAATATTAATTTTTACTTCACTTTAATTATTTCAAAAGATTTAACTGTTGTCACTGAATATTTAAATAGTAAACTTTAACGAAAAAATATATATATTCTAACTTGCGTGTATGCATGTCCAAGGATACACTTAGTTTTTTCAAGCCGATTTAATGTTTATAGTAAACCAACTTTAATTTTCAATTTTTTTTATAGCTAACATCTTTTGTTATGTAAATATTAATGATATAAAAATATAATACTGTACGTACTTCTAAAGAAGTTTAAGTTGGAAAAAAAGGTATATTTTTACTTCTTAAAACTTAGTTATACAAATAAAATGGCAAACACTAATATTTTAAGCATCTCGAAATAAATAAAAAAAAAATATTAAATTTCTGGCAATGTCTTTGGATGAATAAAATTTTTTAAATGAATTTTATAAGGAAACCAATTGAAAAATTCCTCTATTATTGTTATTATAAACCGTTCATCAATTAAAATTTCTACTGACATACAAAACATTCTGTGCAGTTAATGATTACTAAGCGAACTTTAGTATACAAGACTTCCATTAGCAGAACCAAGTGAAAGTCTACTAACATCAAAGTCTAATGTAGTGATGAGATTTTCGCAAGACGTTTCTATGCACTGCATGTTTTATTCGAAATTGAATTCTTGCAAATACCTCTATAGCATCGACTTGTTACTAAAGACGTATTATTATTACAAAGGCAAATATCTTTGTAAGTAAACATTTCACAGAACTCAATAATTGTAAGTCACTGTATTTTCATTCGTTCTACAAATATTCCCCGTTCTTGCTTAGTTTTTTGTTAATTAACGTCGCACTAGAGCTGCACAGTGGGCTATTGGTGACGGTTCGTGGTCTATCTCGAAGGAAAGACCCGGGAACATATACACATTCACGCACACATTCATTCATACAGGCTCCTCGTTATTTTAGAACTATGGTCAGATGACGAAGAAACACCTGAACTGGCACCCAACGCCTTCAATAGACGTCGGTACTTTGGACCCCCATCAGATTTATCGTGCACCAGCCCCGTATACACGCCGTTAATTTTTGAGGATATTCTGGACGCCTTTTCTAGTATTTTGTAGCGAAGCTGGCAACCCTCCGATCACAAGATCACTATTTTTTACTTTTCTTTGTCAAGTCCATCTCCTGGCATCAAACCGCGAATCTTCGTATTCCCAGTTGACGCCTTTAACCGCTTGGCCAAGGAGGCCTCCGTTCTTGCTTAAGAAGCTTATCAACGAGTTTTACTTGAAAGCTATTAAATACAGATTTTAAAAATTGTTAGTTTGAAATTTCAATTAGTCGAAACTTTTGAGATGATTAGGTTCTTAAACGATGTTAGATAGAATGTTTTAAAATGTGATTTTTTTAAGTTAATAAAATATTATTCCTTTGAATTGTAAATCGTAATCTCAATTACCTTTATTGCAATAATTGTTGAAAGGAAATTAAAAAAAAAAGCAAATGATTAATTTTTTAAACATTTATTTTTAAGGTTTTCATTACTTTATTCAATTGTTGTTTTACTTTTGTTTTGGCGAGATTAGAGGATAAAACCGAAATAGCTAACAGCCAAATGGTATAACTTCCACCAAATATATCAGTTTTGTAGCTAAGTTGTAATATAATTTTACTCATTTAAATATTACAGGATATGAAAAATAAAAACCTAAATTAAAATATATTTATTAAGGCAACGGGTGCTTTGTATAAAATGTTGCACAATTCTAAATATTTAACAAATCCAAGAATTATTTGTTTTTTGTGTAACACCATGTAAAGGTTGTAGAATAAGATTATGCTAAATTTTATTTTTGAACCTAAAAATATCCGATTGATTTTTGTAATTTATAACAGTATACTGGAATTTATAGAATGGTCAGTTTTACCAACCACCCAATTGACAATGGAATTTCGTTTTATTGAACCCGATATCCATACTGTTAAAAATAAGTAATCAAAAAATAAGTAACATTTATTTATGTTTTATTGCATTCAATGCTTATTATGGCTTCGAATACATAAGTTTCAATTTTAAAAAAGACATGTACTCAAAAATAAGCACAATGATTAAACAGAGCAGATAGAAATCTACATATCTTGCCTTCATAAATCACTTTCAATTAATATCAACGATTACAACCAAGACCTACTGGGAATCGAACCCAGATACTAAGGCACCACAGTCCAGTTCCTTATCTGTATCCAGGGCGACGTGAAGAAGTTATCAACAAAAGACTTGTTTAGAAGGTGTGCTAAAAGAATGGGAAAGAAGATAATTGAGTTGTAATAACTCAGTTCCCATTTAAACAATCGACAACAAATGATGTAAAAAACTGTGTTCTAAACACCTATTTTAAGTGTGTCAAGTCGCTTTGTTAAGATGGCTTGAACAGAAGCTGAGATTAGCAATATTAAATCACACTGCACATTTTTGCGAAAGTACGGTTGCTTAAATTTGAGCATGATGTCGCTTAAATTTACAATGCAATTGTACTAAAAAAAACGAGTGGGTTCGGGTACTCATTTTTAAGTACCTTTTTTGACAGTGAAGGGTGTATGAAAAATATCTTTACAACTAGGTGCCCAATCTAGCCACTCAGTAGACCTCTATGAAACAGTGTTGTGTGTGAAAGTTGAAGAAATAACACCTTGTATAACCTTCATCTAGTAAGCTAAAGTAGTCATCTAGTAATCAAATCAACTCAAATAATGTTTTTTAATAGATACAAAAAAAAATGTTTTATGAACTTTTTAAAAAAACACAATTTTTCTTAAAATATCAAATACAGTTTCACGCATATATTTCGTAAAAAGAAATGTCTTGACATTCAATTTTACTTTTCTTCTTGTTTCTTTTTTTTTTTTAGCTATTGGTAATTAAAAAAGATAAAGAGTTCTTTATCTCTAATTAGTTCTGGTTAACTTGACTTTTTTTTCATGCATGCACAGGAAAAAATAATTAATTAAATTTTTGTAGAAATAATTGTTTTTTCTTCTGCTAGTTATACTTGAGAATTTACTGAAACATTAGTTCCATTTAAATGTTTCGGATGTAAAGGCTTTAGAAGTAAATTAGCTCTTCTAAATAAATGCAGCTGTGTTTTTTATGGTAACGTAACTAACACAAGATGTGTTTTAGCAGTGTTCGTTATCAATGCATATGTTTTAATTAGTTTAATGTAATTAAACAATGGTTTGTTTTTCATGGAGTATAGAAAAGTAAACTTTTCGTGTTTGTTATTAATTCAACATTGACGAAAGATATTTGTCAAAGCTGAAAAGTATATCTTAATGCAATCATGTTTGTTGATCAAGTTAAAGTTGAGATAATGATGGCTGCATAAGTTTTCCTACAATTCATTTTGTCCTATAGTATTTAGAAACCTATTCAATCTAGTCTGATTTTAATAAAACTTTATAAAACTCTAGTTTTTACTCTAAAAAAATTTAATGACGTATTTCTACATCTTAATTAGAAAACAAGTGATAACTGTACAAATATTAAACCTATGTAGTTTTCAAATAGAAAATACATATTAGTCTAATTTCGTTCACACTTGTTTTTGCATTTATTGGCTTATTGAATACTTAAAATAAAATTTCAGAATAAATTTCTCACTTTATTTTGTTACTATATGTTATAAAGAAAATATTACAACTAGTGGCTATGCACTGCAAAATTCATGGGGGATCTCAACTCGTTCCACACCCATAATAATTATCAATATTAAAAAAAAACGCTACTTAGTAATTAATCTAATTAGTAATTAGACATTAACTAGCGATTAATTGTTAACTATCAATAATTTGTTAATTATCAATAATTTGTTAATTATCAATAATTTGTTAATTATCAATAATTTGTTAATTATCAATAATTTGTTAATTATCAATAATTTGTTAATTATCAATAATTTGTTAATTATCAATAATTTGTTAATTATCAATAATTTGTTAATTATCAATAATTTGTTAATTATCAATAATTTGTTAATTATCTACTTTCTTAAGGATTTAAAAAAAAAATTATAAATAAGGATCAAGATCATTTTCATAAAGTGTTTGGAAAAAAAATGTGCCTAAGATTTTATTTGGAAAATGATAGAACATGTTGAATTAAAATGCTATGGGAGAAAGGAGGGGGAGAGGGGGGTATGCCCTTTCTTTCCAACAGATATGATCAACACCTGCATTATCAAGACTCCTCGAGCCTCCATTATTGTGAACAATGCATATGAGCAGCTGGGATGTAAAAGCAACTAAATGCACTTTTAAATTTTTAGAATAAATCACATAAAATGTCAAAATATAATTCTTATTACTTGTTTTTGTAAAACATAAGAGAAATCACTAAAAAAGACTTCCAAAATGTGTAAGTTCTCATCGTTCTCCGTTAATGCTAACGTTCTCTGGGTACAACTGTTTTTTCATCGATAACCAGAGTGGATTTAACTACTTTTGGTTTTGATTGACATTTTTTTTGAATTTTTATTATTAATTTTTTGTAGTTCTTTTATTATATTTTAAAATTAAAGTTAAAGTTATAAAATATTTGTATTAAGTATTTGAATTGATTAATTAAGATATATCGTGGTCAGTTAAAGATTATGAATAGACGATATTGCGGCATATCGCAAAATACCAGTATGAAGTCTGCATCTCGATATCGAAATAATTTCAACGTGTCCTAGAATGTCCTAGTGTCGAAGATTTAAAACTTTTCCCAATACCTTCGATTGTATATCTTGACTATGGAAGAGTAAAAATGGATTTTCAATACTGCCCGAGCTTATTCAAAAAATTAAAAACGAATTAATTACAAAATTATCTCTTTTTAAGGAAGATCCGATCCCCAAATCCTATTTTTTTATTAATAAATTCAGACATACTATTTTGTTTGGCATTATTAGAACATATTTTTCTGAACAATAACCAAATATTTTAACATTTTTTTAAAGCTTAAAGTCTTTTTTAAAAACACTACTCTTGCTTCAATTTTTAAGGTTTAACAAAAAAATTAAATTGATTAAATAACATCAAAGTATATGCTACGACGTATGAATAGACTTTTGCAGATTTGTGTTTTAATTGTTTTCAAAAACGTATTTTAAGTTCACAACCTAAAAATTATTCAAATTATTTATTATTTATTTTTAATTTATCAAAAATTATTAAAAATTGTTTAGTAATTCGAAAAAAAAATAAGCTATAACTTAATTTTAAAAAAGCTATTCAGACGTTTATAAAACAAACATTAAATATTCAAAAGCTACTAACAGTTTATTGTTAAGTTAATTGTTTACAAAGTGTTAGCAGTTCTTGACGAAAATTAAAAAAATATATATTTTGAGTTAATGTATGTTGAGGTGATAAATAGTATATAAACATCTAAACAAACATATGCTTTTTTCTTTTACTGCTTTGGAAATGTACACACATCTTCATAAGTATTTATAGCATCGTATGAAATGTGCACACATCTTCATAAGTATTTATAGCATCGTTTTATGAAAAATAAATTTGTCGCAATTTTTACCAAATTTGATTCTCGGGTCTTACGATATATAAAGCCGATTTTTAATTTTCAACTTATCTAAAACGAACAAACTCACGATGAAAAAACACACAAATATCCCCGTCTCTTCAACTGAATAAAACTCGTCCCATTTTCCAGATAAATCCCAAGGGATTATATTTTATCGACGACGACGTGCCAAAAGTGTTTTAGAAAAATGCGTTTTAATGACACCTGGTTTATTTAATTTCGATTTGTTGAAAAATTGCTCGCCTGAGTAGAGACCTCCCATGCGGAATTGAACCAGAAATCCTAATCGTAAAAACGGAGTTAAAAATAAGTCACCAAAACCAAAACTAAAAATTGCCATACTTTTAAATTGATTGAAATTTACTCCGCAAATATAGTCAAAAATACATTTATGAAAGTAAGTTAAGTTGTTATGTAATCTTCTTGAAAAGGTGATTAATCATAATATTTAGCAAAAAACTTGTATTAAATATTTTAACTTTACGAATAGAAATACGAATAAATGTAATAATCTCTCTATTTTAAAAAAATGTAAGCCCTAGGGGGAATTTTCTGTTCTTCCAATGTTATTCAGATCGTATCTCAAAATGTAAAAGTCCTAAAATTACGAAATTAAGTGAATTTGTTAAATAAGGTTTGATAAATAAGAAGAATATATTTTTGTTTCAATACTGTTATTAGTTTATAAGTTAATTAATATTAAAGTCGTCGTAGATAAAATTTCGCTTACAAGTAATTTTGTCCGTCGAGTTTCTGAAACACTATTAAGAGGAGAGATCCAATGTTTTTAGGGAGTGTACAAATAGGTTTGAACTGGAAATCCAAGTAAGCATTTTTTAAAATTCGAATTAGCTTTGGATTTATAAATTTTTTAAACTTTTAAACACGCTCCACTTTTTGAAGTTTTTTCACCCTCATTTTTGAAACGTGATTTCTAAATTGCTATAAGTCATTTAAAATTACATATTCTCTTAATCAAAAAAAATATATTAATGTTCGTTAAAACTTCCTCTTTCTGATGTTATAAAGATTATATTTCTATCTTTACAATTAAATTAGATATGGTCAATTAAGATAGTTATAAAAAATAGCGAAAAAGGATAAAAATGTCGGTTTTTTCGAGAAAATTTTAATTTGCGACTTTTTCTCTCATTGTTCCGCTTGCATCTCAAAAAGTAAATGTCCTAAAATTATGATATTATGCCAGTTTATTAAAAAATGTTTGGGTAATAAGATGAATATTTTTGTTTTACAATACGATCAGTATATTAGACGTTATTTTATGTTAAAGTCATGATTTTATAAAATTTTGAAAACAATTCACACATTTTTGTATACATATCTTCCAATTTTCAAAAAAAAAAAAAAAAAAAATTAGGGGTATAGATTAAACTATTGGCTACAAATGATCCAGAGCGTTTGTGAAATTTCGATTTAGTTTTGTAGTTATAAATTTTTAAATAATTGACGAAATGTCTGAAATAATCGTCAATTTTACGCGTATCTTCACAAAAGATAAATTAAAACTGCTCTAAGTAGTTCAAAAATATTCCTTTTTCCCGTTAAAAAATATAGCTATATTCGTAAAATCTTCCTTTCTTGAATGGTATCAATACGGAAATTATATCTTAAAAAATAAATTAGATGTAACTATTTATGTGAAGTACTATAATTATTATTAAAAGATATTTCGGAACAAAATGCCAACGTTGGCAAAATGCCAACATGTATGTAAATGCAAATTCCGTAGCTTAATATATATTTTAACGGAGAATTATTATTAGCGCCAATTCTCAATAATCTTACTTTATATAAATAAAAGTTGGCGAATTAGGCTTATTTATGCTTGGCGCGTTTATGCTGTTGTTTGTTTACACATGTTTCGGTTTTCAATGAGTAGAAACAATTGCGTTGAAGTTGTTCTACAGTTGAGCTTTTCCAGTTAACAGGCCCACCACCACGGCGGCAACGTGGGGGGGGGGGGGGAGCTCCCCCTGTAATATTGAAACCTTAAAAGTTGGGGATTTCGAGAATTTATGACTTATGGACTATGGAAATGGAAATGACTTTATGACTTATGGAAAATTTATGACTCAGGAAAATTAATATTATTAGCAAATGAAAGCGACGGAAGACTAGAAATTGCCCAGCTTGTATTAAGATGAAACTTAAATTATACCTCAAAGGGAACATGCGTGCAACAAATCAATACTTTCGAGAGAACTGTTTAATATTACCTATAAAAAAGCTGACAAATGTCTATAAGTTGGAACTGGGAATTTTTTTAGCACTGTTACGTTTTGAATTTCGAATCGTTAAGTGTGGTCTGGTTAATAAACGTCGCACTAGAGCTGCACATTGAACTACTGGCGTTGGTTCGAGCAAAGCGCCCTTGATTGGTTATTGGTACGTATTTACTTACTACATCAAGGACGGTTTGGTTCGAGGCCTTTCTCGAAGAAAAGACCCGGGAACGATGTTTCATATTTTCAACAATGGTCAAATAACGAGGACAACACTAGAGCTGGTACCCGACGTCCTTAAGTTGGGAATTTTGAATCGTTCAAGTTCGGAATTTCGGATCGTTAAGTTGGGAAATTTCTTGTCTCAACATCCCAAAAATAAATTTGTGTGACGGCACTGCCAGTAATAATTTATATAACTAAAAAAAGTATTATTGTTAGGACACATTGTCATTGTCTACAGTGTATGAAGACGGTATTGTTTGCGAAGCAAACTAAAGAGGATTGCGTAGCAATCCTCCGGGGGTTGGCGAAGCGTAAGCGGAGCAGGGGGCGGAGCCCCCTAGTGTATTAAATAAAAATCGAAAATGTTTGTTGAAACGTTTATTATGTGAAATATTTTAAAGTCCATATCAACAATAAATATGAAGGAACGGTGAATAATAAAAACTTAATTAATTACAAACACAAGTAAATAATATTTTTAAAAGATACTTGTCATTATGCTGCTGGTGATGTACGTTAAAATTTTTACTTTATCATGTCGTTTCTCATAATTTGTAAAATTATTTTGTATATTTCTGAAATATATTATAGGATTAGTCAAGAGTACACTCAAAAGTACGGAAGAACTCAGGTCCGGAAAAACACTCGGCATGTCAAAAGTGAACTCCAGAAGAATTGCAATAGTTTATCAACAAACGTAAGAATAGTAATGCTCTAACAAAAGGGGCAAATAATGGAGTGTCTGTGGATTCGAACAAAACCACTTTTATTGAGTTTTTGGCATGAATTTAGATTTACTGATTCATTAAATCACTTAAAAATGGTTTTTGTATGTCATCTGTTTATCCGTTTTTAATTCAAAAACGACTGAACGACTGGCAACATATTATACGAATCGGTCGTTAACAAAAAAAATATCCGACTGAAGAAGAAAGATAAACCAGCTGTTTCGAGATTAAATATTATTGTATAATAATCAATACTTATATATAAGAATGGAGTGTCTGTCTGTGGAATCGAACAAAACCCCTCATTTTGAGATTTTTTCACGAATTATGATACACTGATTCTGAAAATCATATTAAATTTTTTTTGTCTGTTTGTCCGGATTTAACTCAAAAACTACTCGGCACGAATTTTTATGAAACTTTCACCATTTGAACAAACTTTTCTTAGTTTAAAATCTGCACTTTGTTTCATGTGGGTATCTGCAACCATTCAAAAGTTATAGAACTTTTTCCATTTTCTCTAACATTACTCCTATGGGAAATTTACATCTTGATCTTCCCTTTATAACATTAGTGTTAAAAATCACCTTGGCGACCAAAAATATGTTTAGACAATACTGGGATAAACGATTCATTTTGATTGGCTGATGAGTAAATGTCGCCAAATGAATTAAAAATGTCGCCAAATAAATTTAAAATGTTGCCAAATGAATGAAATTGTCGCCAAATGAATTCGAATAGTCGCCAAATATTGAAAAAGAATTAAAATGTCGCCAAATAAATTAGAAAAGTCGCCAAATATTGAAAAATGAATTTAAAATGTCGCCAAATGTTGCCAAATTAATTAAAAATGTCGCCAAATAAATAAAAAAAATCTCTAATTCAATAAAAATGTTGCCAAATGAGCTAAAAGAGAAGTCCTATATTTAAAAATATCATCACAATGGAGAAATTAGTGTCCGAATAACAAAAATAACGTCGTAACAAAAACCTCGCCAACCGAAGGAGGAAGATAAACCAGCTCTTACGACTGACGCCATGTGTATTCATGTTCCGAACAACTTAACTTTATGGCAATAGTCCTATTTGTTACGGAGTGGAATATTACTATGGTGTTGAAATGGGAAAACCCTAAAAGTTTAACTTAAAGTTTTATATATTAATACCTCCATGTAGCTGATTTTTAAATTTTCACCTCAAAAACATATGATTGGAATTCAAAAATGAATATTTGATAATTAATTTTTATAAGAAATATTGTCCGTAAATATTGACCCATATGAAATTATGTTGAATGGCGATATTGGCGACTCCGGTCGCCAATTGGCACACACAAAAAAAAAACTTCACAAAATACGATAAATTATTTTGATTTGGAAGAATGCAATATTTTTTCTTTGATATATTATTGCGTCGCCAATATTAAAACTAATGAATGTGAAGTTTACTACATGGGTTTATTGTCACTAAATGGTTAATTTCTATACAAAAAATATGCAATTAAAAAAAAATTATTTCACAAAAAGAAACATTTTTCAAAAACATCAGTTTAAATAGTAGGTAGTCGCAATAGCATGTAAAGTCGTGAACATAAACATAGATTTAAGTATCTCAAAAAATACTCAAAGTAATTTAATAAATCTGGATTTGGATAAAGTTTATTTTTCACAGTGCACAGAGAGTGATACGCGATGGCTACGCTGACAAGACAAAATCGCTCAGCTCTTACTGCACAAAATGATGACGAGCAACGCCGGGCCATATTGCTAGTATTCAAATAAAAAGGAAGGTGATTGATAAAAACTTAATTACAAACACAAATAATTTTTTTTTTTTAAAAATGCTTGTCATTATACTGCTGGTGATATAAGTTAAAGTATTTCTTTGGCATGTCGTTTCTCGTAATTTGTAATATTATTTTGTATTATTCTGAAATAATTCAGAGGCCTCCGTGGCCGAGCGGTTAAATGCGTCAGCTGGGAGTCCGAGGATTCCTGTTTCGGTCCTAGGCGATGGACTTGACAAAGAAAAGTAAAAAAAGTAGTGATCTTGTGATCGGAGGGTTGCCAGCTTCGCTACAAAATACTAGAAAAGTCGTCCAGAACAACCGCATAAATACCATTTTTAAATTATGGCTCTCAGGTGAACAATTAGAAGTCGAATAGTACTTATGTTAGGAATTTCAGACATTTCCTTGCTGTGGAAGATAGTGTTTTGCGTGCACGCACACATTGTCTTTTGTTATTATAGATTTAAATAGAAATTCAATCAATGTACAATAAAATATGTTTAGTATATAATAATCCTTTTTGGATTTACCTTGATTTAAAATTTAGGGTCCTCCGCATTAAAATTTAGGGTCCAATGATGGTCCATCCACGGTATTTTTTTTAAAGCAAGGTTTCATAGACTTTATGATGTTTTAACCATCTTTGACGGAGGATTTGCGTTATTTTAACTCTTCACAAATTAGTTATACAACTCCGTAACTCATAATAAGGCATTGATATATTTATCTCAACAAACAAAATGGACTTTCATCGTTTTTCCACAGAACTCATATATGATTTTTATTTAGCACTGAAAACATATCCTGAAACACCCGAACAACCGTTTTGTTAAAACATAGAAAAGCAATTGAAGACACGGCTGCAAAAACAAGCCAGCCTCACTATTTTCTGATTTACACTTTTTCACTTATTTCTATAAAGAAAAAAAAATCATCCAATCGATCGATTAGTGCAAGAATCATACAGCGCTCAGCAATTGATATACAGATTAAAAGAAAAGGAGCTGCAATTTTGTATTATATGATGTTTTTTGTCCTTCCTGATCAATTTTGGAAACTGGAGATACCGTGTTCTTGCTCCCACATCTTCAATTCGTATTACACATCCCTTTTATTTTAACGTCATGTCCGTTTAAGGTTCCAATATTAGAAGTAAGTTTATATCTTATCCAACATTTCTTCTACCCATAGGATTCACCCACATAAAACCCCTTTATACATTAGGTATTAATATTAGGAAGTTTCGTTATTAATAGAGTTTTAAGATTATTTTTTTTATCTTAGAGGTTGACCGAAACGCATTTTCGTATATTGGTCCATATTGGTTTGATTCTGTTATTTTGATTATGTTTTTGATTATGAACCTTGTTATTGATCTCTCTTATAGAGATTGTACTTCACAATTTTGTGGACAGTCCACCCAGTGATATAACACAGTGATATGTCACACAAAAAAAATCGAAAAAGAACTATTATAATTTTTTATTATTAGGCAGCTATGACTATTATTTGGACAACTGGTATGTGTCCTAGTCCAATAGGTAGTTTAATAAAAATTTAATGACAATCCAATTAACATTTTAGCCGAAGAGAGTTGTAAACTATAAAATGAAATCTTATCTCGGAGATCTTCATTTTGACTTACTCCACTTGCCAACCAACCCGCCCAACTTTGTTTAGTATATGGTTATATTTTATCGTTCCATTCACAGCAAGATTTTTCTTTTTCCAAGATTTTGCTTTTTTTTTATTTGCTTTAAGTAAAATAGCGTTGCATTATCGGCTTACTTTTGAAAACAGATTTTTCAACTTCACGTTTGGTAAGTCAAGCATCTTTTTTCGTAAAAATGAATTCCTCGAATACGAAGAACGTGCATTTTTAAGAGCTTGCAGCATTTTCTTAAATATTTCCATACATAAAAGCTTAACAAAAAAAAAATTCGGTTTAAACAGAAATGTCGTTACTTTGATATTATTTAAAACAATTGTTGCATTTGCCTAAAAAAAAATCAGAAAAATATATATTTTCAAAACACTTAATGAATGTCACACATTTAGCTTTTAGAATACAAAGGAATATAAAATAAATTAATGGGGCTGTATCGGGGATACAAGCCACAGTGGGATAAGGGAAAAGTCTAGTGCCTGCTGCAGAGGGAGTATGCGAACTAGGGGGGTTGTGATGTCAGATTTGAGTTGGATTTCTCAACAAAGCGATTAACTTCTAAATGTGGCATTCTAAAGATTTGTTTATATTTCTCCATCAAGGGTTGCGCGCACATCTGGGGAAAATCGGCATATGTTTTCTGGAATCAATGCCGCAAAGCAATTGCTTTAAGGTTGTCGATTTATTCGGAATATGTAAGTGTTTAACAAACTCTGATTGGTTGTAAGATTTTGCAAAATATTCAGTTTATCTTATTAATTTGGCAACATATTTGATGGATGATATAATTAGTTAAATGCAGCGCAATTCAGGTCCGTATCTCAATCAGTTACAGAACACTTCTAAACACTTGTTTTAGCTATAGAACTCGTTAAATCCCCTCACTTCCCCCCCCCCCCCTGTATTTTCAGTATTACCAACCTCCTATCAATATTTGTCACTTATCTTTGTGCAAGAGAACACGTGAGGGTAATATTGACCTCAAAATATAATAAATCCTTCATATTGCAACAACTCTCTAAATCGAGGGAAAAAATTAAATAACGACAAAAATATACTAAATTTAGGAAAAGTACTTACGAAATTAATTCGAACTTTCGCGTTAAAATGCCAAATTTCAAGCATTTGTTTCGAAAATTAAATTCTTCAAAAGTTTTTTTTTTTTTACTTCCTGCAACAACAACAAAAAAATCCCGTGGCACTTAATGAAATTTTCTTACTCAAAGGATTTTAAGTTTTACAATCTTCAAAACCATAGCCATTAACTTTTGTGTAGTTCTTGTGCGGCATTTCTAAACTACCAATCTCTCGTTTGTTTTGGTTAACGGAATGCGTCTAATGAAAGACATTACTCCGGTGTCAAAATGAAGCATGAAGATAAAGTTCACATCAGTGAGCGATGCATGATCTAAAATGTTACTCACATTAGTTTAAACGAAGAAGAAGTACACAGCACCATGTCCGGATCTGAAGGGGCGGAGCCTATTCAGCCTTGGCTTCTGATTGGTCAGGCGTAAGGTCGTCCTTTGGGATATTAGCAAAAAACTCGAAGAGAATTTGCAGTTAACCTATTATAGGGCCCCACCTCGAGTGGGGAACACCAAGTAGGTCAGGTTGGAGATGGTAGCACTGCCCTGCCCCCCCCCCCCCCCACACCTTTTGAAAAATGGTTTTTCGCCTCTTTCTCACAAATGCATTCATCTTCAAGCCAAGGTTCAAGTTAAAGATGAATACTGTGTCTCCCGTGAAGATTGCTGTTCACCTTCAGATGCTTCAACACAACTTTCTGGTAGACTCCGCAATTCAGACTTCACAACTCAGCGGGTTTCAACTCAGTTCCCCCTCGCTTTGTTACTTTAATTTTTGGAATATCTTCTAAAATTTACTTAGAAAATGTTCTTGCATTTTACTTCAGACTTCCTTTTACTTTAATTTTGCAAATTAATTCAGAATTTTGTTTTTTGCAATTTACTTTTAGACTGTTAAATTAGATTTGTTGCACACTCAGATACAATTCAGGTATGGTGTTTTAGCCTTCCTTCTGCCCCCTGGGTTTTCTCCTCCTTGTCATGGCTGGGTTTCTGTTGTCCGTCCCCTTTCCTGTTTTGTCCTGTGTGGTTGGGAGCTAGTGATGAGTGGTGTTGAGCGAATGGGTGCGTTTTGAATATTTTTAAAATTTATGTTTCAAATTCGATTTTCACTTTCAATAAGCATTTCCGATGAATCGGATATAGTCCGTCGCTGGACCCAGGTTCCAAATATTAAACTATATTAAAAGTAAAAAATTTGCAGTTTGTCGATCGGCTCAGTCTTCATACGGATGGAAATAATTAGTTCCTTGATTTCCGGAGAAGAGTGGCGAAAGTTCCTTAAAAAGTTCCATGAGAAGGGCGATGTCGCCCATAGAATTCACAACACTTGCATCATTGGGTTGGTTGGGTTTATAACTGTAGATAGGAGAAGTTTTCTTCTTACCAATTCTTGGATTCACTTGTTTCCTTTTTTTGGGAGGCAAAACCTTTTCCTGTTTTGGCGCAGAGTTCTGGAAAATGAAAATTCACTTATTTGTAGGTGATCATTTTGAATGTTCCTCGCATTATTACGAGTTCTTTTGGTACACGTTTAAAGATATTAAAAACTATACAGTCAGAAAGAGTAAACTTGGATGCGTGCATTTCTATCAAAATTAAGTTGTATGTGTCTAACGAGACATCCGCCGAGTTTATGTCATACATGTTATGATTTGACGCATTGAATGCGCACCCATCGACGCATGGTGTCAGCAGCATCGCGCATTGCATGCGCACACATCAACGCACAGTCGGCAGTATAAATACTGTCAATGTCTGGTCACTGTCAGCTTCGAATTATGTTCTGTTACTTGTTATGTTTACTTTTCATTCCGGAATAATAAATATGTTTTAGTTCTACGTCCAGTTTTACTGACCACGCTTTCCAATACCGCCATGCAACAATTGGCGACGAGGTGTGTTCGACTTTCGCGGCACGGGTGGGCGTTTCCCTGTATTCAGGTATGAGAATTGCTGTGTTTCTCCGGATGCAGGTATGAGAATTACTGCTTCTTTCTGACAAGGGTGGATTTTTTAGTATTTTTAAAAAAAATTTCTGAACCCCGCTCCCGTGATGGCCGCCGTCGGCTCGATTTCCGAGTTCGATGTATCAAACCCTAGTTCTTGGGACTTGTATTGCGAGCAGTTAACATATTATTTAGAGGCAAATAATATTACTACTGCCGAACGGAAACGTGCTACCTTAATTGCCGTTTGCGGTATTAATACAGTAGGCATTATCAGGTCTTTAATTACGCCGTCGACTATTGCCCAAAAGACTTTCGACGAAATAACAGCTGTTTTAAAAACTCATTTTAGTCCGAGACCATCCATTATATTTTCCCGTTTCAAATTTCATAAGCGAATTCAAAATCCAAATGAAGGGATTAGTGATTACGTTGCCGAGTTAAGGCGACTTGCGGAGGTATGCGATTTCGATGCAACCTTGTCGGAGAGGCTCCGCGACCAACTCGTATGCGGGTTACGAGACGAGGGCGTGCAGAGGCGGTTGTTATCGGAAACGAGTTTAACTCTTGAGGATGCCGTTTCTAAAGCTTTGGCCCACGAATCTGCTGCTTCTCAAGTAAAAAGTATGCATTCTTTGAATTCGGGACGGGTCGCGGGTGCTGAATTCGTGGATTACGTGAAGTCAGGAAAAGGCAAAAGCGAACGTAAACAAAGATCGGAGTTCAGTAAAGGTACAAATTTTTCAACCAAAAATGTTTGTTTTGGATGCGGAGAACAACATGAACGTGTAAATTGCAGATTTAGAGATGCACACTGCAGGGCTTGTGGGAATAAAGGGCACATTGAACGTGTCTGCCGTAAAAAAGGCCACGAGCCTAAAAATCCGAATTTCCGGAAATTACATGGCATAGAAGTGGTCAGCTCTTTGAAAAATGATTACGGTTTAAATTCTTTGCAGTGCAGTTCCCTTAAAGACAATGTTGTTGTTAAACTGGAGGGACATGAGATTAACATGGAGGTAGATTCCGGGTCCTACTACTCCATAATTTCTTTTAATACCTTTAAACAGATTTTTGGATCTAAAAGGCCAAAATTAAGTACTACTTCGGTAAAATTACGCGATTTCCAGAAAAACAACATAAACCTTGCTGGGAGATGCACTGTAGAGGTTCAGTTTAAAAATTTCAACCCAGAATTGGAACTTTTAGTTGCAAAGTTTAATTGCACAAACATTCTGGGGTATTCATGGTTTGATCCGTTAGGCATTTCTATAAGTGGGATAAATTCAATTTCTGACCCTGTTCTGGAAGTAGTGAATGAATTTCATGAAGTATTTAGTGAGGGGTTAGGGGCTTACACTGGTCCAGAGGTTAAGCTACCTATAGACTCCAGGGTTCCACCTATCAGGTGTAAGGCTAGGAATGTTCCACTAGCATTTAGGGCAAAAATAGAAATTGCTTTAAAAGAGCTTCTTGAAGAGGGAGTTATAGAGCCTTATAATAATCCAAAGTGGGCTACTCCAGTAGTTCCTGTGTTAAAACCATCTGGGCAGGTGAGACTCTGTGGAGATTATAAAACCACACTTAATAAGGCTATGGCAGCATTCCCCTATCCGATACCAGCAATTAACAACTTGTTAACTAATTTAAAAGGGGGTGGATTTTATGCAAAAATTGATTTGGCCCAGGCTTATTTACAGCTGCGTGTAGATAAAGAATCTGCGGAGGCTCAGACTATAATAACTCACAAGGGAGCTTTTAAGGTAAATAGACTTCAATTTGGGGTAAATGTAGCTCCGGGACTTTTTCAGAGTTTAATGGAAGAACTTTTTGCAGGATTAGAGGGGGTAATACCGTATTTTGACGATGTCCTAGTTCGTGCAGAAACACGTGAAGAGTTAGCGTGCCGATTAACTGAAGTTCTCAGTAGGCTTAAAAAGGCTGGTTTACGTGCAAAAAAGGAAAAATGCCTTTTCGGGGTAAAAGAAGTGGATTTCCTGGGGTATCGTGTCAATAAAGAGGGTATATATCCATCTAAATCTAAGGTTGAAGCTATTCGTGCTGTACCAATTCCTACTGATAAACAGCGCTTGCGTGCATTTCTAGGCTTAATTAACTTTTATCATGGATTTCTTGAGAATAAAGCTACAATTGCTGAGCCTTTACATAGGTTGTTGGACAGTAATGCTGAGTTTAAGTGGACAAAAATGCATACAGATGCCTTTAATGACTTAAAGGATTTGATTTCTTCTTCCAAAGTGCTTGTGCCTTTCGATGCATCGTTACCAATAGTTCTTACATGCGATGCATCTCCTTACGGTGTAGGGGCTGTGTTAAGTCATAAGTTGCAGGATGGACGGGAAGCACCAGTCGCATTTTCGTCCAGAACTTTGACATCAACTGAGCGGAATTACGCGCAAATAGATAAAGAGGCACTTGCCATTGTTTCGGCTATTAAGAAATTTCATCATTTCCTTTATGGGCATACGTTCACAGTAGTTACTGACCATCAGCCATTGTTGGGGTTATTTAGTCGTACGAAGCCAACTCCCGAGATTGTTTCTCCCCGAATGCTGCGCTGGTCTCTCATGTTAAATGCGTATGATTTTTCCCTCATTCATAGGCCAGGGAAAAAGATAGGGAACGCGGATGCATTAAGTAGAATTCCAAAGCCAGTACCGGATTCTGAGGTTCCTCCCCCATATGAGGTTCTTTTCATGGAAGACCTCGAGTGTCCTCCCTTAAGTGCAAAGGAAATTGCTAGATTTACATGTAGGGATCCGATTTTATCAAGGGTTCTGAATTTTGTGTTAAGGGGATGGCCAGAACGGGACCTGGGTTCGGAATTTAATACGTATTTCCGGAAAAGGAGTGAGTTGTCAGCTCATAAGAATTGTCTCCTTTGGGGGAATAGAGTAGTAATACCTGAAAGGGGACGTCAACTCGTGTTGCGGGAGCTGCATCTGGCACATCCAGGAGTGGAGCGCATGAAAGCTCTAGCTCGATGCTACGTATGGTGGCCGCACATAGACACTGAGATTCAAGGTCATGTGGCAGGTTGTCTGTCGTGCCAAGAAACGAGGCATGCACCACCACGAGCTCCCGTACATCCATGGGAAATCACCACAGTTCCATGGTCCAGGCTCCATGTGGACTTTGCTGGTCCGTTCCAAGGACGCAAGTTCCTGGTAGTTGTGGATTCCTTCTCCAAATACACAGAAGTGAAAGAAATGTCCTCAACAACTGCATCTTCAACCATTGATGTTTTAAGAGACATTTTCGCAACTCATGACATTCCCGACGTTGTAGTCTCAGACAATGGACCACCATTCCAATCGAAAGAATATGGAGATTTTCTAGATGGAAATGCTGTCCGTAGGGTGCTGATTGCTCCTCGACGTCCTGCTGGAAATGGACAAGCAGAACGAGTCGTCCAGAGTACCAAGGACTCTCTAAGGCGTATTGTGAAGGGAACGTGGAGGAAACGTCTGGCTCAGTTCCTTCTGCACCAACATATCACGCCTTCCACCGTCACTGGACATAGTCCTGGGGAGCTGTTGATGGGAAGACGACTAAGAAGCTGCTTAGACAGGCTGCACCCAGATTTCCTGAAAGATCAGAGGGAGAAGCAGGAACTAGCTTTTGAGAAAACTAGTCATCGATCCTTGCGACAGTTCGAGGTGGATGATCCTGTGATGATCCGAAACTATTCTCAGGGGCCAGAGTGGATTCCAGCTGTAGTGACTCAGTCGACAGGTCCTGTGTCTTATCGAGCTGCTACAGTTTCTGGAGAGATAGTGCGTCGTCATGTTGACCAGATGATGCGTGCTCCACCAGCCAATAGTCCTACACTCCACTTGCCATCGCAGGCTTCTGAAGCAGTTATGCCAACTGTGGATCAGGAAGAGCCGTTAGAGTTGTCTAATGGCCAACCTTCAATTTCTACAGTACCACAGAGTCCAAGTGTTCCATCTGAAAGAGTTGTGTGTCAACAAGCACCTGATATTCCACAATCACGTCCAAGACGAACGATTCGAAAGCCAGAAAGATACAGAGACTTTGTGACGCATTAACTGGGAGGAAGGAGTGTTATGATTTGACGCATTGAATGCGCACCCATCGACGCATGGTGTCAGCAGCATCGCGCATTGCATGCGCACACATCAACGCACAGTCGGCAGTATAAATACTGTCAATGTCTGGTCACTGTCAGCTTCGAATTATGTTCTGTTACTTGTTATGTTTACTTTTCATTCCGGAATAATAAATATGTTTTAGTTCTACGTCCAGTTTTACTGACCACGCTTTCCAATACCGCCATGCAACAATACACTCAGAAATATCACCCTCATTTTTGAGAATACTGCAATCGGCAAGGGTTAATCATTGCATAATCGTTTAGTCATTGAATCGTTTGACGAAACAAGAATTGTCATGTTATTTTAATTAAACTAATTTTCTCGTATTCCTTTTCGGTGTTTTTGGTTTCTACACGTATATTGCCACAATTCAGACGAGCCAGGCACGTAGGTATATATTTTTCATGGAGGGGGGGTTCAGTGACTGAGCAACGGATTTCTTTACTTATCTTCTCCCCCTTCCCGAGGGTGGGGGGATAAGGTACCTAAAGAAATCCGTTTCTTTTGGGGGGGTCCCTCTTAGAGGGGGAATCCTTAAACCCCCCTCCCCCCCAAAAAAATCCCTATTTTTATGATTTTTACAGTAATTCGGTTTTTAATTTTTTTTATTTGAATTACAATGGGAGGGGTTTGAATCCCCTAAACCCCTCCCTTACCTACGTGCCTGATACCCCATGCTGACAGTGGTATTCTTTTACCCCCTCCTCCCCCCTTAAATTTTTATGATTTTTACAGTAATTCGGTTTTTAATTTTTTTTTATTTGACTTACAATGGGAGGGGTTTGAACCCCCTAAACCCCTCCCATACCTAGGTGCCTGAGACGAGCCGTCCTGGCATGATCGATAGAGGGGTGGATTTGGGTATGAAAAATGCGTCGTTTGAGTCTACCTATCAATATTTATTTGAAATATCGTACTCATTTAACAAAAAAAATTTCATGAAAAAACGACAAAATAATTTTTTTTTAGTTTGACAAAATGTTTTATCGGAGCATGTAGCAGGCATCTGTTTTGAAAGCAATAACGAAAGTTCCTTCAAAATTAAGCATGCATTTTTAACAATGTGTAATATCAAACTCAAGTAAGTGGCAACTTTTGGATTCCGAATAATCCTGTTCATGCTTTCTACGTTGCGAGAGACTATGTGCGGCATTCTATGTTAAAATAGATGCAACCACGCCTATGCTGTTTCGCGACTCGTGCTTTCGTTATATTCCACTTCTCCGTATATGCCCATATTATAAGAAACCGATTTCAAAGAAGTGAATAAACTCGGAAGGACTTTCCATTATTGTATAGTTGGCAAAGTAACACGATGTAAAAAATACATAAACACATTAACTATCAGAAATTACTATTATATAACTTCTGTACAATACACTCCTTCGTATGAATCCCCTAACTAACCAACAGCAAGCTGTAGACCAACACCGCCCATTCGATTTCAAGGTGTGAAAGATTAATTCCAATGGAGCGGATTAGGAATTACTGCTCGGTTCACGTAACACTCAGATGCAGAATTGTGATTGGATGCTGGGTTTCTATAGTTGCCCGGGATAGGTCGAATTATGGGATTATACTGTCACGTGTAGATTTATGGAGGAAAGTGGATGGATAACGAGTCCAAGGGATAATGTATTTGTTATTAATAAGAATATACAGCATTGTCGTATAGTATTTTGTTACGAAAAAATGCGAAATAGTATTGTATATCGTATATATCGCAGTGTATATAATATACATCTACTTTTTATTCTTCTTTTCTATAAAAATATAACTATCTTGTGATAATATCAACACGACACTCTCATAAGAATATGATACTGGAAAAGTATCTAAAATTTTGTATTTTCATTTATACTATCAAAAAGATTAGTGTCACTGCTTAGAAATTTATCTGTTCTCCAATACAGTTTTTGTATATTTTTTTAATTAAAAAGCTATTATTTTAGTCTTGAGATTGTTTATACCCCATTCCACTGTCCAATATTTAACAATAATTAGTAGTTTATAATAATTAATAATTATTTTCATTATATATATTTTTTAAAATTTGAATGCTTCAATCATGCATCTGGTCCATTTTCTCTATATAAAGGTGTATATTGAGAGAACTGGTTCACAGAGAGCATTTCAAAACTATAGATTTATCTTTGGTAGAGCTGCTTTTTGATTTTTCAAATTGATGAAGATTTTTAAAATAATTTGTTGCTTCTACAGAACATATACTCCGTTACATGATTTTTTTTTACATTTAGTAAAATAAATATATATAAAATTATGTGTAATTTAAGTCTAAAGGGCAAGCTTTCCCAAAAATATACTCTGGAAATGGATTTGTAAGTTACTAATTTACTCGAACATTTAGTTACTTTAGAAAGTTTCCGGCTGATTATTTCTGTGCTTATTTAAGAGAGTTAACACAGTAACGCCTAGTAATTTTGGAACCATGGTTAGTTTACGAGGTCAAAACTCGAGCTAGCACCCAAAGTTACCTCAATATGCAACCACGATCAGAATTTGATCCAGTTCCTTATACACGGTGGTTGAAATTGTGGATATTTTAGACGACTTTTAAGAACGAATCTGGCAACACATCTGTCACGAGCTCGCTAAAACTTATTAAGTCCAAGTACATATTCAAACTCACAATTTTCCAAATACGAGCCAGATACTTTCTACCGCTGCACTATGAACAAAAAAAGGTGATTAATATTGAGTACATGACTATGAGTACCCGTTTTTCTTTGAGTACAATTGCATCGTACATGAGCGATGACGTACTCAAATTTAAGTAATGGTACAACGATGGCATACAACGATACAACTTTTGCAAATATGGGGTGTGATTTAATATATCAGTTTCTGTTCATACCATCTTAACAAAGCGACCTGCCAAACTTAAAATATTTGTTCAGAAGATGGTTTTCCATATTATTTGATGTCGATTGCTTAAATGGAAACTAAGTTATTACAATTCAATTATATTACTTCCCATTCCTTTGGCACACCTTTTTAACATTACTTATGTTTATAACTTCTTCACGTCGCCCTGGTATCTTAACGGATAATGCTCTGGACAGCGGTGCCTGAAGGTCTGGTTTCGATTCCCAGTAAGTCTTGGGTCTAATTTTCAATATTTATTGAAAGTGATTTATGAAGGCAGCCTGTGTAGGCTAGCATCTTCTCTTTTTATTAATATTTACACATTATACTCATTTTTAAGTACATGTCTTTCAAAATTGAAACTTATGTACATGTTATAAGCATCGAATGCATTCAAAAATGAGTACATTTTACTTATTTTTGAGTACCTCTTTTTAACAGTGTACATAAATCATAACACCAGAAAAATTATTAGCTAAATAACTCAGAAATCACATCATTGAATATTATTAATTTTAGGCTACTCGTTAATATATTTTCTCTGAAACAAAATCTTTAAACCTAAAACCATAATTTAAACAATATTTACAACAAAAATTAAATATGACAAATTGATTTTCTCCTTCCCTTCCAAACAAAATCTCTAAAAGACAATTTTTCAGACATAATAAAAGTCAGCGTAATTAACCGGACAGCCCGCTGTTTTTCACCCCCTTATTCCGGAAACATATTTCAATTTAATGCCAGAATGCACAATTGATTTTCCAGCACTCTGCCCAGTCTGCTGTACCTAATGAGATGAATTTATGACCTCGTTTTGAAGTTGAAAGGGACGCTAAGAATTATTTCTCCAATGTGTTCTTTTTACAAAGTGTGGGCAGTTATATATTTTTTTATAATGGACATGATTTATTGCGTGATGAATGCTTGTCGTGAGGTTCTTTAGTGTGTACTTCCTTTGCAAAAAAGGCAAATATCGAAAATGGGGATTTTGAACTATGACTGATACTTAATAATAAAGATTGTAAAATCCGTTATACTAATTTATATGCGTACATTGTAAAAAATAGGTACTCAAAAATAAGTAAACTGAACTCATTTTAAGTACATTTGATGCTTATCATAGCACCCTAATACATAAGTTTAAATTTTGAAAAGACGTACTCAAAAATTAATAATAAAATGAATAAAAAGAGCAGTTGCTTGTCTAATTAGGCTGCCTTTATACATCACTTTCAATGAATATCAACAATTACAATGAAGACAAGGGAATCGATCCCATATCCTAAGGTACAATTGTCCAATGCCTTACCCGTTATACTACCATAGCGATGTGAAAATATCATAAACGAAAGAAATGTTAAAAAGAAGTGGAAGTAAAATAAATGAGTTGTAATAATTCAATTTCCATTTAAACAATCGACATCAAATGATGTGGAAAACCATTTTCTAAACAACTATTTTAAGTGTGTCAGGTCGCTTTGTTAATACGGCTTGAACAGAAGCCGGGGTTATCAATATTAAATCACACTGAGCATTTTTGAGAAAGTACGATTACTTAAATTTGAGAACGTCATCGCTCATTTTCGATGCAATTGTACTCAAATAAAAACCAGGGTGTTCAAGTACTTATTTTTAATTACCTTTTTTTACAGTGCAATAATCAGTTTTAAATAAAAGAGAGGAATTTAACTAAATGTATTTTCTTTTTATTATTTTACTCCTTTATCAAACATAATTAGTTTTTATAAAGGATTTGACAATTGAATACTTTGACACTTTAATATATTATATATTGCAGGGGCAAAAAATAATCAAGTTTCAAATTGAATTTTAATTTTTATTATGTTTCTTCAGTTTCATTCAATTTTCCTTATGTTTTCGCTACACATTATAAAGGAGAAACTTTTGCGCTTCAGAATTTGATAGATTATTTGAAAACCTCATAAGTCAATTGATCTCAACTTTTAGGAAATAAAAAAAATCACTGAAAACTTTCGATTTTTTTTTAATCAACTGAAACCTATTCTCCTTGATGAAAGAAATATGTTTTACTTTGTAAGACTTTGGAATTCCACTGCAGATTATTTGTAAGTAATTTTTGAAGTGCGATTACTTATGGAGTTTCTGAAATAAACTAAAATTTTACTCGAAATCATATATGTCCATTGATTACAAAAAAAATCCAATTATAATATAACATTTGTATTACGTTATAAAGATGTGAATTGAGATTATGAAGATGCGAAGATAAGAATAAAGATGTAATGAAAATTTTTAAATACTCAAACAGTAACAAATGTAGGTAGTTAAAAAGTTAAATTGAATTTATTTGGAGAGGTTAGTCATCTTCCACATAGTTTTTAGGCTGTTTATGTTCACAAGTAGGCCATTTTGTTATCAATTCTTTGTAGAAACGGGAAGTGATGTCATCATTCTATGAGATAAGTTCAACCAAAATATCAATTTCCTTTCTAGTAGATCATAAAGGACTCTTTTATTTATTTACATCATTTATAAAATACTTGCTAATATAAGCTTGATTACATTATAAATGAGATTTGTATAAATATATTTCGAATTTAGTCATACTTTTCATTATTGGGATTTGAATATTTGATTCCATACTTAAAAAAGCTTTCAAAGCAATTAAAATTATATAAGGAGTTTAAAGAAATATTTTTAATACACCTCACAAATCAAAACTTTTCTCTAGAAGAAAAGGCAAATGGGAATAAATATTTGATGTTTGATACATCTTTTTTAACAAGTATTTGTACCAAAATTTATCCGTTTGCCTTTCAAGCTCTGCATTTTTCTTTACACGAAACGCCTTTCGGTTTGCATTACGGGGTGTCGCTTGGTAAAATCGCGTGAAACGGAAGTATGTTACGGAAGTATGCATTGCGCTTGCGCAGATGTCATTTACCAGTAATGCAATTCTCTACGCTCTGTTTACCTAACGATTAAAGACTGAAAACCTCCTCTTCGGTGGGGTTGTGTTGGAAGGGAGACATATGAATATACCGAGCGTGAATGCAAAAATTCGCCCAGGCAAGGATTCGAACTCACATTCAAATCTTCCTCTCTGATGTACGGTCGCTTACGACACTTGATCATGACGTCTTATGCAGGGAAATGTTAAGCTACACTCTATAATTCTAATTTATTTCAATGAAAAACCTTGTGGAATTTGTTTTTATTCAAAGAATTTTAACTAAATAACAAGTACATTACCAAACTTTTAAATTTTTTAAAAAAATTATTTAACCGAGTATTTCTTTTTTAAGAACCAATTAATTAATTTTAACTTCAGCTGTTTATATGCTGAATATAGACCCGTGTAGGATTCAAACTCTCTATTGGAGCTTCGGAGTAAAAAGAATGTTAATACCCCATAACAAGATTCGTACATTATAGCATTATTTAAGGCTTAGTGTTAGCGACAGATGTGATCTAAATAATTATTAATTCGAAATATTTTCTGTTGTGGGGGGAAATTTCACATCACATTATTTTTAATAAATAATTAAATAGGTTATTAAAATATGGATTATGGAAATATACAGTTTAATATGATTAATTAACAAAAGTTACTCAAAAAGGCTGTTACAGATAGCCCGTAGAATGTCAAATAGCGACCATTTGCAGTCCGTTATACATTTAAATTGTTCAGAAATCACATTTTTATTGTTTATCTTCCAATTAAAATTACAGGGAAATGCGCCATCAGCTTAAAAATTTTCTCCGTATGCATAACAAAACTACTTACGAGTGTTTTGTAAACAGCGAGGGATTAATAACATGGCTAGGGTATTTAATAGCTTTAATAGCTAAATGACACAAATTAAAGCACTTTGTAAATAGTTCTTGAAGAGTACTAATAATTAATTATTTCACAATGGATCATATAGATATTAAAAATATCTAGGAACTCTCCTTATGCTTTGTGAGATTAATATACAACTGGTATTTCTACAACAAAATTTTAAATTTAGTGTTGCAGTAATAGTAGAGTGGTATTAAAAATCGAAATGTTAATAATTATGATGCAAGAAGTGCCTTCTTGCATCATAATTATTAACATTTCGATTAGCGATTCGGAAATAGCGTTTGTTGTAATACATAAAGTGATTGGATATTTATTTTTAAAAATATATGAACCGAGGTGAAGACAATTTTCTCGGATGAAATTTTTCCACCTGTTAAGAATTTTGAATTAAAAAAATCCAGAAAAGAATGGAAAAAATTGAATGTGTAAATGTAGAGTTTGCATTTTTTTTAAATTAAGAATTCACTAAATACTATTTTTCTTTGCAAACATGCTTCAACAAAGATTTAGCCTTGAAAACAATATTGTTATTATTCAGCCAGCAAGATATTTTGGAGGATATGTAACGTCGGTTTAATTCACGAAACACGTAACACTTACAGCTGCGATTCTGCATCCAGGGTGAAAGCTGCTTGGTGACGAAGTTCAAACGATTCACTTCGAAATGCGGAATTGTTTAAAACAAGAAGTGGTCGAAATACATGAGCTTAGCTTAAAGGTACCGTAATTTCCGAGCTCCTGTGATTGTGTAAATATAATTGAAAGAAATTATTTCGCAGTTTAGATTAATTATTTTCAGAGATTAATTATCTTCAAGTGAATTATTTAATTAGTGCCAAGAAATATTCGATGTCTATAGTGGACTGGTGCACAAAAAATCCGACGTGTTTCAATGTCCTCATGCCTATTCCGGTTGCGTGTGGTGCCAGCTCAGGTATAGGCCTCCCAGGGCCGTCCTTACGCGTGAGCGACACGTGCTACCGCACTATGGAAGGCCCCGCGCTTATTAGAGAAAAACCATAAAACGAGAATGCTAATTTCGATTCAATGACATGAAAAAATCTTGATGGTTTATTATTTGCCTTCAATAAAAATAAATAATGGAGATTTCTTACTGAACAAATTTATTTGCCCTCCGTTTTTACCCGGCGACCCTTTTGGTAAGTTTAAAAAAAAATCCAATTAACTTTCCGAAAATTTCTCGATTTATAACTTTTAGAGGATAACTAAACGGGGGACCGCTATTGGGTTCATAAAATGTTTGTTAACGATCCTCATCCCTTAACAAACATTTAAGGGACCTGAGTCCTTATCATCTGATCCTTTTCCAAATATTTGAGGAAGTAATCCAGAATACTTCTTTAAGGATATATCTCGTTAAATCCTCGTTTTTTATCCATTTAAATTTCATTAAATGTATCCGTTTAAATTTAATTAAGTTTTTCCTTCAAAAAACAGTTATTCTTTTAAATTTACTCTTCGAGCATGGATCCCTCATAGTAAAGAAATCATAAGGTTATAATCTCCCTAACATCAAAGTGAGGCCAACATGTATGACCTCAGACACGTTGTTTACTATGTCATCCATTCATAAATTTTTCCTAGTTCATTCAGAAAAATATCCTGTACTTCATATTACTATTATTTCCAAATCACAAGCAAATCGCGAACGTTTTTTCATTCATAAATTTTGAAAGGAAGTCACGTGTCTGGTGCCATCGGTTTGAGATGTTTGCATCACGATGATGACGTCATATTGGCTCTACAACATTCTATTCATGCTCGAAGAATTTACTCGAATTGTTGTAGTGTATTCAGCGAAAATAAGCAACTGGCAGCTGTAAATCTCACCAAAATGCGTTCGATTAGCTTCCAAATTGTAATAATAAATCAGTTTGATACGTGTTTAATGCATTAGATAAATTATGGGCTAAATTTGCTTCCCAGGAAAATTCTCTCAGGTGTGCAATATCCAATACCAAATGTCATACCTGCAATAAACTCATAAAGAGTCCTTTTTACTACTGTCTATAAAAATATCAAGAATCCGAAGCAATTATCCTTGCTTGAGTTGCTGTATGACCGATTCCTGCCGCGTGTTAAATCACTCGAAAATGTTGATTTATTTAGTGCTGTGGATCATTTTTTCTTATACTATATGTATTGGTGTGAAGCAACTCAATATTTTAGATGTGACTACGCACTGTAAAAAAGGTACTTAAAAATGAGTACATGAACATACTCGTATTTCTTCGACTACAATTGCATCGTAAATGAGCGATGACATACTCAATTTAAGTAATAGTACTTTCTCAAAAATTAACAGTGTGACATAATATTGCTTATCTTAGCTTTTGTTAAAGCTATCTTAACAAAGCGATCTGATAAATTTAAAATAGTTGTTCCAGAAGATGGTTTTACACATTATTTGATGTCGATTGCTTAAATTCTTCTATTTATAACTTCTTCACGTCACCCTGATAGTATAACGGATAGGTCACTGGACTGCGGTGCCTGAAGATATGGGTTCGATTCCTGGTAAGTCTTAGTTGCAATGGTAGATATTTATTGAAAGTGATTTATGAAGGCAGCCAATGTAGGCAAGCAACTGCTCTTTTTGCTCAGTTTTACTCATTTTTGAGTAAATGTCTTTTTCAAAATTGGAACCTATGTATTCGGAGCTATGATAAGCATAGACGTACTAAAAAAAGTATATTTTACTTATTTCTGAGTACCTATTTTTAATATATATAATACTTAATTTTAACATATATAATACCTATTTTAATTAATTTTTTATTGGTTCCGTATTATTAAACAATTGTCACACTTCGTATGGCTATTCCGGTCATTGTACTTAAAGTGTTCATACACACTAAGAAATGCGGGAATAGACCAAAAATTACAACCAAAAACAATTTCTATAATATGTCCCTATATTTATTATTTTTACGATAATACGAAGATTATCAAAATATTCCAAAAACATTATTAGTTACAAAGTGTTATTTTAGGACCCAGCTTGCGATGGGAATATATTTTTTAAACTTCCAACTCAATTTCTTAAATATAATATTTTTACCCTATGTCGATTCATTCCGAACATGAAAATTCAAGTTTCCTTACACTTTTTGGAAAAATTATTTTCTATATAACTTTATATAAGTTGTGGGGTGTTATGAACCTCAATGTAAAGATTCGTTAAAAAAATTAAATTTTAATACCATATATATATGAAAGAAAATTCCTATAACCACCCCCTTTTCTAATCCTGACCCCTTGTAAAACCCCTCTTAAAATCCCTTAACATCTATCCCTTAAATTAACTAAGCACAATCTGTGCCTTTTCTCTCTTATTCCAAGAACTCCCTTTTTCCCTAAAAGATTATCCCTACCAATCAACGACTGTGCTTCCGAACCGATACGAATTCCCCATTTTCCCTCTTGGTAATATGAAAAATCCCCATCTCACGACACTTGGTGTTCGGCTGCCGACACGAAAGGATGTAAGCTAATTCTCTGAATAAACATGTTTCTGTGAAATCTACTCGGCCCAATCATGGATTAATATAGTCACGACTGCAATTAAACTAATGGTAAAGGTTTACTGTACGGTCATCCTTGGCGACTTTTTCAAAATCTCGCCAAAAGTCGCCATTTTGGCGACTGTTGTCCAATAGGGTTGCTGCAATTCCTTTGTCTTTTCGGAGGGGGGTTTCCATTAAAAAAAAATTATCGCCAAATGCGGAAAAATCGCGCCAAGGGTGACCGTACAGTAAACCTGACCCAAACTAATGAAATGACCACCCAGTGGAACATTTTAAAAAGTCGACAGCGATTGAAGTCCTGCTACGGCGAATTTTAGTGCAAATAGCTTCCCATAGCCATGCTAGCCGAACACTAATCCAGCAGATGTCCGAGCCAACGTACAGCGATAAGTGGCCAACCGGAATACCATTCTGGAACTGAAACGCATCCATCCTAGGAGGTTTCCTGCCGTGAAAAACTATCGTTCATTACCGATCCCGACGGATTTGTAAGCCGGTTGCCGAGAATGAGTGCTACTGCGTAGTTCCTGGCACATAGAAAGCCGAACCGAAAGTTGATATCCGCAAACACCAGTACACGTTCAAGCTCCGAAAGAACAGAAGCCCGTCTACCTTTTAGAAGATGCGACGACCGCTTCGACAAACATGGGCGATTCGAACTTGCAACGGCAGCGACTCCAGAAGCGCCCTACAGAAACGAAAGCGACCGGACCTGCGGCGCCATGACGTACGGAGCCAGCTCACGGCTTGCCCTGAACCGCCGACTCGTGTGTTTTTCAACCTGCTGAGAAATTAAACTCCTCATCTTCAAAATAAAGTGTCTTCGAAACAATGAGTACTCTGCCCATCGCGAAATCAAAGTGATCAGTGAAACTGAAACACCAAGAAACGAATGTGCTCGTTAGTTTCGATTCTCCTGTTGTGTTCATTTCTACAATTTGTGTGCTGTTTCGATACGAATCAAAATATTCACCAGTATCAATGTTCGTGAAATCAAAATTCTGCAAGTTACATAAATCTCCGTGATCAGTGTGAAAGACCAAGAAATGAATGTTCTTGACGAAAGTTAGTTTCGATTTTCCTTTTGTGTGCATTTCTACGATGTGTGTGCTGCGTCGATTACGGTCAAAACATTGACCAGTGCCAATGCTTCGAAACGAAACCATGTGTATTTTTGATAATGTTTGAAATATTTTTAAAACTTAATAGTTTTCAAATTTAAGCAATATTGATTTTTTTTAATTTAAATTGTAGAAGTTTAAATTGAATTTTATTTGAATAATTCACTGTTTAATTAATTAATTTTAAATGCTTACTAATTAACTGATGTTAGTTTTTCATATTAATTATTTTTAAGTGTTTCCAATTAAATTTATTTATTGTAAACAAAGATTTTTTTTATACAAGAGTTAGCAGTTTGTAATGTTGAATAGTTTCAAAGAATTAATTAAACTTGATAGTTTATTTCAAAAACTGTTTTGAATATGATCATTAATGAGCTATTGTGTAAAATTTTGTGATCAGGAAATTGATTTTGAATTTTAATTATTCTAATTATTATTATCCATTATCTAATTTGCTATATTGGTACAACGTCAAGTTAAAATGTCAGTAAACAAAGACACACCGAGTAGTCAAGCTACTTTAATTTCAACTGACAATACTAACTCTAATTCTGCCATGAACCAACAATCCTCTGTAAATGAAACTGAAGCTAGTTCATCGAATTTAACTCAGGCTACGAATTTAATTTTCCCCAATTATCTTCCGTCTTTAGTATGTTTTGATGAAGGTATGTCCATCACTTCTTGGTTGTGTTATTTTAATACTCATGCACCTAAAGATGAACAATGGAAGTTGGAAAATATTAGTTCCTTCTTAAAAGGAAATGCTCTTAAGACCTATATCAATGATGGATTACACTTAAATGATTGGAACTCTTTGCAAGAATTACTTATTGAGACTTTCCTCGAACCCAAATCAATTTCGTTTAATACTTTCACAAATCTAAGATTCTATGCGAGAGATGATATTTCTTTGTACTTCCATCGTAAAGTTCAAGCAGGTAGGCATTTAGGTCTTTCGACCGAGTTGATTATTCAAGGATTGACGGATGGTTGTCCAAATTTTATGCAAACTGCTCTTGTTGGACATACCATACCTTCCACCAGTGATTGGCTAAATTTAGCAAATAAAGTACACAAAATCAATCCACCCCCTTCACACCAAACTTCTTATGAACCTCGCAATATTGGCAACAGACCTTTTGGACGTTTCCAATATCCCCAAGGTAATCGATATCAACAAAATTTTCGCCCTTTTCAACCTCGAGAGCCATATTATTCTAATCACCGCCCTCAGGCGTTCCAAAATAATCAGCCCTCAGTTGTCCCCTCGCAGGATATTAAACGCCCAGTTAACCAAAATCATACCAACACCTCTCATTACCAAAAAAGCCTTCCTCCTACTCCTTGTAGGTTATGTGAACAAAATGGGATATATAATGCTTATCACTGGATGTCCACATGTCAATTTAGACATGTCAAAATTCCATCAAACACCGAACATGTGCGACATCCACATGATATCACTAAAAGGGAAGATCCCGATGATATGCAAGAAGATGACCCCGATTTATGACTATTTTCAGTATCCGGACGCATAAAAACCAAACATGTGGAATGCGTCATTGACACGGCATCAACTTTATCGATATTTCCCCTGTACATAGCTAAGCGTTTAAATGTAAAAATTTTACCCACCATTCCTATCAAAGTACAGCAAGCAGATGGACACTTTCAAATCACACAGCTTGCTCATGTACCTTTGCAAATCGGAAAAATTACCAAAACAGTTAAATTGCATATTGTAGATAATAAGATGGATTACATTATTTTGGGACTCCATGAATGCTCCAAATTTCAACTTATTATTAATTGTTATGAACATACAGTATCCCAATTAGGTAACAACCTTAAATTAATGCAGCCAAAATGTCGTAGTAAACAATCATTGTATGTTGTCAGGACTGTTGATTACTGTCAAGTTCCTTCGACCTCTGCAGAAGGCGCAGATACTCTGCAGATTGTCCACGAGAACCATGAAATCAAGTGTCTGTTAGCAAGATATAGTAATGTTTTTTCTGCGCATAAATATGATATCGGTAAAATTAACATTGAACCCCAGCGCATTAGGTTATCCTCAGATTTGCCCATAAGTTTAAGACCGTATAGAGCTTCCCCTGCTGATGAACAAGAGATCAAAAAACAAATAGAAGAACTTTTAAATCATGGAATTATTAAAGAATCTTGTGGCCCCTGCCCCTGTCACGCTCGTTGCTAAGAAAGGCGACAATGCTCGAACGCGTTTTTGTATAGATTATCGTAAGCTTAATGATTTTTGCGTGACAGATAGTATGCCCCTTCCCAGAATTGATTCCCTTTTAGATAAGTTAGGACATGCAAAACTTTTTTCAACTTTAGATTTGACTTCAGGTTATTGGCATATTCCCATTCACCCACAGGATACTGAGAAATTAGCTTTTACAACTAATTTTGGCCTTTATGAGTGGACAAGATTACCATTTGGTCTAAAAAATGCCCCAGCTATTTTCAACCGCATACTCAAACAAATCCTAAATAAATATAAAATTAACTTTGTAGCTCAATATTTTGACGATTTAGTCGTGTATTCCAAATCTGAAGCTGAGCACATGCAACACTTAGAAGAAATTTTTAGCATATTTGCTCAAGAAAATATTAAACTTAATTTCAAAAAATGTGTTTTTGCAAAAGAAAAGATTAACTTTTTAGGCTATGAAATCCAAAATGGCACTATTACCCCAGCTAATTTAAATATTGAAAGTATTAAGAAACTTAGGCCTCCAACCAACGTTAAAGAATTACAAAGATTTCTGGGAGCCATAAATGTCTATAATAAGTTCATTAATAATTATGCCCACATCAGATATCCTCTCAATAAATTGTTAAAGAAAGACACCCCTTGGGTTTGGACAGAGGATTGCCAGAAAAACTTTGAACTCTTAAAATCTTTGTTAATTTCTAAACCTATCTTAAGATTGTTTAATCCAAATTTGCCTTGCCATGTTTTTGTTGATGCTTCCCTCACTTCTGTTGGAGCTGTACTTAAACAGCCAGATGAAAATAATGTTTTGCATCCAATAGCCTTTCATTCCCGTACTTTGAGAAGTTATGAAAAAAATTATGCCATAACTGAATTAGAATGTCTCGCCATAATAGATTCCATTGACAAATTTCATTATTACCTTCATGGACAAAAATTTACTATTCATACTGATCATGCTGCTTTGGTTTGGCTTAAGAAAATCAAAAATCCGATAGGTAGACTAATTAGATGGTCTCTTAAACTTTCAATGTTTGATTATGATATTGTTTATGATAGGGGTTCTCTCAACTTTGAAGCAGACATGCTTTCAAGAATTCCTGTTGTACATCATAATCAGCATCAAACCCTCCTATTAGACTTAGACGAAATTAAAACTCAACAATTAAATGACAATCTTTCTGGCAATAAGTTTAAAAATATTAATGATGTAATTGTAGTCAAAAAGAAATATTTGTATAAAGTAGTTATTCCTTTTTCATTAAGACGAAAGCTGTTAGAGGAAGCTCATTCTAAATTTGGTCACCCTGGTATACAAAAGATGATCAATCTGATAACACCTCATTACTATTGGCCTTATATTAATGAGGATATTGCAAAATTTCTCAAACACTGTCTCACCTGTCAAATAAACAAAAAACCCCGACAGAAAAAATTTGGATTACTTCAAACTTTGCCTCAACCAGAGCAACCTTTTGAGCTAGTTTCCATTGATACTGTAGGTGGTTTTAACTATTACAATTCGACAAAAAAATTCTTGCATGTGGTCATTGATCATGCAACACGTTACATTTGGGCTTTTCCTTCCAAAAACGAAACCGCAGAAACCTATGTTAACTGTTTACAACAGATATTTCAAATTCAACAACCTGTAAGCTTGTTGAGTGATAGAAATCCTGCTTTCACCTCTACTAAACTTAAGCATTTTCTCAGAAATTATAATGTCAAGCATTTATTCACATCATCCCATAGACCGGAAACTAATGGAACCTCCGAACGTTGCCAACAATCTCTGGTAACCATGCTAAAGTGTAAAGTCAATTCCTCCTCATCCAAAATTCCTTGGACCAAGTTATTAGATCAAGTTGTAAACGAATATAACAATTCTCCTCACACTGTGACAAAATTCCCTCCAAACTACCTCCTCTTTGGCATACCGCCTTTTGAATCTCCCTTGAATCAAAACAATATTTACCCTCCAATAGACGAAGCCCGAAAGTTAGCAAAACAAAGAACCGTTGCATATCATGCCCGCAATAAAAGATATTATGATGCTCGATTTGTGTATAAAACTTTTAGTGAGGGAGATACAGTAATTTATGAAGAGTTCCAATATCCTAACACTCGAAAGCTTACTTCCCCCTTTTCTGGCCCTTATACAATATTAAAGAAAAGATCAGATGTGAACTATGAAATTGATTTTATCAACAATGTAACAAAATTACCTGAAATAGTTCACATCTCCAAATTAAGACCATACTACCCCCCTGATCAATTGCGTTTAAGGCATGAATAATTGTTAATAGTACTTAGATTTTTTATTACCATGTATTTTATTATTTTAAGTTGTTCATTTTATTTGTATAATTATTTTCAAATGTACCCAAAGTGTTATAGTATGTCAGTGCACTTATTTTCCACTATTCCATGGAATAATACAGAACTTTGGAACAATCAACCTAACATAGGTTCACGAGGATCCTCATCACTCAACATTCACTCACTAAAAGTGAACTGTTTTCAGAAAGTTCAAGCTTTCTTCAATGGTCATCTTTATTTTTCAACATCTTTTTGATGTAAAAGGTCCTTCAACAAATGGCGGCCAAAACAACATCTTTCATAAAACATGCAATTTTAATACAAAACTCGTATTAAAATTTGTAAAAAAAATTTTTTTTTCGTTTTCAGGTACTTTTGGCGACAACTCGAACTGATGAAGTTGAGTTAGTCTTTCATTTAAAGTTCAAGACAAAAATTGAATTTTCAAAAAGAAGGGTATTTTGAATAACGTTATACATGAAGATGTTTGTTGAAGCCTACCATTTTCATTTTTTTTTTCTTTTTTCAACATATGTGAAACATCACGCAAATGTTTCCTTCGATTTTATTTTTGTCGACATGTCATTTTGTATATCATATCTATTGCGCGTGCATTTCTTTTGAAATATTGTGTATGGAAATACTTTTGATGTTTTGAAATGTTTGATGATATAATTTTTTTCTCTGTGTTTTGTGTCTCCAGCAGTCAATGTTTGTTTTTGATAACAATTTTTATGTTCTTGTGAATCGAACCGGGGCACCGTCGTTTACACACCGTATGTCCATGAATATTCAAAATTTTCACTCCACCTCCGTCATTAATATGTCTTTTCTCCTTTTCCACTTTCAGATTCTTCATGTTGAGCTTGTGGTCTGATCAACCATTTGGTTAACATTCTCTTCATTTCTTTGCATGTCTTTTCTCGCATTTGTGCTCATCGCTGGCCGATGTGTATGATTTTGCGGGAGGGAGATGAAAGAAAATTCCTATAACCACCCCCTTTTCTAATCCTGACCCCTTGTAAAACCCCTCTTAAAATCCCTTAACATCTATCCCTTAAATTAACTAAGCACAATCTGTGCCTTTTCTCTCTTATTCCAAGAACTCCCTTTTTCCCTAAAAGATTATCCCTACCAATCAACGACTGTGCTTCCGAACCGATACGAATTCCCCATTTTCCCTCTTGGTAATATGAAAAATCCCCATCTCACGACACTTGGTGTTCGGCTGCCGACACGAAAGGATGTAAGCTAATTCTCTGAATAAACATGTTTCTGTGAAATCTACTCGGCCCAATCATGGATTAATATAGTCACGACTGCAATTAAACTAATGAAATGACCACCCAGTGGAACATTTCATATATATATATATAACTCGTTCTACGCACGGGAATAGTTAATTTACAAAATAGGTATAAATGCAATATTTATAAGCGAAATAAATATTATTCATAATTCCTCAACCATAAGGGTAAATTTTCGATTTGTAACGAAATTTTATTAGCAAGGACCCGCAGGAAAGTTAACGTTTGATAGTATGGAGAAGTTGGCTGTACAATACAGTGGATACAAATACGGTACTACCATTGATTAACATCCATATTTTAACCTTTAGTAACATTCCATAAATATAAAGATATATCGGATTTTTGTGAATTACAACCATTTGGCACTTCGCCTGCGTATATATTATAGTGCAATGCAGAATTTTTCTGAAAAATTATTTTCTAGTCCATCATTTTACATGACAGCACAAAATTATTAATTCAAATACTCATCTCGTACTTCTGTTCGTTTTAAAAGAAAATAATATCAAATACCAAGGGTAATCAATTTAATCAAAATATTATTTTGCTTTCAAAATAGCATGGCGAAATATCCTAATTACTTTCCACAACATAATTTTACAAACAGAAACGTGTTTATTTTGAATACCGTTATTCCATTGTCAACACGAAACTGATTTTTGATTAAAAAATATATGAAAACAAATATTATTAAAAGCAACGAATCGAATAAAAACTAATTATAAAGAGAAATATAAGGATATTTAGAAATAATGATATTATTCATTTTTTATAAATTTCGTTTTTATTACAAATCAAAATTGATAATTAACCATCTGACGTAGTTAAATGACTTAGTTAGTCTTGGGGTTTCCAGTTTTTCTATTAATTCACAAACTTTAATTTCATTAAAATATTCAAGAAAAATATAATTTTAAACTACACAAATTCCATGGACAACATCTAAAATTGGCGAATGAGAAACGACGCGTGCTGTAATCTGACGGCGCGATGTCAACGTTAATTTGAAAGGAAACGAATTCAGATGCTGCATTTTAATCTTGAAAGTGGTAATTAATAAATGACTCGTTGACTGGATGCTTGAATAATTGAATTAGGCTTATTTTCTGGAAATGAAGACCCCAATTCTCGAAATAAAAGGTTATGAAATGAATAGGTAAAAGTCTTGGGCATAAGATTGTGATTTCGTGTAAGAAGCAAACATTAAATAAAGTGTTTTAATCATATTTTCTACAAATTATATTATTACATCACATTGCTTTTGAATTTTCTATCAAACTGGACTATTTTATCATCCAAAGCACATTTTGATCCATTAAAATTAACTTGCAAATATTTGAATATTCGATTCTGTACAAGAGTCAATGAATTTGGGAAATGTTATCTGTTTTTTTTTACTTATCATACAAACGTGACAAAAAACGTTTTGAATGTATGCTCCTCATATATAAATTGAAATATATGGCTCAAAAGATGGATATGAGCCTAAGAATGGGAAGGGGAAGGGATCCTATTTTTCGAATCGTTGATAATATAGTGTAAACTATTTTTTGTTAAAGCAATCCAAAACAGCTTATAAGCAATCACAATTAGGCCTTTACAAAAATAAAGAATAAATATAAATTCATTCTTTAAAAAAATTTACAACTTTATTACAAATTTTATTATATGAAATTTATTTAAAAAAGACAAACCATTAACTGATACGAGCAACATCGAAAATTAACAAATGGTTATTCCTTTTATATAAAATGTTCACATTTTATGGTATTCGATTCTTTGAGATAAATAGTTAATATTAGGTTCTAATATATCAAGAATTAAACAACTTAATACATTTCTTCAAGTTTATATTGAATTCCTCAATTAAATAATCAGGAATGTATTAAAATTATAGGAATCTACATATTTCTAGTATCCAAAAATAAACCAATTACTAGATTGATATTTTAATTAAATATCAATTAATATTTGGAATCAATACAACGTTCTTCATAACAGTGATGTTTTTTATTTGAAAAATATTTTTTTAGTTCCGATAAATGTTCTTCTAATTTATTTTTAATTAAATTTCTAATTAAATTATACTTCTAATTAAATTTAAAATACGTTCGCAATGTTTGCATAAAACCAATTAATTATATTTAAAAATATTTCACTTTAAACAAAAGGGGACATTTTGTATATTATATTGGACATTATGTTGCAAAGTATCTATCTTTTGACATTCAAGTACTTATAATAATTTGATTTTAACTAATCATTATAATCATTACGTTTTCCAACAGTTTACATTAAAAATGTAAAAACAGTTTGGTAAATTTAAATTGAATGAAATATTGCATTAGGTAAATTTTTAAGAATAAAAAAAAAATTGGATGTTTTATAAAAATTAAAAGTTTTGTACATTTTAAAGAAATTATTTAAATATTGAACATATAATACTAGAATATCAAAAAAAAATTATGTAAGTTTTAAAAAAAATATGCAAGTAAGTGATTCAGGAAACAATACTTTAGGATTTGTTGAAGGCCTTGTGAAAAAAACGTTTAAAACATTTGTGCGTTTAAAACATTTTATCACAATAATTATTACTCGCAAAAATTAGAATCCATATAAGAGTCAATGCATTTAAGAAAAGTTATTTGTGTTTTCCCACAAATCGCTTCAATGTGGCAAAACAAGTCTTGAATGTTTGCTTGCTCATCGAATGAAGGTACAGATATGTCGGTAGACATTCAATATTGTATTGTTTTAGCAGAGATCACTTTTAAAAACGTCCCGAATATGTTATACCATTTTATACGTCAACTGCCATATGAGTTGTATTTAACTCCCGTTGTTTGTCGAAGAGGTTCCGTGAGTTAAATTTAACTCGTATCACAGACTACGGTATTAATGCTGTAAATAGTATGCACTTCATATAAACGATACAATCATGATGTAGGTGCATTCTGCTTGGCCTCCTAGACAAAAGACTGATCTTGACCTGGATTTTTCCTTGAAAGGTTATATTTTGTATGCGAGTCGAATATTTTACAATTGGGTTGCCACCGCCCGTATTTGACTTGACTCCCCGTGAGTTACATACAACTCACGCGTGAAAGTCATAGAATTTATTTTCTTAAAAATTGCCATACATGTTGAAAACTTTGAATCATTTTAAAGCAAATAAAAAATGTGGCAAACTTAGGCACCCATTTTTATTTACTATTGTGGCAGCAAATGTGTTAAAATATATTCCAACGTAGGTTACTTTAAGGAATTTAAAAATTATGCACATCACCGGGAAAACTTGTTAACCGGAAATTATCGGTATAGCTCAGAAGATTAAATTTACTAAGTCTCGATGTTTTACCGTCAAGTTTCTCAGTCAGATGGCTTAAAACTAATTATTAAATTTACAACTTACAAGCAGGGATTTTATGTGACTTTGTAGGCGTCCAGCCACTCTACTTTTGTCAGGTTTAAATTGCTTCTCTTCTCATATCCAGTATTATTACTTCTTAAGCGTCAAATTACTTTTCGCCAAAACAGATAAGGATTCTTTCAGGTTTGTCCGTAAGGCAAATACAATTAAGTTCAGGATTAAATGTATACTTGTTCTACAAATTTGAGCTTTTTTTGTGTGAAATACTTTTGAGATTTGCCATATTTTTTCATTATAGAAAAGGGACATTCTGTTTTTGTCGTATTTTCGAATCCTTTCACCAATATTCGCACGTTTTTATATTCCTATAAGTTGCCAGTTAACATTTCTTGTGTTATTTAATTTTAAATTAATTATTTATATTATGATCCAGCATTAAATTTAGCATAAAATCTTCATAAAAATTGTGGAATTGTAAAAATTGTGAAATTGTAAAAATTGTGAAATTGTAAAAATTGTGAATTATAAATTAAAGGTTTTTATGCAGGTTAAAACTGTAGGTTTTTTTAAAAAAATATCTATTAAATTAAATGTTTTTGTTTCAATATTCTTCATAAAACTTGTAAAAAACCCACAAGAAAACTTCAGTTTTAAAGCATTGAAATTTTAAAAGGAAAATACAGATTTGTAAACCGATTTTATGCAGGAAAATTAAAAACTTCCGACACTTAACTTTCTTGCTGCAAATGCCTTAAAAAAACCTTCGAAAAACTTTCAATTTCGCAACTTTGATTTAGGTTTTATGCTTAGGTTTTTTGCTGGGAAAGCAATATAGAGTTGTTACTCAAATACGGATTTTACGTGATGCTATCACTGAGAGGATGGGGCTTTCAGCCCTCTGAGCGGTTAGAAAAAGGGCAGAATTATAAAATTGTTTTCTCTGGCAAAAGATCTGACTTTATATTTCCAATGCATATTTTAAATAAGTAAATATAATTGTATGTACATTGCTAGAAATCCTTGGAAGACTTAAGCCGTTCAGGACCGTCAGAAGGTTAAGGATTACTTATTTTTGTAACATAATATTTTACCTTTCTTGTTTTAATATTGCTACATAAACCACTAAGTACTGTAATCAAAGTTGCTTCGATAATCGGTGTATTCTAACAAATATAAAGTTTTATGCATTTTTTATAACCTTAATAACTTTTAAGTGGCTTACAGAAGACCTAAAATAAATTAAATGGACATCAACTATTCATATAGACCTTAACTGGTAATTACTAACAACAAAGAATATAGCCTTTGAAAAGTATTTTTAACGTAAAAGGTATTTTATTTTAGTCAGTAAGGGATCGATTGCTAAAATCGCATGTAACGAAACCATGTAACACTTATATTTTTGCAACCGTTTTACCTACTTTGGTATCGTTGTGTTGAAGAAAATAAGTCATTACTAAATCATGTATGTATCACGTTCTCAGATGGGGCCGTTCTCGCGCCGCACATGACGCAATGGGAGCTAAATTTAGCCTCGCGCACGGCGTTCACAAAACCGTAGCTCGGCAGTACGATTGTCGATCCGAGCGGGAGTGGTCGCGATATCTCATTTTGTGATAGTTGGTATAGCCCATGGAACTCAAACCGGTGTTTGTTTATCAGGAGTTATAAGCCTTACAAGTATGTTATTTTTTTGCATAAATTTGACGGTTGCTCGGCTTTGATTCCCCCACGAAAAACATGCAGTGGCCAGAAATGCCCCAAAGAGACTTGGACAGGGATTCCACTATCTCCCATTTAACGCTTTGACCACGACGGAATGTAATCAACGTCTCCATGAGGAATCCCCCAATAGCTGTAACATAAGTTAAGCATGTGACCATTATATTTCGTGAAATTTATGTATTTGTTTGCGTCATTTCTGTATCCTAGTGTTTACACACCCACTGAACCAAACATAAGACGCTCCACGTACCCCATTGCGCAACACTTAAAGCTTAAAAGTGGTTAGAAGTGGTATTCGACCCGACGAAGTCGGGCACCTTTCCACTCATCGAATATAAATTAAAATTTAGATGGCAAAAGGTCGAAAAGGGAAATCGCTGCTGATGAGGTCTGCTGTCAAGGGAGGCAAGTGCTGGAATGAGCTGACAAGAGAGAGAGATGTTAGAAGTGGGACGTGGGCGGAGCTTAGGATCGTCAAGACGATTCGTCGGCACCGGTCACGTGATCGGAAAGAGTTTGGAAAAGAGGGAAAGAGTAGGGTTTGTTGATGTAAAACTAAAAACGGTTTTTGTTTTTAGTTCGATTAACGAAATTAAGGTCAGCCTGGATTAAAGAGGTGCTGGCCTAAGTAAATTAAGTTTATTTGCTTATTTGCTAGTTTTAAGTCTGCAGTCCATGAGATAAAATTACTGGAAGTAGTATAGGAATATTATAGTAAAATAAAACGGCAATTTATTGGACTTGAACAGAAAAGAAAAATTTTAAATTTTTTGAAAAATTCAAAAATTTAAAAAAAGTCTTAAAATGATGTAAAACATACTCTAAGTTGAAAATTAAAAAATTTCGAAAAAATTTAAAATATGATATTTTAATTGATAAATTAAAAATTTTTAAGAATTAAATTCAAGCAGTTTTAGAATTAAGCAATTAAGTCAATTAACTATATTTGGATGATAATACGGCATCAGAGAGAGAGAAGGCAGCGAAAGGTCTAATCCTTCGGTCATCGCCCAGGATTTCGTACGCCAAGTTTTCGTTGTATTTTTTGTCATTTTTCTTTTTTCTATAGAACTGGATATTCAGTTTAGAGATCCATTGAGCCACCGTTGGGATCTTTAGATCTCTTCTGATGAGGGAATCACGAATGTATCGTTGAGCATTAACGACTTCTCTTAGGAGCTTGTTTTGGATGATTTGGAGGGGTTTCAGAGCTGCTGGGGTTATTGTGGTCCAAGCTGGAGAGGCATAGGTGAAAATAGGTCGGATTGTAGATTCGTAAAGAAGTTTCTTGTGTTTAAGATTAAGTTTTGAATATCTTCCAAGGAGGGGTCGAAGTTTGGCTGACACTGCCTTGGCCTTGTTACCGACGTGTCTGATGTGGTCAACCCAAGTCAGACGATCGTTGATGACGAGTCCAAGGTAGTTTGCTGAATGTACAATGGGGATGGGTTCATTGAAGAGATGGACTTTTTTGGTAATTTTCTTTTGGAGCTTGTGTTTTCGAATAACTAGGATTTTTGATTTGGAGGCATTAATTGCAACCTTCCATTTTCGGCACCATTCCTCTACTTCCTCCATTTTTTCGTTGAGTCGTGAGATGGCCAGGTTTGGGTCTCTGGATTTGGTGATGATGGCTGTGTCATCTGCATAGAAGGCTATTTGGCACAGCCGGTCATCACGAAAAGTAGGGAAATCTGCAGTGTAGAACAAGTAGAGCATCGGGCCGAGCAGCGAACCTTGTGGGACTCCGGCCTAGATTTTTCTGAGTGTGGAGATAGTTGAACCAACTCTGACTTGGAAGGTGCGGTTGTGAAGGTAGTTTTTAATGAGGTGGATAAGATCTGGTTGTAGGGAGAGTCTAGTAAGTTTTAAAATCTTACATTCCAAAAGATATGTTGTCACTATTTGAATTTAGTTAATATTTTTTTTGTATCAGAACCGTCTTAGACAACGCATATTCATTTGCCTTTAAAATTAGAATACGTGTTCTATTATCAATAAATTATGAAAAAGTACCATTTTTAGTTACAAATATTTGTTTTAGGAAAAGTTAATTTCGATGGATATTATACAACTTCGACGATCTATCGGTGAATAAAGGTGGGGATCATGTCCTGGCACTTTTTATCTGCCGACGGCGCCCTCGACATCCGTAACACTTGATTGTTGGTTTCCCTCTGACACTGAATCCAACCAATCCAGTGTTAGAACCTTTGACCGAAGTCAAGCGCAGCGCTTGCAGATAAAAAAATCTTCTACATATTCTTCATTTTTAATTAAAACTCAATTTCATCGAAATTGAATTCGATAGCACTAAAGATACAGAGAACTGCCCCGCTAAAGCGCTTTCGTTGTATTAAAAGCTTTTAACCTTTAAATATCATTTATCTAAAATCTATTTTGTGTGAAAGCGTTAAATAACTTTGTTATACGTTTCTGATTTAATTTAATTGCTAGAACCACGCATGCTGAAGAGACGAATCGGATAAAAAGTTTCTTAACAATTTCTAGAAGCAATAATTAATTTAATTATTCTTACCTCTACAAATTTAATGGCTTCCGAAATTGATTTATTAAATTTAGGAAAACCTCAGGGCGTTTCGTGCAACTAAACAGTTTCACAAGTTAGTCTTAAATATGATGTGCGGCCCGTGGCTCCAATGGAACTATGGCAGCTAATTCAGTTTTTAAAGATATAATTCAGCTCCTGCTAAATAACCGCTGCTGTGATGTCACATTATTTGGAAGTTTTAGATAAGCCCATTGGTCAATTCTCTCAAACTTTTTTGTTGATTCGTTGGGACCAGAATAAAGGGGCGTTAGCTATCCACCAATTAATCGGAGCCAGACTTTAAACACATTTTTCTTGCACTTTTAGGATAAATGTAGAAAATTAAGTCTCTCAAAATTATGCGTAGTTTAAAAGTTTGAATTTACGAATAATTATTTAATTACAATTAATACTGAATTAAATAAACCAAACATTTAAAAAAAACTAAATTCAGGAAAAAATTTAAATTTGATCTTACATAAAATAGAAATTCCATCAATACTTCCGCAAAAATATTCACCCTATAGAACTTGTCACATAACTATAATAATAACAATATCTCGAAAGTTTCGTTATCACTAACCATTGAATTAAGACTGGTTTCTTTTCACTATTTTGCATAATATATATAACTTAAAGGTCCTAAGCGTAGTTTTAAACAATATTTATAAATTATATTTGAACACAAAATGTCAACAAATATATTATCTTGACCCGTTAAAAAAAGATTTCCAAAAATATATTAAACGGAAAGATTATTGACTTGTTGATATATATGGACACTTGACGTTCGAAGCTAGGAAAATATGACTGTCTACGCGAAATTTCGAACACTTCCCCCCCCCCCCCCCCTTCCCCCTTTATCAGTCCTTAACTCGTTTGACCTTATTGACTGGTTGATACAACGTAATTGTAATAATGTAACACTGGAATATTTCAATAATGTAACAATATAAGCTATCTTACATAGTTTTAGCTATGAAGATGGATAAACGATACATTATGATTGGCTGATGAGTAAAAATATTGCCAATATACCACCAAAATGTAGCCAAATGAATAAAAAAAATTGCCAAAGTAATAAATATATCTCTATCTAAACTCAAATATGGTTATATCTGTAAAAATATCATCCAGTGTTTTCTCGAACAACGCCGGGCATTTCAGCTAGTCTGGCATATAAAGTAAGGTGACAATTTTGTCATATGCATTGTCACGGCTAATGCTGAATTGTAATAGAAAGGACATATGTTTAATATTCCAATACTTTCAGTTAGAACTCTCGTGATTCTATCCAATCCCATTCGAAACATAGGTTGTCATAACCACACAAACCCATTCATTCAAAAATCCTTGTTCATAAACATCCCGTCCAGAAGAGAATTTATAACCAACATTTCACGAAAAGCAGTCACGAGTTCGAGTCAAACCTTCATTAACTTCATAATTACTCCATGAATACTCATGATTGATTATGGTGTTTGGCAAGAGTTATTGTAATTACTCGCTATCAATGTCCTGCGGGCAATGGGCGGAAGATAATTGAACTTGGAGGACATATAGAAAAATAAAATTAACGTGGATAATTAGAATTACTCTAATTTGGCGAGATGTTGACGGGAATAAAAAATAAATTGTTGCTGGAAAATAGGGGGGTAGCCAAAGTTTGGAAGATCTTATTAAATCCACAAATTGTTCATATGAAATAAATTACAAATTAAATTAACAAGTTATTAGGTTTTGTAATCTTGAAGGTCACTATCATACAAAAGTGTTTATTTCATTTTTTTTACTTATAAGATATTATTATGCAATTGGTAATCAAATTTTAATTAATTTTATTAATATTTTATAACGTGGCCCGGTTTTTAAAAATTCTTATTTTGTTTGAAAACGTTAGAAATTTTGTTTCAAAACTGTTTTCAAATTGTGCAATATTTCACAGATTTGGCCACCAAAATTATCAAAAACTATTAATTATGTATTCACATACATAATTAATAGTTTTTGATAATTTTATTTTATAACTTCCAAACAATTGCTCTGATGTGTTCTAATTTAGCAGAAATGTTTAAAAAAGTAAAGGGACAGGAGGAACATTTGCTAGCGCCCACTGAATAAAAAGCCGTATGACACGTGCTTTTTGCGTCACAAACTAAAGTCCTAAAGGAAAGCAAGAAAACGAAATCGCAACTTTCTGTTGGCCAGGACACATTCAGAAACTGAAATAGACCTTCAGTTTGCGACGTAAAAAGCACGCACCATAAGACTATCTGTACAGTGGGCGCCTCATTGACAAAGCATTTATACAAAGTATAAAACTATGACTATATATATATTTGTCACTTTTATTTCTTAGTATATAATTTCAGGCCAAATGTACTTCTGGATAATAGTAATATCCAGCTACTTCCAATTATATGGAATTTTACCTGATTCGGCCGGATTCAGTATATTGGCCGTTTATCATTTGCATCCCAATTTAAAACCATTACAAAACGCATTAACCATCTGACCGTTATAAAGTATTTTTGCGTCCTTGTAATCCATTCAAAACTGGGTTAAAATAAAGTATGAACTTGTATTTAAGTGATATTAAGATAAATTTTGAGCTGAAGTGGTTTTACCCTATTCTATAACAAGTTTAATTAAAATGACTTGCAGAAGAAAATTGAAACACCATCTCGACGGGCAGGCTTATTTTAATCCTACAGTATATTAAATGGCGAGAAGTATTCTTCTTTTTAGCGATTAAGTAATAATTAAAGAAAATTTCGCCTAGCGACTTTATATTAAGATTGTATTGTCTGGTTAAAAGTTAATTATTATCATGTTGCGCTTCAAAAGTTTAAATTTATGTTTTATTAAATAAATACTACTCAAAAAGTTTAATAATAACCCTTTACCAAAGAAAATCCAGACATTAATAAATTTTCCACAGGTCTGTATAAATGTGTCTCGTAGCAGAGCCAGATTGATAGAAATATTTTGTTTTGGAAAAATATTATATTTATAGAACCGTGTTAACTAAAAACAAAATAAAATTTTAAAATGAAAATAAATTTATTAGTTAAGTAATCTATACCATATGTATCAGCTTTATGTAAAACAAACTTTTAAAAAAAGTGTAATTATCCCAATCTCCCAACATTACATGGGCCTTTATGGAACACTGTAGAAAAGTTTTTAGTTTTGAATTCTCAAGTAAATCACACTTTTATGAGAAAAAAGATTCTTTTAAATATATTTTTCTAAAATGTCTTTTAAATTTTCCCTCCAACACAATTTTTTTTTAATCGAAGTTAAAAAAATGATTAATTGTCCGGATGAATCTTGTCTTGAACTCAAACGCATTATAAAAACATTTTGGTATACTTTTACGAAAATATAGAGTACAAGCCACAGAACAAAGCAAATTGTTCTTCTCAAAACTAAAAAAAAAAGTTAAATAAACATTACGGGGCTCCCTTTTCCAAACAAACGGTTAGGTCGACTATTTTGAGATTTTCTCAAAAACAGCGAAAGATTACAACGGAGGAAGGCTGACATTCAAAACATTAATGATTTTAAATTTAAGTGGAAAGAAATTCTTCCGAATTTATAAGAGATACGACTATCTACTACTCCATACAAACCAACAAAATACAGAAAGTCTCTTTCAGATAAAAAAAAAAACATCAATGTAAAGAAGTAGTCTGGATTTATAGACGTGGATTAGTCTGTAATGTTTGATACTTAATTGCTCTAACACCACCATACTCAGAATTAAGAAAATGATTCATGGAACTTGGGAATATTGACTAAAAAACTTAAACATGTATATGTTATCCTAAAAGTGCAAATATCCGTGTAACTAGTGACTCTTCGGAGCACTAAGCCGATAGCTGCAGATATGTATAGTTTAAATTTCGCACATTCACTAGTAAATCTGCAGATACACTGGCAGACAGTTGTGAAAATGCAAATAATATCCTTGCTTGAGCATCAGAAGATTTTTCGACAATTATTATGATGCTTGATTCTGAAAACAATCGATCGAATGCTAAATTGTTTTCTCGGAATTCCAATGCCATATTCATGTGTCTTTCTCTCGGAGTAGACCTCGAAACCTCACCAATTGCCAACTGTGCAAAGTATTTTCAACTAACCGCATTGGAATATTTCATATATACAATCACGCATCGCAGCGAAGCTTTGCGGAAATGCTTTGTTCAAATAATAAATCTAAATGTATACTAATATTTATATAATAGAATTCTAATTATTCTTTCCTTCCATTTAAACCCGTTCCAACTTCCAAGCATTAGCTAAATAAATTGACATCCACTCTATTTAGCGAGCGGTGGTTAAGTTGAATGAAGTTTGTAATAAAGGGAATTTCGGAAAACGTGATTCTGAATATTCCCTAGTGTAAGTCTTAAATGATTTCGCACTTACACTGAACACATCAATATACATGCAGATTCACTAGTGACTCTGCAGATATACGGCTTTTGCACTTCCACGATAACATATACACTCAAAGGGAGAATGTCTAAAGGAAAGCCTATTGAGTCGTTAAAACTACTAACTTGAGTCATTAAAAAACGTGTCAAATAAGTTATATTGAATACTGTCAATGGGACTAGAGATTGGAAGTTATATAAATAGCAGCTCAACATATAAGGTAGAAAACATTAATTTTATTACAGTGTAATAGACCAAATGAAATTGCTTACCTGTGTAATGTTGTTAGTTCTTCAGGAGTAAATAGTATTTTAGAGCAATTAGATTTTCAATGTGGGATTGTTAGGATGTGTGGAAGAGTGTCATCCTTACTGAGCATAGATCCTGTAAACAGTCGTCATTATTTGTATTTTTTATAAAAATATTTTAAGTCATTTAGAAAACACATTTATTTCGTATATTGTTATACAAAAGAGAAAAGTAATTTTATCTGTAAATAATTCCTATTCAATCAAAACGCTAAAGGCAAAATTGAATGCTCAAGTCCTGTTGGATTATGTCTAGACGTGAATTGTAGAATCTACATTAAAAAATATAATAATGATATCAACATTAAATGATAATGATGGTACCAACGTCAAATGATAATGATGATATTAACATTTAATGATAATGATTATATCAACATTAAATTATAGTATAGCTGCTACACTTAGTGATGATATCAACATTAAATATTAATGATGATATCAACATTAATTGATAGTGATGATATCTACATTAAATGATAGTGATGCTATCAGCAATAAATGATAATATCAACGTTAAATGAGAATAAGATTAAAAATATCCACATAGATGAAAATGGGGACACAAACTTACTAAATCCCACTAAAAACGTTTTTTTTTATGGAAAAAACAATTAAGTAATCTTTTTAGCCCATTTGCAAGTTGAGTTTGTAATATGTAAATATAATTTTGGGTATTAAATTAATCCTATGAAAATTAAGTATGATTAAAACATAGAAAAACAAGATTTTTTTTTAAAGTTTATTTCAACTTTTTTTTACCGAAATTAAATTTGCAAATAACGGAGAATGATGCGGTTAATTCATTCTAAACGAGAAAATGGAATGAATTTAAGTTAAATAAATGTGTACATATTTTAGAGTAATAAAAATTAATACACTCAGTTTCATTTTTTAGGCAAATTGGTTTTCGCTTAATATGTTTCCAAGATATTTTGAAATATATGATGATTTTGACATGATGAATGATTTGGACATTTGACATGATACATGATGAAATACATGATGATTTTCAATTTTGATGTTTCGAAGTTCAATACAAAATATGTTTTAATGCTCTGTATTGAAAAATCATTTAACTTATATTGATAGCATGATAACATAATATAGCAAATGCTCTACTTCATTCTGAGTGCCATTCAAAGCTTCATTATATTTTGTCCAGAAATGTCAGACATATTTCAATAACAAACACTTAAACAATGTTTCACTTTTATCTATATATAAAAAAAGTATAAAGAAAAAATATTTTTTCATAAATTCACAGTAGTTTTATTATGACTCTCACAAAATAGTTTCCGAAAACTCTATTATTCACATATTTCAATTCTTATCCTCACAAGGGCCTTACATCAACTTCTAGATTGAATGAAAATGTCAAATTCCCTTTATAAAAAGGTACAGTAACCCTCACTGTTAAGGGGCGCTTAAGGTCATAAATCAGCGGTTTAAGGCGGAAGCAAAAGAGCGTCGTGATTCATTCTGATCTTCTACCAAGGGAGATTCGCGGTTAGTTAGTGGTCTGATTAATTAACGTCTTTTTGTGTTTGCTTCAATCGATTTCTTAACACCCATTTATTTTCTCGTAATCACTCGCCATGAGTGTCTTAACTAACAGCACAGTGAGAAGATTTATGAGGTATGTAAACGAAGATGAGTATATTATTGTAAGAAAATCATTCATACCGTTTTTCCGGGAAAGTCCCTGGATATTATGTGTAATTCACATAATATTTTGATACCATAACACAATATTTTATTGATTGGGGTCGGTGCATATAAATATGGAGAACTATATTGTGGGTTTCAAAAATTAAACGTAATCGGAAGGTTGAAGGTTCGATCTCGACTTTGATAGTCCAGTTAGCTTTTAGTGGATCAGTTGCCAGTTTCGTACCTCGTAGTCTACAAAAAACGTCTGCCGTATATAGGGGACTGGTTTACTTTAAATCTACAAACGTCCTCACGGCTACACAAATTTGTTGGGTACTAGCTGAGGTAATATAGTCGTCATCTGACCACGGTTAAAAATTTCGAGGGAAAGTCCCTGGGTCTTACCTATGGGATAGATCCATTTTGAAGGTGTGGTGCGACGTTAACCAACCGATGAACAGGAAAAATTAAAAAGTACCCAGGGCTTAATTGAATGACCTCTGATTGTTTGTAATAGGAGAGTTATCAGTTTGATTCTGAGAGTTGACGATGATTCACGCAAAATTTGTTATAATCCAAATAGGCCGTCCAGTTTCGAAACCAAATAAATCCATTTTCATAAATTTTACAGAAGAGAATAAAACCGATTGACATCCATGTACTTTTGAATCTAAAGCTGTGAAGGCCTTTGTAGACTATATTCAGACATTTTGCATTGAGAATAGTTTATATATATATATATATATATACGTATATATATATGTAGATAGATAGATATATGTAGATATATCTGTTTTTTAAAATAAATGGCTCATATCTAATAACTACAGATTTTTAAATAAAGGTTATTAATAACACCGAGATGCGTGTAGTCATAAATCGTTGGTTCAAAATAACGAGACAGTATTCTGGTCTTCCCTAACCAGTGTTCCCTGGTCTAAGAGACACTGTTCCCTTTCAAACCAGCACCAATATACTATTATGTGGATCAAGTGTGACGTTCATTCAACAAACCTGAGCCCCAGTTGCTCAGTGGATAATTCAGCTACTAATCAGAAGATTGGTGGTTCGAATCCGTGCGATGGACTTGACAAAGAAAAGTAAAAAATGGTGAGCTTACGATCGGAGGGTTGCCAGCTTCGCTACAAAAATACTAGAAAGTCGTCCAGAACATCCAACAAATTATACTGACGTGTATACGGGACTGGTGCACGATAAGTTTGATCGGGGACCAATGTCCTGACGCCTATTGAGGTTGCGTGGGGTACCAGCTCAGGTGTTGTCCTCGTCATCTGACCATGGTTCAAAAATACGAGGCATCGTTCCCGGGTCTTTCCTTCGAGATAGGCACCGAACCGTCGCCAATAGCTCACTGTGCAGCTCTAGTGCGACGTTTTTTAAACAAACCATTCAACAAACCAAACTTTAAAACAGAATACCTTTTAATTATCCTTAAGACTTAACTAACATGGGCCTTATCCTTAAGTATTAACATGTTTGATAAAAAACTAATTAGTTGGGTAAGATATTATTTGCCAATCCTTTTCTAATATCCCACTACGCCACATACTTATGATAGTTATGGAGCAATCAAATGTATAACATTCCACTAAGTATTACCTAATCAACTAACTATTCGGAGAATATTCTTCCAGAAACTAAACTATACAGGAACGTTTAATATAATCCATTAGATTGAAGTATGGTTAGGTTAGGAAAACAGAATGTGTTTCGTCAAAAGATAAATAGTCAATTATATGATATGGGTTTTCTTTTAACACTCTGACCCTCATGGCAGTAGCCATGGATCTCCAGTTTTTCTAATAATGCATCCAATTTTTAAATTTATACACTCCATTTTACAATATTTTTTTAATTCAAAGGTTTGAGGTACAACTTACAAGCCATATTTTTTACAATTAAATAATAATAAAACAATATCAAATAGCATGCGCATAAAAAATTATTTAAATTGGTTCCAGTAGATAAAACAACGTTATAATTTCAAAAATCGTGTGCGCGTCAGTGGGTTAAACACGAATAAACTCAATGATTACGTATAGTTCGCGTATTATTGTCATTATCCTAGAATTAAATCCTTTATAATTCATTGCAGTTATCTTTACTCTACTACACAAACACAGAACTCAAAACTACGCTTTGCTTCTGGAATAACAGTTGTTTAGAATTTAGTTATAACTATAAGAATGGATTGCTAGTTGATTTTCGCAAATGAAGTATAAATTAGAAAAGTTTACTTCCAATTTCTAGTTTATAAATTAAAGAGTAATGAAAATATTGTATTAGGGTCTAAATTTCGATGAATGGTTTTAGTGTCTCCATTCGATTTAAGTCACCCATGTCTGAAAAGAGTTTGTAAATATTAGTCTGTATATGATTACGCTTGATAAATTTTTAAGTTTAAATAACCTGTTCTATTTAAGTTATTCATTTGTTTAATAACACATTGATCCAGGATAATAATGTGAGGATATATCCAAACTCGATGTAGTGACCGCACTCAGCTAAAATTACAACGAGAGAGTAGACTCAGCGTGCGCGACCAATTTACACCCTTTTGAGCCAAGGTTGAAATATATGGTCCTTTTGCATGGTGTTTGGCACAAGATGAAGTGCAGATGTCTTATTTTTAAAACCACATTTCTTGTTTTCTAGAAGACATTTAAAGTTTTGACATACTTGCTTTTTTAGTTACAAGAAAAGGGATAAAAATATATAGTAATTAATTAATTAATCAAATCTTCATTACCAATCAAATCTTCAATACCGATGCCACACGACTATCACGATGTAAAAGCCAAGGTATAATTTTTTTACCTTGTTTTCCGAACAGTATGCATCCACGTGCCACAGCAAAGTACAAAGTAATCATTAGGGTTGGACGATTTTTATAATTTTTTTAAATCGAACTCGCTTGGGATGGGAAAAGTCGTTTATTAGTGTCAAACGTTTGTAAAAAAAATTTCATCGAAATATTTAGTATCATAGTAACGTCATCATATTTGATCGGTTACATTATTCAACACATACCTCATGATGTCCAATGTTATACATACCAAACACCAGAACAGGCATTGTTTAAACTCCTGATTTTTGCAACCGTTGCATATCATGATCAAATGTTGTGATTACATGATTTTATCTAATAAACTTAGTAGTTATGTAGTCAAATTATGCATCGTTCATATTAAAATGAATGTCGATCAAAATTAAGTTAGTACCTCTCGTTGTCTATAACGGCCAAAAGAGTTTTACGTGAAGCTTCACTTTAGTTGATTATAGAATAAAAAAATGTCGGCAACAATAAACCCGGAAAAATAATAAAGATAAAATACTGTTTCATTTGACAGCACGGTTCCTATTTTACGTCCCGTACGTGATTTGCCCCATATTAGGCGGAGTTTCAAACTTTTACACCCATCGGTACCTAATAGGACATCGGACGAAAACTAATTTATGTCAATCGTGCTTTTTGTCAGTTATAGCGTCGAAAAAGATCCCCCTAAAACCGTAACACAATGTTTCCCTCCGGATACCCCATGTTTCTGATTTCAATAACACATCACGCGAAAAATGCCTTACTAAAACAATTTCGCATACAAAAGAAAGTTTGAGTAAAACTAAAATAAAGTAGATTTTAGGTAAGTTCAATTTTCTTTCTTCCCCACAGAGAATTTGAATGGAGAGCAACTGAAGTGGGGAAACATTTTTAAATCTCCCTTTGCTTTAGAGTGAATTTCCAAAATAGAGCATTTTGAATTTTGATAGAAGCATATTCTCTTATTTTATACATACATTTTATTTATATATTCTAAAAATGAGCGATGTTGTATGAAAGTGTTTATAAATTATGGGATTCATAAGCGGACGATGTAAAATAATAAAACGCGTTCGGATTTTTGTAAAACTTACGTTAGAGTTATTCATGTAGTTTTTAATCCAGGTAAAACAATGTTTGGTATTTTCTTAGAACTTTATAAGCATATTTGTGCGTAGATGCCTTTAACTGCCGGCCGTTTGGCGTCAATCATTGGTGTTTCATCGAGAGGACCGCAAATTTACGTAAGTACCAGTTTTACATTATAAATATGATTTATTGATTAATTTAGTTGAAAAGATAAACTAATTGTTCTTCTATCTATTCCTTTATCTATTTCAAATTTCAAGTCCCTGTGGCATTTGGAAGGGATTTTAAATTAAACTACATCAGACAGAGTAAACTACAAAAATATCAGACATAATAAAAGTTAAAAAAAAGATGGTGAACTACTAATAAGATAGATAAAAGTACAAGCATTGTATGTCCGTTTTTGGAAAAAATAATATATTGGTATTAATATAAAAGGGGAGTATAGCTCTTTTCTCCTGAACAAACATGGTATGTCAATTCTAAATAATAAATTTGTGGGAGGTGCAGGTTTAAAAAAACTATCTCCATACACTGTCAAAAACAGGTACTCAAAAATAAGTAAAATGTACTCATTTTTGATTACACTCAATGATTATGATGGCTACATAAATTTCAATTTTGAAAATGACGTGTACTCAAAAATACAAAAATAGGTGTAATGGATAAAAATGAATATAAATCACAGATGCTAGCATACATAGGGTGCCTTCATAAATCACTTTCAATAAATATAGACAATTACAAGTAAGACTTACAGGGAATCGAACCCAGGTGCTCAGGGATCGCATTCCAATGTATTAACCGTTGTACTAGCAGGGCGACGTGAAGAAGTTATAAACAGAAGACATGTTAATGGAAGTAATGGGAAGTAGAATGATTGAGTTGTTATAACTCAGTTTCCATTCACGCAATCGACCTGAAATAATGTGGGAACCCATCTTCTGAATACCTATTTTAAGTGTGCCAGGTCACTTTGTCAAAATGGCTTTAACAGAAGCTGATATTAGCAATATTAAAGCACACTGCTCATTTTTAAAAATGTACGTTTACTTCATTATGAGTATGTCATCGCTCATATTTGATGTAACTGTACTCAAAGATAAATAAGTAGAATCAGGTACACATTTTTAAGTAAATTGTTTTACAGTGCAGTCTTCTGCCAATTTTTAAATCTTCTACTGTCGATTTCCAAAAGTTTACAAAGCTGACATACGGCCATTGTGCTTTTAGCCATTGAAGTACAGTTCTGTAGCTAACATAATGCATTCAGATCTTTTTATTTCGCCAAAAGGGCGCAACTCGTGACTTTTTCGTCACCCTGCCCTTTCAAATAAAATTAACTTACTTAAACGCACAAATAAATAATTATATTCCAAAGACGTCATCGCCGGTTACAAATTATCTGCGTAGTATTCGGGTTTTACAATTAAATAACTTCAATGGCCATTTCTAAAAATTAATTATTACTTTATCGCAAAGCTATTTGTCTTATAAACGAAGACAAAAAGCACTCAAAATCTCCTTTGGACTCAATTAATACCCCAATCTCTTAATGCGATCAATAAATCGACGTTTATTGACTCACCTTAAAAGGTAATTTAACACGGTTCGGAGGAAATTTTTAAATAGCTTACACTATTCACTGGAAGATTATTCTTATCTTTCTCAACTATGGCATTAATTTACTTTTCATTGATTTAAAAAAAAGATAATAAAAGAAAATTGATTTGCTGTTTTTGTAACTTTATATTAAGGGGATTTATTTTTGTAAGTTATGCTAAAACTAAAGTTTTATTATTATGGAAATTTAATATTTCTTCGTTAGTCCGTTATTTTACTGTAACTTTATACTCCATTATTTTAAAGGTAATAGGAAATATTTAATTTTTTTCCCGAGTAGTATTATAGTTTTTTTTACACATGTGTGCAAGAAATATTAAAATAATCACATGAGCGAACATTTAAAAAATATATATAATTTTTATAAAAAAAAATTATAATTTTATTAATAAAAATTATAATTTTTATAAAAAAAAATTATAATTTTATTAATACAAATTATAATTGTTATAAAAAAAAATTATAATTTTATTAATAAAAATTATAATTTTTATAAAAAAAAATTATAATTTTATTAATACAAATTATAATTTTTATAAAAAAAAATTATAATTTTATTAATAAAAATTACAATATAGGTAGATAAAAATTACAATCTTTCTATTTTAATATGAGTCAAGAAAATATTTTCTAAAAAACTATATATTTTTGTATTTTTTTAAACAAAAGAATATGCTTACAAACTGTCGTCAGAGAGTTCTGTTATTTGCAAAATATTCACTAATTTTACTGGTCAAACTATTTTTTTAAAAATACTAATATATATATATATATATATATATATATATATATATATATATATATATATATATATATATATATATATATATATATATATATTTTTTTTTTTTTTTTTTTTTTGGGAGCAGTTTCTTCAAATAAACGGATTTTAAATTTAAACATGATCACAAAATCATCATTGAGAAAATGAGTGCAGTTACACGTTCAGTCAATCTTGTTCTAAAGATTAATATAGAATAGTAAAAAAATAATTAATTGTATTTAACAAAAAAATAATAATTTTTGGTGTGTTAGATTTAAAATAAAATGAACTATATTTTAAAACAATGAAATACTTTTGCATATATTTAACGAGTTTGTGTCATACACCTCATTATTTTTTATTAAGCCATATTTTTATTATCCTGTTCTTTTAACCAATTTAAGCGCGCCACCTAATACCGAAAAACGCGCCAAAGAAGGGATTTTCTATTATATGTTCCCGCAAGATTTCTCTCTCATTCAGATATTTGGATAATTTTTTTGTTGGGTAGAGAATGTCTCACTTGAGAACTTTTTGTAACAAATATCCGGTACATATAATTATGCGGAATTCTCAATTAAAAAAATTATTGTCCAATTTCAAACATTATTTTCTTGTTAAATAAAGAAAATCCTTTTTGGCAAACGCTGTACAGACCGCGTTGGCCCAACCAGGCGGGCGGAACGGGTGCAGACCGATTCACGGAAGCGGCGCTGACTACAAACCTGCGTGTGCGCGGCGTGATTGGGCGACGCGGGCTGTACAGCGTTGCCTGGTTGGCCCGCTGGTGCCCAGATGGCTGGATCACCACAACACTGTAGATCCACAATTACATTGTGGTCTCGTAAAACAATTTCAGGAGTGCGCTTTCCGAAGAATATAGTCGTAAATAACATCAAATGGTCAAATGACCGCTCGTGTTAGACTAGACATGCTATAATTTTTTTACGGAAAGTAAACAATAATGAAAGTTGTGAATATTGAAAAATGGGTTGTATGTATATTATAGAAAAAGTCAATAAGTTACATGGCGACACAGTAACGTTGTATACAAGAAACTCTTAACGAAATTTCAAAAACGGTTATTTGTCCGCGCGTGGTCGAATTAGTGTTAATTAAATGTGTGAAACGCTACTGCTTACCTAATTTGAAAATCATAAGTAGTCTCATTTCTTAAGCTACACAAGATTAAAATATTTCATAATGAACTTTTAAATTTTTAAAGAAAACCACGAAAAACAACTGCATTCGACACAGTTACAAACATCTTTGCAGTTCTAACAATCTTTACTGTTGCAAGGAACTTTCTAGTTGCAATTTAGGAATCGCGCAAGTCCTCAGTATTAAGTACCGACAATACTAACTTCTACTGATAACTTCGTAACTTGAAATTTAGTTGCAAGCAAGTACAAACTGAGTAACAAACTACTTTTCAAGAGAAGCCACTTTTCTCAGCTAGAAGCATTTTTTTAAAACCACAACCATTCAATCCAACACTAAACTAGACCGAGCCCCAGTTGCTCAGTTGGGAAGGCGTTCAGCTACTAATCAGAGGATTGGTGGTTCGAATCCGGGAAATGGACTTGACATAGAAAAGTAAAAAAGTAGTGATCTTGCGATCGGAGGGTTGCCAGCTTCACTACAAAATTACTAGAAAGTCGTCCAGAATATCCAACAAATTATACTGGCGTGTATACGGGACTGGTGCACGATACATCTGATCGGGGTCCAAAGTCCCGACGTCTATTAAAGGCGTTGGGTGCCAGTTCAGGTGTTTCCTCGTCATCTGACCATGGTTCTAAAATAACGAGGTGCATGTATGAATATGAATGTGAATGTGTATGTGTTCCCGGGTCTTTCCTTCGAGATAGGCCCCCGAACCGTCGCCAATAGCCCACTGTGCAGCTCTAGTGCGACGTTAATTAACAAAAATCAAAAAAAAAAAAACTAAACTAGACCCCCGTGCCCGAGCGGTTAAAGGCGTCATCTGGGAATCCGAGGGTTCCTGGTCGTCATCTCATCATGGTTCAAAAATACGAGGCATCGTTCCCGGGTCTTTCCTTCGAGATAGGCCCCAAACTGTCGCCAATAGCCCACTGTGCAGCTCTAGTGCGACGTTAATTAAACAAACCAAACCAAACCGAGGGTTCCTGGTTCGGGCTTAGACGATAGACTCGACATAGAAAAGTAGTAATCTTGTGATCGGAGGGTTGCCAGCTTCGCTACAAAATACTAGAAAAGTCGTACAGAACATCCGCAAAAATTAACGGCGTGTATACGGGACTGGTGCACGATAAATCCGATCGGGATTCAAAGTCCGGACGTCTATTGAATGCGTTGGGTGCCAGTTCAGGTGTTTTCTTGTTATCTGACCATAGTTCTAAAAAAACGAGGTGCATGTATGAATGTGTATGTGTTCCCGGGTCTTTCCTTCGAGATATGCCCCCGAACCGTCGCCAATAGCCCACTGTGCGGCTCTAGTGCGACGTTAATTAACAAAAACCAAAAAAAAAACTAAACTAGACCCCCGTGCCCGAGCGGTTAAAGGCGTCATCTGGGAATCCGAGGGTTCCTGGTCGTCATCTCATCATGGTTCAAAAATACGAGGCATCGTTCCCGGGTCTTTCCTTCGCGATAGACCCCGAACCGTCGCCAATAGCCGACTGTGAAGCACTATTGCAACGTTAATTAACCAAACCAAACTAGGTCTTTCCTTCGAGATAGGCCCAGAACCGTTGCCAATTGCCCACTGTGCATCTCTAGTGCGGCGTTAATTAACCAAACCAAACCAAAAAAAAGCCGCGACCGTTTTAATAAGTTATAGAGTATCGAAGTGTGGACTATGATCGTTTTTCTTACAGTGTTTTCAGGTAATTCCTTCAGGATGAATCCCGAACCGTCGCGGGAACCGGATAGCCCCTGGATAAAGGCGTTCAGCTGGTAATCAGAGGATTGCTAGTTCGAGTCCGTGCGATGAACTTGACAAAGTAAAGTAAAAAAGTATTGATCTTGTGATCGGACGGTTGCCAGCTTTGCTACAAAAGTACTAGAAAGTTGTCCAGAACATCCAACAAATTATACAAGTTTGTATACGGGACTGATGTTCGATATCTCTGGACGGGGTTCAAAGTCCTGACGCCTATTGAAGGCGTGAGTGCCAGCTCAGGTGTTGTCCTGGTCATCTGACCATGGTTCAAAAATACGAGGCATCATTTCAGGATCTTTCCTTCGAGATAGACCCCGAACCGTCGCCAATAGCCGACTGTGAAGCACTATTGCAACGTTAATTAACCAAACCAAACTAGGTCTTTCCTTCGAGATAGGCCCAGAACCGTTGTCAATTGCCCACTGTGCATCTCTAGTGCGGCGTTAATTAACCAAACCAAACCAAAAAAAAGCCGCGACCGTTTTAATAAGTTATAGAGTATCGAAGTGTGGACTATGATCGTTTTTCTTACAGTGTTTTCAGGTAATTCCTTCAGGATGAATCCCGAACCGTCGCGGGAACCGGATAGCCCCTGGATAAAGGCGTTCAGCTGGTAATCAGAGGATTGCTAGTTCGAGTCCGTGCGATGAACTTGACAAAGTAAAGTAAAAAAGTATTGATCTTGTGATCGGACGGTTGCCAGCTTTGCTACAAAAGTACTAGAAAGTTGTCCAGAACATCCAACAAATTATACAAGTTTGTATACGGGACTGATGTTCGATATCTCTGGACGGGGTTCAAAGTCCTGACGCCTATTGAAGGCGTGAGTGCCAGCTCAGGTGTTGTCCTCGTCATCTGACCATGGTTCTAAAATAACGAGGTGCATGTATGAATGTGTGTATGAATGTGTGTGTGAATGTGTATGTGTTCCCGGGTCTTTCCTTCGAGATTTACCCCGAACTGTCGCCAATAGCCCACTGTGCAGCTCTAGTGCGACGTTATTTACCAAACCAAAACCAACCAAAAACACGAGGCATCGTTCACGGGTCTTTCCTTCGAGATTAGAACCGAACCGTTGCCCCTATGCAGCTCTAGTGCGACGTTGATTCAACCAAACATCAAGATAGATTCCAAACCGATGCACAAGTTGCCCATTGTGTAGCTAAACCAACCAACCCGAACAGTCATCAACAGCCCATTGTGTTGCTCTGCGATGTTTATTTTCAACCAACAAAACGATTTCTTCACCGCTGAACAAACGAGTCCTTTGTTTGTTTTGTTAATTAACGTCGCATTAGAGCTGCACAGCGGGCTATTGGCGACGGTTCTAGGTCAATCTCGAAGGAAAGACCCGGGAACACATACACATTCATACATGCACCTCGTTATTTTAGAACCATGGTCAGATGACGAGGAAACACCTGAACTGGCACCCAACGCCTTCAATAGACGTCGGGACTTTGGATCCCGATCAGATTTATCGTGCACCAGTCCCGTATACACGGCAGTATAATTTGTTGGATATTCTGGACGACTTTCTAGTATTTTTGTGGCGAAGCTGGCAACCCTCCGATTGCAAGATCACTACTTTTTTACTTTTCTATGTCAAGTCCATTTCACGGATTCGAACCACTAATCCTCTGATTAGTAGCTGAACGCCTTCCCAACTGAGCAACTGGGGATCAAACCGATGTACGAGTTACCCATTGTGTTGTTCCGCGATGTCCATTTTCAACCAACAAAATGTCCTTTACAATGCTGTAAAAACGTTAAAAAAAAATTATAATTTAAAAATTCTTATTGGCGACAAATAACGAACGAACAAAGACAAGCGGCCCTTTTCTACACGATTTTTGCAAGCCAAAAAAAAAAGTTTTGCTCAAAATGCGATTTTTGTCAGTTTCTTCCGCTGGCTCTCCAAATAATTAATTCCATATTTCAAGGAATTTTAATGTATAAATTAAATCAAAACTCCATTATATGAATTCTATAGAAAAAAATAAATACATGAACTCTTTTTTTTTTAAAGTAAATATTGTTTCGATCAGAAAAAAAATATGTTTAGAAAATTGAATTAAAATAGAAAATATCTTCGCCATTTATCAAGAAAATTGCTTATATAAATTTAGGATATTATTATTTATTTTCTCTCCCTGTGTCTTATCGTTCAATATTTACTTAGCTCAACATATATATACTTTCTGTGTAATTGGAAGAAATGTGTAGATATTAAATATTTTTTTGCTTATTATAAGTATTTGAAATTGGCAATATAAACTTAGATTTTACACTTCTCTGTAATTGAAAGGTAAACAGTTATAAATAAAAATAATTCCTAATTTATTTTTCTTTAGAAATTATGTTCAAAGATGGATATATAGACTTCGGTCGCCATTGGCACAAAAAAAAACTTCGCCATATACGATAAATTATTTCAATTTGGAAGAATGCAATATTTTTTTCTTTGAGATATTATTGCGTCGCCAATATTAAAACGAATAAATGTGAAGTTTACTACATGCATTTATTGTCACTGGAAGGTTAAATTTTATACAAAATAATATAAGTTTTTAACACCAATTGGCATTGAAGCAACATCGGCTAGTGCTTTACTTTTATTTTTGCAGAATGCATTATTTTGATTGACATTATATTACAAGGCTAATATTCGCAAAGGCCATTTAAGCATTAATTTTTAGTAATTTTTATTTTTCAAAGAGAAACCTTTTAAAAACACACCCATTTTAAATAGTAGTCGCAATAGCATGTAAAATAGTAAACATAAAAATTTAAAAAAGTACTAGATTTAGTTATCTCAAAAACTACTAAAAGTAATTTAATAAATCTGGATTTTTATAAAGTTTATTTTTTCGCATTGCGCAGAGGGAGATATGATGGCTACGCTAACAAGAAAAACATCGCGCAGCTCTTATTGCGTAAATTGACCACGAGCAACGCCTGGCCATATTGCTAGTTTTTTTATATAAGATAAGAAATAATAAAAAATTCGATTTTACCAAATGGCGAATACCAAGTTGCGTGTAAAAGCTGTGCAATAACAGTCCCGTAATAATAACATATAATGAGTTTTTAAGAGTTGATGATTGTTATTTATTCAATTTTAATAAAGTTACTAATTTCAGTAAATAATTTGCTTTAATAATGCCTTTTTACAAGATAAATTCTATGATTCCCACTGAGACCCTATTTTACTTCTTCTATGGATCACTTTTTAAGTCGATATGAAATATAGAAGTGAGTTAAAATAGAATTTAAAAATTTGATTACACAACGAAAAAAGAGAATTAATTGTAACGTGTATTAATTGTAACGATTGTAGAGAATTAATTGTAACGATTGTAGATAATTAATTTTTAAGATAAGAATTATAAGGACAAGAATAAAAGAGTTGAATGATAGTAGTTATATTGTCAATCGAATTTGTCAAAATTAAGGTTCGTAGTAAAATAATATTCATTGCATATTGTCAAGTAAAGATCGCTTTATTTTAAGAAAGCTGTGCATATCTACCATCCACTTCTAAATTTAATACCGATTAATAAAATCTATATTTTTATAGATGAAAAAATATCCACTTCAGAAATTTTTCCCTGTCACGGAAATAAAGGAGAATATAAAAACAAAACGAAGGTAGAAGAAGCAATTTAATATGAATTTTTTTAGGAATTTAAAATAACGGTCTATAAAAAAATCCCGTTCGAAGTGGGTAACGATAATAAATTGAAATATTTATCATTTTATGCTTGGATATTCTCACTGTTATCGTTTATTCTTTTGATATTCTGAAATATAAATTGCAGTAACTTTTCCTATTTGTTTTAATTTAAAAATTATCGTAAAATATTCGATTACATCAATGTAAATATTAAATACATCAGTGTAAATATTGAATAAATCAGCGTAAATATTTAATACATTAACGTAACTAGGGTGTCCGTGCAACCAGTGGGTTGAGAGTTTAAATACAGCTGAGAGTAGAGACTTGAGAGAAAAATTTAAAATACAGTAATCTTGTTATCGGATGGTTGCCAGATTCGTTACGAAATAACGATACGACGTCCGAACTTATCCTATTTTCACAGCTTGTATACTGGACTGGTGCACTTTAAATCTGAAAGGGGTCCAATGTCCTGACGCTTATTGAGAATGCGTCGGGTACCAGCTCAGTCGTTGTCCTCGTCATCTGACCATGGTTCAAAATTACGTGTTATCGTTCCCGGGTCTTTCTCTTCGTTATATGCCCCGGACCGTCGCCATTAGCCCACTGTGCAGCTTTAGTGCGATGCTAATTGACCAAACCATCTATGTAACTATTCAATACATCAATGCAACTATTTAATACATCAATGAAAATATTAAATTAATATATTAAAATATGTAAGATTATGGCTAATTCCAGTCCTGGACATAGGTAAAATATTTAGAATTAAGTGATTCCGAAAACTATCCTTTAGACCATTAAATTGGATCGAAAATTAGTAATAAAATCATTCTTAATTTGATGATTTACACAGAAGTTCAAGCAGAGATTTCTAATTAAAAATGTAAAACCAAATAAAAAATATTGCGTATGTGTCGAAGCACGCCCAGAAAGATTTAGGGTAAAAAATCCATTTATCAGTTTATTGAAATTCACGAATGCAGTCTTACCACTTTTTGCATTTTGTTCTCATACCTGTATGTGGCATACATATTAGTCTCTCGTTAGATTTTTTTTTAATTTAATCAATTCAAAGCACCAATTTTCAAGAAATTGTATTTTATAATTACATAATATATTTAAAGTTTAGTATTTAAAGTTTAAAACTTAAAACATTAACATAATAGGTCTTAATACTTAATATATACATTACAAGAAATTGCTTAATTTAATGTCTAAAAGCAACAGCATTTTACTAAAAGCTCATGTAAATCTAATAACAAGTGTTAGAAATATTAAATTTGCACAGAATGGAATGTTCTAAAAGTTATTCCGTTTCAGTTTGTTCAAAGCTTTAAGCTTAAATCTTGATCCCTACATGTATTTTGTAACTTGTAAAATTATTATATTACCAGTTTTAAAAAAATACTAATAAAACAAAACAGTAAATGCAAATGACGAAAACTGAATATAATAATTTTACCTGGATTCAGAATAATTTGTACTTTCTAAAAAAATACGTATTTGATTAAACAACATAATTTTGTGCTTAGAGCACACGATATTATAATCAATATTAAAAATTGTCCTGTTTATATTTCACAGAAATTTACTCATTTCAAATTTTACAAATAAAATATGATATTAAAAAATAATTTTAATATATTTGTACACATAAACAAATATAAAAATCAGAGCTTGTGTATATTTTCTAGAATGTTAAAGTTTAAGATTAAATAAATGCATTTGTATCGGGTTCTTTTATCTGTGGCTATCAAAGAGCTCAAATATAATAACTGGAATGATTGCTCCCATCGGGAGATAATGTACTTTACCGTGGCTATTTTTTTCCTTAAACTCGCTTTTGAAATGTTGCGTTCCATTTTTAATCGTTGCATTAGCATTATTGGATATAAATACGATGACGGTAGTTTTGTTACAACAGAACACTTGTTTTCGAAGTTATTTTTTGTTAAAGTTGAAAAATGCAAGAATTTGCGTTATGTGAAGCAAAATGTATGGAAATAAATATTCCAGAATTCTAATTTTTTGTAGAATAGTAGCTATTATCTGTGTGGGAGGGGGGGGGGTGGCACTTTTTGCTGTATATTTGGCAAAAGTGTGTCCCCGCACTTTTCTCGGATGCTGCCCCCCCCCCCCTGTTTTTTAATATTGCACTTTCAAAACTAACAAATGAATCAATTTTTTTACTGATTTGCCGATTTAAGAAAAAAATTCCCACTACAACCCTCTCTCCTCCCTTTACTACTGATGATACACGCAAACCAATTCTCCCCTCTGACATTTGCATCACATATATTAGGGGGGGGGGGGGGGAGTCGTCCTCAAATGCAGTATACGGTTCAGCCCCATAACTCCAAGTGGAATCATCGTATGAGGATAACTGGCTTAGCATCCTTTTGAGGAAGGTAGACAGAGTCGACCAAGCCGATTATTAAAACACGGGGTATCAGGCTATGAAGAGAAATAACCTACTATAGTGTAGAAGGAAATAGGACGATTAGATCAAGTCGTTTGTTAAACCCATTCCACCTCCCCTGGGACATTTGCACCTCCTGGAAGGGGATGTCACCCTAGGCTGCAGTATACACTTCCATCCTCATAACTATATGAGAAATCAGTCTACGTGGATAAATGACATACCATCACATAGAGAAATATTGGGTGCGTCGAAAACGCCGATTAATAACCCATTCCCCTCTTTGACCTTTGCAAGGAAGGTTTTTCACCCTAGTCTCCTGTTTGCGCTTCCGACCCCATAACTTACGGGGAATCATCCTTTGAGGATAAAAGATCTTCCAATTGTGATCGTGTGTTAGAAGGTGGCCCGCATCAACCAGGTTGGACGTTTATCCACTCCCATCTCTGAGCTTTGTATCACTTAAGACCCAAAAGTATTTACGAACAAAACTGTTAGGTGCAGTTTTGCCTGTACATACCCGATTTTTACCATCTAGAATAGCTCAAATTTGAGAAGGGTGAAAAAGTATAAGAAATTGTAGTTTAATTTCAATTGAAAGCTGAATTATAATTAATGCAATTTTATTTAGAAATCACCTAATAGAAATATACCTATTACCTAGAAAGTTAATCGACAATTATGTAAGTTTTTTCAAAAGTGAAAATTTAAAACTGTTCTAAGTAGTTCACACTTATTCTTTTTTCTCATTAAAAAATATAATCATGTTCGCAAAATCATCCTAACTTGGATCAAGATCAAAATTATATCTTAAAAATTAAATTAGATGTGCTATTTATGCGAAGTACTATAAATATTATTTAAAAGGCGATCGGCAGCATAAAGGTAACGGATGTGGCAACCCAGTTTCCTATAAATTAATATAAATCTAAGTGGCGAATTATTTTTAGCGCCAATTCTCTTATGTTATGAACATAAAAATTGGCTCATTTATACTTGTCGCATTTATGCTGTTGTTTGTTTACACATGTTTCGATTTTTTCAATGAGCTGATACAATTCTATAGTCTAAATAATGATTTGCAGTTGAAAATTTATAAAGATTTTCCAGAGGGTAACCAAAGGGGATTGCGTAGCAATTCTCTGGGGGTTGGCAGAGCGTCAGCTGAGCTTGGGGGGTGGATATATATATATATATATATACAACAGTAATACTAAAAACAGTTATTTGCATTAATATTTCTATACTTTCCAGTACAAAATTACCTTAAAGCTTTTTTTCAATGTAAAAAATCGCCATGACTAAAGTTTAGTACAGAATTAGATTTAAGAAATTCTTTGAGCTCCCTTTTAAATCGGAAAATAAAGCTTCGACCAGGAGCCAATGTGCCAAACAAAAGGAATGTCTTGCGTTTCAAAGAAGTTAAATATCAAAAGAAGTTAATTGAATTCTGATATTTCAAAGACGTCCTATATTTCAGAAAGTTATTTCTGTTAATGTTTTATTGTTCAAAGGTGACCTCCAGTTAAGTGCTTTTCTTTGGTACTGTACAAATGTAGCCTTCAATATATTATTATTTTAACATTTGGATGCTTATTCTATCTTTGTTTTTTCATATTAAACCATCAATAAATATTTGCTCTAAGAAAAAGAGAGTACCCTAACAATATTTTAAGCGCAGACAAAAAAATATTTATATAATTTTTGAAAACTATGCTATTTGTAATTTTAAATAATAACAAAGATAATTTATTAAGAAATTATAAGTACGCAAGAAAATTTGGTAATTAACAGATTACTAATAATTAACATTTGCTAATTAATAACTCAATAATAATTAACTGTAACTAATTTACAACTTGCTAATAGTTAACAATCTTGATAATTGCTTACTAACTAACACAAATAATAATTAGCATTTATTTTTTATATTGGTAAATATTGTACAATGAACTTAAATGGATGCACAGGTTTTAAGAAAATGTAATCACTTTTGAGGAAACATTCCGATTACATATTTCGTCAAACTGAGAAAATTTATTTTGTCGCTTTTTTATTACTGAAATTTATGTCTTGAAAAATGCGGAAATTTTCAATGAAAATCGATGACGCGACTCGGACAAGGATCGTTTTGTTCAAAGTGACCCGCGCTTTCTAGATATAAAGTTGTTAATTGTGGCAATATGCATATAAGAACCAAAATTAGAACTGAATCAGCTGAGATCGCCATAAAGAAATAGGAGTAATTATACTTTCGTTACAAAATTGAGGATTTTTGTTTCGTCTATAGTCACACGATTTAATGACGAAAGGAATGTCAAACAAATATGTACGAAAATGGGCTGGACGACCGGAGAATGGTAATTTTTGAGAGTGTGATTATGTAATTACTTGAAGCCTTCGACCAACCGACCGACGACCTCCCCCCCCCCACACACATAATTTATTTTTAATTTGCTACGTCAATGAAATATGTATACATAACGTTGCATCGAAGAAAAAAAAGATAAAGCTTTTATCGAAAATTGGATAGCAATACTTTTATAATATAGGTGTGTATGAAGGTTCCTGCTATCGCTAATTCACTTGTCTTAAACAGAATACGTAATTAAATATATGAAAATAATTTAAATGCTTGAAAACATTTAAATATGCGGCGGAGTTGTCCTCATTAATTCGATTTGTATTTGTTCTTTTGCGGATATTCCGGTTCTAATTCAAATATTCAGAGGATTTTTTAATTTGCAATGGAAGTGAAATAAATATCCAAAACAAAAATTTAATAAATTTTCGATATTTCTTTGTCCACAAATCTCAGATAACTGGACCTTTTTTTAAAAATATATTATTCGATTCAGGTAAGTTTGTAAATTGGAAAAAAAATCATTCATTTTCAAACAAAATGCAAAAACAAATATTTTCAATTTTCCGGAAATATCAATTAACCTGGTTTTTAATTGACATTTTCCTAGATCTCGATTTTTTTATTGGACATTGAACGATTAATTTATAAAATACAAAGTAACATTTTGATTGCCTTGCCTTCCATCAACCGTAATCTTGGCAGACAAGCATTACGATTAATGTATGTTCTGGGTAAATTTTAAATTACATCGGTGTTTCCATTTAATATACTTTTTTGGAGTAATTTTTATAAAAGTGCAATAGAGCAGTCATTCTATTTCTATAAATTCGGAGAAAAGATACGGAACATAATATGACCCTTCGAATTTCTCTATCATAATATTCTGAAACGCATTCCAATATAGATTTTACATCTAATTCCATGTTCTAAATCAAATAAAAAAAATCCTCTCGTCTTACATTTTTAAAAAAAGCTTTACACAAAGATTTCCCTTTGAGACTACTTTCTAAGATATTTTCGAATATAATAAAAAAATCCTCTTAATGCTGAAGATATACCACACTATGCTCCTATGGGACAAATAAATGTTGAAAAAGCATTCTTTTTCTTGGCAGATAGAAAAAACTTTTATTTTGGTAGTCAGTAGGGGACAGTTTTAAAATTAGGCAGAATGAATTTAAATTTCAAATTTTCATGCACAAAATGTAAATTTCAAGAAATATTAAATTGTCGTAAATTTATAACGTCTTTCAATATTTAAATGACTTATAAATTTCCATAAGATGTCTTCATTTTCCTATAATGAGTTCACTTTTTCACGTTGTATTATCTTCCCGTGTAAAATGAGAAATATTTAACATTTTTAATACTTTTAAATGTAAAAATGTTCCATATACTTATAGTAATCAATAATAATAATAGAATTCCTTATAATATAGGGATAATATCTCATTAAATAATTAAAAGTAACACGTTAATTAGCAGAGTTGTAATTAAAAAACAAAATTTATAGCTTTAAAAACAGTTAAGTTTACTTACACTAAGTTATAAAGAAACTATGGACCTTATGGACGACCTGGACCAGATTAAAGTAAGTCTGGTCTGGAATAAACGCAAGTAAGTAGCCTCTATGATTAGTGACTACAAACCACATGGTTAAAACCAACCAATAACATTTGCGCATTTACCCAGACTTATTTTAATCTCGACACCAAGTCGAGCATATGGTCAATTAATGATAAACAAAAATTAATGTACAAAAAGCGATGGAACATTTGCAGTAAAAGACTGATTGCAACAATTAAAAACATTATATCTGCAATTTTCATAACATAACTTTATCTAATATCTTTATTTTAATTAAAGGAAACATTTTATGCATTAATTTGCATCATATTATATCAAAAGTTCTAATACTTTGTTAAAAAAAAGTTATTTTTTAGTTCTTTCTAAATAAATGAATCGTATTAAAATGAACGCATTTAGAAACTTTTGAAAACAAATTAAAATCAACTAATTAAAATATTTCACGATCTTCGAGTTTTATCATCCAATTCGTAAAATGAATTTTACTTTGTTTACTTGAAACATTTAATTACTCATTGTGAGTCCGTTTTAGTTGCATAGTAAATGGACTGTCAGCACTTTGCTTGTGCCATCCATTAGTTAACATTTATTTCACGGCACAGATTTAATGTTTCAAGTAGTGCATTACTTAGCGTAAATTTAATTTTTATATTTCAAATTAATATAAGTCGTAGGAATATTTAACTAAAAGATTTAAAAAAGTCGTATTGTCAAAACTTTAAATTGTTTTTGGCAAATTTAATAATGCATTTTCCATATCTGACATACCTGGCAAACTGAAAATAGTTGTTCAGAAGATGGTTTTCCACATCATTTGATGTCGATTGCTTAAATGGAAACCGAGTTATAGCTCAATTATCTCACTCCCCATTCTTTTGGCACACCTTTTCAACATTTATTCTATTCATAACTTCTTTAAGTCGCCTTGTAGTAAAACGAATAAGGTACTGGACTGCGGTGCCTGAGCATATGGGTTCGATTCCCAGTAAATCCTGGTTGTAATTGTCGATATTTATTAAAAGTGATTTATGAAGGTCTTCTACGTAGACAAGCAACTGCTCTTTTTATTCATTTTTACTCATTGTACTCATTTTTGAGTACATGTCTTTTTCAAAATTATATTTTATGTGTTAAGAGCTTCGATAAGAATCGAATATACTCCAAAATGTGTACATTTTACTTATTTTTATCCAATTTTTAACAGTGTGTACAATAAATCCTCATGCATTAAAAGAACTTAAGAAGAAAATTAGAAGAATGGTCCCAAGAGCCAGTCTAATATGTAATCCTTGTAAAATTACTCAATTATTTATGTACTCAGTACTTTGAATAATTCAAGGTAAAAGTTTTCATTTTTGAAAATGATGTAACAAATTGCCTATTCTGATGTCTTACTAATTTTTTTCACTTAAACAATGGTCGAAACATATACGAACTTTCGTACAATTCATTCCATTAACGTGAAGCAATTCTAAATAAGAATGTCGAAAGTATTTAATTCTACATTCTATTCTAATTATATCAGAATAAAGCAATTCAAAGTAAATATTTTATCATAAAATTACCTTTGTAGACATTTGTTTGAAGTAGAAATGTCTTAGGTATCCAGAATTTTCATTAGATATTCCGTTAAGGTTCTATCTTATTGGATTTTCAGGTTGAATTGTTGTTGTAATCGAAAACTTTTCATGCTGAAATTTTAAACACACAATGTGAATCGTCACACTTACAATGTGAATCAGTGAATTTTAGAATTAAGTTTCAATTTCTATTCAAATTACGAGACTTTGTAAATTGCACATTAAAAGTTTGATTGGAAGTATTTTATAGGTACTGATTGCGTAATAATATGATAATCCACAAAACCAGTGGTTATGTAACAATGATTTCCCGCAATAAAGGTTTATTATAAGCAAAACAAGTTATTCATATCTAATAATATCATTCCGATTTTTTTTATTAAAAATATTAGGTAGGCTGTGTCTACCAAGACGGTTGCAGGGTTACAGCATGTAACGTCAAACTCAAGAGAGTTGCACTTTTTTGGATTCTATGCAAATCGCTGCACACTTTCTACGTTGTGCCTCGTTCCTAAAACGACGCTCGCACGAGGCAGACGAGCGTGAAATATATGTAACTATGCAAAAGTTTCGCAGGTCACGTTTTCTTTACAGCAAAAAATCATTACTATTAAGCCTAATGAAACTAATCATGTAATAGTTATATATGAAAAGTTACAAAAAGAAATATCCCATTTTGAAGTTATATTATTATTTAATGGTGCATTAGAACTCTAATTATCTGGATAAATTAGGATCATATCCCTTCTGGATAATTAGATAATTCACGAAAAAATAATTATGTCTTAGTTAAAAAAAACGATTTTTTCTTTAGTTTGTGTATAATGTAATTTAAGGACTATTAAAAACACTATCATTTACCGATAAGAAACTTTAAAAATGCAGATTTTCCTGATTTTTTTTCTCAAAGCGATCCGGATATGGATAATTGGTAATCCGCTTTGTTTGATCTGAATAACTGGATTTTAGATAATTAGAGTTCTGCTGTACCTTTTATATTATGTATTTACTCATTCGCATGGTAATTCATATAAAACGATTTTTTTTAAATTTTCTAAACTAAAAATCTTTTTTAAAAAACGAATATTTTTTTATCTATGTTTGTAATTATTAGTACCTTCTGATACACGGTACTGTTTTTAAATCATAAATTATTTATAATTTATTTAAAAAAAATTATTCGAACTTTTCGGAATGTGTTTTTTTACATATTATTATTTATAAAATTAATATTTTGATTTAGTTAAAAATAATGAGATATTTAAAAAATTTATACTATTTGGAAAATTATAAAGGTTTTACTTTTATATAGAAAAATAAATTGTAATATAGAATAGGTATATTCATATTTGTAACATAAAATAAGTAAATTGGTATTTAATTTATAACACATTTCTAAAAAGTTCTAATCTTTTTAATTAAACAGGGCGTTAAAAATTACGTCCACTTGTTGGATACTTTTGTTGCTTTAAAAAATATACGTTAATGCTATGTAATATTAAGTATATGACATTAACTACATGGAATTAGTTAGTATAAAAAAACACATATAATAGTGCTTGGTAGAATTAAGATCACATAATGCAAAGTTAATTCAAAGCTGTTTTTAGTAAATTTAATTAAATGTTGAAAATTCGTTCCGTACCTATAAAAACTGGAATCCTAAAAGTGAAGTCTGCCACCCCCCTTTATGATCCGAAACATAATAGGTTATAAAATTAAGGCGATTAATTACTACAGATCAAATAGAAAATAATATTTAAGCTATAAAAATATGTCATTAAAAAAAAAATTTAAAAATCTGCTTGTGAAGTATCTGCGTCTAAAACACGTCAAAATTAGTAAAGTTTGAAAGAAAAATAATCTTTGTCACAAAACCTTTACAATGTGGGTACCTGAAAGCCATAATTATTATTGTGTTTCTTATATATGATAAGTTGAGGGAAAATATGGGTTCTAGGGTAAAATTAAATTACACAATGTTAAACTTATTTTTTGGTCTCGTTCTTTTTTTGTGAATTTACTTTGTTAATAAAGTACATTGTATCAAAAAATTACATTTCTCAATTTTTAATTTTCAAGTCCAAATGTCGATTTGTTTGATTTTATAAAAAAAAATTGTAATAGTTTGATACATGAAAATTTCTGTATTTAAACAAACAAGTCGAATTATTTACGAATATTCCTGGAATTTGTATATATTTAGAACAGAATCTTTTAATACATTCCAATGAAAATATTTTCAATGTTTTCCAAATAAAGAGTAAAAAATGGGGTTTCGAATTATTCATGTGAAAGAATAGGAATTTGGTGAAAATTAATAATTTTCGGCAAAAGTGCAATTATTCTACAAAAATATGGACTTCGAAGCTTATAAACGACAAATGCAATGCAATATATTTAACACTGTTAATATAATGAAGTAACATACCTTTATTATATTTTTTTCAAATAAACTGTCAACAAAAGAACAATTTCGATATAAAAATGTTCATTTTGCTTGTTTTATTCGAAGTTAAATATAACGTAGTAAATGAAATAAAAAATCGTCTGCGTTACAAATTAAAAATAAAGTAAATGCATCATAGATTCCTGAATCAAAATAAACCAAGAATAATATTAGCAAGTGTTCTATTTCGAAGGAAATAAATAATACAAATACAGTATTTTTTTAAAAATGGTATATTTTTGAGATACAGACGTATTTTCCCATTCACAGATGAATATTTAACCCTGTAATGGCGGAATAAAAAATGCTTTTAGGAAGAAAACTGTCTAAATAATCAAATGTATTAAGTTTTTTAGGTTATTATTTATTCTTTTTTTATTCAAGTTACTAATTTGACGTAAAAGTTTGTTCTACTTGCCTTTTTATACTAAAAATTTCATAATTCCCGCAAGGGTACCCATTTTAAAAAATGGGCCGTATTGGGTTACTTTAGAAAACTAATTATTAAAAATATTTTTTAACCTCAGAATTGAATAAAAATATACGATTATGTTTCCATTAATTAAGTGAACGGTTTTATAAAACAATTGGGATTTCACATTATTTTTCCAATGAGAAATTGGACTTTGAACGCCAAAAATCGAGTTTTAAGCGTAAGTGATAAATTGTCAAGAAATTTGTATTTTCTTAATTTATCACATGTACAGTTGGCGGCTGCATGTTAAATCTATGGTAGCTTTGTCGTTAACGTATTCGTTGGCATATTAGTTCGCTTTGTTTTGAAGAGGTTACGTGGGTTAAATACAACTCGAGCTGTAACTTATTCATAGGACCTCTCGGACAAACGATGATCATATTACAGAAACTGCTATACACGGTATTCGTTCTTTGAATAGTATACACTTCATATAAGCCATGCAAACCTCTGCAATTATTAATTTTTGTCTTCAAAATTTCCATACATGTTGATAAATCTTAATAATTTTTACACAAATGAGGGGGGGGGGGGGGATGTGGTACCTTGGGCCTCTCATTTGTTGTGTGTAGATGTTTAGAAAGTGGGATGCAGAATCAAATGTTTCCCTTGTCATATAACCAAATTTCAAAATTATTAGTTTTTTCCCTTCCAAAGAGATAATTACCAAAGTATTATCAACTGAGCATTGCGTAGCTCTAATTAAGTACATCTTAAAACGTTTTAGCTATAGTATGACGTCTTTTCGAACAATTAATACATCGAAATCAAAACTCGACCCCTTTTTTAATATGAGCCCCAGTTACTCAGTTGGTAAGGCGTTCAGCAACTAATCAGAGGATTGGTGGTTCGAATCCGGGAAATGGACTTGACATAGAAAAGTAAAAAAGTAGTGATCTTGCGATCGGAGGGTTGCCAGCTTCACTACAAAAATACTAGAAAGTCGTCCAGAATATCCAACAAATTATACTGGCGTGTATACGGGACTGGTGCACGATAAATCTGATCGGGGTCTAAAGTCCCGACGTCTATTGAAGACTTTGGGTGCCAGTTCAGGTGTTTCCTCGTCATCTGACCATGGTTCTAAAATAACGAGGTGCATGTATGAATGTGTGTGTGAATGTGTTCCCGAGTCTTTCCTTCGAGATTGACCCCGAACCGTCGCCAATAGCCCACTATGCAGCTCTAGTGCGACGTTTCTTAACAAAACCAAACCAAAACCAAAAACCATTTTTAATATTATTTCGTTAAATCGGAATGGCAACAGTTTGAAGTTTGCTGTCTGACGTCTGTTTATGTTATGGTTTGCTCTGCCACGTAATCTTTCGCTTTAATTTTACGCTAAATATTTAATTATTTCTGCATACTTATCACCTTATAATACAATAACTGCACATAAAAGCCCACCATGGGCAGCGGGGAAAGTACTATGGTTCCTGGCGGAGGAACAGAAGGCTATCATGTGTTACGTGTGAGTTACCAGCATTATGATCGTTTATATAAAACAATTTAATTGTACATATATTTTTTCGATCGTATTCGATTGAAGTAAGGTGGAAAGTTATTGTAATAATTTACCTATAAACTTGCGACCGTATCGTCTGCATCATTTGACCCACTTGATACATTCGAGTTATCGATCGAATTCGTAACTGAAGAACATGTACATACCGGCATAACTCGACACTTATAAAATTATTCCCAAATCGGTTACGTATTACGTAGGACATTTTATACTGTTTTCTTATGCAGAAGACTATATTTCTAACACTGAATGTTTTTGATATGAAATATAGAGTCAATTAGAAATAAATGAAATAACTATACAACGATGATGATGGCGACTCTTTAAATAATTCAATGAAGATACAGTAATTTTCCTGCGTTTTTTAAGTAAAAATGTCTTAAATATATATAGTATTTTTGGGAAATTAAATTGCAAGTATTTTTAAGGCAACTAATGTACAGATCAGAGGTCATAACAAAATTACAGATTTTTATAGACTCAACTTTATAATGATAATAAAATAATTATTGAAATCCACAGAAAACATTCAAAACTAGAAGAAAGTTAAAATAAAGAATAAGGGAGCAGTCCACCAAGATGTCAAACTTACTGTTGGCAAATATGATTTCAGATCGAATTGGAAACCCTGTGAAATACTTGTGGAATATTTTAAAACAAGCCTACACAGAAAGTTGTATATCATAGTTTACAAGATGTGCAAATTAGAACCGAAATCCTGTTTTTTTTAGTTATCCTTTTTCCAATTTGTGAGTTTTTAACTATTCACTAGGTGTTTCATAATTGAATACCTATTACTTTGGAAAAGTAATATTTTTGTATAAGGTATAAACCTTCTCCAAAATGACGTCAGGTAAGTTTTCCAATCTGCATCTCATTGGTTTAATCTATAGCAAGTTGCTTCACCTATTTGTTTACATGACATCCATGTCATAGTGTTAGAAATAGAAACCCTAGACCTTCCATTCCAAAGTTGTCCCTCAAGAATGGTATTGAAGGCCATTGTTTAACCACACTTTTAACTCTAGCCCCCTCCTTCTTGACATACAATCACCACCACTGTTTATAATAATAGAAAGTTATTGGTAATTGACAGTTGTTTTCAACTATTCATCTCTTTCAATCTCTTATTCTTTTTTAATACAGTTTAATCCTATTTCTTTCAATAAATTATTATTTGACTTGATATTTCTTCAGTATTCATAATTTGTACAAAGATATTCCTCAAGAGTTTTAAAATAACAATTATTTATATAAGTGGATTAATTAAACATGTCAGCCATATTCTTTAAATCAATGGGCTTTTTTTAATAATCCTGTAATTGACAGAAAAACGAAGAATTTCGGGAGCAAATTAATGTCGTCATTTTTTTTCCTGTACCGATCACATATCTATATTATGTTATTTGTTTTTCTAATGTTCTACATTTTTTGTTCCAGGTTCAAGATAATTCACCTGGGTCTAAAGCTGGTCTTGAAGCGTTTTTTGATTTTATTGTAGCTGTAGGAACAACCCGTCTGGTCAGTATTTTTTATACCACACTTTTATTATTGTTGTAAAATACACATTAACCCACAAAGTAACATTTAGTCCTCTGAGGTCCACAAGGCCTACAAACACGCACCTCTTACTCGTCCCCCTTAATGTTCAAGCTCAACTGCTCTGGCATTCCTCAAAGGCTTTAACACAATGTTGTAAAGGTGAAAATTTACAGTCGCCACATGGCGACTAACTTTTTAAAAGTGGCAATCGAAATGTTTGCTTCAGTCACCACCACAGATTTAATTTTTTTTTTTAAATCAGAAATTTAACAATTTTGGAAATTGATGGCAGGAATTTGGCTTTTTATACCTCCTTACTACTCTAGGTTAAAAAATTGTCTAAAATATAAAAATAGGGAAGGGTTGTGTTAGTCGGATTCGGGCGACTAAATTGTGTCGATTTTCCAAATCCGAGGTCGCCGTAAGTTTACTACACATCGTGTTGCAAACCGAGGCTGACGAAAAAGGCTGGCTCTGGCCTTGGTGTATTCCTGTACAGATTTAATTATTATTTTATGCAATTTAATTTTAATAATTACTTAATTAATAAAGATTATTTTGAATACTAATAGCTTAATTCACACAATAATAAACTTCTTAATGTAGTGTGAATTAATACATTTTACAGATATTATTTTTTTAGTACTGCATGAACTTCACAACATAACTAAAGTGGCCACTGCATTTTTCAAGCCTATTGGCCACTGACCATTATAAAATTTTCTTAATTTTCACCTTTACAATGTTGTCCTCTTTTTATCAATGTGCATATATTTAATAAAAGAGATTTTGAACAGATGAATAAAAAAACAGGTGTACTGTGAGGATTAAACATATAGGTACAGGCATTTTCTTAAGAAATACACTAGTATTCAGTTTTTACGTTAACAATTTCGCCTAATTAAGTATTTAAAGATAACTGTATTATATCTAAAACTAGAGAAATAGTGATGGTTACATTTTATGAAATTATTCTTTGGTTTTAGTGTTAATTATTTCAACTGTCATTTTCAACTTCATTTACTTCATTTTATATAAATAATAAAATGAAAAACGTTAATTTATAGTCATGCTCTATGTTAAAAATTTAACATAATTTTAAAAAAAAAGCTATAAATTACACTTAAAAGAAAACTTTAGAATATTATAGTTTACATCAAATGAATTTTTTTTATGTTAACACCTTTTCTTGGTCAGTTACATGTCATATGTTCTAACATTGTTTGGCTCATATGGTCGTGAAAACAATTATGGTCGCCTGTTCCAGACAATTAGAATTCATAATGAAACATTAAAAATAAGTTTTTTTTTTAATTCTTAAAATTGAATGTCAAGGAAGTTAAAATTAAAATAACCGTGGAGGGGTTTAAAACAAATTATGTATTTTTACGTTTTGCACTTGTATTTAGGGTCAGGTGGGGGAAAGTGGTCATAAAAACAGGCATTTTTAACTTTGCAGGAATATAAATATGAGAAATTTTCTAAAAAATATTATTGTTTTGGATTTTATTTTACATTACATTGTTCTAGAGTACATTAGAATACATTTTAAAAATATGTTTTGAGAGTAACACCCTTTAATGACAACTTTCTTTTGTCATGTTTTTATGACCACTTTACCCCATGGGTGGGGTAAAGTGGTCAGTGTGTGGGGTAAAGTGGTGATATTGAAGAAATATGACATAAAAAGGAACTTATAAGTAAACAGTGCCATTTTATTACTTAAAAATATTTTACACAACTTCTATATTTGTTAACTATTATTTAAATTTAAAATTTAAATAATATTATTATTAAATTATAAATTTATAGTGTTCTCTATGGTAAAAAGTTTTTTTTAAAAAGATATTTTAATAACTTCCGACTCTCTGTTTTTTCAATGTCGTTATATTCTGAAAATGTGTAGTAGTCACCAATTTAGGATTTTTCTAGATATTTAATGAAGTGTCCCATTAATAACTATCTCAATCTTGTCCAATAAACTGTTTAATTGATTTCTTCCCTTGATATTTTACTAACATCCCAAAAAATATGATTTGTCAAATTTTTATATCTGTGGCACAAATTGGCTCAAAAGAATTTATGGACTTGATAATTTTCTGTTTTTTTAGATTTTTTTTTTTTTTTTTTTTGGCAACACTTGTTTTTTTTTTGTAGACAAAGTGCAACTATTTCTTCTGTTTTCATCTTTAGAGTTATGTATAGCCATTCTATGTACAATTGACACTGGTGGAGATATCAGTATTAGCTTAAAGTCCTTCAGTGGATATACACTTGTTGTATTAGCCATATTTGACACTTTTGTACTTTTAAAATTTAAATTGCATATATCAGATGTTGATGGTTTTGAATTCTGATGAATATCTATTTGTTGATCTGGTGAAGTCAATGGGCAATTCTGTAATTTCAGTACGGACATTGTTATGTTTGGTCAATTTGTTTGTTGACAGTTTTCACAAATTCTGTGGTAATCAGGTCTTGGTGGTCTTATCAACCAATGGACTTTTTCTGCTATTAGGATATTTAAGATACATTTGGATTAAATTTGATATAATAGAACAATCAAATGAATGCCCAACATGGGCAATGAATTTGAAGCTTTTAATATTGCAAGATTCTTGTTCGAAGCCATGATTCTCATTAGGACCATTATGCCTGGACTTGTTAATGACCCACCTTCTTAAAGTCGGGTAATTTCTGAGCTACAACATAAATGGATATGCCCTTTTTAACCAGCATAGCTAACTGGCCTGCCAGCATAGCTAACTGGCCTGCCAGCATAGCTAACTGGCCTTGCCAGCATAGCTAATTAGCCTTGCCAACATAACTAATTGTAGACTGGCATCAGAGTAATATGGTACAATCTTCCTAACATATTTTCTCGGCATGTTTATTACGTAAAAAAAGGAGAAAAAAATAAGACAATAAAAATTATTTTATTATACAAGTTTATCCAAATTTTAATCACTGAATATTAGGTCTTAATAAAGTCATTCCAAGCAATGTAAAAGTTAAGCCTAATGCTGTTTACTTTATCTTATGTTATAAACTATGATAAATTAATATATGCTTTATTATTCTAAATTAATATTAAATAATCAATCTTTAAATATTAGGCCTAAATAAACTCATTGTTACCATGAATATGTTAAACTTAGTCATATGACCACTTTACCCCATGTTACTAAAAACACTATAAAATAAAAAATTTAATAAACACAACTTGCCTATCAATGGAAATGTGCTCTTGAGATATGTTTGAAGCCTCCTGTATAACTAATATATTAAGATTTTGATTAAACAAAATGTAGGAGAGAAGTTCATTAGAGAATCAAAAGATTGTACTGAAACGTACAAAAATAAAATGGCTATTTATTGGCATTCAATGTGTTGCTAAAATTATAATTTTGTGTGAAAAACATTGCTCCTCTTCACTGAAAACTAAAACAAAAATATGTAAAACCTTTACGATAAAAATAAAAAATAGGGAGGAAAAACTACAACATTAATTAGAGTATGACCACTTTACCCCACCTGACCCTATATTTTGTACAACTAAACTACTTTGATATATAATCATGTGAAGGGATATGTGAATGAAGGACAGGGTTCCCACTGTTCCTTAAAAGTCCTTCATAACTCCTTATTTTTGGTTTACATTTTTAAGAGCCCTTAAAGTCCTTAATTTTGTCCAAGAGTCCTTAGAAACTCCTTATTTTTTTCTCCTGCCAAAGAAACATACATTTTTTTTAGTAGTCTCTTTAAAATTTCTTGCTTTCAGTTTATTTCACTTACATTGGCAATCTATTACTTGTGGCTGTTTTTTACATGAGATGCTCAAATGCTATTTATTTTCTTGCTTCAGTAATAAGTTAGTGCATTGCATTTATTATTCTTTGTAAATGCATATTTAACAGTTGGTGAAGAAATCAAACAAGATCATGAACGAATTAAAAAAAGTAATAACTTGAAGTCAAAGAATGAGGTTCTGTTAAGATACCTTTTAAACATAGCATGGCTTTTAAAAAGTCATTTTTAGTTAATATGGAAGTTGATTGTTGTCATAATTTGTTTAATTTTTCTTACTTCAAAAGCAGCGCAGTAAAAAAGGTCCTTAAAAAATTGTTTTTGTCCTTGGAAAGTCCTTAAAAACTTTTATTTTTAAAATTGAGTGGGAACCCTGAAGGAGGTGAATGAATATACAGTCAAACCTTGGTATAACGAACCCGGGATATAACGATCCCTCGGTTGTAACGAACTTTTCAATTGGTCCCAACCGAACTCCTATGTCACTAATGTATTTTCAAATGCTTATAACGATCTTCAAAAGTAAGGAATTCGGATGTAGTGAACTAAAATTCACACTTTTCCAGTTTAGTTTCAGGTTTTCCCCAAAAATTTTACTCTCCCCGACCACATTCCTTACCCTTTGTTCCTTTGACATAAGCCAGGTTCCCCAAAGGTGACAATAGACTACCCTGCTCAGCTCCTCCCCTTCCCCCGTTCAACTGGTTTAGCATGCAATCTTTGCCTATTTCTTTCATTCTATTGCTGAAGATTATCGTTTAACTTGTGGACTTCGCGTAGGTTTAAAATCGCTCCAGTTTGTTAATGCCTTTTCCATTGGGGATAAAGCGAAAATTATTAAGAGAATGGAAAACGGTGATTATCGTTTATCTACAGATATTGCATACGAAGGGGATGTTAGTTCAGGTCCTTCCATTTCTGATGCCAAGGGCCTAAGGCAGCTGCGAATATTTTGCATAATTTCTTTGCAACAGAAACTGTGGATAAGAATGTAATGGACTCTTTGGATGCTTTCAACAAAATATCAAAACTTCTTTTCATACTTTAGATAAATAAAGTTAAGTAGTAGTAAAATTAATTTAATTGTTTTTTAAGAACAAATATTTCTTTTACTTTATTATTGCCCATTACTAATTGCAATTCAGTGTTCAGTGTAAGTAATTTGTTTCGCACAAAACGTGTTTAAGGACTTTAGGAAGTTTTTATATCGTCAATATTTGAAAATTCGGATATAGTGAACCCTCGGCTATAGCGAACTTCTGAACCAGTCCGTTGAGGGTTCGTTATAACGGGGTTTGACTGTATTAACAAAAAGTAAGTTTTGAGAAATCTGACCATCTGGTATTTAACTTTTGTTACATACCCCCTTCATGTCGGTGTTAAAAAACAGGCCGACGCATTGTACCTCCTTCATCCACTTACCCTTCATATATGTTTAAGTTACCTATATTATATTTTGTTCATCTTTCAACTCCATTTTATGGAATTTATATATTATATGTTCCTATATCAATGTGCAACTTTTCTTTATCCTTTGATTATAGAACCAAGACAATGACACACTGAAAGAGATCTTAAAAGCCAACATTGAGAGGTCTTTGCATATGACAGTGTACAGTACAAAGACGCAGACGGTCCGAGAGATTGAAATAACTCCTTCAAACACATGGGGTGGCCAAGGCCTCCTGGGAGTCAGTATTAGGTTTTGTTCATTTGAGGGAGTCAATGAAAATGTTTGGCATATTTTGGTAAATATTTCTATTTTATTATCTGTGTTTAATATCTTTTTTCACAATAATTTTGATTTACTTATTCTGTGTTAAATTTATTTGCTCTTATTGTATATAGAAATTAAACTTTGGGTATAAACTATATTTATAAATGCTGTTGACACTAATTCTTATTTTCCTATGTGTTAACATATTTGTACAATTTGCTTATGAAATTGTACCAATCTCAAGTAATTTTTTTCACTTTTACACTTTGTGCATAAAAGAGCAACAGGGTGCAATTCCCAATGTAAAAGGGTGGGCCAGCCTACAAAAAATGCCTACAGTCAACACTGGATATAGCTCTCAAAAATTGCTGCTATACCTTAGATTTGAAACTGCTTTAATGTAGAGTGTTTTTATGAATTTAAAATGCATGAATATGGCTAGGAAAACTAAAGATCTTCACATGCCTATAGGCGTCCAAACCATGTTAGAACATTAGAGAATTAACAACATTCCTATAGAATGGGTATAATATTCATAAAGATATTTGGTTACAAGCAACTATGAGGATGTGACCAAAATCTAATCGTTGTTTGTTTGGAGTAACCAAACAAATAAAAATACTATGAATTCTATATTGAATTTACTTTGCTGAGGTATTTTTAGTTTGTATACCTTTTGTTGCATATGTTGTGAATTGATATTATTAAGTAAATTACTATGAGAATGACTTTTTCTACTTCAGAAACGTTACTACTCGCACCACATTTAAAACTATGAGATAAAAACATCTCAATTTCAATAATAAACCATGGCCATACAGAAGTTTTAGAGAATGTCATATGCATCTAAAGTGAAAGGCTTTGGAATTGACATTGAGTAAAATATTTCCTATTTTATGATTTTGATGTTAAGAAAAAAAGTTTAAAAAATTGTATTGAAATTAATTAAAAAAAATTATTTAATATGATTAATTACATTTTGAAATAACATTCAAATGTACCTTGCTTTACAGGAAATCCAACCCCATTCACCAGCTGATTTAGCAGGCCTCTATCCATTTGATGATTATGTTATAGGAGCAGATTCGGTTCTACATGAGGTAAGAAATGTCCTTTAATTCGAAATGTTTTTTTAAACAATTTAAAATTCCTGCATTAAAACAAGTGAATAGAATACTGACAATATCCCATGGAAACTAACAGATTACCATATAAATATATTCATAATTGAGTTTTTTATAAGAAACTTTGTTTATGTGGCTCAAATTTTAGCAGTTTGATTATGTCACAAGAAGTTGGCATATACAGCTAGAGACTATTGTTACAAAGGGTTTCATTGAATGTGTTGCATATTTTATAAGTAAAATTTTTTATGTTTATATATTTTGGGGGTAAAGTTACAAAATTACATATTAAAAGAAAATGGTTATGGGAACGTCTATTGTTACTCTTGTGACGGTCAGAGAAAATTTTCATAAAAACGTACATTTTTTACAATACTAAACATATTTAGGATAAAATTCAAAATTACTATTTAAAAGTTCATGTCATTCCGCTTCATAAAACATATCTAATATGTAATTTAGTAAATTTTAGTTGTCTAGGAATTAAATCAAAATTTTGTTACTCTTGGGACCACTGGAAAAGGCAAAATACAAAAAGTGTTTTTAAGGTAGAATTCCTGTGAATTATATGAGAATACAAAACTCAAATTTACAAATATAATAGAGTAATTATATCTCTTCAAAAGGAAAAAACTTTTGAATCTCTTTGACAAAATCTGAATTAATGGCATTGTTTTAAGTAAAAGGCTAAGCGTTACTCTTGTGACATTTTGTCCACAATCGAATTTATGCTTAAAAACCTCAAAAAATAATTAATATATGAGTAAATTCGTGATTTTTTTTTTATATACAACAGTTTTAAACGTTGATAGGAGTCTAAAACAGCTTAAATGGGTATAGAATTATTATATTAAAAAATAGTTTACTAAAGATTTTTTTTACAAATATAAGAGCAACAAAATTAGTCACAATTTGGTTTCTTTTGTATCAAATAGCATGATCATAAGGTTCAAACTTTTGAATTCTTTTTACTTTTGTGTGTATTAAACACCTTTTATACTGTTGGAATTAACAGACCACAACATAGTTTACATTCACCTAATGGTTATATTGCAATTTCTCGGCTCCTTTGCGTTTTGCTACTGAGCAGAATTGCTCTTCGCCTTCGGTTTCACTTGCAGTTTTATTGCTGTTTGCTTTATAAAATATGAACTCTTTGTAGGAATTATCGTGTGTTATGGTCAATGGTAGATAGTGGCATTTTTGGTAGCTTCGACAAAGTGTGTTTTTGTGTGCCCTTCACTATAAAATTTCTCCAAGAGTATTACGCAAATGAATTCTTTGGCTATGATTTCTTCATTTGGTACATAAAGCATGTTTACATTTGTTGCACCATGAACAAGTTCTGCAAAATCAGCAGCTTTTTGTATAATTGCTTTTTACCATGCACTTCATTTCATAGATATCACTTAAAAAAAGAATCTACAGCACTCGTATCATAAGCTGTTGAAATTTTTTTTCCATGAAAACTGTTAATATTTAAGTTTGATTTAAGTGCTGACATGTTTACAAAATTATATTTTTGTTTAAATTGGCCTGTGCAACCATCATAAAAAAACAGGATACACTTTTGACCGATGCATTTTCTTGGAGATGCTGCATTAAAATATTTTGCAAATACATTTACAGAAAATCTGTCTTGTATTATATAATAGTCTTTCTATGATATCTTTTCAAAATGCACATTCTGAATGTCTACCAACATTCAAGTAAGGTATCACAGCACCAGTGACATAACAAAATTGCAACAACAGGCTTGAAACAACAAATTTTCCAACTTAACGATTCAAAATTCCCAACTCAACAGTGCTGAAAATTCCCAGTTCCAACTTATCAGCATTTTTCATCTTTTTTATATACATTTTAAGTAATATTAAACAGTTCTCTCAAAAGCATTGATTTGTTGCACCCATATTCCAATGCAATGTCCGTTCTGAGGTCTAATTTAAATGTAATGATACAAGTTAGGCCATTTCTAATCTGCCCTAGCTTTCATTTGCTAATAATATTAATTTTCTTCAGGCATAAATTTTCCCAAATTGGGGATTTTTAAAAGTAGAAATTTCCAACTTTCAGGGTTTCCAGATTATAGTGGGGCCGTTCTCCCCTCGGTGCAACGGGCCTGCACAGCACTCTAAATTAATAAATCTTTAGGAATGGAGAAAATAAATCTGCAACTGTCCTATGAATTACTTTGAAAGTTTTTATGAAAAACACAAATACACACATTCTAAGGACCTGCTGTCATAATTGTTCTGTAATTTTAAAGTAAATAAAGAATTATGATCATTCATTTTAAAAACAGGAATTAATTCAATTTAATTTGTTTTAAATTAATTATTAATATAATTAATTATGGAAAAACTACTCGAACTTATTCTTAAAAAGGGCAAAGCCAAATAAACTTAAAATATTGTTTTTGTTTTTGTCTGATTACAACCTATTTGATTTACTTGCCGGAAATGTTATGCGTTACTCTTGTGACACTGTCATTTGTTACTCTTGTGACAACACAACAGAGGATGTTCTATGCATGACATACAAAAAATAAATGGTGTAAAATATGTCTTATTCCACCAAATCAGAGGTTAAAAGGTTTCAAGTAAAAATGTTAAGTAGTTTTTACAAATTTGAAACCTTTATATGTTTTTTGTTACTCTTGTGACATTTAAACATCACTATTAAATACAGTTAAAATTTTATTCATAAGCTAATCTAAAATATTTCAACTATATATATATGATAAATTTGTAAATGGATTATGAATTTGTATATATAATGATTTCAATTAATGAACAAAATTAAGAAAATAATATACTATATTCGAAGTGACATTTTTGGCCCCAATAAAAGTGAAGAAATAAGTCAACTTTCAGAACAATTTCACTGCAGACTATTATTCTTATAAAATAATACCTTACAAATTCATATCCAGCAACTTTCTAGGATTAAATTGATATACAACACTTACAGTTTGGTTAAAATTTTAATTTCAGTAAAAAGTTTCATTTTTCGTGGACGTTCCCTTATAGTAATATGCTTTTGAAGTCTTTCCAGATCCAACCTTACAATAAAAATATGTATAATATTTTGCCTTATACTTTTCTATATTCTAAAATGATTTGTCATATATCCTAACTGCACAAGTTTAAACTGTTTACTTGGGTATTAGAACTACAAATATGCATAGATTGCTCAAGTTTAATTAATTTGCAGTTTCTCTCTTATGCATTGTGTATTTTTAAAGTATTATATTTACACAATTGTATTTTTACTTATGGTATATTTTGTAAAACTTAAGAAAAAATATATATTGTGTTAAATATAATGTGATAACTATAATTCAAATGTTCTGATTCTTATGAGTTAGTGTAAAGTTTTTTAAGTCATTCTTCTGATTTAGTATATCTACTTTTTTGGGAGAAAATTTTTAATAACTATCATGCTGATAAATAGTCTTACAATTTGCTCATAGAATTTTTAATAAGGATTCCAAATTAAAAATGAAATTAAATTTTTGTTACTTTTACACGTTTTATATGCTTATAATTATAATTCTATATTATAATTAAGTGCTTCTGTTTTAGCACTCAAATTTTGATTGAAACAGTAACTATTTATAATCTATAGCACTTCTTATATTAAAATAAAATAAGTACCAAGTGTTTTCAATCGCACATATAAAATGATTGTTTGTAATACTATCCTATCAATCATTTATAAATTAATACTTATGCAACATCCTTAAAATTTTAAAACTACACATCATTTACTTGGGTAAATGCACAGCTTGAATTTGTTTTAAAAATTCAATTTCACTCTCTGGTGCAATATTTTAAACAATGCCCTATAACAGTGTATAGTTTGCTACATGCTTGATAAACTTTACAGTTCAATAGAAAAGGGACTTGCCAAAGGATCAAAGAATTTTGTATAAAATGCGAGTATGAGTAATATTTTCAGTTACATAATATTAATACACCTTTTTATAAATTTGGTTTCAATTCATAACCACCATTACTATTGATATTTTTTTACACATTTCTTACATGCACTTTATTTTGCAGTCTGAAGATTTGTTTAGCCTTATTGAAGCTCATGAAGGCAAAGCCCTCACCTTGTTTGTTTACAATGCTGTTTCTGATCTGTGTAGAGAGGTTGTTATTACCCCAAACAAGAATTGGGGCGGAGAAGGAAGGTAAATTGCTATATATTTTAAATAATAATTATAATTCTTAATTAATATAACTTTTTATAAAGGCTAATACACTAAAATTCCACTTTATGATCTTGCTGATATCGTGTTTAGCCTTATCCCTAGATGACCATTGATTGGTTAAATTCACCCAATCTATTTTTTTAAATTTGTTTTTTGTGTGGTAATTTTAATATTTTCATTTGTAAATTTTTTTTTTTAAGACGTACAAAAATACTCACTACTTTAAATGGTGTTTATTAGAATGTCACACCACAGAAATAAATAAGCCTTTCATTTTTCATGGAAAAACTGAATAATTTTTATGAAAAATTTATAGGATAGTACCAACTGCAATTAGATTATTCTTATTAATATATATATATAGGTGAGCACAGTAAATAGTTAGCATCCAAGATGTTTGAAAACATTTATGTGCCAAAAAATGTTAGGTAAGATTTGTAAGTTGTAAAACTCTGTGTCTGATTATTCACTCAAAGTAAATGGGAAGACTTTCTTCTGAACTACTGTTTTAAGCTTGCCAAGTTTCATTAGATATTTTCAGCTGATGCTGAGATTAATACAGACAAATTTGTATTTTACACTACTTGGAAAATATGAAGAAATACATTTTTACAGTTAAGCATAATTCATAAGATACCTAAAAAAATAATTTTTAATTATATTAAAAACCTTTTTCTGAATGGAAACTATGATTTTACTAAGTCTCATCAAAACTCTGATGATTAGTTTTTAAAATTAAAGTGGACATCTTCCATCAACCACCCCTCTAATATTAATATAAAATAGTGTGGCATTGGTTTTTGTGGGGCATTGTTTGTTTAGTTTTCCTAGCATATTCGAGAAATGACATTATGTTCATCAGTAGTACATAGATATTTTTAAATTTGTGTTGTGTATTTAGTCTGTGTTTATGTATAGTTTAGGATGTGGCATTGGATATGGATACCTACATCGCATTCCTACTCGACCAACAAAAGTGGAAGTCATGAAGAACCCATATGCTCAACTGCCTAAGACACCAGTGGATGGATACTCAACAGTAAGAAATTCATTTGTCAATTATGTATTTTATTGCTCAGTATTAATAACAGTGTAATAAGTGTTTAATTCATTAATAATGGTAGTGTTCATTATCAATAAACATTATTATAATATCACTAAATTTTTTAATACTATTTCATTATCAATATATTTTTTATCAAGAACATATTTCAGTGTTCAGTATCTCAACTCAAAGGTGCATGAACTTCTTAATGTATTACATTTTTTTAATATATCTGTGAGGATCACTTCATTTACTCCCCCTTCATGTACTATACCGGATACTCCCCCTTGGGGGTTTAGAGGGATCACTTTGGCCTGATTGGTAGAATATTGATGTATCATGCAGAAGATAATTTGTTTGAATTAGAGTGACAGCCAAAAAGAGCCTAGTGCTACATTGGTGACCCGGATTGCAAATCATTGCAACCTTTAAACAAACATATTTGTGGCACTACATCGAATCAACTACCACAGCTTCAACCACTGCTTACGTGATAGCACTTTACAGCATCAGCTACTGTCCAATTGATAACACTTCACAAGTATCTTAATCATTCATTCTTCCATCTGACTCACAATGTTGGTTTGAATTATCTAGAGTCTGGCGCATCTTGGCCACATTTGGCCCTTGCACCATTAAATCCCATACAACCAACCACCATCTGACTCACTGAGAGGAGGATACTATTGGGATCACTTTATGCACCCGATACTTTCACTTGGGCTTGAATGATCACTTTAGCCTGATTGGTAGAGATTCTGAGTAACAGCAGAAAAGCCCATAGTGCTACATATCCGTCCACTCCTCAATTCTTTGATTTGAATAACTTGAATACTGATAAAACTATTTGAATAAAATTCTGAGTATAATATCTGATGTATCCCAAAATAAGCTTTTAATCTTGGAATTGAAAAATTATATTTTGATATGTTAATAAACTATGCACTTCCTTCACGCAGGTGCAACTAAATGCTGCCAGCCCACCACCAGGCATACCCGCTGTGACTCCCTTACCTGAAATGAACGGAAATCAAAGTGCAGTTACTGGAATAACTAGTATGGTTTCATATTTAATTTTAAAACATTAATTAGTACTGTTCTTAAAAGTTAATTTTTTTTCAAGCTATCTGTGTCTTGATTACGTTTTTTTGTTTTTAGGCCAGCCTCCAGTTTCTAATGTGCCTTCGATACCTGCAGTTGAACCTGTAGTCGTAGCACCATCAGGTGTGTTATTTTTAGAAAGTTTTTGTTTGTCATTTACTCATGGCTGAAAATATGGCATGCTATGCTAAGATATCGATCTTTATTCTTAAATAAAATTGCATATTTTGTTTTATTACTATATGTCAATAACACTCTGCTAAAAGAAATTTCTGTCAACTTAGACTTTTTCACTGAAAGTTTTCCAAAAAAAATGTGCATTCAAATAAACGTTTATTTTTTTAATTGGAAGCTTTGGAGGAACTTTTGAAAGCCTTCTCAACTATAAACTAATTTAAAAAAAATCAAAGAATATGATGGAAATAAAAATTAGTCTCCTGCAGTAAACTCAAACCTATGGATTCAATATTCTGGCCATCCCTCATTGGGTTAAACCCTTTTGTAAGAAAAGCATAATCACAATACAGTGTTTATGTGTTCCGATGCATGCCACTATGAAATATATATTCTCAACAAAAAAAAAAGTGTGCATACTGCATATCAAGTTGTATCTTTATGATCCTGATTGTAGTTTTAGTATCTAACATATGTAGGGTTCATGAATGAACTAAGAATCACTATCAATTACACATTGCACAAATTAAACTCTTCTATAATATTTTTTTAATTAACACAAATGAGTTGGCATTACCTTAATAAATAGGCAAATAAACCTTAAATAATAATTGTGGAAAATAAGTTTGTATTCTAGTTTGGTTAATTTTACCGGATAGGGCTATAAATGCATGTTTAATAAAAACTGAAGATTTAAATGTTTTTGTATATCTTTTAATAGTTAAACAGTCTGTTTTAAAAATGTGTTAATTTTTTCCCTATGAAAATAATGCTTATTTGAAATTAAGGAAAAGGTTCTCTATATCCCTATGTAAAAAAGAGAAATAATTTGTACTTGGAATATAGAAATAATATTCTCTCTCTATATATAATATGATGTTTTTATTAATCAAATTAAACTCAGTAAGGCAATGTTACTAATTTTTTTAATACACATTTTTCTTTATAGTATTACAATAAATATAAATTTTACATTAAAACAACTGACCTCTCACCATCCGTCATATTTTAACTTCTTGTCCTCGTCTTCGATTTTTATATAATCGCTTTTTTAACATTTCATCTCCCACATTGTCCTATTTATTCATTCATCCACCTCATCCATCACTATTTATCTTTTTAAACTATACAGGATTTTTATGTTTGCTTTGACATTTAATTTTGTTTATGTGTATCTTTTAGATTTTTAATGTTGGTCTTTATCGTCTAGTGTTTGGCGCAGCTTGCCCATATTTGGCCCTTGCGCCATTAAAACCCATGCAACCAACCAACCAACCAACCATTAAAACAACTGCACAGACATGAAATAAAGTTCTTAACAGTATCATATATATGATAGTTAGCATGAGTTATCGATACAACATATTACTAATTTTAAGTGGTTTGGTCAGTTGCACCATTATTTTATAAAATTAAATGGATTTCAAAGCAATTTACAAATATTTTCTCTGAAGCCTCTAAACAAACCTTAAACATTAAAAATAACAAAACATTAAATAACTTTTTTAATTGTCTTATTTCATTAAATTTGTGTTAAAATAGCTTTATTTATTTATTTTTCTATGTCATATGGTAAAGCATTTTTTAAAGTGACGTCAGCTTGTACATTAGCAGCATTCATAGGCATTAGGAATAAAAATTCAGAATTGTTAATAAAATAATTATATATATTTTTTTTACTTAACGTTAGAATTTTTTTTTCGTACTTTACAGAAATTAAATTACAAACTTTGTTTCGAAACACATAATAATTGATCAAAATTTTTTACTAACAAAAAAAAATTCAATATAATTTTGAAAATATTGAGTAGCATGCCCTAACCATAGAGTAATGATACAAATAGAGAAATAAAAATGCTAATTTCTGTGTGTGCATTATTGAAACCACATGATTTGTGGAAATGCCAATTCATTCATTCTCCAATATTACTTGGCAGGCCTTGGCGACTTTCAGAACTAAGCAAGATCGAAGTACTGTAATATGGTTTTGTGTTTAATTTTGTATTTAAATATCGTTTTTTTTAACGAGTGGCACAATTTAAGGGAGTTTAACAGATTTATTAAATATATTTTTCTTACTTTGTACTTTTGAAATAATTGTGTTACGTTTTTATGTAAAAAATTTACCATAAGCGAAGTTCTTTCAATTGTTATTTTGTATAGTTCAATAAGAAAATATAAACAATAAAACCGTAGAAATATAGAGTTTCGTTTTTTCGAGTATTGAACACAAAGACAATTATATTTTCGTTTCGTTAATGAAGAGGAAATATTTAGCGCAAATTGTTTGAAAATAAGTAAAGATCTACATTTATGTTAAGAAGTTGAATACGGACAGAACGCCTTATCACCAAAAAAAAGAAAGTGCACCAAATTTGGAACCCCTGCAGATGTCTGAACGCCAAATGTGGCAGCGCTAAAACCATGTGATGTTGGTTTTCTTTTTCAATGTTGACACCGCGGCCTTACGAGAGTCTGGCATTGAAGGCGCTCTCTATTTAATATAACAACTCTCTGGCCCTAACAGGTATAATATTTCTTCATTGTTATTTCTAGCGAAATCAGACATTGATGCTACCCTGAATAATCAACCCCTCACCACCACCCTCAGTTTGCCTGGAATGCCTGTGATAACTGTGAGTGCAACCCTACCTACAGACACGCTTGCCAACATCACTAGCGGCTCGACACCCACTACGATAACAACTGCAGGTGAGCAGGTGTTTTATGAAAGGGTTGTTCAGAACTCTTTGATTAAGAATGTTCATCATTTTAGAAAAATTGAAATGCAGTCACATTTCTTAAGTAAACATTTCTGAACATAGGTTTCTCTAAGAAATAACTTCAAAAAAATTATCATAAAAGAATAAGTGAATTTTTTGTTTTAATATTTTCTTCAACTTAAATTTTTTTTACCTTTTTATTATATGCCTTATTACAGTCCTGTGGAGTTTTAGCAGAGAATGGAATACAATAGGGTAGACATGACATTATTGAAATATATTTAAACTTTAGGTGCAAACTAAGATAATATTTAAAGATAGGAACATTTAAGTGGGTGCCTACGGGATTTACCCACTGGGACGACACAGTGAACAACATGATGAGAGTGTTGCCACCACTAAGTTACATGTTTATATGCATGGGTTGTTATATTACAAGCAAGCAGGGGTGATGGGAAAATGGTCATTGATATCCTACAAGTCCGTTCATTGTCATATTTTTACTTTTAATATAATACTATTAAACAAGCAATGTTTCTATGTTTGTTTGCTTTTAAACTTTATTTAAAACATGTAAAATATTTTTTATGAGATATTTTTATTTTAAAATAAAGTATTTAATCGTAATAATCAAAGTAAGAAATAATCGACGGAAGTGTCATTAAATTAAAATTAAAAAATTCGTTTGCATTTTCAAATAAAGAAAAACCACATTCTAATCATGTCACTTTTTCGTTTACTCAGTACTATAAGTTTTCTAATAAATAGAAGCTTATTAACACAGATGCCAGTGTCATGTAGGAGTGAGTATCTGACCACAATTAAATGAAAACTAAACATAATACATAACATATATTGGAACTTTTTGTTGCATACCTTCTTCATCCGCTTACCTCTTTAATTATCAAGTGACTTGGTATTTATTATTAACAATATTAAGATTTTTTTGAGGGGGCGGGGAGGGGGAGGGTATGGGAGGTGAAGGGAAAAAATTAGTAAACAAAAATCTACATAAGTTTCCTACTCCCTCAGAAATTGTGGAAAGCCATCAGACAAAATGCATCTAAATATAATAACATTTCTACTATTTCTCTATCACTTCGTTTATTGTTAAAAGCATAAAACTTTTCAATAACCTAATACACATGCAAGTATACATGGTTTGAACTTTAAAATATATAATTCAATTAACAAGTTTTTAATGATGTTACTAGAATGTATTTCAATAGTTTAGCCATTTAAAAAAATATCAATTATTCACTGTATTACATTTCATTTATTTGAATGTATAGCTAGAATTGTTGCTGTTAATAAGTGTTAATTTTATTAATCAACTTCCTTGTTTATTATATAATTAGAAGACAATTTATTTCTATGATAATTTATAATTTTCCCCCTTCACCCTCTAAACACTAGACTCTCATGGATAACATATTAGGTATGCTTATGAATTTATGTTACCTGTATAGTTTCCTCTTTAGATATTTTTCTAAAGTAGTGATACAGGGTGGCAACATAACCTGGAAAACGGGAAATCAGGGAATTATGATCAAAATTTTTTATTCTAGAAATGTCAGGGAATTTTTTTAAAATTTCGCAAATATTCAGGGAAATTTCACAAAAATTCCGGGAAATTTTCCAATTTGATCATTAAAAGGGCAATTATCATCTATTATGCCCCCTATCCTGGATAATTTAGTTGTCAATATTTCCTCTTAGTTCTGAAAAAGAATTTAAAAAAAAAGTGGTTGTGCGCATTTTTATATTTTTATTTTTGTAAAAACTTGAACCACTGCTGGAGGGAGAAGCAAAAGCAAAGTGCATTGGACATTGAATTGTAAGCAACATGTGAGGGGCTAATGAATATGTAATTTATTGAAGATTGGAATAAGAAATATTAAGCATATAAAACATTTATAAAATTATCTACAAAAGAAATAATTTGAAAAAAACTTGCTTTTTTTTTTGCATTATCTGCTTCCAGAGAACATGTTTAATTACTATTATTCCTGTCACAATTGGTTAATTTGTGTTTTCATAAATTATTCTTTACTCAGTACTATAAGTTTTCTAACAAATAGAAGCTTATTAACACAGAGGAGTATGTGGCCACAATTAAATGAAAACTAAAGTCGCACATCTGGTAACTCTTTGTTGCATCCCTTCTTCATCCATTCATAAGCATTGTGTATAATTTTTCATTTATAATGCAATATATTTATTGGATCATTGTAGCATGGATACTTTGTTTCTATACAAAGCATGTATTGCGACATTTCTTAATGTAATTGTAAAATCAAGGACATTTTTGTAACACCATCAGGGAACTTTTTTTCCAGAATGTTGTTGCCACCCTGTGATAGTTTTGGTTTTAATTTATAGCATCTCTCTCTCTCTACAAATTTTTTGTAGTATGACTAGAAGATTAAATTTTAGACCATACTGTATACCTTGCTTGGTTCATTAGTAGCTTTTTGCACAAAAAGACAACATTATTTTTAAAAAATCATACAAAGGGACCTGTTTTGAAAACCTTTAACCATTATTGTGCACAACTAGGTGTTTTCTTTTGTATAGTCTTCAACTATTTCTTGAATTTAAAAAAATTATTTAAATTATTCTAGGAATGTGACCTAGTATCTTTAACTAGTAAAACAAAACCACTAACCTCAATCACGAGAAAGGCTAAATATAAATAGTTAATACTCAAATTTAGATAAACAAAAAATAGAGAAACTCAAATTTAATAAAACTATGCATGTTATAACTATATTTTCAAACCCGAAAGTAAAACTTTATCAATTTAATATTTAGTCATATCATATTGATAGAAAGATCAATTATTAACATTTAAAAAAACAAACAAAATGCTTTCACTAAAATTGGCCACTTTATAGTAAATACATTACTAAACCGATTAAAAATTTAAGTGCATATTTTTAAACTGCGGGTATTTAACAGATAAAAATCATCTTAAATTAAATCATACAGTTTTGTTGTTTTTATATTTTGTAATGATACATTAAAAGCAAATCAATTTAATCTCCTAAACTCATTTGTAAATGAAAATATAATAACTTAGTATTTTTTTATTAATATTATATATATATATATATTTTAATAAATATTTAGATTGTTTTAGTTTTGCTATCACTACTATTTAAAGCAATATGGTGCCTGAACATACACTTGAGTATATTCTGAAAAGACTAATATGGGTATTTATATTGATAAGAAATTTATAAATCAAATAATAATGAATAAAACATGTATATAAAAAAATAATAATTTAAATTAAAAGAAATCTTTTAGTGAAATTACTGCAATCCAAACATTCACATAGAATGAAAGCAGTTTCTCCCAAATTTCTTGAGCCCAATAATCTTAAAGAAACAAAGCATATTTTCTTACACTGTTTCCCAATGCCACTTTAGACATTTGTGTGTATGTCAAAGTCAGCTCTTTCAAGTTCCCAGTTACCGAATCTAGAACCTATTTACAAACTTTTTTTTTTCATTTATTAAAGTAAAAAGGAAATTCATTCTCTAATTGAATTGTGTAGACATTCGTGTATAAAACTTCTTTTTATCCATTTTAATTGTTTCATGATTGTAATTCTTTTTTCAGGCACTTCTACCGTGGATAATGGTAATCCTAATTATACTGGTCAGGCAATGGCAGCACCTCAACATGTATAGGTTTTACTGCAAGAATGAATTTTCACTTGTTTCCAGCACTTACAAGAATGTATTTTGGATCACTTTTAAAGGAAGTGTGAACGTTAAGTGCCGACCGTCACATCAAGCATTGGCATTGCGTGTTTGATGCATTAGGTGTGCATACCACTTGTACATGATTGTTTGTATGAACATTTTATCACTTGTACCAAAATCTTCAATTTGCAGCATTTAGAGTTCAAATTCCTGGAAAAGACACTTTTTAATCATATGGAAGTATAACCTAAGCTTTTATTAATAAAATAATATAATGAGAAACATTCTTTTCTTTAGTTTTTAGATTGCCTTCTCAATTTGGATCAAAACAAATAAAATATAGAAGCAACAGATTTTTTACCTAATTATGTGATTATACTTCAAAAGATCTGATATTCTCATGTGAGAACATTATATATGTACCTGACTTTAATATTTCAATAAATAAAGTGTCGAATTAACGTAACAATACATTCTTAAGATGTAGTCTGCCAAAAATACACAAAATTAGTTATTTTACTTTTTTAATTTTGAGCTTCACTATTACTCTATTGTTAGTTAAATAACTTTGCCTGCTATATTTACTATTTTAGAAATACAAATTTTAGATTAAGTCTTTCAAAATTACTGTACCGATATTATATGCTAAACAAATATTTTTGATTATTTCTAAACTGTAATTACTAGTTAGGCGTTGCTTTAAAATCATTTAACATGTAGTATATGTTTTCTTTTCATATTAAAATAAAAAAAAAGCTTTTATTGAGTATAACTTTCGGGTTTTTCTTGAGAATTGACATGAAAATAGTACCATTTACATGATATTTACCATGAATCAAAATAGAGCATTCACTATATTGTATGTAGAATTTGTGAACTTCCTTATTTCGGCTTATTTTCTATTAAGTTTGTGTGAACTTGTAGGAAATCTGAAATTCTGAATTATATGAAACTATATTGTATGTATAATTTGTTTTATTTATAATACATTAAAGGGAATTTTTATTGTATATGACTTTGATAAATTTTATTTCATGTTCATGTTTTAATGATAGAAAAATTGAACAAATTTTTAATGTTTGAAGTAATATTATTCATCTTAAGGCTTATTTAAAGAGTCCAAGACAATATAGTTTATTATCATGTGATTTTTTAAAAATCTATTACATAAAGCAAGAGTAATTGGTGCATTTATTCGTCTGAGAACATTTCAGCAAAAAGTTTTTAAGTAATTAATGGGGTAAGTGGATAAAGGAAGTTGGTAATTTTTTAAAATTTATTTATTACCCTGGATGAAGGAGGTATCAGTTAGCCTGATTTTCACACTGACAGCAGAACTGTAGAAGCTTTATTAACAATAGACACCAGTGTCATGAGGGAGGTATGTGACCACAACCAAATTCAAAATGAAAACTTTTAGGTCATATACCTTAATACTTTGTTATATACCTCTTTGATTCAATTATGAATATAATCATTGATAAATACATGGTATGCAAATGAAATTTTTGGCTTATTAATAATAATACTTGATAGAAGGCAGTTTATGATAAGATAATTCAAAACCCAGATTAAGAATATATTAAGATAATTTAACCCAGGTAACCCATATTAAGGTAATTTAAAACTCGGACAATAAAAATGAATTAATCTAAAAATCTTTATTAATCCACTTTGATAAATCATTCATATATTAACATAATAAATCATTCATAATTTAGAATGCCAAGTTACAATTGTAATAAACTATACAACTATGTTTTAAATACAACATTCAGAACTTCTAAAAACAGTGGTTGTTTTATAGCGGATACCGAAGAATGAAACTCGTATCCGATAAGAGTTCATTCTCAGCGTCGAGAAAACCCTGACCCTTTGGCCACGAGTCCGTTACTCAATTGCCTGGGACAGCAACTATTCGTATGGTAAACGAGACATGGTTAGCTTAAAAATCAAGCATGCCAAAATGGAGGTGTCATTGTTCTGTTCTATTTCCCATTTGGAATTGCTCAGGTTTTGTCAGGAACTGTTGTTTTTTTTATAACTGTTCCTTGTACATTTCTTAAAAGAATATTAAAGTTACAAATTAAGTCTTTATAAAGTAGCTACATTTTAATTTTGCACTTGTATTTTTTTCCTAATTTTTTCACGTTTTACATCTACTAAATCAATGTGATTGAAATAACTAATGTTCTGCTATCAAAATTGCGTAAAATACTATCTTACACTTATTTTGAGGAAGGAAAATATAAAAAGAAAAATGTAAACACTAGGATTTTTTGTTGTTGGTTTTATATTGAATGTTCATCTCTATGTTTCAAAGCCCAAACTAATTTTTTTTTTCAGATTGTTTAATTTTTAACTAAAAAGCGAAGACATGTTTTCATAAAAATTGCAGGAGTTAATAACATACTAAACGAAAATTAACAATTTGTTTCAGGTTGCAACTATTTGAAAAGTTATAGAACTTAAGACTTATAAAATTGTAGATTTTAGTAAAGGCTTGCGTCACAAGCAATTGATAAACAAAAATATCTTTCTCAATGAAAATTTCTACTAATGTGACTTTTGACTTATACGTTTTTTTTCCTTTTGGTACAGGTACATAGTTGCACTGAGTCGCATGGTGAAAAACGGCATTTGTAAAATCCTTATAACTTCCCATGAAATCAGCCTATGGAGATAAATGGCATACCATCGTGTAGAAGAAGGTTTGCCGAATATTAACCAATTCCATCCTCTGACCTTTGTATCACGTAATGGGGGGGGGGGGGGGGATTGCTGTCCTTTTCGGCCACGTAACTCTACATGGAATCAACTAATACGAATAACTAACCTACCATACCGTTACGTAGATGCCGCGTCAGCCAGGTTGGTCATTTGTTCTCAGATATTTTTATCGTATGGGACCCAAAAGTATTCACGATCCAAACCTTGCACAAACTAGACTTCACTTAACATGAATCGTTGTTACCAAATTTGAACGACAAAAGTTATAACTTTTGTCGTTCAAATTTGGTAACAGCGATTCATGATTCAGTGACCCCAAAAGCTCTTTTAGGAGCTTAAAAGTGTTTCTTGGTTATTTTTGAACTGCTTAAAGAAAGTCAGAGTGATAAATTATTCAGATTCGTCCTTATATAATTTTTATTAATAATAATTTCAGAAAATTATTTACGAAATATTGTGTTAAACCGGTGACTTGGAGTCCGGTTCGAAAAATATTTTATTTAATACCTTCGTACTTTGAAAACTTAACGTCGTGTTCATGAAACTCGTCGAAAATTAAAACTACAGCCTCAGTTTCTACTTGCTTTTCAATTACTACTTATTATTTTTATTTAATTTGACATGTTTAAAAATACTAAACAAGGATAGTTACATCCATTTTTCTTGAAGTTCAACATGATGTATATTTCATTTACTTCGATGAGTTGCACGTATTGTTTTTTAAACTGAAACTCTCGTGGTTTCTTTCATCGCTGTGTTCATTGAAAATAAATATTTTGAAATACATGTGAAAGAGTATTTTGAAAAAAATGGTTTTTTATTATTTGCGATACAAAAAACTAACAAAGTGTTGTGTAAGAGAACAATTTACTTAGTGTTTATAGACTGTGGATTAGGAGTAATTATAGAAACTCCTTAAAGTATTTACTTTTTTTAAAAAATCCAACAAAAGTAGTCTTATATTTACAGAAAACTTAAAATGGATGTCTCAAATAAAGACCTACAAAATAAAGAAGAATCCTCGGCAACAGACGATTTAAGCTTATCAGCAGAAGAGTCTTCAATTTCTGAATTAATTGCATCTTTTAAACAACCTCCACCAGATGAATCTAAAACGGATTGGCTTTTGGAACTTGGCGATGAAACCGTGATGAAGTCTGGTCTGCTATCTGAAATCCAATACGCCAATCTTTGTGACGATATCAAAACGTGTCTTGACGTTCTACTCTCTGAAGACGAAACGTCTGCTTTTGCCACCATGTCCCAACTCTTCAAGTCCTTCAGGAGTGCTTTCAGTAGCAGTCGGAAACTGAAGAACAAGGTGTTCCAGCTCGAAAGCGAAAAGAGGCTGAAGGACAAGAGAATCGCATCCGTTTCGGATCAAATCGAAAGCCGAAATGAGAAAATTAAACATTTAGAAGATCATCTGGTGGAGGCTGGGATTAAGAGGGCTCAGGCTGAGACCGACATGCAGGAAGCTCTGTCCCGTTTGGAAGACAAACGTAAGAAATCGGAAGAATCTAAGGGAAAATCTGAGGTATGTTCTTAGTTACAATCATTAATAAGTAAGTAAGAGTAATCTGATGAACTTTAAAAATGGCTGCTAAATTTAGTAACCATTTGGGGTCAAAAATCAATTTTGTCTTGGCAATTTTATTTCTGAACTACTTGAGAAATAACACTTCGGTTGCATTAAAACTCCAGAATTGTGCATATATAAATACAACATACATCTATATTCTTAACATTGGAACGGATGTAGTATAGGACATTTGGCGTGATTTTTGTTTTGGCGACGAAAAATTGCCTTTAAACATAGCATAGGGTTGGCAGATTGAAAGTCGCCACAAGTATCGGAAAATACTAACAATGCCAGGTGGGGTTGCCATACTATAAATTTATCGCCCCTATAAAACACGCCAAAAAAAACTCGCGCGTCAAATGTCCTATACTACATTTGTACCTTAACATTTTCCCCTTGATTATTTCCTTGGATTATTTTATAACCTCATATTTAAAAAATTTTAATAACCATATTTTTTAGTTAATGGACATAACTATGTTATTGTCGCCAATTGTTTAAGGTTTTCATATGAAAATGTTGTCATCTTTCCCGTGGGTCAAAAAACAAACTCCTTCAGAAGAGTATGATTTAATATTTTCATAACATTCAATTATTATCATATATTATTTCTGTTGTGAAGATCTATTTTACGCACCCTTAGACGCAACGAATTAACACATGAGGTGCCCAAAGAAAGTTAATTTCATAGACTAGTGACGAATCGTACTTCATCTCATAAGTATCAACGTTTTTTTTTTATGCGTTTAAAATATGTCATTTTAACGTGTTTTGTTTAAATGAGCCTTTGATAATGCTAACATCTATGAACTGACCGTTACACTTTTTTTTTTTTCGCTTTAACGAATGAATGTGCGATGGGATGGGGAGATTGTTCATGCGATACTTATCGCATAGTCATGCTAGTTCAATATATTTTACATTGATTGATATATATATATAATTATATGCTCTTTTTGTAAATATGCAAATATTATGTAGACATAAATGACCCAAGGTTTTTCGTCGACTCCCCCGATAAATGTGCCTGTATTCAGGGACCGACTTACAAGCTTAGGGGCCCAGGGCAAAAGAACATTAGGGGCCCCTTGACGTAATTCAAAATAAAACTGCTAAATTTATGCACAAGCACACAATTGAAAATGACGTAATCAGTCAGCTTTAATGCAAGTATAAATATATTTTTTTAAACTACTAATTTTCTTTTTTTGAGAATTTGAATTAACGTTAATGATCAATACTGCAACAGAGTTTTATCATACGTTTCTAGTTCTGTTCTTTCTTCCTTTTTAGCTTTTTTTTTTGTTGAGCCAGATTCGTAAGTTCTACCCATTTTATAGCTAGCAAATCCCTAATGATTACAATATTAGGAAAGTTGGTATAGGAAAAAAGTATCCGTAAACGACAAATCTGTGTGCGATTAGTAAACACAGCTTGTTTATGGTCTTGGACCTTGGTCATTAATTTAATTTTACTAGTGATCCAAAGCGCATATTTTTGAAAAACGCGATGCAAAAGATGACATACATCATGAACGCGCTGAAAAGTGAAATTGATTTAATTGGGTAAAATAATATAAGTTTTGAAAAACAATTGACAATTGATTTTTTTAAAAAAAATTTTAAATATTGATGAAAATAAATTTAATTAATTTTTAAAAAAATTCGTTAGTAAATTTATTTTTTACTTTTTCACATATATTTAGCATTAAATCATTTTTGGGGGCCCTTTAAATGGGGGCCCTGGGCGAGTGCCCCGAATGCCCTCCCGTAAATCAGTCTCTGCCTGTATTGCGTGTTGTTGAACCTCATTTAACTAGCTAGTTATAAACAATTTAATACAGTTTCCTTCATTAGGTTGTGGAAGAAGTACTTTCAATTGAACAAACACAGAGAATCCACGATTCACCCCACTTAGATTCGCCTTCAAAAACCACGAATGCCCCGCCCATTCCTCAGACCAACGTTCGCCATTTCATGGATCAGAAGGCGAAGTTCGACGAAAAAATGCATCAAGCTGAGAATGAGAAACGTGAGCTTCTGTCTCAAATCTACACTCTGCAGGAAGACCTCAATTCGGAGATCCAAAAGAACGTTCAGGCGCAGGTTTTGATGTCGAAGAGAGACAAAGAAATCCAAAAACATCAAACTGTCGTTGATTCCTTCAAAGAAAACATCCAGGCCTTGAAATTAGACTTGGAAACATCGAATTCTCAGTATAGAAGGTGAACCATTTTTATTGGCTGGGTTAGATTCGTTTATAATTGGCTGATATTATGTTATGGAAGTTGTCGCCCATACAACATTTAATATTAGGGAAATGCATAGGCGTAAAGTTGTAGAAAATATTTGAGAAACTTATAGGATTTCATACTGGGTTTACATATATTTCTAAAAGGGAGAAAAGTTATTGATACTGTAATTAACTAGGCTAATTATTATTTTCTTATATACAGTCTATTGATAACAGTGTTCCGGGACTGGCAGTATTCTATTAATACTGCTATATTCTACCTATTGAAACTTCTAATTTTACGGATTAAGGATAGTTGGAAATAGTTTTTTAAAAATATTATGAAGAATACTATAAGAGGACGGTTGAAATGAAACATCTTTCGTTTTTTATTAACATATTATTTTATTGAATAAACCGTACACAAACACACAGCACGCATCAGCTGACGCATCGACTTAAACTTGTAGTCATGCACATCCTATTACGTTCATGTTAGATTTTAGTGTCGAGGTCATTCAAATTCATTAGCCTCGCAAAATTTTTACGCATGCGCTACTCACCTTTTCTATTCATGTTTGATTTCCGTGTTGAAGCCATTCCGTTTCATGTTTGATTTCCGTGTTGATGTAATTCCGTTCTATGTTTGATTTCCTTGGCGACGTAATTCAAATTCACTAGCCTCAATAAGTTTGTACACATGCGCCACTTATCTTTTCAATTCATGTTTGATTTCCATGACGATGTCTTTCCGTTTCACGTTTAATTTCCGTGTCAATGTCATTTAGATTCACTTGTCTCGCTAAGAAGTTTAATTGCAAAAAATATTTCGTTCAACTAACTAAAAAAAAGCCATATTATCGAGTATTTACGTACTGATAGCAAATAACTTTTGTTATGGTCAAAATAATTTAAATTTCTGTTTAAATGAAGTGAGAGTTTAAGTGATTTAAAAAGGTGAAATCATGAAACTACGCATTATCTATCACTTGATTATTTAATGCAGCTTAATTTTAGTGAATAGCAAATTTATAAAACTTTTTCTAGCTTGATGTCAGATTTAAAGCAATGCCAAAAGAAATTGAGCGAAGCCAACGGTACAATCAACTCTCTAAAAATCAGTCTGTCGGGGCAAAAGTTCCATCTGATGACAACCAAAACTAAGAAGGCAGCTACAGAAAAACAATTCAACAAGAAGAAAGAAGAGGCTTATTTTCTACGAGTGAGTTTATATATTTATTTAATACCCAGGTTTCCAATGCCATTTTTTTCGTTTTTTCGGTCAGTTTGTAAACCAGTCAAAACCTACAAAGTTGAAAAAAAATGACGCATAGTGATTATTAAAAATAGAAATCGGCTATTATAAAATAGTTTTAATTAAGTTTGTCAAATATGACACAGCATTTAAAAATTGCAGACTTTAGTTTAGATCCCCAACTATGCACGGGGACCGATAAAACCGTTGATTGATAAAAAAAATACTAGTATATAAATATATATTAGCAGTGTGGTACGCTTTCATAACTGTGCCAAATAGCAATAAACCTTAAAAGAGTGTGATCGAATCTTGTATACCATCGAACATAACAATCCGAAAAGCTAACACAATTGCGCGAATAGGGGTCAAATATCCATAATAGAGTTTTCTGTTTAGGTTTATGGTCGACTGCAATTAAGAATAACTAGAGTAACGTTTTAGTAATTCATTAATTATTTTTCCGAGCTCTAGTTTGGAATTGCCGAGAAGTTTTGAAATTAGGCGAGAACGGTTGTGGGGATTAGTTTCAAAACGTTGCGTCGCTTGTCACCTTTCGAAATCATATTAAACAAATATGGATTTGTATTTAATTTGATTTAAATTATGTTTGCTGGAAATTTCATCAAATAATTTTAAGGCCGTAGTCTTAAAAAGCAAAATATTTCGTAATATAGGACTGAAGTCCAAAATATATTTTTAACAATATAAACTTAATTTCGGAAGTTATGGATTCGAACGTTTTGAAACTGTGTGCTACATATACCGGGTGCTGACAAGGCTCTAAATTATTTTGCCACCCCTCTAACTTTTAAACGACGACAGCTATAATCCAAAAAGTGGTGTAATAGTAAAGTCACTTATGGTCTAACGTGGTCTAACGTAGCTGTGTGTGTGTTATTCGACGAGACCGCTTAGTGAAAAAGTTAGAAATTAACGTGCCTATACCTCCAAACCTATACAAGATACATAAAAATAGTCAATTATAAAATTGTAGAGCAGCATCGATATAGTACGAAAATATATTTTACGCTCTTCTTTCCATTTCCAAAACTGTTATATTCCGAAATATCACATTTCGCTCTATGTAGGTATTAAAGAAAGTTTCCTGTGTGTCAGTAAACAAACGAGCGTTGTACGCGTTGTATTAATAGCATTCATGTGTGCAAGATTTTCGTACTAAATCGATGCTGCTCTATTACTTTGTAGTGGACTATTTTCGGTTATTTTGTATAGGTTTTGAAATATGAAATTGTAGGTTTGAAAGCCATCTTGCTGCTAGCAAATCGATTGTAGTTTTGTTTTGTTTTTACTTGAAAGTGAGAACTTTTTTATTTTAGTACTTTCTCATTTAAATTATTTTTCATTTTGATGAACTTAAGCCAAGCAAGTGAATGGAGTCGCTATTTTTAAAGTTTAGTTTAAACCTATGTTGTTTCTTTATACTTTTTCAAATAAAATTAAATATTGTTGGTTCGAACAGAGGGATGTTTTGTTCACGACTGGTCGTTGAGCGCTTGAGCTTGAATATTAAAAGAAGCGAACAGAAAGACGTATGGAAGCGGCTCCTGAGATTTGAATGCCCAGGGTGTTAAATAAACAGAATATATTTTTAATTAAATACGGAGTTTTTTAGTAGAAGATATCGAAAAAACATTACTGTGTAAAATAGTTCATGCAATAATTTGTAACTGAATGGACACTCATTAGTAATTACCAAATAGTTTTGACAAACCCAACTTTTGAGTGAGTATGTCTTTTATCTCTTGTGAAATAGGGGGAGCTCGATAAGTCCGTTAAACTCGAAAGTGATCTCGAGACCAAAGTCCACGCACAGGAACAGAAAATAGCGGAATTGAAAGTGTCTTACGAAAGAAAGCTGGAAGAGGTGACCACCCGGAATGTCCAACTGCAAGAAATGTTGAAACAAGACGTTAACAAGGATGACGTGATAGAGAAGTCAAAGAAAGAAATTCAAAAATTGATGGATGAGTTGAAAACTGTCACTCAGGTAAGTTCCTAATAATTTAGTAAAATAATTGATAATAGATAAATAATATAAAATCCTATAAGTCGTGATGTCATTTTTGATATTGTACGAAAACACGGGTTGAATCAGAAGCCCACAATCAAACTTAGCTCCATGTCCTTCTCTACAAGTTCTTCCTTATCCAGCTATGTTCTCTTCCAAGCCCTAAACAACCTGTTGCTGTACTCAGTTTCATATACTTAGCATACGTAAGAACAGTAGAACTCCATTTATCCGAACTCCAGTTTTCCGGATCAAATAAAGCGGATCGTCAATTATCCGGAACTGGTTTGCTTTGAGGAAAACAGAAATCATAAAAATCCTCATTTAAAAAATTTCTGATATGTGATTAATATTGTTTTCAATAGTTATTAAATTACATTACGTACTAAAGCAAAATTCGTGTTTTTACTAAGAAATAACGTTTTATTCGTGAATTGTCCAATTATAGCTGGAAAATTGATCCGGATAATTAGTTCTACTATCCTATGAAGCGTGCAGCCGGTTTTATGAAATATGTTACTTTGTAGGTTGATTAACGCGGTTTGTCTCTTCTAACTAATTTCAATTAAATTACAAAACGCCTTCCAAAATTTATAGTTTTTCATATAAAGTGAATACAATTCAGGCTGTAGTTAAAGTAATACTTATAACGCCGATTCAAATCTACGAGTAATTAGACGTAACAACCGTTTGTTTAGAATGCTTTGCTAAGCTTTAAGGTTCATTTGAATAAACCAGCAAGGGAATAATAAACACATACTTAGGAGCAGCTGTAAAATATGGCATAATATATTTGTTTTAATTACTTAATAGGAACTGAAAGACAAGACTATGGATCTGAATATACAAGATCAAGTAAACAACAAAACCAAACAAGACATAGAATCGTTCACAAGATACATCTCGGAACTTGAAATCAAATTAAAGACGCAGGAGGCGAAGAAAGAAGAACTGGATATGCAAGTCATACATCTCACGAACACAGTGTCTGAGCTGCGAAACGAAATTAACTCCCTGGACTACAAAGACGTCCAAGAGCGGGAAGCAGTTATCAAACTCAAGAAAGAACTCAAGAAAGAGAAGTACTTCAGGGATAATTTGCGAGATTCGGAACGGGTTGCCAGGAGACAGCTGGAAAGTACGAGAACGAAACTGAAAGAGACGAAGCAGCTTCACCAAGCCTTCACCGACAGCTCCAAGAAGCAGATCGAGCAAATCAGGAACTTCGAGGCTGAAGTGAAAAAGCTCCAGCAGCAAGTAGCTTTGCTGACTGGCGAGATCAACACGACGGCGTATTCTTTGGAACAGTTTAAAAAACAGAACCGGGAGTTGTACGACGAAGTGCAGTCGAAGGACAAAGAGTGCTTCAGGACTTTGGAAGCGCTTGGTGAAACGGACCACGAACTGGAAATGGCCAAGCAAAAGTACCAGCGCTTAATGGAACAGAAAATAGCCGTGGAATGTAAGGTTTCCGAGAAGGATAAAGAGATTGCGAAGAGGAATGATGAAGTGGCTTTTGCGGAGAAAGAGATGTTGAGGTTCAAGAAGGATCTGGGTCTTAAGCTGGAAGAAATTAAAATCTTGCAGACGGAGATTAAACTGTTGAATCATTCGATTGATGTGATGAAGAAACAGCTTGGCGATGCTAAGAACTTGAAACAAGATATTAATAAGGTTCGGAGTCTTTTTGATAAAGAAAAACTGAAAACTAAAGCTATGGAACATGCGCTTCAGATGCCAGTGAACATGCACAGGTAAGCATATATATTTCTAATTATTAAAAAAACTTTTCAGTAGCTGCACTGAAATGTGGATGGGTAGCCAGAATATGTTTTTAATGAAAATAAATATCTTATACAGAAATAACAAATTTTGAAAATTCATTGTAAATATGCTATTAAGCTCCATAAAACGGTACATACAAAAACCGTAAACAGTCAATATAAGATATTCCAATAGTGCAGTTGTTTGGGTGGATTTGATTGAAAATGGCTCTAAAATTTAATTGAATTTTTTCAAAAACATTTATTTTAAAAACAGGTTGTCAATCATCGTAAAATGGTACATACCAAAACGGTAAACAGTAAAAATAGAATGTTACTAAAGTGGATTAGTTACAATTCAATTTCGTTTTGGATGAATTTGGTTGAAAGCGGTTCTAAATATTTATTTATATTATATGTTTTTTCATCTTAAAATATGATTATGATATTTGAAGTTCCCATATAAATTGTCACTGCTCAAAACAAACAAATAAAAAAAATTCTGTGCTACTTTTTTGAATCCACAGTAAATTTTCCATCCTTAACTACATTGAATGACGTGACAAAAATACCCAATTTAAGCGAATGCGATGCAATGCTTTTAGGAACACATACAAACAGAATCATACTCGAAGTTAATGTTTGTAACTACAAAATCAAAATTAAATTGAAACAACCCATAACCTTTCATTTTGATGGTGGGTAGGGAAAAAGTTTTTTAAAAGATAATTAAAGGCCTTTTCGCGGTGGTTCCATAGCAAAAAAAAAAGCTACACTGACTAAGGACTAATTCTAAAACATGTTAAAATGTGGGGTCATTTCGCTTTGGAAGGCAGGACAAACAGTTCTTAAAGCTTTGCGGAAGGACGATTTGCCTTACAATGGCAGGCGTGTAATTCCCTGACGTAGGGATCATTAACAATCCTTTCTCAAAACACGCAGATTCGGGTTATGGCCATTCAGGGGTTGAAATAACGAAAAGCCCAACCGAAGACGATCAGTGGAAACGATTAGACAAACGGCACTTTTCCGAAGCCATTTCTAGCCATCTGTTAGGCAGCAAGTAGCATACTTTCGACTACACGTATTTAAAAATTCTATACCCCACCCAGGGATCGAAAGTGACCCAGGTCCGTCGCTAGAACTCTAAACTCTATGCGACACATATTGTCCCAATCCTCCAGTAAAAGTTAAGGGAATTTACCCCACGACAAATTCATAACTCATTCTTCAAGTATTTAAATTTATAATTTTTCAGATGGAGACTCCTAGAAGGATCAGATCCTGACGCAGACCAATTACTGCGCAAGAACGCCCTCTTCCAGCGCGAACTCCTGAAGAAGACCGATTCCCTCACCAAGATGGAGGTCGACTTGAAACGAAAGGAGGACACCATAGCTGCCCTGAGGGAGAACTTAGGGCGTCGGGCTTCGGAGGACGGGGCTCTCTCGGGCTGCAAAATGCAGCTGAGGGACAAGAAGGAGAAGCTGAGGAGCCTCCTGAAGGAGAGGGAGGTCTGTGAGGCGATATTCGAGAAGTACAGGAATGAGATTTCGGAACTCAGGGTTGAGGTGAGGAGGTTGAAGTTGGAGAACAGGAGACGGGATTCTCCGATGTGATTGCGGAGTTTTTGGACACTTTTGAAATAATAATCTCAGGTTAATGAGTATTTTGATTCTGTTTATGATGATTTGATTGTGTGTTGTATTTTTTAAGATATTTTGCTATATTTCAAAGATTGATGAATGACGATGTAAATATTAAATGACTGAAATCTTGAGGCTCATATAGGGCGGATTAAGACAATTGAGGTTGGACGACAGAAATAATTCGTCGCTGTGATTTGAAAGAATATAGCGATTTTTTAACCAATCACATGTTATCAAGTATTTTGATTGTTTTTTAATGATCTGTTATTGGTCTTATGTTTTTATTAATATTATGTGTGTTTTGTAGTTTTTATTTAGAAGAAATTAATAAACCTAATGAATTTCAAACTTTTTATTGTACTTGGCGGAAATTTATTATAAGCTAATTTTTTTATCACAAAAATAAAGTTTATAGATTATCATACCATTGTATTACTTTGCGTTAATTTAATCATGTGACAGACACATTTCCATTGAATAAGAGCTTGTTTTGTTTTACAAAGACGGTGAGCTCTTACAACGATCCCTCACTGGACAATAATGACATGGTCATTATAGTGGAAGGCAATTTTTCAGGATAGAGACAAAACGGTATTTTTTTATTCATGAAAATGAATGTAACAGAAATACTACTAAAAACAAAACAATTAAAATAGGGTTAAATACTTTACTCCTTTAATGCGACATGCTTTACTTCTTTTATCAGTGCGCGATAGACCCATGAAGCCCAGAGTTACATTTAGATTTCTAAGGGTCCCCCAAATCACTCATGCCATAAACATTTTACATCCCTAACTAGTTTACTTTTAACTGAAAAAACAACTTACATAAGTATAGTTTAGTAAAAAAAAATTGTCAGTTCAATGTATAATTTTATCCGTTCGCAAATAAGGAAAGGGAAACTTATTTAAAACAAAATATTAAGAATATTCAATAGTTTTTAATTGGGTTTCAATCATTTTAGTACATGAAAAAGTTCGATATGATATTCCATGTTCTATTTATGAGCAATGGGGCTTCCCTTGCCTTAAAGTCTTACTTGGCTCTGCCTTTAATGCCAAATACAATATACAACGAGTATGATTAGATGAGAAGGTAACTATGGTGAATATCCGTATATGTCTATGGAACTTTGCCATAGTTACTCTTGAATACAAATGCTTCTTTTCGAAAATATCGGCTTTATATCGGCAGAAACTTGAGTGACATAACATGTTGATATACTTCAGGTCTATTCGACGTATCGTAGCCAGTTTGTGTCTAAATAAAAGAGCATGATAATTTATGCAACGCGTAATTGACTGTTTAAACTAGTTGTAAGAAAATTTTGTTTAGTGGAAAGTGACGAATTGTCGTATATTTAACTATGAATCCAGGATATCAAACAAAAATTCAATTGTGTTATGGGAAATTAAACAGGACGAAAGAGAAGAAGTACGAAGCAAACAAAATGATACTAATAATTCTAAATTTATGATACCTTTGGACAGATTTAGAGGTTACCAAAACAAAGCAGGCCGTGCTCGGCGAGCTTGCAAAGTATCCGATAACCAAACTTTGCGTTGCAGAAGCACCCTATTTTTTTTTAATCAGAAGCAACTTGCCGTGTCTGATGTTAAATTGCTAGTGTCTTCCCATAATACGCCGAAGAAAATGGAAGCGTCTTATGAAAGATAGGATAATTAGCAACATTATTCACAAACTTTTGTAAAAATATATAAGTAATTTAGTTATAAAATAAATGTGCAGCTATGTTTCAAATATTTGTTACATTCTTTATTTATTCACAATTATCACATTACAAAGGTTTTATTTTTAAATGGATGCCAATTAAAGTATAAAAAGTTTTTTTACTTAATGTTTCTTAAACTACTCCCTCACCATATTTTAATAGTTAACCCAATTAAAAAAACTAAAATCTGTGTTATTTTACATAATGCCAAATACTTATATTTAATATTTACTTAACTTTGATACCTGAAAATGTTTTCACACCGTTAAGGATATTTTACTCTCAAATTAGAACAAGAGGGCATGTTAAAGACGAAACAAAAGATAAGACAAAAGGAGACAATTTTTAATTTTTGAAGCCATTTCCTTTAAACCGTATCTGCATTAAACTATATAATTTCACTGTCATGGATTAAACATATATATGCCTGTATAAAATAATTAAAAAAAATCATATCCGTTTTAAAACACTAGTTTTTAAAATTCTGGCTGTTCAAAAATGTATATTAAACATTAGCCCCATATTTACAGTATCAGTATATTAGGTGCAATGGACGAAAGTGTTATTGAGGGTAGAGATACAACTATATACATATTATTATAATAATACTTACATTTCTTTTGAATTTACGTTTGCCTTGTTTAAATAAATTATTTTGCGATTAAACGTACTTTACTAGAAACGTTTAACTGTTTTACTATAAATCACTAATAATATTTAAAGTTAAAAACACATGTAAAGGTGATTTTTTATATCTATATATACTGACGGTCTTGATATTCTTAAAAAAATATTGAGAGCCTATACTTCGAAAAATGTAATTTGAAAGTGGAATATGCAAATTCAAGTTCGATGTCATTCTTTCTATTACAAATTATTCATCACGTATGAGTATTAATAGACTATACTGCAATAACAGTTAAACGTTATTTAATTCACCATATGTTATTTTAATTCGAAAGTTGTAAAATATTTTTGATCAGATTTTTTTATTATCATTGTTATTCTAAAATTAAAAATCGTTTGCGTTTTGAAATAAAGTAAAAACACATTTTTAGCACGAGACTTTTTTGACTAAAAAATACTATAAGTTTTCTAATAAACATTTAAAAAAAACTTGGAACAAAAATCGTTTGCATTTAAAATAATCAAAGCTTGATTAAATTTAATTTATTGAAATTTTACTCTATTTATGCACGGTGACGTCATAAGTGAAATACACAAAATCAAGTAATTAATTCCATATAAAAAATAAGTAGAGAATATATTGTTTGGATATCTACGTAGGTTTTTTTAGTCCATGTAAAATTGATTATTTGTTCCGCTACAGTTAATCTTGGCACCAGATCATGTATGTTGGCCATTGGTATGTATAAAGAACATTGAATTTTCAAACCAAAATATGTTTATTAGAATTTGTTCGTTTGTTTTATTAAGCATTTATATTCCAAAAGAATCAACGGAATGAGGTTTTATTAAGTTAATTTTGCGTGTTATTTATAAAATGTATAATTAATTACATTTAAAATGAAACTTTGTTCTACATTACTGTTATTTAATAAATTTTATTTTAGCAATTGCTTATAAATACTTATTTATGCGGTTGTATTTCAATGGAATTAATTAAAAGATTTGTTATTAATTTAATTTTACGCAATATTCATAAAGGTAAAAAATTATTTTAAACACATTTAAAGAACAATGTTGTTATACGTCATCGTTATTTGATAAGTTTTATTTTACCAATTGCTTATAAATACACCTATTTCTAATAATATTAAACAAGAAACAGAGAAAAATTTTGAATTTCCAGTTTTGTAGATATGTTTTAGAAATTGTGAAAAAAGGAATTAGTATAAAAATTGTTTATAAAAATTCGCATTTGTTTGCCATGTTCACTTTGTACAGCTTTCTCATCTGTTATAATTAGTATTTAATTGGTTAAAATATTATTATTTTTCTCTAAATTGAAGTTCTTTAATTCTAGTAAAAGCCAGGAATATAAGGTAATGCAATTTTAAATTAACATGAGTTGATTAATAAGTCAAATCATATTTGTCTCTTTTGTGGTTGAAATATACCCAATTAACTGTTTTCTGCGTGCAAATATTCGGACTCAATCGCATCACAATGGCGTTAAATAAAAGCTGGCATACGATTTCCTATGGAAAACAAATGAATACATCGCCTGAATCTGACAAGGCCTTAACAAAGAATGGGTTTACTAAAGAAAAAATCTGTCTCGCATGGGCTTGATCTTTAGCCTGTATGTGACATATAAAACTTGCCTTTAGTTCGGCACGTGTAACAATAGTGTATATATATATATGCAAAGGCCGCATGAGTATATTTTCGAATTTCTCATTTTAAAGAAATGTAACTACTATAGGTACTCATAGACAATTCCATATAAATATAAAATAATCTTTTAAAAAAAAGAAAAACTGACTTTAAGAAAATTGTGCTAAAGAGTAAATTTCTTTTTATTTTACGAACAAGTTGAAAAATTTGAATAATATCAATTTTATACTTATCACAAGCTATTTTGAAATCGACCCCAATATTCAGGTATGCTTTTTGTAAATTGGCACCAACTTAATCAGGAAACGTAGCGGAGATAAAATTTTGACATTGTGAGTTTTTTCCACTGGATAGATTCCACTGGAAGATATGTTAGTTTTTATTTCGAACGCAAGTATTTCATATTTTTGTTTTTTTTAAAGAAATTAAATATTGTAATAGATAAAGTTTTCAAAAAATATCGCTTAGTTTTTGATCTGAAAAATGCATCAACAAGGAATATTTTTATGATTTTAAAGTTTCTGTGCATGTGTGGCTTGGAAACCTTTAATTCCTCCAACTTTAGATGAACAAACAAACTTTATATTGGTCTAAAATTTAAGGTAGTCAATTGAACTTTGTTTTATTATATTTAATCTTAATATTTTTTTATTAGATACCTCAAACTAAAACCTGTTCGGACTCTCGGCAATAGTTGTAGTTGCTGGCTCGTTGACGATGCGCAGGAGCAGGACGTCAAGTCCAGCGATTTTTCCAGCGTCTTTAGTGGCCTGCCACTGTGAATTGTTGAAGTAAGCAGGAACTGTTACAACTGCTTTGTTGACAATCTTCCCAAGGAAAGCTTCAGCAGTTTCTTTCATTTTAGTCAACACCATTGATGATATATCTTCTTGATCGAATGTCTTGGTGGCACCTTGGTTCACTTTCAATTATCAGTTTGCCATTGTCATCCATGACAGTGAAATGTCAGTGATTGATGTCGCATTGCACAGTGGAATCGTCGGAATAACTTCCAATAAGTCTTTTGGCGTTGTATACTGTGTTGTTCCGATTTTTGGCGACTTGTTGGGGTTTTGCAGCGTTGCCAATCAATCGCTGGCTGTCGGTAAAGGCAACATAGCTGGGAGTCATTATGTTTTTCTTTCTCTTCGAGTATGAATGGACTGTAGTAGAGCGAATATGACGTCATAATCGTGAACCAACATCTCAGACCGAATGGCCTTAAACACGTCATTTCTATTCAAAATTATGAATTAAAAAAATTCTCGCGATTAGCTGATGAATTGGGAAATGTGTAACAGTGAAAATTTATGAATGGAATGACGTAATTAACAACGTGTCTGAGGCCGTACATGTTGGCCTCACTTTGCTGTTAGTGAAATTAAAACATTATGTTTTCTCTACTATGAAGGATCCCAGCTTGAAGGTTTTCCTGGTGGTTGGCGATGAGTTGGACTTATCCCGTGTTGGTTAACAACGCAGGAATAAGTTTCCTAAATCAATTTCAATATCTGGATTTAAACCCATTTCTGTAAAAGAAAATAATCTTTTTAAAGAAAAAGGAAAACCGACTTAAAGAAAATGAGCTAAAAAGTAAAAAATAATTTTTAATTTTACGACCAAGGAGAAAAAAATTTAATTATTTAATATCAATTTTATACTTATTAAAACTTTTCGAAGTCGACGCCAAAATTTAGGTAGGATTTTTGTAAATTCATTACATACATTTATTCATTACATTCATCATACATTTTTTAAATGTAATACACGGAGGTATAATTGAAGAGTTGAGTGCGAAAACCGCATAAGTATATTTTCGAATTTCTTCCTGGTATATTGAGAAGCCTATTAAAGAGGTTTGCTGTAATTTGTTTCATAGGCCATATTAATAAATATTTAAGAAAATTAAAAAAGTAAAAATACATTAGTAAAAAAATACATTGAATAAAGGGGTACTACAGTGGATTGATTTTCTTTTAAGGTATATTCTTCACAATACATATGGAATATATTTTGGAAGGAAAGAATTAAAACTTTTCCATGATTAATCTTAAAGCTCTTGAAAGCCTTTTTAACCTCAAACTTCACATCTAACTGACGTTGCACGCGATTCGTATATTACCAAAAGTAATTACAACTTAGAGAGTTGTCATTTCTTTTGAAGGATTAAGGCTCTACATCGAGTGAATGCCCCAGGGTCAGTCATTGTAATCGTAATCCAGAAGGACCGACACGATTGCGCACTCTGAAAAGCAATAACTCGAAGAGTATTTGTTAATTAATTTCTAAGGACTTCTGGAGGAGTTTTAGATACTTTTCCGAAATACATACACCAATAAATAAATAATTTAGTGGGATTAAATTACGTTAGTAAATTATTGAGTTATAATTATTTATTGATTTTTTTTGTTGGCTGTGCCTTTAACGGAACCGTCGAGAAAAAACAATCTGAAAAATAAACGAAGTAAATTATTCGTTAAGAAATTTTTTTAGGGTGAAAATGTTCTGTAAAAACTTTCGTGGTATCGCTAAAGCAATCGCGTTGCATTTTTAAAGTTACTGTTTAGCTTTTTATGTCAAAAATTTTGCTTACAAAAAAACATAAAAATTTCAGGGAGTTAATAATTTAATGTCTTGATTAAGGCTATTGTCTAACAGCAAGTTACCGGCTACGTTTCAAAGAGGTATTGTGTCAGCCTGTGTAGTTCGTCCAATAGGTCAATGATTTGACCATTGAGTTCTCAGACATCTACCTAATTTGTAATAAATTTCGAATATTGCATATAATTCCCCATTTCCTTCACTTATTTTTGAGTATGTACAGAAAAATAGAATTTTATCGAAAACAACTATTCAAATTTAGATATTCTTAAAATTAAAATATGAAATTCCATCCACTGTAGGAAGTCAAAAGTCTCCATGTGTATATTATGAGAATAACAAACATATCCATTTTTCACAGGGGGGTGTACAACCAGGCACGTAGGTATAGATTTTTCATGGGGGTGGTTCAGTAACTGAGCAACGGATTTCTTTAGGTAGCTTACCGCTTACCCCCCCCCCCCCCAAATTAACAAACTTTATATCCTCCCCCCCCCCTCATTTTTTTAAACATATGAATTTTTATTCAAGTAAACAGATATACGTTGGCATATAAATATCGAAGCAGCAAAAGTTATCATTTATTTTTCATGAAATCGTTCAGTCATTAATTTTTTTTAAATTAGTAAATATCACTTCCTAACTACGAAATAAATTTAGAGAACAAATTTAAATTTTAAGATACCTTGTTTACAAAAATACATTGCTTTGATTATAACTTGTTTATACGGCACCGTTTCACGATCTTTTCCCTTTGTCACCGAAATTCAAATGCTATATAATGAAACACGATAACGTCATGTTACGCTTAGTTTGAGATAAAAATGCTCTCAAATCATATACCAGATTTTCCCTCATGTAACTCATCAAGAAGTATTATACGTACAAGAAATTGAATTTTTTTTAGTTTTTTAAAATATTTTTATGTTTTTTACAATAATTCGATTTTTAATTTTTTTCTAGACTTTCAATGGAAAGGGTTTGAACCCCCTGAACCCACCCCCTTACCTACGTGCCTGTGTACAACTCTTTCAATTTTCTCTTTCTTGTCTAGACATTAGAATTATTTAAGAATTAGTTACATAGATATACATTTCAAACAATAGTTTTGGAATCTTTAAAAAGTTCCATCAGCATTTTCTATTCATGAATTAGATATGAATATTAAATAAATAAAATTTCATATTTTCAAAATGCTAAATGTTACATTCGAAAAACTGGCAAGGAGGTTTTAAATTCTCAGCGTAATTAACCTGGATTCTCTTCCCTTAGCCCCCTTTGTATTTGCATTCTTCTCTTATCTACCACATCGTATTTCGCGTTTGTTGATCTTCCATTTCGAAGACGATGTCTCTGAAGATTAATGCCTGAGACTCATGTTTTTAAATACCTTCACATCAACTACTTCAAAATAGTTGTACCAGAAATAGCAATCTGTGTTTCATGCTAGTTCCGCATTTTTTTGTCCGAAGACATTCTGTAACTTGGTTCACAATATTTAGATTTATTATTAAAAGGAATGGCTTTTTTACATATTTGGTTAGAAAGACAAGTTCCACTTGGATTTGCATGATATATATATTTTTTCCGAAGGAATACTTCAATTATTTTTGAATAGATTTAATCCATTGTAAACTTAAACTGGATGCTTATATTCAGTTAAAAAAGTGTTTTGCAAGTTAATGCGTCAAATAAACTATTTTCTCTTATTTGTTTTATTAATAATTATATCCATAATAGATAAATCTATTATATTTATAATATATTAAAGGTATAATAAATTATATAATAATATAATTTATTATATTTTTAATAAATATATTAAAGACTATTGGGAGCCCTTAAGAACATTCATTTCTTTTGAGGAGCATGAATTCGAAGATAAGTGTAAAATTCTATTTATTACTTATACAATAAGAATAAATAATTTTATTGATTTTTTTCTTATTATTGTTTTGTTTTAAACATTCAAATTTATAAAAGTTTTATTTTTTGTTCATGTTTTGTTCAATAATGTCCAATTGTGAAATGAAAATATATTTGAAAAGCCTTCTAATGCAATTAAAATTATATTGAACGAGATTTAACTAAGAACAGAATATATTACGTTGTATAGTAAGATATTTAAATGAATTGTGCCATTATACATATAATAACGTAAGCTGATACCACCGGAAATGAGTTGGAGAAAATGATTTAAGGAAAATATTTGATGATTGCTCTTTTGAAAAAAGTCAAGCAATTCAATGACGAAATAATTGTTGATATCGACGAAAATAGCCTTGACGATTGCTGAAAGCTCAAAAAAGAGAATGTTATTTTTGAGAGTGCGTGATCATCTGAAATTAAATACTAAAATACAGAAACATGTAAAAGTAAAAGCAGTTTAATTTCAACATAACATTCAGAAAAAATATAATTCTATTGAAAGTTTTGTTCAGCGTCCTTTCAATTCGATGTACTTTCTTTGCCTTTTTTAGAGCTATATACTGTTAAAAATAGGTAATCAAAAATAAGTAAAATTTACTCATTTTTAATTACATTACTTATCATAGCTCCGAATACATAAGTTTCATTTTTGAAAAAGACATGTACTCAAAAATGAGTAAGAATGAATAAAAAGAGCAGATGATAGCATATCTTCATAAATCTCTTTCAATCCGAGAATCGAACTCAGTTCCTCAGACACCGCAGTAAAGTGTCTTATCCGTTAAGCTACCAGAGCGGCGTGAAGAAGTTATAAACAGAAGGCATGTTAAAAAGGTGTACCACAAAATGGGAAGTAAGATAATTGAGTTGTAATAACACATTTTCCATTTAAGCAATCGATATCTAATGGAAAACTATCTTCTGAACAACTATTTTAAGTTTGTCAGGTCGCTTTGTTAAGATGGCTAGAAGAAAAGCTAAAAATTAGTAATATTAAATCACACCGCTCCTTTCTGAGATTGTATGATTACTTAAATACGAATACCCCATCGCTCATATACGGTACAATAATACTCAAAGAAAAACAATTATGTTAAGGTACTCGTTTTTAAGTATTTTTTTTTAGAACTATATTTTTCGGCGGAAGAATCATCGTAAATGCTTAGGATCAGGCTAGCATGTCCCGAAGTAAAGAACATTTTCATCGCCTGGATTAACAAAATTCTTTCCGTAGGAACTTTATTCGCAAAATCTTATTCTTTTGCGTCCAACATCCCAACATCTGTAAATCATCACACTGCAGATCTTATCAATTCCTCTAACAACTTGTATTCTCTACCCCCTCACCAAGCTACACGACACACACATATACAGATAACAATCTGACAAGAACAACGAGTATCATTAAAGAGTCAGTATCGCCTTTGCCACGCAGATTAATGATGCTACGGCTCGAAAGAATGGGTTTCGGTTTAGTGCTGCGACAAGGAGAAAGTGTAAGACAACGTGATTATTTACTTTCCCCTCTGACAAAGACGACAGGGTATTTTAAAGAAATTTAGCAAAAAAAAGTCGTGTTTGTGAGACACCTTTATTATTTTATTCTGTTGGTTCGATGAAGTTTGTGACTGGTTTATTAAGATTAACGGAATTCGTCAATGTTCTGTTAGTTTTGTGAAATTTGCATGTCTTTGAAAATATCTGCTATCGTTTTATTATTTTTTTAGTATTTAATATGAAAGGAATTTTGCTTCTTTTTATTTAAAATTGTTTAACAAAAATATTTTTCTCCGATTACTTTCCGGCGATATCAGCTCATTCAGTTCTAATATCGGCGTGCGATTTCGAACAAAGAAATCCCTGGTTCGAGTCGTGTCGTTGTTTTGTATTTGAAATCGTCCTTATTAAAAATTAGTTATGTGAAAAAAACGGGGAAATTAATTTCTTTATTTGGACAAAATATTTATTATTAGGAGTGTTTTGCAGACTTCTATTTTGTCAAAAATAATAAAATTTTCTTTAAAAAATGAGCATTTATTTTTAACAGTGTATTTTCATTATATAAAATAAATTAAAATCTGCATTTGGTATTTCACCTACAAGAATTTTAATGTTGAATTTTACTGCATTAAACATTCATGAGACTTACCATGGTGTTCTAAATACCTTTTAAAAACTTCATCTTAATTAATCAACTTAAGCGAGCCAGCCAATTTCGAAAAGCGCGCCAAGAAACTGGTTGTCAATTCGATTATTATGTATTTTTTTAATATATGTTCGTGCACGATATCTATTCTAATTTAGACAATTTTGGTTTGTTTTATAGGGGATGTCTGACTTAGGGATCTTTTGTAACAAATATACGGATATCCGATTTTTAATTATCCGGAATTCTTAATTAACCGGGACGTTTTAAAATATATATTGTCTGATTTCGAAAACTATTTTTTGTTTTAAATAGAGAAACATCCACTTACGTAACAATTTTTTTAAAAAATGGTTATTCGGCTTTTATTTATCTGGAAATATCGATTAAGAGGACTTTTTAAAAATATTTTTTTCCGATTTCAAAATATGTTTTTATTGGATAGGGATTGTTATAACAATATACATTGTTGGGACAATATAGTTTTGTTTATCTGGCATTTATTTAACTGAGACGTAGAAAAAAGTTAGCAAACAACTTGAATTTCCTGGTGAATAAGAGCAGGGGGAGAATCCCTCTGATAAATTAAAAAATAAAAAGGGAAAAATAGAATAATCTTTTTAAAAAAAGAAGAAGAAAAACTTAAAAAAAAAGCGCTAAAAAGTAACTTTTTTTTAAAATTTTACATACAAGTCGAAAAGATAAAAAACAATTACTATTAAATTTTAACTTATTACAAATTTTTGGAGTTAGTACACATTTATAAAATTAGTCTCAAATTTTGGCGCCGATTTCAATTATTTATAATTAGTAAAACATTTTTTATACAATTAAATATATTCAACTTGTTTGTAAAGTTACTATTTTTACTTATTAGTGGTTTTTTTCTTAAAGTTATTTTTTTTTAAATATTATTTTATAAGTTTTTGGAAGGATTTAATTATAATATTTTACTGGATTTTATTTATACTAAAATAAAAAATTCAATCGTTGACGTTAATAAAATCTAAGACTAATTTCCATTTCTTAAGAATAATTCCATTTGTATTTTGTATTTTCTAACCTTGGCAACAAATAAAGTATCGAAATCATCGCCAAACAGAAACCTCAAAATTGCCAAATATTTCATATGCAAAAACAAGAAACTAAGACATTCTGCACAGAGAATATCCGAAGCAAACAGGGAGGGGGCAAGCATTTATTACCACTGATTCCACAACAAACGTTTCTCTGTATTTATCTTCTATTCAGGCAGCGAGTGGAAACCTTCCCACAATGTCCCATACCCCCAGTATGGTTCATCAAACAGCCTTAAGGTCTCCGACACAGATAAAAACAGCAGAGAGAATATTCGTGTTTCATAGACGTTGTTCTTCCAAGCGTTTAGTGATAGCGTTGGAACTTCTGGTCTTGTGCTGGTATCGAACGCTGAGCTGGGACCGTGCTTCATGCCGATTGGTGGGATTTAGATGGACTGGCAATGGAAGGCAGATTCGATTGGTATATCTGTGGTTTGTCGGGTTGGTTTTGTTGTAATTCATGTTACTGTATCGAAAGGAATTGTTGTGAGGTAGACATATCTATGTCTTGTTTTATGTGATAATATCGTTTGCGTAACAAAATTAGTGATAATATTTTTTGTTGCATGACTATATGCCTCAGCTTCAAAAACACAAATTACTTGATTTGTTGAATAGGTGTTATTTACGCAAATAATACATTTTAATTTTAACTAAAAGTACAAAATAATTTTATCATACTGAAATGTTGTGTAAATTGGTAAGAAATATTTTATTCATTTGAACATAATGTTCCAAAGGCTTTGCTTGTGTTGATTTATCTTGACAAAACTATCAGCATCCTTTTTTTTATTATTTTTACTGGTTTCAAAGAACATTTTACAAGAGACACAGGCATATCAGTAGACAAGTTCTCTAAAATAGCTGTAATTGCGGTTAGTTATTTTTTAGGGTTACTTATGTAAAGGACTATGGACATTATCATAGACGCTTCTGTCTTTCTCTGTCCGTTGGTATAATAAAATACTATTTTTTGTCCCACTACTTCGCTTATATTTAAACAAGTCGCTTACCTTCTTTAGCAACAAACAAAGCAGTAAATATACAGCAAGTATGTATTTATACAAGTTTATTTAAAGAAGATGGTAGATAAACAGGAATATAGTTAAACAGGAATATCGTTAAGAAGAATATAGTTAATAAGAATATAGTTAAACAAGAATATAGTTCAGAAGAATATAGTTCAGAAGAATATAATTCAGAAGAATATAGTTAATAAGAATATAATATAGTTAATAATAATATAGTTCAGAAGAATATAGTTAATAAGAATATAGTTAAACAGGAATATAGTTAAGAAGAATATAGTTAAGAAGAATATAGTTAAGAGGAATATAGTTAAGAAGAATATAGTTAAGAAGAATATAGTTAAGAAGAATATAGTTAAGAAGAATATAGTTAAGAAGAATATAGTTAAGAAGAATATAGTAGCAGCCAAACAATGACCGTGGTTCAACAATTTCTAGCCACCCTCTATAAATGATTTTTTTTAAAGTCTTCACATTCTTAGTTTAAAAAATATTCAATAAATATCTTATTCAGAAAGTTGAATCACTATTTTTACTTCATTTCCATAAATATATTTGACATTGAAAATTATATGTTCTGCGAAAACAATTAATAAGATTATTATAAAAAATAAAAACATTCTATGTTTGTTCCGAAAGGACTATACAATATTTAAACTATTTTTAAAAAAATACCGAATACAAATTTGATGTATTTTAACTTTAAATTTAACCAACCACTCCCACATTTAATGTCAAGCCATTCAGATAAAAGCTAAATGAAAACAGCCTTTATTTAGCATGAAAAACTCGAAAACGCCCATTCCATGAATAGCCCATGTGTCACATCATGCCAACGCAATGTTCCACATTACTTCAAAAGGAACAAAGAAATCCTAAATCGCCATCAACACAACTTCGTTCCTGTTTGCGCAAAATAATGTTGTTGTTGCCAACTGGAGAATACAATTAATCATGCGAAAATGACCTTTCAGTTTTGTCGTAGAATAATCCTCAGTTCAAAACGGTAATTGTTGAGCTTTATTTTTATCTGCAAGAATAAAATAGTGTCGTTGGGAGATATGTGTATTTTACATAGATGGTGAAATGTGCTTTGTAAACAGTTTTTTTTTTCAGACTGGAGTTTTAGTTATGTGCGATGTTATTTTGATTTGCAATCAGATCGTCTGAGAATTTATGTCATTGCCATTTCAATGGAATTCTATTTTCGTCGTCTCATAAAACGAGCTATTGTTTTAAAAAAGGGGTTTCATCATTTTAATCTCTTTGTATTTTCTGCAGCATGTTTTTTTACTATGAGTTACATGCACGTATCTATAAGGTTATAGAATAAATAAAAATAATACAAAATGCTTTATCTGAGATTTACAAAATTCTTTAAGCATGCGCACAATTGTACTCTTTATTAAAATTTTGATTTTTATATAATTTCTCGTATTTTTTAAAAAAAAAAAGTTATTTGAAATATTTTTTTGGTCGGTAATGAGAAAGATGAAGACAAATGAAGAAATTAATTATGTTTGCAGAATAAGTATTTTCGTCAAACATAGTTCGAACGGATGAAATGAAATAATCAGCACATACTTTGTGTGTTTTTGGAAATATTATTCTTTAAATACGAAAAGTAAAAATGTTTTATGATTGGCATTGTTTTCTTCTTATTTTGTTCGTAGTCGAGAACATTTTTTCGGTATATTTTATTTTTTGATGTACAAAAATATTCTAATATAATAATTTCATTATATATATATTTATTTCAAAAAGCAAACATTTCGAATCTTTAATTGGGCTTGGGGCGTATAGATACATGTTATAAAGGTTGTTTGTAAAACTGTTTGTTTGCCAATATCAATATAATTGTTATTTTTGTGTAAAGTACACAATCTTTTGTTTCCTTATTAATAAAAAAAGTCAATATTTATGATGACAAACAATTTTTACTTTTAACACGAACATTTTATTAAAAAATATTTTGACATCATAGTAACCTGTTTATTTAGGTTGCTTTGTCTCTTAAAGTGACAATTGAAATAAAAAATATATAAATGCTGGTTCATTTATGCAAAATCCTGGATAGTGAATAAGTTGCCTTGAAGCAAAATAAAACTAATAGTGCAATTTATTTTATTCTTCTTATAAACTTTTGTTTTGGGCACTGAACACATTTTGGTAACTGGCGTTTTTTACATTGGATTCTATACGCATGACGTCACCAGACTATTAACAAACTATCGCAGATTTCTAGTGTATAAAACATATTGTGTGGTATTTCTTGAAGAGCGTGTTTGTTTTTCACTATTACAAAAAGGATTCTTATTTTTCAATAAATAATCTGAATACCAGGTCGTGCATATTGATCCTAGAATAAAACTTGTTTTCCGAATTTTCAAAAATATTTTTTTATTTACATCTTTACACATTTTTATGATGCATTAATTTTACTGAAGGTAAGCTATTTTACCAATAAAATACATTTTGACGACAATAATGTGTTACCTTTAATGTTTTTTCTTTTTTAATAAAGCAATGGTGTGCTAATATTTCATAAGTTAAAAATCGGAATAATATAAAGTTTGTGATTTTTGCATCCTTGTATAATAATGGGGTTACCACATTGTAATACATTAACATGTGTTATGTTTTAAGTGCATAGGCGGAACTTGAGATATAGGGATACAATATCTAAAACCAAATCATACATTTAATGTAAAAAATAAAACTTTTTATAAAACCCCTAATTAATCAGATTTTATAAATAAAAAGCTTACCTTACATAATTATGGTGGAAGTTTGGATACGCACATTTTATTGCAGCTCTGTGAAATGCCTCTTGAATTAATTTACTTAGCAGAAAAAAAATTATAATTTGAAAGATCCAAGATTCTACCAAAAAGAGAATTAGAAACCCATCCGCCCAAAAAATTATATAAAGGCCTATAAAAAAAATAATGGCCCGAAAAAAGAAATAATACGGAAAAAGTTTATGTAAAAGTATGTAACTGCAGAATACTGATTATTTAATTTAATCTTAAATGGAATAAAAATCACGCTTACATGCCATTCAAAACTGCTACCTTTCAGGTATAAAAATAAAATTTTAATATAGCTCATATGTAACTTTACAGATTGCTATGTGTAATAAAAAGCTATTTTGCAGGCCACCGAAAAATATGCTTTTATTCTACAATATATGGGTTATTCTACATTGACGCTTCAATTTGACAAAAATTGGCGCAAATGTACTTACATTTTTGAATGACTAATTACTAATTTATAAATAGAATATTTATATTTTATGTAATTTCTACAATTTTGTGTAATTTTATATTATTTGCTCTGTGATAGTAAAATGACTTTCATCTTTAAAATATTTCAAAAACGGTTTAAACTAACTTAGATGTCCATTAAAATCAAAATGCGACGGGCTCATTCCAATTTATAAATTTAAAAATTAAAAGAGAAAAAATCTCTCAAGATTGAGTTAATCTCCCAAACATAAATAAATGTCTCAAATTTCTCGACATCAAAGAACAGCAACAACTTTTGATGGATCGCTCCAACACCCGATAGCGTCGCTAACAGGAAAAAGAAAACTCCGGAGATTAAAATAAAAACTTTTATCTTTATAAATAGAAAACTCTTCGGAGTAAGATTACAATCTTCTTTTTCCCCATTTCCATCTTTTTCAATATCGGGATTCACATGTCAAGAACTCATTTTCTTAGTAAGAATCCAATAGAATATTTCTTTCTAACGCTGGATTGCAATGAGTGTTTTAGCTCTCTGTTCAACTATTCAATGTATAAAAGTAATTTTTAATGAGTATGAATACTGTTACTTTAAGTTCGAGTATCTACGAATAAATAACTGTTGTGACGTAACCGATTTTTACATGTTTTATATAAGCTAATTGGTCCATTTGCCCAAACTCGTTTATTGATTTGTTGGAACTAGCTTCAAGGGGCGTTACCCATCGCCGAATAAATCAGAACTAAACTATAAAGCATTGTGAATCAGTGTTATATGAATCAGTCTAAAAATTTCGCTTTGAGAAGCAGGGAAGAAATATTTCAAAGTTTTGTGGAAGGGCAACTTGCCTTATAATAGGAGGTTAACTGTCAGGTGGATATATAGTTAACAATCCTTTATCAATGCACGGATATTCATAAATTCCGGGTAGGTGCATTGAAAAAGCCCAACAGAAGACGATATGTAGAAACCATTTGTCAATTATCTACAGGGTGCTTCAGACCTCACGCCTCAATATAATAATTAAGTTTAAATATTCTTCCCCGTTCCGTTGGTCGAAAGCGTCCAAAGCCCATTATTAGACCCCATTATTAGACATATGTACTCTATAGGATACATGTTGTCCCAGCCCACACGTAAAGTTTAGAAATTCCGGGTAAACAAAACTGTATTGCCCCAACTTTGCTTAATCGATGATGACATTCTGCCATTGCAATTATAATCGTCAGCCAATAATCGATATTTTTCGATTAATCGTTATTTCAGATTAATCGATATTTCAGATTAATCGATATTTCAGATTAATCGATATTTTAGATTAATCGATATTTCAGATTAATCGATATTTCAGATTTATCGATATTTCAGATTTATCGATATTTCAGATTAATCGATATTTCAGATTAATCGATATTTTTCGATTAATCGATATTTCAGATTAATCGATATTTCCGATTAATTGTTATTTTTGATTAATTGATATTTCTAATATATCGATATTTTTTATATATACGTTTTGGCGATGTGTATTTCGAATTGATAGCCATTTCAAAGGCGCACTTTTCGAATTTAGTTGGCGCGCTTAATTTGGTTTAAAAAAATCCGCAATTTTGCAAATTCACCTCTAACTTTTAATTCTTTATTAAAATTACTAATAGTTTTGCACATTTTAGTTTTATAATGATAATAAATTCATCTAATTGCATCACTGTAGATAAACTTCGTTGAAATTCAAATTAATTTATCACCGAATAAAATCAAAGCATCGTGCTTATTAATAAAAGTGAACAACTATTTCAGTCAAAACTAATTAAACCGGGCTCCTGAATAAATCCTAGCAACGTTTCCTAAATGAGAAGAAAATGTTTGCAAACTAGGTTATTTGACTTATTATTGGAATTCCTATAAAACTGTTGCCTTGGAAACATAAGCTTTAAAAAAAAACGATCATTACTTACTTTCGGAGATTTCTGTTTAATATAAAAAAAGAGAAGAATGTGAGTTAACGAATTTATTAAAAAACGTTTTTGAATGCATGAAAAAATTCTAACAACATATATGTGAAGGAAATTAGGATATTTTCAGAAGGTTGTTTTAAAAAATAAATAGTTCATTTGTAAGATTGTCCTTATTTGATAATCGATTTCTCCTTAAATATCCACATTTCTAAAAAATGTTTTTTCAGTTATTTATTCTTCTGTTACAATGTATTTTTGCGTTAGTCATATGTAAAAAATATTCTTTTTGAAACTTTAAACATTCTTATGAAACGAGGAAACTTTGATTAAGTTCCAATTTTAACTAACTATAATTAAAATTTTGTAAAGTTTTGGTTATATGAAAATTGTAAGAATTTTAGGGTTTTCAAATATTTTGAACTAAGCTTCTAATGAAAAAAATTAAGGTCGTATATATTTAAAATAACCTTATTAAAAAATAAGATATAAGAAATATACAACAAAATGAAGAACGAGCAAACTAAAAGGGAATTTTCATGGCTTTTTAACAAAATTACGTCCCCAACTTATAAATATTGGATGTAAGCATCCAAATTTTGACAAAATATGTTAAGAATCGTCAAAATACGTTTAAAACCTACTATTAATAGTATTTGGTGAAAACAATAGATCTGTACTATGGTATTTCGTAGCGACAACATTTTATCACATTGTCTTTTTTTTTTTTTAAAAATGTGCGCTGAATTAGTGAGCAAACTTTCTTCATTTCGAGAAATTTTTCCCCTTTTCCACAATGGATTTTTAATCAATGGTGATTATATATGTGTTATTAACCGTTTTACCTTAACAATCTGCAAAATGTATGTAAGTTAAGTAATATTATAATTTATTTATTATTAGAATGCCCGTAAGATAATTATCGCATGACCATCCCCCTTCCCCCCCCCAAAAAAAAAAAAACACACACACCACACCCATTTGTTAGAGCCAAAATTCAAAAGGTTTAACGGTCTGTTCACAGATCGTAGCATTATTAACGGCTTGTTTAATAAAAACCTAAACATTAAATATTTTAAACGCATATTAAAAAAAAAACATTTTATATTAATGAGTACGAATCGTTTCTGGTCTATGAAATTCTCTTTCTTTTGATACCTCATGTATTAAGATTCATTGCGTCTAAGGGGCGTAAAAGGGATCTTTATTACTGAAATATTACATATGATATTTCTGCATTATATATTTTATGTGTAATGTTAATACATAGAAAACCAAAAATGAATACTTCATATACATTTTTAATTAGATCGATACATATTTATATTTTGCAGATAAATTTAAATTTAATTCGAAAGAATTTTCGTTTGAATTCTTGGAATAGGCGCAGTTATCAATTATATCATTAAAGTCTATTTAGTTAACAATTCGTTCGCAAGAGACCTGCTGTTTAGACGGAATTGCTTCAAAGTACTTTGCAGTACCTTTTTTTTAAAAAAAAAAATCAGTTTTGAAAAAAACCAAAATCTTTTGTCAATCAATGCCACATTGTCAACAAAAACATTCTCAAGCACAAAAAAAGAAGAAACAATTTAAGACAAATGGAGCAATTCAATTTTAATAAGAAAATAACACTTACCGAGAATGCATGCCTTATGAAATATTTATTAACTAATTATTTATTATGACTTTTTAGTACTTTTTTTTCTTAAAGTCGTTTTATTAAAAATTATTTTATACACTGAGTGATTGTATATTCCTTGAAAATGCTTTCTCATATAAAAATAGCTAAACGCTTATCCTCATAAAAAGGATAACGAATAACAAATGCGAGAAATATTAGTCTAACCATATAATTTTTTTTAAAACACTTTCAATTCTCGTAGTTTTTACAGTTTTCTTAGCTCTCGCGGTTACTTAATACAAAATGAATCTCCACAGTTGTTGATTACAGTAACTTTTGAATTCAGGTCATCAAGCGTGACTGTAGCAAAAACATCACTCTTATGTCTTCTATCATCGTTGTCAAACTGTCCTCCACCGGAGCTGGTCACTATCTTTACGGTTTTGTTTTTGCTTTGTGATGAACATTCCTTCTTGCGAGCCTGAAACACAATTTGGGTTGTGTCAGCGCTGTCTTCAGCAGCAGCAGGGACGAGTACGAATGTTTTGAAGCACATACGAAATGTTTTGAATCATCAGTTACAAAAAATAATACTCGAAAATGCTTAATAACTTTTGTATTTGGAATTACTTATCTTCAAATATCAGTTATATTTAAAAGGTTATCGTGAAATCTAAGTTAATAGGGTAATAATATAAACTGAGAGATTAATTAAAATTAAAAATTGCAACATATAAAATATAGTATATATATTTTCCTAATACATTGATGTCTAAGTGCTTATATGTGCTAAGCATGATTTTTAACAAATCTGGGCTACATGACATTGATATAATATATAATTTCTCAGAAGTTAAATATTTTATTCGTATTTAAAAGATATGAATCACAAATTAAAACGTAAATTATTTTTCCACATTTGAGGCTTATTGATAAATTGATTGTGATTTTAAAATATCTTTTTTTGAAAGTCATGGAAATTTAAAAATGTATTTTTATATATCAACACAGTTGTATGTTTATATGCAAGTGTTTGCAAAAAATACATGCAATGTTATTCGTAAATGACATGAGCATATCCGGAATATATATTTTTTCTTGTGAACGTTTGTTACTATTTTGTTGCAATTAGATTTTAGTAAGAAGTCAATGGGGTTCAGAAAGTTAAGGGGTGGAAAAGGGGAATGGGAGTGGATGTTAAAAATTTAGTGTAGAGACATTGACCTTATCCTTACTTTGAAGGTCAAGTGTACAAAATTTCATCAAGATCGGAATAAAACTGTAGATTTGTAGAAATAAACAAACGAAGACACATATACTTTCCGATCTTGATGAAATTTTGTACACTTGACCTTCAAAGTAAGATTAAGGTCAATGTCTCTACACTAAATTTTTAACATCCACTCCCATTCCCCTTTTCCACCCCTTAACTTTCTGAACCCCATTGACTTCTTACTAAAATCTAATTGCAACAAAATAGTAACAAACGTTCACAAGATAAAATATATATTCCGGATATGCTCATGTCATTTACGAATAACATTGCATGTATTTTTTGCAAACACTTGCATATAAACATACAACTGTGTGGATATATAAAAATACATTTTTAAATTTCCATGACTTTCAAAAAGAATATTTTAAAATTCACAATCAAGTACATTTTTGTACTCTATTGCAATTGAATTTTTATTTTCCAATGCAATTGTATTTTCACATAAAAGTGTCTGAAGATATAAAAAAAATACTTCTTGTAATTTAGAAGAGTATATATTGGATAACAGATCTTCCTGGTTTCTTACAAAATTTTAAAAATATCTTAACTTTTATAAGTCTAGAAAAGGGGTTTTAATGATTTTTCTATATTAAGTTTATGTAGATGTGTTTTAGAAAATATATTGTAATTTTACATTAGAAAGACGAGCAGGAAAACAAATTCACCAATTCCCACTTAGTATAGCAGTTTTGCCGCCTATAGCTGTTAACCTTCGGTTGAGATTAGAAGCCCAGGACTTCAGTCATAACTCACAAATATTTACAACAAAGCAAAAAATTAAGGTGGAATAATAAGAGAAGACCTCTGTACAGCAAGAAGCCCTTAAAGTTTTCTTTGAAACTTAATTTAAATAATAGATGTGTATGAAGATATATTGTTATTTAAAAAAAAACGTAATATATTTTATATAAAAATATGTAATGATTAATATGAATTAACATGCATTCCACGCGAGTCACACTTAGACGAATTCTCGGGTAACGTCAGATAAGTTTTGTTACAGGAACAAAATTGTTTGATGATTACAAAACAAAAAATTGAGTATGTCTGCTTTTATACGACCTGACGAGAATCAGGATCCATTCAAGTTTCAATCATTAAAGACGTTTTCTGTAACTGCGTCAAATAAAAATAAAACTTAAAATGTTTTATTTTCACAATTTTAACTTGTCCGACACCCTATTAGATTGAAGGAACTTACGAGCAATACACTTTAATATCATCTTTTACTATCTAAAATTGTCAAAAAGAGTTTTCGCTATCGGAGTTAGAAAGGAATTTTTGGAGATGTGGAAATGTTTCCGAGAGCTCGAAAAATGGACGTTCCTGAGATATTTCGAAGAACCAAATGTATTTCTATTCCAATTTAAATCGACGTGTCTCTAAAATAAATTGCAGTAGTAGAACATTCTTACTTTAAAGTACAGCATGTAATTTATAAATATTACGTTGGATCACAATACCCAGGAAACGCCGTCGTTTACAAGAATAAAGTTGGATTCCATTTTGAATAAAACAAATTAAGTATATAACTTATTATATAGATTTTTTTAAGTGTTCGTCTTTGAAGTTTTAAAATGTAATTCTAACATAATTCTAACATACATAATTCTAGAATGCGCCATTTTAATAAAAATAGTTTTAAAATAAATTCTACCTTTCAAGATTGGTGTTATAGAAAATTTCATTAGTTTCCACATTTAATTTAAAATATATCATTATTAATTTAAATTTGGTGTGAGATAATATTCTTCAAAGATTCATTCAATCTTGAAAAACGAATTTCACTGTTAAAATTTCTAAGTTTCGTTACTTTATTAACACTTTTACAGTAGGAATATGCACATGGTTTTATTAATAGAATTACAGTTATTATTATGTCGAAGCTATTTGAAAACTATAAATTAGATAATATTTTTGCAGTAAATATTAAAATCTGTCACTTAACTTATTTGTATGTTGTGTTAAATTGATTTAATATAAAGTAACTACACATTGGTTTACTATACATTTTGTGAGGTTTCTTATATTGTAAGGGACCATTAAATGCCTATGTTAGCATTCAATATAACTAATTACATAAAACACCCAAGATAATTCTAATTTTAAAAACAGCTAGCAAATTTGAATTTTAAATATCAACTACAATAAGGACTTACAACAGGAACCAATTTTATTTCGCCTTTCAGTTAAATGGTTTAGCATTCCGAAGCCATTCATCAACTTAATAATTTCAAACACACCACTTAATAAAACTTTTTACCACTTAGCGATGGCAGGCTATTTCAAATCCAAGTGGTTTAAATTCAATTTCAAAAAATCAATTACAGAAACTCAGAAACCTCAAATAAACCTATTAACTAAACAGACATCCAATTTCAAAACCTAAACAACATGATCCACCAGAAGTCAACACCTGAAATGGCATGGCCATTTCTCAAATTGTTCATCATAATACAACACACCAAAATACCCATAAAGGGAGCACTGCAACCGTATCAATGACACCCCTGTATACCATAAACACTACAATAATTATAAATCAATCATTTGCGAAATAAAACCACTGTGTTTGGACTCGGGAAGACTAATTGCTTTTTGTGAAGTCTACGCTAAATGGAACAATCAATTTTCAGTGGCTTTGCTCTCTCTTGGCTTCGGTTTCTTCGGTATTCCACGCTATTCATCACAATAATTAAGTCATTTACATGATGACAACCTCCCCTCCCCTTTTTCCTTTCATTTAACTGTAACCGGCACCATCCGTGAATGGAATAACTTTAAATATAGTTCTGTTTTTTATTCTCATTGGTTCTATGTAGGGTTTGCCAGATTCGAAAGAAATCGTCGGTTTGGCAAATGTTGTAAAACAGCAGACAAATTTTAATGATTTTTTTTAATTTCTAAATCTTATTTAATTTTGATTGGATTTGATATTAACATAACATAACTTTCAATTTTC